>OZ012735.1:776233550-776833550 GCA_963859935.3 Lathyrus sativus
ACTGGCATGGCTCTTGTCTTAGAGATGAGAGCCTACAGATTGAAAGCCAAAAGTGAATCCCAATTAGTCGCCAACCAAGTTTCTAGGCATTACCAGACAAAAGAGCCTCCACAGATAAAATATCTATAAAAGGTATGAAGTTTACCATACTAAGGAAAGCCTTAACCACCATACAACACAATATACCTATTAAGTCCTCTGACTATCCCTATCATTGTAGGGGTAACATGCACACTTATACTTTTTGATCAGTACATATTTAAATACACATTTTTGAGGTCTTTGGAGGTTGTAATGGCGCTTATGTCAAGGTAGGATATTTTTTTAAATAGTAGACTTAAAACTTTGGAGTTAGGTACCTAGTTTTCCTATGTCCATTGTGTTTCTTTCATAACCGTCTTTACCTGATCAACCAGTACTAGAGAATACAACTTACTGGTCTTTTTTTAAATCATTTTTCATTTTTTGAAGAATTCATTTTAACTTCTTTATTTTCTATATCTATATTTTTTTCTTTATATTTACCATTTCTCTCAAGTAACTCAACCCCAAATTTAAACATTGCTAACTTCCAAGAGCAACCCTAAACTAATTTCTTAACATCGGACTAGGAAACTAGATTTTCCACCTAACTCTAAAGAGGGTGGAAATATTTAACCTTTCAAACCAAATTGGCTACATATTAGGCTATGTCACAGAAGAAAAAGCTTAGTTCAACGGGTTAAAACAACAAATATAAACATTTCGTAACAGAGTGGTTGAAAATGGCTTAGAGTTGTCATAAACAAGTTCCCTAGTGTGTAATTATCACACCAATAGTATAAATAAAAAATAATATAAATTCTAGAAAAAACAATTGTATGATACTCTCATAAGAAGGAAAAGTAAACGATGGATTATTTTGACTCAAACCTTACTGAGATATTTGGAGATTAAATACAATTCAATTGGCTACCCCTTTTCTTCATAACTTGTCTATATGCATTTTGAACTTCTGTAATGGTTAACTCGTTTCTTTCATTCTTTTCTAGCGATTTGTTTCACGCTGCTTTCATTCTATTCTGTAATGGTAAACTTCTTACATTATCAATTGAAAGAAACAACAGTCATAAACTCATTCATTAAGTATGACAAAGAGATATTACAAAAGGGAAAGCATAAAAAAATTACAAAACGAAATAAAACTAAATAACACTAATCTGTGGGTTGCCTTCCATGTAGCACTTGTTTAAGGTTCTTTGCTTGACCGATTGATCTTCTAATCAGGTGCTTCATCAAAATATATATCACAACATCCTATTAGTTTGAAATCATGTTTGCTCTCATGCAAGTTGTGAATATGGTTTTGTCCCCTTAAATAAGGTGTGTTACATCTTTCTTTTTTAACATTCTTTTAGGTTTCTCTTTCTCCAAACCAAATAAAGGAATACAAATTAGATCTGGCGGCCTTGGTTGTTTTCTCAAGAGAACATGATTTAGATGTGGCGAGGGCTATTTCATTTCAAGTATATTAGATTTTTTTTAGCTTTTTCAACTACATCCTTAATCATATCAACACAATAATATTGAGTATTTTCATCAAGACTATGCATCGCTTCAAACACTTCAAAATTCACCTCATTCTCTTGAGTTTTCAATATAAGTTCACCTATATCGACATCAATCATAGATCTGCTTGTTGCCAAGAATGGTCTTCCAAGGATCAAAGGTATTTTGGCATCTTTCTTCATCTCTAGAATAATAAAATCAATTATGAATAAGAAGTCGTCCACTTTAACCAACACATCTTCAAACACACTATAACACCCTTCTACCCCCACAAAATACTCACGAATAACATAACTAGTTAAAAATAAATAAATTATAGTACATCACCACAAGGGTGCCAAATTTCAAAAAAAACATCCAAATAACGTCCTGCTCCGTAACATGGGTTCTATCATCAATAAAGTTTCAAAACAAATAAAATTACATTGCAGCAGAAAATCATAATCTCAAAAACCGGCAAAATAGCCAAATTCATAATGACATCAAGTCTATAATACCAAACATAAAAATTCAACTTAATATCGTCTCGACCCGATGTTACATATCAGAGCAAGACACTTTCTAAGTTCAACGGAATTAAAACTAAACACTCCAGATGATAAACCTTCATGCACCAAGAGAGTTTATCCTGATCACCTGCATGTTAGCCACGTAGAGTAAAAAATTCCAAGCAGGCAGGTGAGTAATCACAATTCATTATACAAGATATAAAGATAAGATATACGAATACATCAACGTCAACAGTTCACGAGCATCGTCATAGTATCATCAAACAACATAATCATCATCAAGTTATCATCGTCGTACATCATTTAAAATCACGTCCTCAATAACATCATGTATTCACAAATATGCAATGCCACATAACATGAAATGTGACAACAAAGACTCATGCATGTGGTACACAAATCATCATTTTGATGGACATTGGGCCATCACCCTCCAAAGATCCCCACCAATAGGATCGATTCTACACAAGAACCGGAGCACATCATAAACACCCGAGAGAGAGAGAGAGAGAGAGAGAGAGAGAGAGAGAGGAGAGAGAGAGAGAGAGAGAGAGAGAGAGAGAGAGAGAGAGAGAGAGAGAGAGAGAGAGAGAGAGAGAGAGAGAGAGAGAGAGAGAGAGAGAGAGAGAGAGAGAGAGAGAGAGAGAGAGAGAGAGAGAGAGAGAGGGAGAGAGAAATCTGCACCATGGGATTGAAGCTAACACTGGACCGAAGTCCTATCATCAACACTGGATCAAAGTCTAATATGCTATGAATGCATAATGCAAAATGTCATAATTCATCATCATCATGGTTCATCAAAGTTGCATAATCATTCATAAAGGCTCACCAAAACATCATTATTATGCCACACAATTTTTCACCTTACTTCATAAATCATCATGTTATAGTCATTAAAATACAACACGTCAATTACTCAAGGCATACGAACAATAAGACAAAAGAAAACACGAAAAAGAAAAGATAAAAAAAACTACTGATCATGCTCACTTAGTGCTCTCCTGGCGAAGCTGAGGCGAAATCCCTCCCCCATAAAAATTCCAGTAGCACTACTATTCTACCTCTCACTCACTTCTACTTTCTCCTGGAGACCTCCAAGCAAACCAGTTTCACCCGGCGAAACACATCACTCGCCTGGCAAAACGTGCACAACAACAATTTTGCTTATGCATTCTCTGCAACAAACCAGACCCAAACCCCTTGCGATTTCCATCGCTATTAGTACGAAAATGCACATAATCTCCATAAAAATTAATATCCAATAACAACACATCATCATAGACTTCATATATATCATCTTGTACATCTAGAAACCCTAATTTCATCACTATTCATCTCACTTTCATCAAAGTCTCACCATTCCCTAAAACCCCAAAATTAACTACATACATCTACAATATGTATCTATTAAAATGAAAAGAAATACTCCCCATACCTTAGATAATTTGATTTTGATCTTCCTCTTGAGTTTTACCGAAATTGCTCTGAGCCATAGTTTCTTCCTCTTTCTTTCCTCCGAGCCGCTCTCCAAAAACACGATTAGTCAGAATCAATTTCTCACTTCTCTATTTTCCCTTTTTTCCAACATACCCTTAGGACCCCTAATATGTCTTCCCAACTTCGTCCTCACTTATCCTCGAATAAATGACCACCTTTGCCTTAATGTTCTCTTCCTTTTTATTTAAAATAATAATAATAATAACCTAAGTAAGATTGTTCACCTTATTCCACTATTATTATTATAAAAAATAATTCTAATTAATCATACATTTTTAAATATTATCAATACTCCCTTAACTCATCAATACCCCACAATACAAATCATCAGACGTTATAATATTTCAACAAATTCACCAAATTCACGAATATTTATGATAAATCAATAAAATAAATATTATAATTATTTTTAGGTGTTACAACTCTCCCCCAATTAAAGAATTTTCGTCCTCGAAAATTACCTGAAGAGAACAGAGTCGAATACGACTCCCTCATCTGATCTTCGTGTTTCCAAGTCCAACTTTCACCAGCTGGTCCACCCCATAACACCTTCACCAAAGCTATGTTTTTACCCCGAAGTTGTTTCATTTCTCACCCATCTATCCGCACAGGTAATGCTTCAATAGTCAGGCTATCTCTCACATGTACATCATCTATCTCGATCACATGTGACAGATTTGGAAAGTATTTCCTCAACTGAGACACATGAAACATATCATGTAAATTTTCAAGCGACGACGGTAAAGAAATCTGGTAAGTTACTTCTCCTATCCTTTGCAAAATATGATACAGACCTGCAAAACATGAAGTGAGCTTCCTATAATTCAAAGCTCATGCCACACCAGTCACTGGCGTAACTCTCAAAAAGATGTCATCTCCTCTTGGATAACTCTTCTAACGACTCTGTAAAGCTCTCATCCTCTCTTAGATCATCTTAGTCTTTTCATTCGTCTCCTGCACAATCTCATGTCCGAGTACATCACTTTCTCCTAACTCATACCAACACAATGAAGTTCTACACCTCCTTCCATACAACACTTCATACGGTGCCATCCTAATACTATCATGAAAACTATTGTTGTATGTGAATTAAATCAAAGGCAAGTGGCTATCCCAATATCCTCCTTGGTCCAACACACAAGCCCTAAGAAAATCCTCTAAAGATTGGATAGTTCTCTCTGTTTGTCCATCCGTCTGCGGATGATATGCCGAACTCATCCTCAGCTTAATACCCAAAGCATCTTGCAACCTTTTCTAGAATATCGATGTAAATCATGGGTCTCTATCTGACATAATACTTGAAGGTATCCCATGAAACTTCAAAATTTCCTCAATGTACAACTCAGCCAACTTCTGCATAGAATGATAAATCCTCATCGACAAGAAATGAGCCGATTTAGTTAATTTATCCACAATCACCCAAATCGAATCATTACCCTTCACAGTCTTCGGCAACCCCGACACGAAATCCATGGAAATACTATCCCATTTCCATTCCAGAATATTCAATGGTTGCATCATACCCAAAGGCTTCTGATGCTCAATCTTGGACTTCTGACAAGTCAAACAGGCATAAACAAATTCAACAATATTCTTCTTCATGCCTGGCCACCAAAACAATTTCTGCAAATCCTGGTACATCTTCGTAGCACTGGGATGAATACCCATCCTACTTCGGTGTCCTTCCTCAAGAATACTCTTCTTAATTTCTAGAACATCTGGAACACATACTCTATCTATGAACCTCATCACTCTATTCTCATCAATCCGGAATTCGCCTCAGTTACCTTGGTTTATCAAGGTCGACTGATCAACTAACCTCAGGTCAAATTGCTGACCCACTTTGGTTTCTTCCAGAATACCACTAGTCAACTTCAACATACCTAACCTCACACTTTCAGGAGTCTTTTCACAAACTAAACTCAGATCTTGGAATTGCTCGATTAATTCCAATTCCCTCACCATAAGCATAGATATATGCAATGAATTCCTACTCAATGCATCACCCATCATGTTTGATTTACCAGGATGGTAACTCAAATCAAAATCATAATCCTTCAAAAATTCTAGCCACCTCCTCTGCCTCATATTCAACTCATTCGATCGAATAAGTACTTCAAGCTCTTATGATTACTGAACACCTCGAACTTAGAGCCGAACATGTAATCTCTCCAAATTTTTAATACGAACACCACAACTGTCAATTCTAAATCATGTGTAGGATAATTCCTTTCATGGACTCTCAATTGTCTCGAAGCATAAGAAACCACTTGACCATTATGCATCAATACTCCACCAAGAACCATCTTAGACGCATCACAATATACCACAAAAGACTCACTTGGATTAGGCAAGATCAACATCGGAGTGGTCGTCAACCTCTTCTTCAATTCCATAAAACTTTCTTCGCATGTAACACCCCACACATAAGCTTGACCCTTCCGAGTCAACTGAGTCAAAGGTAATTCCAACTTAGAAAAACCTTCGATAAACTTACGATAACATCCTACAAAACCCAAGAAAAATTTGTATTTCCGTAGCAGACCTAAGAGTCTCCCACTGCAACATCGCATCAATCTTAGAAGGATCCACAATAATTCCACCTCTAGATATCACATGACCAAGGAAACTCACTTCCTTCAATCAGAACTCACATTTCGACAGTTTTGCATATAACTTCTTCTCTCTCAACACCCGCAACACAGTACGCAAATGCTCAGCATGCTCTTCTTCAAATTTTGAATATATCAGAATATCATCAATGAAATCCACAAAAAACCTATCTAAATGTTCATGAAAGATCCGATTCATATACTCCATGAACACACCAGGGGCATTGGATACACTAAATGGCATCACAGTGTATTCATAGTGACCATACCTCATCCTGAAAGTTGTCTTTGGAATATCATCAGACTTAACACGAATCTGATGGTAACCAGACCTCAACTCAATCTTGCTAAACACACAAGCACCCACTAGTTTATGCATCAAATATTAGATTCTCAAAAGTGGATACTTATTCTTGATAGTCACTTTATTCAACTGCCTGTAATCAACACACAACCTCGTACTACCGTCTTTCTTCTTAACTAACAACACAGAAACACCCCACAGAGAAACACTTGGTCGAACACACTTCTTCTCAAGCAATTCTTCCAACTATTTCTTCAGTTCACTTAACTCAAAAGCTGACATCCGATAAGGAGCCATGGACACCTGACTCGTACTTGGGATCAACTCCACTGCAAACTTTACTTCACGCTCGGGAGGGAAATCACTTATGTCATCCGGGAACACATCTGGAAATTCACGGACCACCGGTAATTCAATACTCACAGCTTCACGATCAACTTGCATCAATGCAAATAGTGAAAACATCAAAGCTTCGTCTTCTAGAAGTTCGTCTACTTGCTTAGTAGATAAGAACATCAACTCTCCATTATCACCAGACTCAGGAAACTCCACAATCTTGTTATAACAGTTGATATGAACATAGTTGAACTCTAACTAGTTCATTCCAAGGATAACATTGATTTGGTGTAAAGGTAAGCACACCAAATCCATCATGAAACTCTTCCCAAATATCATCAAAGGACATCTCGAACACAAAAAAGTAGTAGTAACAGAACCATTTGCAGGAGTTTCTATCACCATACTACCATTCATACCAGACAATTTCAAACCCAACCTATGTGCATATTCAAGGAAAATAAAAGAATGAGTAGCACTAGTATCAATAATAGAGACCAACTCAACATTGTTAATAAAACAAGTACCTCAGATCAAGTTATCTTTCTTGGGGACTTTTGCACCACTCAAAGCAAACACCCTGCCATTAGTCTGAGATGCAGTAGCAGTCTTCTTCGACTTTTGGCATTGGATACTGATGTGACCCTGTTCACCATAATTGAAACAAGTTGAACCGTCATTCTTGCATTTAGTAACTCGGTGACCCCTCTTACCGCATCTGTAACATCTTAGCACATTATTGTTGCAATCATCAGCATGGTGGCCTTGCTCACCACATTTGTAACACTTAAAAGCGGGAGCTGATCCCCCACTTGTCTTCTTCCCATCCGAAGCCTTCTGCTTCCCTTTGTCAGATGAAGTCGCATAATGCTTTCCTCGAAACTGCCCTTCTCTTTCTTCTCACTAAGATGCTTGTAGTGAGCCAATCGAGCTCTGCTATCCTCATCTAAATTCTACTCTTATCCACCAGTTCAGCATACCTAAGAATCTATTGGTATCAAATAACCTGTTTAATCTCCAGTCTCAGCCCATTCTCAAACTTAAGGCATTTGAAAACCTCAGCATCAACATGGTTGTAATACGGATAAAACTTCACCAGCACCTCAAACTTTACCGCATACTCTACCACAATCACGTTTCCTTGCTTCAATTCAAGGAACTCTATCTCCTTCTTACCCTGAACATCCTCAGGGAAATACTTCTCTAGGAACTCTTTCTTAAATACAATCCAAGTTATCTCAGTATCAGCATCTTCTAATCTCTGACGGGTGTTATTCCATCAATCGTCAGCCTCCTCCGACAACATATGAGTACCAAATTGTACCTCCTAAGTGTCAGTGTATGCCATCATTCAGAAAATCTTCTCAATCACTTTGAGCCACTTTTGTGCACTCTCTAGATCATAGGTGCCCACAAAAGTTGGCGGATTATTCCTCTAGAACTTTTTCTATAGCACGAAACTCATTAGGAACCCCTTCATTCTTATTGTTCTGCACATTCTAAGCCACCACTTGAGCAATTGATTCTAACGCATCACCAATAGCACGGTCGTTACTCCCAGCTATTCTGCACACCATCAATCAACATTATAAGAAATAACTATCGATAGTGTACACACACTCATCGACTGACAGGGGAATAATGTCATACAAAAACCTGGTTGGACTGACCGACCTGCTATGATACCACTAATGTAACACCCTTCTACCCCACAAAATACTCGCGAATAAAATAACTAGTTAAAAATAAATAAATTAGAGTACATCACCACAAGAGTACCACATTTCAAAAAAATATCTGTTGGTACGGTAAAGCCGCAAGCAACAAAAGTTTTTGGAAGTATTTATCCAGAAAATTATCGTGTCCACAGAGATTAGAGTTATTGAACTACTGTTCGACAATGTAAATGTTATTGAGATTAGGTTTAAATGGTTTGGAATAAAAGTGCAAAAGGAAAAACATAAAAAAGGAAAATAAATACATTCTTAAGACATGAGAAAACTCGCCAGGAGTTGTATTTCGTTCTGCCCATCATGTACTAAAAAATATATGGATCAAATGCACGCAACCTAAATCACTCGTCAATATCATCACGTATCTCTCACAATAGAGGTTATGTCTAACGCAAAATCGGGAGATCAACTGTATAGTCTCATCGATAATGTCTCACACAACTCAACAACACAGAGCATTAAGAACTGATACCCACGTGAATATTAGTCTTACATCTATGTCTAGAGTTTAGAATCTAACAGATGTTCATCTTAGGTCGAGTTCAAACTGTATATGTCTATAGCAATCCAAACTCATTAAGTAAAAAATCAAAGATAACCATCTATAAAAAGTTATAAAAGAGATGTTATACAAAGATCCATAAATATACATACAATCAAGATAAACTTACATACAAAACTCCAACAAATAGAGGGTACAAAGAGAAGAGACAAGAAGAACACAAATCTCACGGTTTGTCAACTCCGATAGAATTGGATTCGACTCTGGATCGTTAAGATGTACACTCCATGTGTTGTTTCTAAGCTAAATTTACTCAAGAATGAAGGTTTGATGAGTTGGGAACAAATACCCCAAAAGGTAACCTAAAAAAATGTGTTTTTAGCCCTTTTAGTGTGTTTCTGCCCAAGAAAATTCGCCCAGCGAACTCCCGGTTCGCCTGGCGAACAAAGATGGTCTTTTCTGCAGCTTTTGAAACTTCTAGCTCGCCTCAGCTTCGCCTGGCGAGCTCGGGGCGAGAGCTGACAGTAGGAAAATGTAGCATACTGTTTTCTTCATAACTTTCGAACCGTAACTCCGTTTGAGGCCTGGTCGGAAGCGTCAAAAAGCTTATTCAATGCTCTATATGAATATGAAAAAATATCCTTGCTTGAATACCTACAAAAATTAGAGAAGAAATATTAAACTCAATAATATTTACACGATAACGTGATATATATATACATTATAATGTAAACTATATAACATATGCACAAAAGTTGAGGTTTATTGGTTGAATTAAGCCAATAAGTGTCAATTATTCACACTCAATATCACTCCAATTTAGCATTTATCAAACTCTCTCTAACTTGAACTTCTTTGTCCATAAACAAGAATTAATCAACTCAAAGAAACAAAAGCGACATCCAAGCAACTACGCAACAACAAGTTTTAACAAATAAAAACAAATGCAATGGTTCAAACAAAAACGTACATACAAGGCAACATACTTATCACTAAACTACAATGACAACATAACCACAAAACAAATGAAATGTACAAAAATCATGCCAAACATTCCAAAACAACACGAGTTCAATCATGAATCACACATAGCAAAAATTCATCAGTGGATGAAAAACACACAAAATGAGGAATTTAACACTCACACAATAATCTTGCAAACAAAATACTAAATTATGCATTCATCCAAAAATTCATATTGAACATACAAAGTCAAGAATCATAATGACTTTTCAAGGTTGTAATGTGGCTTGATTAACAAATAAGGGGTAATTCCCAAAGCTAATCGAAACAAAACTTGCCTAAATCTAAGGGAGTGATCAACTCACAAAAGTTCAAACACAAAATTTGAATCAAACTTCTTCTTTTATCTCAAGTGTTACACCAAACACACTTTACTAATTGGCACAATTATTTGATACTCTTTTTGTTTCTCTTTTTCAAAACTTTTCTTTTTTTTTTTCCTTTCTTTTTCTTTTCTTTCTTTTTCTCCTTTTTATTTCTTTTTCACAACTGCATAGCAATCAACAACATAAGTGAGAAAACATTACTCTCCTCAACTTGAATTCAACCAACATCAATGTGTGAATACTCTCTACTTTCTAAGGCAAGGTAAAAATTCAAACAAAAACACAAGGTTGAGGGTTCAAGAAAATAAGGATCAAAATCCATTCAAAAAGTGAACTAAATAATCATAGACAAGCATCAAGTTCAAATATAACATGGATATTGACAAAAAGGCTCAAAGGGGTTTAATAAATGCTCACACACTCACAGGGTGAATTGACTATTTGATTAGATAGTTGTGCTTAATAATCAAACAAAATACCTTGATCATTTTCATGCTTTCATATAATCAATACAAATAAAAGATTAAACATAATAAAAATCTAGCTAAAACAAGAACGTTGGTACTCCACGCATATATGAACAATGAAAAGCTTCCTCACACTTGGGGTAGGAACTAAAGTGATTCAATTCATGAACAAGTAATACAAAAGAATGAATGATATGTAATTTGTAAAAAGCCTAAGTTTCATGTACATGTTATAACACATACCTTGGAAATGTACCAAACTTTAAACAACATCATTACCATGCATTCGCAAGTTGAAATGATCAAACTTGGAAAAATCACCTTAAATTTCCTCAAGCTACTCAAAACAAGCTCTTGGACAAATACAAAAATTAACACATTAAAACAACTACTATGAACATACTAAAAGACCAGGTGAAATTGAATTAAACAAGTTGAAAAGTGAAGATTTGAAAATTTTAAGAATTGGTCCAATTTCGACTTGTTTAACTAATTCACCACACTACCTATACTAATGCAATAAAAACAATAAAAAACTAAAAACAATACAACATGCTTGTTTTACGTCGTAAGCTCAACGCCTATTATTTACAAACCAGCACGTTGCTTCGGAAGAGCCAAATGCTTTTACTCTAGCCTTTGCTCTCATCTCTTCGAGCTCTAACCGGAATTACACATCTAACCACACTTTTGGCAAACGTGAAGAGAAACAAATATATACACTGTATTCACAAGTATGCAAAACATGTAAAATTCACAAGTATGGTAAACATATATAAGTATCAATATAAACAAGTGAAAATATACAATATATACAATATCTACAAAATTCAAAAACAAAGAAACTATCGCAATGCGGTCCAATAAAAACATCAATCCCCGGAAACAACACCATTTTGTTGGTGCGGTAAAGTGGCAAGCAACAAAAGTTTTTGGAAGTATTTATCCGGGAAATTATCGTGTCCACAGAGATTAGTGTTATTGAACTGCCATTTGAAAATTTAAATGTTATTGAGTTTGGGTTTAAATGGTTTGGAATAAAAGTGCAAAAGGAAAAACATAAAACAAGAAAATAAATACATTCTTAAGACATGAGAAAACTCGTCAGGAGTTGTATTTCGTTCTACCCATCATGTACTAAAAAATATATGGGTCAAATACACGCAACCTAAATCACTCGTCAATATCATTATGTATCACTCACAACAGAGGTTATGTCTAACACAAAATCGAGATATCAACTGTATAGTCTCATCAGTGATGTCTCACGCAACTTAACAACACGAAGCATTAGCAACTGATACCCACACGAATATTAGACCTAAATCCATGTCTAGAGTTTAGAATCTAACAGGTGTTCATCTTAGATCGAGTTCGAACTGTATATGTCTATAGCAATCTAAACCCATTAAGTAAAAAATCAAAGATAATCATTGATAAAGAGTTGTAAAAGAGATTTAATCCAAAGATCCATAAATATACATACAATCAAGATAAACTTACATACGAAACCCCAACAAATAGAGGGTACAAAGAGAAGAGAGAAGAACATAAATTTCACAGTTTTTCAACTCCGATTGAAGTGGATTCAACTCCGGATCGTCAAGATGCACACTCCATGTGTTGTTTCTAAGCTAAATCTACTCAAGAATGAAGGTTTGATGAGTTGTGAACAAATACCCCAAAACATAACCTAAAAAAGATGTGTTTTTAGTCCTTTTAATGTGTTTCTGCCCAGGAAAATTCTCCCTGCGAACAAAGACAGTCTTTTCTGCAGCTTATGGAATTTCTATCTCGCCTCAGCTTCGCCCGGCGAGCTCGGGGCGAGAGTTGACAGTAGAAAAATTCAACATACTATTTTCTTCATAACTTTCAAACCGTAACTCCGTTTGAGACCCGGTCGAAAAGCTTATTCAATGCTCTATATGAATATGAAAAAACATTCTTGCTTGAATACCTACAAAAATGAGAGAAAAACTATTAAACTCAGTCATATTTACACGATAACCCGATATATACACTATAATGTAAACTATAAAACATATGCACAAAAGTTGAGGTTTATTGGTTGAATTAAGCCAATAAGTATCAATTATTCACACTTAATATCACTCTAATTTAGCACTTATCAACATCCGAATAACGTCATGCTCCGTAACACGGGCTCTATCATCAATAAAGTTTCAAAACAAATAAAACTACATTGCAGCGGAAAATCATAATCTCAAAAACCGTCAAAATAGCCAAATTCATAATGACGTCAAGTCCATAAAATCAAAAATAAAAATACAACTCAATATCTTCCCGACCCAATGTTACATATTAGAGCAAGACACCTTCTAAGTTCAACGAAATTAAAACTAAACACTCCATAAGCAAAACCTTCACGCACCAAGAGAGCTAATCCTGATCACCTGCATGTTACCTACGTAGAGGCAAAAAATTCAAGCAGGTAGGGTGAGTAATAACAATTCATTATACAAGAAATTAAGATAAGATATACGAATACATCAACATCAACTGTTCAAGAGCATCGTCATAGTATCATCAAACAACATAATTATTACCAACTCATCATCGTTGTACATCATTTAAAATCACGTCCTCAATAACATCATTTATTCACAAATATATAATTCCACATAAAATGAAATGCAACAACAAAGACTCACGCATGTGGTACCAAAATCATCATTTTGATGGACACTGGGCCATTACCCTCCAAATATTCCCACCAATAGGATCGATTCTACACAAGAACCTGAGCACATCATAAACACCCTAATCCACACCATGAGATTGAAGCCAACGCTGGACCAAAGTCATATCTTCAACACTGGACCGAAGTCCTAATATGCTATGAATACATGATGCAAAAATTCATAATTCATCATAATCGCGGTTCATCAAAGTTGCATTATCATTCATAAAGGCTCACCAAAACATCATTATTATGCCACATAATTTTTCATCTTACTTCATAAATAATCATGTTATAGTCATTAAAATACAGAACATCAATTACTCAAGGCATACGAACAACAAGACACAAGAAAATACGAAAAATAAATGATTAAAAAAAACTACTGCTCCTGCTCGCCTAGTGCTCGCCCGGCGAAGCAACTCGCTCGTCTGGATTTCTCCCGACGAAGTAAGAGTGAAATCCCCCCTACAAATTGCAGTAGCATTACTATTATACCCATCACTCGCTTCTCCTTTCGCCTGGCGACCTCCAAGCGAGTTAGTTTTGCCCGACGAATCACATCCCTCGCTCGGCGAAACGTGCACAGCAGCAATTCTGTTTATGTGTTCTCTGCATCAAACCAGACCCAAACCCCTTGTAATTTCCATGGCTCACATTAAAAAAATGCACATAATCTCCATAAAAATTAAAATCCAATAACAACACATCATCATAGACTTCATATGTATCATCTTGTACATTTAGAAACCCTAATTTCATCATCATTCATCTCACTTTCATCAAAATCTCACCATTCCCTAAAACCCCAAAACTAACTAAATACATCTACAATCTATATCCATTATAATAAAAAGCAACACTAACCATACCTTAGATAATTTTATTTTGATATTCCTCTTGAGTTTTATCGAAATCGCTCTGAGCCCTAGCTTCTTCCTCTTCCTTTCCTTAGAGTCGCTCTCCAAAAGCACAATTGTTCAGAATCAATTTCTCACTTCTTTATTTTCCCTTTTTGTCTAACATACCCTTAGGACCCCTAATATGTCTTCTCAACTTCGTCCTCACTTATCCTCGCACAAATGACAACCTTGCCCTTAGTGTTCCCTTCCTTTTTATTTAAAATAATAATAATAACCTAAATAAGATTGTTCACCTTATTCCACTATTATTATTATAAAAAATAATACTAATTAATCATACATTTTAAAACATTCTCAATACTCCCTTAACTCATCAATACCCCACAACACAAATCATCAGGCGTCATAATATTTCACCAAATTCACCGAAATCACAAATATTTATAATAAATCAATTAAATAAATATTCTAATTATTTTGGGGTGTTACACACACCATATCAATAAACAACAAAGTGATATGCCAATGTAAGGGTCATCTGAATTGGGTTAACTTCACCACAATCGAGATTTTTTATCATGGAAAAAGGCATTAAGTTAATGCTTGCACCTAAATTACACAATGTTTGCTCTATATTTAGCTTACCAATGGTACAAAAGTGGTAAATAACCTTGAACATTTGAGCTTATGGGGTAATGTTTTTTGGATGATCGAACTACACTCTTATGTCAAAGTTATCTTCTCATGGTACTTTGGCTTTCTCCTTTATGTCAATAAATCTTCCTCACACTTCGCACCTCCCAGTATTTTCTCTACAACTTCACAAAAGGGTGTTTTGACTTGATGCTTGGTGACATTCTCTGCAGAGGTTTTTAATTGATCATTTTCCTTTTCTTTCTCTGATTTTTCTTCAAAATAGGATATCAAAGTTTCACATAATAAGTAATTTTAGGATTTCAATCGCTGAGGGTTTTGTTTTTGGTTCTTCTCAAAGGTGAGTTTCTATTAATTAGTTTATCAAATGAGTATCCTCTCCTACTGCCTTCACCTGTTTGCTCAATTTTTTTCTCCCTTTGTTTTTCTATTACTATTAGGATATCTTACTGTGGAAACTACTATGTATCTCAACTCAATGGAATGACAACTCACATTCTTCGTAGTGCCTACAGTATTCCCACCGAATCCTCCACTTAACTAGTTTGTGCTTCTATTTGCCTAGATAATTGACCGATCTGCATTTCTAAATTTTTGATTGAAACTCTAATGTTCTTACTCATGGTGTCCCGAATCTCGGGCATTGCTTCTTAGGTCTTAGACAATGCTTCCTGATTTCTTCCTGGTTGTTTAAAAAGTTGCTTGAGTGGACTTCATAAATTAAGCTAGAGCCTTTTCAAGTTGATATGGTTTCCTTTATTGTTCGGCTAGGGAAATTTTAGGGACTTGGGGAGCACCTTGGTTGTTACTCAAATTGGCGTTCGACCGACCATTCTAACCTGCATTATAGGTATTAGAATAAGGGTTACCTCTTTGAAAATTTCCAGCATAGTATGCCTTTTCTGTATATCCCTCTGGTACACTGTTGCCATTAGCATGCCCCATCCCACAAAAATCACACATTTGCTTCGAAATCATCTCAAGTTAAGATAACACTGTAGTATTTTAATGTAATTCAAGGATACCTTAATATGAAGCTATGAAGGAATAACTCAGGGAAATTGATAAGAATTTCACTCGGGAGTTGGTAAATCATTCAAGCAAGAGAGCCATGGATATAAAGTGGGTTTACAAGTTGAAGCTCAAAACAAATGCTGAGATAGCCAAGTACAAAGCAAGACTAGTAACAAACTATTTTCTTTAAAGGCCGAAAATTGATTTCAATGAGGTCTATGCACCGCTTTCCATACTTAAAACCATAAGAACTTTGGTGGTCATTGCAACATACAAATGGTGGAAGATGTATTTGTTAGGTGTGAATTCAACATTTATCGAGGGGCCACTAGAGAATGAGATCTATTTCAAGTAACCAAAAGGTTTTAAGATCAAAGGGTATGAAGAGAATGTGTATAGTATGCGAAAGGAATTGTATGGATTGAAGCAAACATCTAGAGCATGGAATAAAAGAATTGACAACTTTCTGACAAAGTCAGGACCAATAAGTGCACATTAGATAATGAATTGTATGTGAAAGGTTCCAACGAGAAAGATCAAGATGACTGGAAAAGTAAAACATAATACTTGTTCATGATTTGAGTAACTTCAATTTTATGGAGCTAAAATAAACAAGGGGCATTGGCTATATCATCATGTGAGATAGAGTATGTTGCATCCTTCTATGAAGTCTATTGAACATTGTGGATTGAAATGTTATTAGAAGAATTGAAATTCAATAAGATTGTGAAGATCAATTTGTTGGTAGACCGCAAATCAATGGTAGATAACAAATCAACAGATCATTCAATTGATGGTCTAAAAGAATTGATAGGAATGAGAAGATTTGACAACATGGATTAAGAGGAGTATTATGTTGTAATTCAGTTTTAAAAGGTAGAAGAGTTATAAGATGATTAGGCGGTTATAACTATCTTCACATGTAGTTAATGCTAATTACACATGTGGTTACTGCTAGTGGCACATGTAGTTAATACTAATTAAATATGTGGTTATGACTAATTGCACATGTGATTGCTACTAGTTGCATATATGGTTACTACTAACCGTGTATGTGGTTAATAACTAAAAGTTAGTTGGTTAGTTAATAACATAGTCCTGTATAATTGATTTAAGATGTTTTTGCATTAACAACTAAGTAGATCAATTAAAAAATAAACTCTCTCTTAACTTTAATTTTAACCCTCTCTAGGAGGAGATGTATGAAATCTAGGCGGTGAGACTAATATGATGATATTAGCAAAAGGTGGAATTGGAAAATACTGTGTATCAGAGTGTGATTCTATTTACATCGTACTTCCAAGAATACAATATAAGGATATACATGTACAACTCAACACTAGTTAATTTGATATGTAAATCTCCTATAATAAAGCTATAATAAAACTGAAATTTCCTATAATTAATTTATCATCAGAATGTATCTCCTATAATTAATCTATCATAAAAAAGTATCCCTATAATTTATCTTAACACCCTCCCTCAAACTCTAGTTGGTATGGTGGATGCCAAATGGAGTTTGCTTGATAAATTTTTGAAGCGCATCAGATGATGTGTTTTGGTGAAGATATCAACTGGTTGGTCCATAGAAGGAATAGAAATCAACTGTATGGTGTCATTAGTAACATGATGGTGTACAAGGTGGCAATTAATTTCAATATGTTTTGTGCACTCATGAAAAATATCATTATGGGAAATTTGGATAACACTTCTATTATTAAGATAAAGCATAGTAACAGAGGATTGTGTAATGCCCATATCATTTAACAACCATCATAACCAAAGTAACTCAGAAGTAGCATCAACAAAAGCGCAATGTTTAGATTTTGTGCTTGATCGGGCAACAACTATTTGCTTTTTTCTACGCCAAGAAAGAAGAGAATTTCCTAAGAAGAAATATACCCTGTTGTTGAGCGACAATCTGTTGGGTCACCTGCCCAATCTGCATTAGAGTATCCAGATAGGACCGAGGATGAATTAGCAGAGAAACTTAAACCATGAAAAATAGTACCTTTAACATAGTGAATAATACGAAGAACTGCAGAGAAATGAGATGACTGAGGAGCAACCATAAATTGAATGACTTTATGAACAACAAATGCAATATCAGGGCGAGTGATAGTCAGGTAAACAAGACTACCAACTAGTTGTCGATATAGGGTGACATCTTCAAGAGGAGTGCCGTCAAGTGGTGTGAGTTTACAGTTGACTTCCAATGGTGTCAATTCAGTCTTGCAGTCTGTGATGCCTGCTCAAGAAAGCAAA
The DNA here is from genome assembly GCA_963859935.3 of Lathyrus sativus. Classification (NCBI taxonomy): domain Eukaryota; kingdom Viridiplantae; phylum Streptophyta; class Magnoliopsida; order Fabales; family Fabaceae; genus Lathyrus; species Lathyrus sativus. Next base: position 776,251,905 of record OZ012735.1, read on the forward strand.
TTAGAGGCATACTTGGCCTGGGAAAGATAATAGCCTTCTGAGTCTTGGGAGACTTAAAGTCCCAAAAAATAACTAAGGGAACCAAATGTATTTCATTTTGAAATGTTGACTGAGATATTTTTTTAATGTTGAGATTCCAGTCTTGTCATATGCGGTTATGATCATATCATTTACATAAAGAAGAAAAATTACAATACCACTATCACTTCTTCAAGTGAATAAAGCAGAATTGTATGGATTAGAGAGAAAATCAAATTATGTTAGAGTAGAACTGAACTTGGCAAACCAGACTCTTGGATCTTGTTTCAACCCATATAAGGCTTTCTGAAGCTTACAGACCTCATGAGGAGAATGACAACCTGAAGGAGGATGCATATATATACTTTCTCTGTCAAATCATCATGAAGGAAGGAATTTTTGACATCCATCTAAAAAAGCTTCCATTTATGAACTGTAGCAATGACCAAGAGGCAACGAACAGATGTTATTCGAGCTACTACAGCAAATGTCTCTTCATAGTCTATCCCGTACTCTTGAGTGTACCCTTTGGCTACTATGCGAGCTTTATAATGTTCTACAGTTCCATCAGGGTGAGTTTTAATATTGTAGATCCATTTTCATCCAATAGGAATCTTATTTGGAAGAAGATCAACTAGTTCCCAAGTATGTGTCTTTTCTAAAGCTTGAATTTCTTCAGCCATAGCTTGCTGCAAAATGGGGTTAGAACTTGCCTCTCAATAAGAACAAGGATCATGAAGAGTTTTAATAGCATAGTAACGATGGTAGTCATTAAGACGAATAGGTGGATTACTGTTGCGGTGGAAATAGGATCACAAACTATTAATCAGTTTGAATCGCAATTCAATTCACAACCGCTCTTTGATTTATCCGAAGGAAAAGGTCAAAAGAGGGAAAACCTATTTTTGCATCGTAAACACAATGCGGGGAAAGATCTAGGGTTCGGGGGTTGGTTAAATTTAGGGAAGGTATTAGCACCCTAAACTTCTGTAGTACTCTACAGGAACCTTTTGTTCAAATGTTTACTATTTTTGCTTTATTTATTTGCTTAAGGTATATGTACAAGGGATTAAAAGTGAGAAAAGAGACCTAAGGGGTTAGTTCTAAGTTTACTCGGCAAGACATCGCATCTTGTGCCTACGTATCCTTACGGGAGTGGAATCAGAGTAATCGTAGTTCCCCTCAATAGGGAGGTTAGAAACTTCTTGACTGTGGTCAAGGTCTCAAGGGGAATAAACATGTCTTAAGGACACGCTTACGTGGAGTGTAGAAACTCCAAATCTCTACGTTGAAATGTTGAGTGGTAATTAGGGTTAAATTAGGTTAGGTTAGGGATTCCACGGCGGGAAACCCTAAAATGAGCGCGGCGGCTCTTTGACCTAATGCTAGGGGTAAAATTGTAATCTTGCCTGCGGCGAGGCATTTGTGAAAATTAGGGTTTGTGAGGTCGCAAGGGTTTGAAGTTGAGGACTACTGACACGGCGGTCAAACGGCTAGACCTAATTCCTTCGGAGGAGTGAAATTAATTATAAAGATGCGATGAAATTGAATATACATACAACGACAGAAAATAAAGTGCGGAAAGATAAATGCGACAATTGTCTCGCACAATTACATCCCATAAGCAGTTACAATTATGATAATTAAATATAAAACCGAAAATAAGTTTCAAATTGAACATAATAGCTGCAAGAAACAAAACAAACAAAAATGTCAGTATGTGGGGTTAGACGAAAACGAAATCACAATTGAACGAGAAACAAGCCGTATGAATTTTGGAGGACTTTTATGGTCTTTTTAACCAAGGATTTAAATTTGTGAAAAGAGAGATTAATTTTAATTAAAAGAGTTTTGAGTTTTAAAAAAAATTTATTAATAAAAAAGTGAATGTTTGGTTAATTATTCTAAAAAAGGAGTTTTAGTGATAATATTTTGAAAAAAAGATTTAATCATTAAAAAAAACAATTGGTTTAATTTAAAAAATCTTAATGTTAGTTAAAAAACACGTTTTACTTTAAAGTTATAAAAAAGTTTTATTATTTGAAAAAAAACATTTGATTATTTTATTTAAAAAGAGTTTTAATTAATTTAAAAAAGGTTTTTGGTTATAAAAAAGAAAGGGCCTTCTTGATTTTTTTTAAAAAGATAAACAAAATAAAATAACAAATGGAAAAACAATAAATAATAAAAAAAAAAAAGAGGGTTGGGCCGGTCATCACTCTTCTTCTCTCTGCTCTCTGAGTTTGCGTGTGTTCCTCTCCTTCTTGTTTGCCTCTCACGGATGTTATCTTCTTCTTCTTTTGCATGACCGCCGATTTGTCTTCTTCATCTCTTTTTCCTAAAAAACATGAAAAGCAACACAAAAATTGTAATTATATTTTTTGATCCTTACGGAATGATGATGGCCGATGATGCTTTGTCCTGAGGCTAGAGGATTTTTGACGGAGTTTGCTTGGATTTTACGAAAAAAGTTCTCTCTTTTCTTGTTATGATTTTCGTCCCTTTTATACTTGTTTTTTTAAATCTTTTTTAATCTCAGATTTAATTTGAATAGATTTTTATGATGATTTCAGATTTGATTCAATGATGGTGATGCTGATTTTCTTATGATGATGATATGATCTGATTGATTTGATCTGGAATTCATTGGGATTGGATTTGATTAAAAAATTGTTGGGATTTAAATTTAAAAGTTAGCAAAGAAAATAAGAGTTTCAAGTTAAATAAAAATTAGAGTTTTAAGTTTAAAAAAACTGAGTTAGAATTTTAAAATAAAAAAAATATTTGAATGTTGGTTTTAAAAAATGTTAGAATTATTTTAAAAACTGTTAGAATTTAATTTTAAAAGGAATTTAAAATTTTAAAAAAAAAAAAGAAAAAGAAAAGGGCGTTAGAATTTAATTTTAAAAAGAATTTAGAATTTTAATTTGAAAAATAAAGGTGTCAAAAAAAGATTTAGATTTAATTTTAAAAAAAAAGATAGATTTAATTTATAAAAAAAAAAAAGGTTAGATTTAATTTTTAAAATAGTTAGAAAAAAAGATTTAATTTTAAAAAGAAATTAGAGAAAAAAAAGATTTAATTTTATAAAAGTTAGAAAAAAGATTTAATTTTTTTAAAAAAGTTAGAAAAAAAGATTTAACTTTATAAAAGTTAGAAAAAAAAGATTTAGTTTTAAAAAAAGTTAGAAAAAAATATTTAACTTTAAAAAAGTTAGAAAAAAAAAAGATTTAGCTTTAAAAAAGTTAGAAAAAAAAGATTTAGCTTTAAAAATAGTTAGAAAAAAAGATTTAATTTTAAAAAAGATAGAAAAAGATTTAACTTTAAAGAGGAGTTAGAAAAAGATTTAAAAAAAGTTAGAAAAAAGATTTAATTTTAAAAAGAAGTTAGATTTTTATTTTTAAAAAAAATATTAGAATTTGATTAAAAAATGTGTTAGAAATTAATTTAAAAAAAGGTTATAAAAAATTTACTCTTGAAGAAAAGAAAAAAAAAAAAAAAAAGTTAAATTTTAATCTAAATCCTAAAAGTTAGTAAGAAGAGCTTTAAATAAATAAACTAAATAGAAAAAAAAAAGTTAATAAAAAATATTAGTGAAGTTATAAAAAAAATTTAATTAAATTATTATTAGTTAAAAAAACAAGATCTAAAAAAAAGGTTAATTTATTAGGTTAATAAGAATTTAAAATAAAAATAAAAAAGAAAGGGTAAAATTTGGGGTATTACAGTTGCCCCTATTTAAATAGCTACACCAGATGATTTGAGTGACGGAGACTCAAGGAATCATGGTGGAGGGATTTAAATATAGATAACCGAAAATTTTGCCCTTATATGCGGCGATATGCAATGCTATGGACAAAGCGAGAACAGATTAATGCAGATGATGCCGTGAATATGATGTGATGCGTATGCTGGAATGATGAATGCGAAAATGCTGACGAATACGACGACACAGATGATACGAGAAGAACACACTGGGGAAAACGACGCGCTGAGACACAGTACAACACTGGGGAATTCTAAAAATGATGGTCAACTGGTGCGAACACGACCAATTGTTATTTTGGGAATGAGATTCTCAAATGGAGATGACACCTGTGAGACGGCCTCCACTGGGGAATCTAAAAATAAAACTGGATCATGTACGATTGCAAGATCGATCACAGAATGCATGGAGCATTGAGCAAAGAATAACATCCAAGCTTCTGTAACCTATCCCTCGTGACAGGATCAAACGGACTTTTCGGGAATCCGTAGCAAATATACAGGGTGAAAAGAACCGGTTGTATGCCAAAATAAATGGACTTTGAGTGGGAAATGCCCTGATAAGCTTCTCGAGGGAGAACTGTCACTTATCGTTGGAAGGGACTTATGTGCCAAAATGGATAAGCACTCAAATAAAGAGGCTGCTGCTTATCTGATAAATAAATCTTCTCGCATTTAAGGTCGGCGCCTGGAATACGATTCTGATTCTTCTCTTACTGAAGGATAAATAAACTTCTTCATGCTTCAAGATTATGTTCTCCTGAACATGAAAAGGGTAAACTGAACTTCCTCATACTTCAGGATCGTGCTCTCCTGAATATGAAACTGGATGACTGAATATACTCATATTTCAGAATCGTGCTCTCCTGAATATGAAACTGGATGACTGAATTTACTCATATTTCAGAATCGTGCTCTCCTGAATATGAAACTGAATATACTCATACTTCAGAATCGTGCTTTCCTGAATATGATTTGGTTGTAAATGAATTTTTCCATACTTCAGAATCGTGCTCTCCTGAATATGAAACTGGATAATCGAACTTCCTCATAACTCAGAATCGTGCTCTCCTGAATATGATTCGGCTCCTGAAATTTCTTCATTCTTCAGAATCGTGCTCTCCTGAAAAACGGCCAACTGAACTTCCTCATAACTCAGAATCGTGCTCTCCTGAATATGATTCCGTTCCTTCTTTTACTAAAGGATAAATGAACTTCTTCATAACTCAGAATCGTGCTCTTCTGAATATGATTTCGCTCAAACCTTCTCGTAACTCAAGATCGTGCTCTCCTGAATACGAATTGGTTCGTACCTCAAGACGGCAGGTAAATGGAAGCCCAACTGCTCCATGGAGATGGCCATTTGCTGCGAGTCATAACGAGGATATGATCGACTTCTTAGGTGAGAAATGTCGTGTGTTGATGCTGTAAGATGTAAAGTGTAAAGGGTTGTAACATGTAGGATTGTAAAGTGTTTTACTGATAGATTTTCCAGGCGTGAACTGGCGTGTATCTGTAAAGGATTGTAGTTGATTTTCTTGAAAGATAGTGCAAAATAAATGCACGTCCGGGTACGGTGATAAACTTCTCAAGCGAGATAGTCGCGTATCTGTCATGGTATGGTGAAAATCTTAGATGGTGCAAAATAAATGCACGTCCGGTTGGGCTTGACGACCGACAAGACTGAGATTCAATCTAGGATCGAGCTAGAAAGAAGACTGGTAATCAAGACTCCATCGAGGGAATGAACTCGAAGGGTAGATATCTTATCCTGGCGAGGAAAGATAGCTGAAGTAACCGTCATCCACGAGGATCGAGCTCCGTGGGGAAACTGGAAACACATATGTATTTTATGCTTAGGGCTGACAATCTATTTGGAGAGAATGGACGAACCCAGTTACTCGGCGGTAACAACCAAATGATGGAGAGACACAATGAACCTGTGAATGCTAACGCATATGTTGATGCATATGTTAATGTGAATGTATGTTGCTGTCTATGTATGTAAGATGTTATGAAATGAGTATGTAATGAGTATGTAATGAGTATGTAATGAATATGTAATGAATATGTAATGAATATGTAATGAATATGTAATGAATATGTAATGAAATAGACATGTGATGCTTATCCCCTTGCGTATACTGACGAAACAGACTAGAGACAGGACGACAGATGAAATAAACATCTCGACGGGGATACCCTGCGTTCTCTGCAACCAATACATCAATCATGGCGAGAAGGATCAATGGTAGAACCAATCTGGTTTCAAAGTTCTGAATTCTCTGGGGAGAAGGTAATCTGCTTGGGTGCACAGTATCACGTCTTCACATGGAGAGAAGAAAACCTGAGGGACACTTTCGAGTTACCCAAGAAAAAGTTGTCAGCTTATAGTCTCGCTGGGGACTGTGATGAGGCAATAGTTCAGGAGCCTGTTGCAACACAGAGGCTTACTAGGGTATGAAGGCCGCTGTGAGTAAAATCCCTCGGGTGTACGAAAAAAATTGTGAAATCCCATGGTTTTGATCTTGCAGGACCTTATAGTAGCCGCCATTTGTTTCTTCAAAAACATGGTGCCTCGGGATACTTGTGTTGTGAGGTAGGGTCATCTCAAGAGGATTTTATAGAGAACACCGAGTCCGGTTGCCCCATTGTTCTCAAACTCTTTGAGAGATTTGTCAGGTCTCGACGTAACTGGCACAAATTAATCGTGTTACGACGAAATGTTTGGGAAATAGCTCTTAAGAATGTCAGACTCGCGTTGGTAAGCGAATTGGGAAACTGCCTGCCCCTGTTCAGCAGGATCTTCAAGTTCCACGGGTTATGTTCATATGTAAATCTCTAAGATATCAAGCAAAGTTGTCATGCCTGAAATGCCTATCCTGAGCTTGTCAATGTACACATATATTTGTCTTGAATTTTTGTTTTGAAAAAAAGATATCGCAACAACTTGTGACCGAAATCACTAGTCAGGATATAAGTTTTAATTATAATGCCAACATGAATTTTTTTGAGCATAGCTCGTAGGAGTCAGGAAACGTGATCTTGTCGAGTATGCTTTCAACCGAAGTCCTACTTCAATTAGGTCTTTTAAAGGTTGTATCGTGGCTCGGTTCACGGTTTAAGAAACAAAAAATATAAAGGCTCAAAGTTATATTTGTACCCACCCCTTCTCCGTGATGTTCTCCAATCCTAATTCAGTTAACCGGATACGAACGCTCATATCTCAAGCAGATTTGCTATGGTCGAGAACTTATCAAGGCTTTGGACATGGCAGTCACTCACCTATTTCTTTTGGCAATTGGTCACACGACCTTGTTCTTTATAGGGGTTCTAAAAACTACTGGTTTGTTGTTCTTATTCCCTAACTTTTGCCTGGACAGCGTCTATTGATTTGACTTTGGAGTCCAGCGGGATGCCCCAGTTTTGCCTAAGTCTCCTTCATAGGTTTTGACTTAGCGGGCTTTTATTATTTTTTTGAATATTCTTTTATGCACAAGTCGTGTAAATCTTTCGAAAGGCTCGTGACTGCCCCACTCCTTAGGTAACCGAGGGATAGTCATTGTATTGGACTTCTTAAGATGCTAAGGATAAATTCTCGAAGGTTTGCTCTTCCTTTTTGAGGATCTAAGCGCTCAATCGGTTTAACTGAGACCTACCCTGTCCCAGGTTAGGATGAAGGTTCTTTAAAAGAAAGAAAAACTCCTACTTCAAGGCTCAAAGGGTTGACTAGGGGTTAACATCCTTATATCTCCAGTGTTTGGGATTTGAAACAATGCCTTACATCATCAGCGGGTTTCAATCGAAAGCATACGACAAGAAATCTGACGTTTTAGGTTCGTCATCCTCCTCCCAATTCTCCATCTGAACAAGAGATCGGGTAAAGTTGGCATTATAATTTATGAAAAATATATTTTGAATGAGTGAAACGAATGGATTTATTCAAGACAAACATATGTGTTGCATCAAAGATAAACAAGTTCGTGCATGCTAAATATGCTTAATCAAAGAGAAATGCATATAAATAAACAAATGAACTGTCGGAAAAATCCTTCTAAATGTTTATGAAATCTTGCATTCAAGAGTAACAGTTTCCTTTGGCGGAGCCTCAATGGAAAGGACGTCTGGTTCATGATCACTGTGAGTCGTCATGGCTTACCCCAGTTATGCTGGTCACATCTTCAACAGTTTTCAGTCGTTGCTTCAAAATAAATTTCCCAGATCCTTTGTTGATCCCGGTCATATCACCTCGAGGGTTACTGAAATGAAGCGAGCTAGGCCTTTGAATAATTACTGGATTCGGCTGATTTGCCACAGGAGTAGCATGCTTTGCAGAATTCGAACTCGACAAGTGAGGGACCCCGAGAGGAGTCTCGATCTTCATCTGAGCATCGCTAAAAGACAACTTCTTCGCTTCTAGCAAATTTCTGACAACCTTCTTAAGAGCATAGCAATTCTCTAGATCATGGTCGGGCGCACCCTCATGAAATAAACAATGAGCGATAGCGTTGTAACTTGCAGGTAATGGATTAGGTGGAGGATTAGGAGGCGGACCCAAAGCCCGAGTAGTGATGAGACCTTGCTTGACCAAAGAGGGATACAACTCGGTAAAAGTCATCGGGATCGGCGGACAAGGTTTATACGTTCTTCTGTTTGGCATATTCTGGCGAGGAGCCGGACTCTTTGGCTGTTGAGGAGCAGGAGTATTGGGTGCCTGTAGGTAGTTGACAGGAGGCGGCTAAACAGGAGGTTGTTGCATAGGTTGATACATGGGAACCTGTTGATTGAAAGAAGGTGTAATAGCTGCCACATAGGGTTGTTGAGCATATTGGACCGGGTACCCTTGAGGTTGAGCATAACCTTGCAGATGCCGATAAAAGCGTTCCCTTGGTCTACCAGAGGATATAGCATTAGTCTCACTCTCCTTCTTTTTCTGGGAGCTATAAGGAGGTTTCTTCGGCTGATCCTTAGAAGCGCCATGATTATTTGTCATTTTACCACTCTTCATACCCAATTCAATCTTGACACCCACAGCAACGATGTCGGAGAAATTTGAAGTCACGCTACCCACCATTCTCTCGTAAAATTCTGGACGGACCGTGTCGACAAACCAATCAGCTAACTCTTTCTCGGTCAAAGGAGGTTCTACCTGCGAAGCCGTCTCTCTCCACCTTTGAGCATACTCTTTGAATGACTCAGAATTCTTTTGTGACATACTCAGCAACTGTCTTCTGTCAGGAGCCAGATCCATATTGTACTTGTAGTGTTTGATGAAAGCGTCAGATAAATCTTGAAAGCTCTTAACGCGGGATTGGTCCAAAGTTAAATACCACTTGGAAGAAGCACCCTTCAAACTGTCTTGGAAGCAATGAATCATCAGTTTATCATTCTCAACATGGGCAGCCATTTTGCGATAATACATGATCAGATGACTCTTAGGACAGGTGGCACCTTCATAACGATCGAAGTTCGGAGTTTTGAACTTTGGGGGAATAACCAAACCTGAAACCAAACAAACATCCCTTGCAGCAGTCCCAAAAATTTGATCACCCTCTACCTTTTTCAATCTCTGGACGATAGTGTTTACTTCCTCACGAAGCTTATCATGTTTCTCATAACCCTCAACATTCTCATCAAGATTATCAAAAGCTGTCTCATTGAAGTACGGTTGCGCACGAGTGTGTACAACAGGTGGTGCAAAGATAGGAGCCCCCCTAGAAACTTCAGAAAACAAAGGCACGGCTTGCTGAACAGGTTGATTAATCGGAACAGTGGCTTGAGGAGGCACAAAACCCGGAGCAAGACCATAAGGTGGGTCCCTTGCTACGGTCACACTTGGTGGAGGGTCCACAGTAACGCCGGTAATCTCAGAAACAACAGTGGGCTGGGTATCCATCTTAGCATTCATGACATGTAACAATTCCATCATACGCCCCATACCCCCTCGAAGGTCTTCGAGTTCATTGCTAAGGCGATCAATCTCTTTTGCCTGATCCTCCATTCTTTTCCGAGTTTGAGCTCTGGTGTTGTATTGGTGCCGAGAACTCAGGGTGACGAAACTGGAAGGTGAGAGAACCGAGTGTGAGAAATCGGGAGACACATGTAATGCAAAAGTATGATGCTAAAATGTGAATGTAAATGAAGATTTCATGGAATTCAAAGCATTTACTAATGCCGTGGGGTACCAAGGAAATCTTTTCCTTGTTTTTTCATTTTATATTTTTTTTTTTATTTATGGTATCCCGCGATATCCATTAATGATGTTTGAACTCCATGAAATACAATGCGATGAGATGCTTTATGGATGCAATGCATGAAAACACACAAAGTCCTAGGTTAAAGGCTTGCATGAGGTTCAAAGGCAAATACCCTCCCCTGAAGTTAGATGGTTCATCCTGTCCTACAAAAGTAACCAGGTTCTAAGGGATCTCAATATCATTGATCCTTCACAAGGGTGGTTGTTCAGAAGGCAACTTACTTGCCAACCAAAACCCTCCAAGTTTAAGATCTCAATGAGCGTAGTATCGAGTGTCAACCAACTTTAGTCTGCACCAAAGCCGGTTACCTCACGACTTTCTAAAGGCCAAGATGAGTTAACTAGGGTTCTAAAAGTCAGTTAGTGCGTTGACAACATATGGCAGCCTCAATATTATCCTCAACTTGACTTAAGGAATATAAGCACCAACCAAGAAGTCGCACTAACCATGGCCACCAGATCAACCGTATCGATATACGTCGTACAGTTTCCTTGGTCTATTGCCATTTACCTAAGGTACACTAGATCCGGGTGTAGGACCTATCTCACAGCACAAGGAACAGTCCCACAATCAAAGCACAAATATATACATGCAAATGAATAATGTCACAGATAGTAATAAATATGAACAAGTTAGGGATAACCCTCAAAAGTTAAAGGAGTCCCCAGTGAAGTCGCCATTTTCTGTTGCGGTGGAAATAGGATCACAAACTATTAATCAGTTTGAATCGCAATTCAATTCACAACCGCTCTTTGATTTATCCGAAGGAAAAGGTCAAAAGAGGGAAAACCTATTTTTGCATCGTAAACACAATGCGGGGAAAGATCTAGGGTTCGGGGGTTGGTTAAATTTAGGGAAGGTATTAGCACCCTAAACTTCTGTAGTACTCTACAGGAACCTTTTGTTCAAATGTTTACTATTTTTGCTTTATTTATTTGCTTAAGGTATATGTACAAGGGATTAAAAGTGAGAAAAGAGACCTAAGGGGTTAGTTCTAAGTTTACTCGGCAAGACATCGCATCTTGTGCCTACGTATCCTTACGGGAGTGGAATCAGAGTAATCGTAGTTCCCCTCAATAGGGAGGTTAGAAACTTCTTGACTGTGGTCAAGGTCTCAAGGGGAATAAACATGTCTTAAGGACACGCTTACGTGGAGTGTAGAAACTCCAAATCTCTACGTTGAAATGTTGAGTGGTAATTAGGGTTAAATTAGGTTAGGTTAGGGATTCCACGGCGGGAAACCCTAAAATGAGCGCGGCGGCTCTTTGACCTAATGCTAGGGGTAAAATTGTAATCTTGCCTGCGGCGAGGCATTTGTGAAAATTAGGGTTTGTGAGGTCGCAAGGGTTTGAAGTTGAGGACTACTGACACGGCGGTCAAACGGCTAGACCTAATTCCTTCGGAGGAGTGAAATTAATTATAAAGATGCGATGAAATTGAATATACATACAACGACAGAAAATAAAGTGCGGAAAGATAAATGCGACAATTGTCTCGCACAATTACATCCCATAAGCAGTTACAATTATGATAATTAAATATAAAACCGAAAATAAGTTTCAAATTGAACATAATAGCTGCAAGAAACAAAACAAACAAAAATGTCAGTATGTGGGGTTAGACGAAAACGAAATCACAATTGAACGAGAAACAAGCCGTATGAATTTTGGAGGACTTTTATGGTCTTTTTAACCAAGGATTTAAATTTGTGAAAAGAGAGATTAATTTTAATTAAAAGAGTTTTGAGTTTTAAAAAAAAATTATTAATAAAAAAGTGAATGTTTGGTTAATTATTCTAAAAAAGGAGTTTTAGTGATAATATTTTGAAAAAAAGATTTAATCATTAAAAAAAACAATTGGTTTAATTTAAAAAATCTTAATGTTAGTTAAAAAACATGTTTTACTTTAAAGTTATAAAAAAGTTTTATTATTTGAAAAAAAACATTTGATTATTTTATTTAAAAAGAGTTTTAATTAATTTAAAAAAGGTTTTTGGTTATAAAAAAGAAAGGGTCTTCTTGATTTTTTTTAAAAAGATAAACAAAATAAAATAACAAATGGAAAAACAATAAATAATAAAAAAAAAGAGGGTTGGGCCGGTCATCACTCTTCTTCTCTCTGCTCTCTGAGTTTGCGTGTGTTCCTCTCCTTCTTGTTTGCCTCTCACGGATGTTATCTTCTTCTTCTTTTGCATGACCGCCGATTTGTCTTCTTCATCTCTTTTTCCTAAAAAACATGAAAAGCAACACAAAAATTGTAATTATATTTTTTGATCCTTACGGAATGATGATGGCCGATGATGCTTTGTCCTGAGGCTAGAGGATTTTTGACGGAGTTTGCTTGGATTTTACGAAAAAAGTTCTCTCTTTTCTTGTTATGATTTTCGTCCCTTTTATACTTGTTTTTTTAAATCTTTTTTAATCTCAGATTTAATTTGAATAGATTTTTATGATGATTTCAGATTTGATTCAATGATGGTGATGCTGATTTTCTTATGATGATGATATGATCTGATTGATTTGATCTGGAATTCATTGGGATTGGATTTGATTAAAAAATTGTTGGGATTTAAATTTAAAAGTTAGCAAAGAAAATAAGAGTTTCAAGTTAAATAAAAATTAGAGTTTTAAGTTTAAAAAAACTGAGTTAGAATTTTAAAATAAAAAAAATATTTGAATGTTGGTTTTAAAAAATGTTAGAATTATTTTAAAAACTGTTAGAATTTAATTTTAAAAGGAATTTAAAATTTAAAAAAAAAAAGAAAAAGAAAAGGGCGTTAGAATTTAATTTTAAAAAGAATTTAGAATTTTAATTTGAAAAATAAAGGTGTCAAAAAAAGATTTAGATTTAATTTTAAAAAAAAAGATAGATTTAATTTATAAAAAAAAAAAAGGTTAGATTTAATTTTTAAAATAGTTAGAAAAAAAGATTTAATTTTAAAAAGAAATTAGAGAAAAAAAAGATTTAATTTTATAAAAGTTAGAAAAAAGATTTAATTTTTTTAAAAAAGTTAGAAAAAAAGATTTAACTTTATAAAAGTTAGAAAAAAAAGATTTAGTTTTAAAAAAAGTTAGAAAAAAATATTTAACTTTAAAAAAGTTAGAAAAAAAAAGATTTAGCTTTAAAAAAGTTAGAAAAAAAAGATTTAGCTTTAAAAATAGTTAGAAAAAAAGATTTAATTTTAAAAAAGATAGAAAAAGATTTAACTTTAAAGAGGAGTTAGAAAAAGATTTAAAAAAAGTTAGAAAAAAGATTTAATTTTAAAAAGAAGTTAGATTTTTATTTTTAAAAAAAATATTAGAATTTGATTAAAAAATGTGTTAGAAATTAATTTAAAAAAAGGTTATAAAAAATTTACTCTTGAAGAAAAGAAAAAAAAAAAAAAAAAAGTTAAATTTTAATCTAAATCCTAAAAGTTAGTAAGAAGAGCTTTAAATAAATAAACTAAATAGAAAAAAAAAAGTTAATAAAAAATATTAGTGAAGTTATAAAAAAAATTTAATTAAATTATTATTAGTTAAAAAAACAAGATCTAAAAAAAAGGTTAATTTATTAGGTTAATAAGAATTTAAAATAAAAATAAAAAAGAAAGGGTAAAATTTGGGGTATTACAATTACTTACTCGGGTGAAATGACGAGATACAGGTACAGTGTCAACATCCAGAACAGGTTCAGTAGGAGCAGGTGAGGGTGGACGAGTATTAAGCTCAACATCTGGAACAAGTTCAGTTGGAGCAGGTGAGGGGGGACGAGTATTTAGGTCATTCGAGTTATCTGCATTAGAACTTGGAAATAATTCAACTGAGGGATCAATGAAATAAAATGAGTCAGTGCTAAGAGAATGATGAAATGTAGAAAGAGAGGAGAACACGATTTTTCCCAAAAGGTAACATGATGTGATATGCATAATATGTTGGAGATTGGATCCCAACAACGATATCATTTGTGTTTTGTGCCATTACCAAGAAAGCAACATAAGCAAGCGTGCAGTTGTAATTTTGTGCGCTCATGAGGCTGCAAGAGAACAAAAAAAGCACATCCAAAATGTTTAAGAATGGAATATTCAGGAGACTTGCCAAACAGTTTTCCAAAAGGAGATAAGTGTTGAAGATTTATGGTGGGAGGTCGATTAATTGTATAGACAACATAAAGAGTTGTTTCCCCCTAAAACTTCTCTGAACACAAGGCTGAGAGGAGAAGAGCACAAAATGAGTCAAGGATGTGACAATGTTTTCGTTAAGCCCGACCATTTTGTTAAGAGGTGCGAGGACATGAACGTTGAACCACAGTTCCTTACTGACTGAGAAACTGAAGCAAGGAAGATTCACGATATTCCATTGCATTGTCTGTGCGAAGAATCGTAATAGCACAAGAAAATTGTGTTTTAACCATACGGGCAAAGGAAACATAAATTTGAGGTAATTAAGAGCGATTTTTCAAAAAATATATCTATCTAAACCGAGAAAAATCGTCAATAAACAATACAAAATAACGAAAAACGTTCATTGAAGAAATAGGAGAAGGCCCCCAAATATCTGAATGAATCAAATCAAAAGGACTATGTGAAATAGAAAAATTACGATTAGAGGTTGAATGTTGCTTGCTGAGGCGTGACCAAAGTCAAAGATGCCATTGATGAATTGGAGAATTCAGAGTAGCAGTAGAGATATGTTCTTTGGGAAGGTGAAGAGATTGTATCTCAAATAACCAACCCACCCTGCGACTTGTCCCAATGATCTGCTTCGTTTATGGATCATGTACCTGAACATCAGAGGGAGAAAAATAAACATTCAGTCCTTATTCACACAATTGACCAATAGAAATAAGATTAAGTTTCAAGTTAGGAATGTAATATGTGTCACGAAGGAGAGCTTTAAGGTGGATACATGACCGATATGAGTGATGTTCATTGTATTTCCACTGGTTGTATGGATTGGTGGCAGAGATGAAACAAGTGCCGCAGAAGGTAATGATTACTACACGCAGAATAAAAAACCAACGAGAATTACCGTTAGTACCAGACATGACAATAAAGGTGTTGGAAGACATAACCTGTTTAATTAAAGCTTCAATATCACTCATAGTAATGGCAATCTAACCCTCAGTGGCAACAACTAGAGGTGGAAATAGGCTAGACCGAGCTAGGCATTGTCAACCTGAGTCTGGCCTGCCAAAAAAATTGAAGCCTAAGTCTGGCCTGTAGCCTGTCATAGACTTATTTTTAGGCCCAAGTCTGACATTTTCTAAGGTTTGGTTAGTCTGTTAGCCTACATAAAAGTCTGTATTTTAAATAGACTAACAAACTAAAAAACCAATGAGACTAAAAGTTTGTTTACATTGACTTATTTTAATTTACCTATTAGCATAAGTTTTATGAGATTATTTGTTTAAGATAACTTATGAAAATAACTTATAACATTGTTCATAAGGTGTTTTCATCTTATTTTCATAAGTTCTCCAAGATACCCAATTTTTATTTATGTATTTTAATTCAAAGTACAAAACATAACATAATGATAATAAAAAAATTATTCATATTTATTTAAATAGACCGGTCTGTTAGGCTTAAAATGCTTTTTTCATGGCCTGAGGCCTAGCTTTATTTTATTTTTTTAACTAAATAGGCTTATAAAAAAACCTAGGCCTTTTCTATTTTAAAAAAAAAAGTTTGGCCTAACTTGAGCCTGTGTAGGCTAGGCCCGTAGGCCCCTATTATCAGTCTGCCTTATTTCCACCCCTAGAAGCAGCAGAGATGGAGGAAGATCCAGATTTTGGAACATTCTTGGATTTTGTGAAGCCACAATTTTGTTTTGGAGGTCGCGTGAGACAATGTTCAAGAATGTGACCAATACCATGGCAGTACCTACACTCTATAGTAGGACAATTAGCAAATATATGATCAGTGCAATTGCAATTCTTACATGGATGATGATTTGATTTCTGGTGTGAGAATCGAGTAGTTGCAAGAGCAACATCCATTTGAGGAGTTTTGTCTAGATTAAGACGTGTTTCTTCAAAAATGATTTCTTAAATAGCAGTGTCTAATGATGGAAGCGGATTTCGATGCAGCGGTGAGGCTCGTACGACTTCATATTCAGGACGAAGAGCCATAAGGACTTGAATGAGATGAAGATGGTCTTCAATGATTTTAGCCAGAGATATTTGATGCCAAATTGGTTGAACTTTAGCAAGAAAATCATTCACTGATTGACCAGGTTCTTACTTGGTATTGTGAAGTGTGGTCCATAACTGATAATAGTGTGCAAGTCTAGTGGTTTGATAGCGGTTTTTCAAGAAATCCTAATTTTCTTTTGCAAAATCATAATTATTAAACTGAATGTGAATGGATAGTACTGACGTGTTGCGCAGCCACGTGATGATTTGGTGATTTTTACTATCCCAATCCTCAAGGCGTTCAGCAAATTTCGTAGTAGATTCATCTTTTTCTTGAGTTGGCTTGACGACGTCTCCGATGACTATGCACCAAAGCTTGTGTCCAATCAGAAAACTCTTCATTCCTTGAACCCAAAGATTGTAGTTTGGTCCGATCAAGATGGTTGTAATGAGTTTAACAATCTCAGTTTTCTCCATGATGCAAAGATGAACATGATAATAGAGGACTGAGTTTGTACAGGTCTGCACAGAAAAAAAAAAACAGGCAGAGCAAGGAGACAGATAGGCAAGCAGATATGCAAATGTTGTAGAAAAGAAGAAAAAAAAGAAAAAAAATTGGGAATCGACCTATGCTTTGTATACCATATTAGCAGAAGGTGGAATTGGAAAATACTGCGTATCAGAGTGTGATTCTATTTGCATCGTACTTCAAAGAATACAATATGGAAATATATATGTACAACTCAACACTAGTTTATTTGGTATTGTAAATCTTCTTTAATAAAGCTATAATAAAACGGAAATTTTCTATAATTAATCTATCATCAAAATGTATCGCTTATAATTAATCTATCATAAAAAAATATCCTTATAATTTCTTTTAACCGATGATAAAACTGTTTGGTTGGTTTAGTGGTAGTTCAGTTATAGTGATATTCGAGGAAGGTAAGGTTAATATCAGATACTATGACAACTAATTGTTTTGAGAGTTCTTTAATAATTCGGTTGGAGGATCCAATTATTGAAAGCTTAAAGTTTGGAGGAAACTCAACACATGAAGGTTGAGATTCAAGATCATCACCAGGGATTGGTTGAGGAATGGTTTCAAGTATAGATGAATGTATGGTAGAGGATAAAGATTCAAAAGGGTTAAGTATGGAGGGTGAAGGATTAAATGTTAGTGTGTTAGAGGGTGTAAGGATAGGTGATTGAGGAATGCCAGTGGATTGTTGAATGGAGAGAGATGAGTCTGAGTAGGTGGGTGAATATATTGAGAAGGTGCGGATTCAATGGGAGGAGAGTAAATATTAATTTTAAAACTTTTCTTTTTGAATATTTATAGCCTTTTTGTGACACAATACTGAATTAGTGACAATTGTTTTCAATTGAATTTGTTATTTTCTGAGTGGTGGAATTATTATCCCTCTTTTTTAGAACATTGCAGATAGTTTCATCAAGTTATTTTCTGCTTCTGATAAAGTCCTCTAACTAATGCTATTCTCAATAAATGAGAAAACCATCTTGACATGTTCATTGCAAAATTACTTGGGCGAGAGTAAAACATGTTGGTCTGCTGTTAAATACAAAATTATGTAGCTAGACATATCCATGTTTGCAACCAGTTTGATTATCGACATATTAGTAATCATTGGTTCAAGATCAGACGGTCCTGATTTCAATATATGAGATTGTGATCTGGATGGTTTGATTTCAATTTATGGTAACCGACGCCCTGAGTACTGAGTTTGTGAATGTGTAGATTTGCTAACAACCACCTACCCAAATCCTTTGTTTTTTTTAATTGTGTGGTTGGAATCAAATAAAACTCATTGAAGCAGGATCTAAGATCTTGGAGGGCTATATCCATTACGAAGACATGCTAAAATGAATCAAAACATGCCATATCCATTACGAAGACATGCTAAAATGAATCAAAACATGCCATAGCTCGTGAATTTAAAATTTTGGATAGCAGAGTTATTTACTGCATTTGTTATACAGAAACAGTTTAAATATCATGGGATAAAAAATGATTGTTGAGTTTAACAGTGATATATTAAACATTGGGATACAGCCATCTATGCTGTCTTAGGTAGTAGTAGAAGTGCTATCATAGAGACTAGTGTCTGCAAGGTTCAATTCATCAAAATTGAAAAACCAAAAAATACAAACCGAAATTGTGTACACACACATATGCTGACAATTGTTATCCATCAATCAGCTAATAGCCTGACCTTGAACCCATTGAACAATGTTCCCAGTCTGGAAATTTGGCACATTGTCATAACTCAATATTGACAGCTTTCTACAGTTGAACCACCATTTCCGTTATAGGAAGGTGGGACAGCATTTTGTTATTTGAATTGCAGACAGACAAGTGAACATAGCTGCTATAATAAAATCAAGGATGATCAAACGAAAGCTTCAGAAAATTCTGCACGAACCGATCAGAGGTCAAACTTGCAAACAACGAGAGTTTCAATATTAAGTCCCTTGCGACTAGTTTTCAGGTTCATGTTCCTGATAGGGGAGGGAAAACAAATAGAAAATGATCAGTCGTACTTAGCACCAATTCATTATTAAAAGTTGATCTCACGCACATGGTTTTCTTAAAATAAGTGTCCTTCCTTTATTTCTTCTGTGACAGAAATCGTTTCATTATAGACAGCATTAGATTTAGATGAACAACAAATACTCTGCATGTTAAACCCTCCTATCAGCTTCTTGTTACCAGATTTACCCAATTATAACATATAAATTCTCTATATTAAACCTCAATTTCAATCATCAGGCAAATATTCATAACAACATCAGCAACAAACTTGTTATATCCATACCTTCTCAAGAACATGAGTCCGGGATAGTGAACTAAGCTGGCTACTTTCCATATTTGCAAGTAACTGAACTACAGTCTTCAATTGTGGAACACTACAAATTTCCAACTCACATCAGCTATTTTAAGAAAATGACATATACACTGATACAAAATTAAAAGAAAAAACTGCAGCACCTTCCAATCAGTGTTGTCAAATAGCAGCTATAGCTTAGCAGAATTTGAACAAACCAGTATTGTTCCACAATACGCAGTTGAGAATAAAAGTGTTTTTAAATAGCAAATATAGAGGTGCTATAGTCCTATTGCGTAACACAAATAGAATATTTTTCGTGATCTGCAACTAACAACACTGCTTCCCATCAGCAGCCACAGTACAATACATATTCAAGATGAACATAACAATTTTAGCACAAAATTAAAGGCCATTCATAATCACAAGACTTTAAATCCAGCTTCTGTTCAAAATATGTATATATATGATGATCATAGTACAGCATATTAATAATCATTATCATTAATCAATTAGAGAATAAAAGATACTAACTTTTGCAACCCATTTTCCATATGTGCATCCAGAGAAGATATTACCCGAGGCAACTGCTCTAAAACCTGTGCAACAAAACATAAACTATTACACACACTCAAAACATTTGCTCAAATTCACAACCACAATACACTAATGCAACTACCTGTTCTGTGTTCTTGATAATGGAAACCTTTGCCAATAGGTTCTTGGGAAGCTTAACAAGTTTAGCCTACAAAATACTCAATACTCAAAACCCTAAAACCAAACAACAACTACATCAACAGTCACATTGCTAATATGATCACACCGAACATTAATTTTCAATTAAAATCCATCGGAAACATAATCAATTTCTCTTTCTGTTAATTTTGAATGAAATTGAGGAAGAGAAGAGAGTACCTGAGATGGAGAAGACTGTTGCATGAGGTGAAGAAGGTTTGATGTGGATTGCACGGTCTGCGCTATTTGTTCGGCAACTACGGCCTTCGCCGAGCCATCAGCGCCGCCGGCTTCGCCTTGCGTCGCCATAGGTCGCCACAGCGGTCTTCTTCTGTTTGCCGTTGGATCTTGTCGTCGTGGTTCCATTTTTTCATTCCTTTTATTTCTCACTGCTATTTACTTCTTTTAATTGTTTTTTTTTTCTTTTCAAAATTACACCCTCCTTTTATTTTATTTTTACTTTAAAAAATAAAAACTTAATCCAAATGAGTGATTTTAATACGTTGAATCTTTGTTCACTTACTAAATTGAAGACGCATTTCACTTCTGAGTAAACGTTAACATATTTTGGAGATATATTTTCGAAACTATTTAAACTTTAAACGCTCATAGCTATATCTGGAGATGTATCTGTTAGAATAAGATTTGTTCATGTCATATACTCGTTGGGTTTTGATGATAACAAAGTATTAAATGAGCAATGGTTATATTTGATGTGTGTTTCATGTATGCAAGTTCTAATACTTATAGATATATATTCAGAATCTGATATACAAAGGCACACTTGAAAGAAGCTGAATTGCTAGCTTCTGGTGGTGCAGAATCTGAAGAAGACTCTCTAAGTGATGTCTGGCGTAGACTCTGAAGTTAAAGGTCCCAGCATCAGAAGAAGCAACATAATCGTCTATATACTTGGTGAATGTAAATTGGCTTATGGTGATCATTCAAAGTTATTGATAAAGCTGAAGTTATCCGTACTGCAGAAAGCAAGTTGCGTTGTCAAATCAATTTGTTAGCTAGAGTCTTAGTTCACAAGACTCAAGAAAAGTTGACATATTTTAAAGATATCTACTCACAGCAGCTCTATAATACAGGATCTCTTTGAAGACTTAATGGTTAAACATGTTACACAATGGATCAAGATATTTTTGTGTATCTATCTTCCACGTCTCTTGTACTATGAAGAAAACAAAGACACTTGATCAAGTTATCTCTCTAACGGCTAGTCTTCTGCAAATTCTATATAAGCAGCTGAAGGTTCAAATTGAATCTTTAACAAGGATCAACCTGGTGAAGGAGTAATAAGATCAACAATTATCAACACAGTCGAGTATGCGGAATTTCTATTGCAGGTTGTAATTGTAAAAACCTTAAGATTTCTTAAACATTGAATATCTTAGAAACCTTAAGAGCTTTAGGTCTTTGTTATGGTGATTTCCCTGTACCTCTGATATTTGTATCAAGTACACTTTGTTCTCTATTCAGCTGAACATATTGTTTAGCAGTTTAGTTTAAGTCTTTCGCTATGATGCTTGAGTCATGTAAGTCTTCTGCTATGTCATAAGTAATGATTGTATATGCGATTTTTATTTTTAAAGAAAACATATGAGGGTCATTTGATTGCAGTTGTTATCCATTATGGTGATGTTGCATCAGTTGCTTATCACTGACAATGTGCATTCATGATGTTGCATCAGTTGTTATCCATGATTTTGCTTATCATTGACAATGTGCATTCATGATTTATGGGATGACGTGTTCTGGCCTGGGCCCGGCCTCGCGGCCCAACCCACTAACAGACAAGGCCCAATAAGTGAGGCAGCTTGACCGAGGACGCACCCCCCGCTAGACGGGCCAGACACGCTCCCTGTCAAGCAGGACGACGCGCTTCTAAGCGTCCTCGGCGCTCCCCCCTAGTCGGACAGAACGCCCTCCACGGGAGGTATTCCCCGTGTCGTCGGGAAAGAC
This sequence comes from Lathyrus sativus, assembly GCA_963859935.3. Taxonomy (NCBI): domain Eukaryota; kingdom Viridiplantae; phylum Streptophyta; class Magnoliopsida; order Fabales; family Fabaceae; genus Lathyrus; species Lathyrus sativus. Next base: position 776,273,608 of record OZ012735.1, read on the forward strand.
CTCATGGATCTTCCGCGTCTTCGCGTGCTCCCCTCCGCGGGGAGAACAACGTACTTACAGAGAGCCTCGCTAGCTCCCCTCCGCGGGGAGAACAACGTGCCACGCGCACGTTCTCCACGTGCTCCCCTCCACGGGGGCACGCCATCCCCCCAACTGCCCACCTCCGAAAGAGCAGGTCAAACCCACTTTCCGTAGACCACGGGACAGTTGGACTAGGGCGAAGACCGCGTCCTGGTCTTCACTACGCCACGTAAGCCCTAGCAGTCACCTGGGTTGGGCCTGGCCATCCAGCCCAACACAAGTGACCGTTGGCCCAGCGCTGGGGTCTCTCTATAAATACCATCTTCCTCAAGAGGGTCAGGTAATTCACTCCTTACCCCATTTCTGTACTTTGCTCTCACTCTGCCCAAATTCTTACTTTGGCATCGGAGTGTCTTGCAGGTACACCCCCATTTTTTTCCTCCTCATCACCGGTGAACAGGTAGCAGTCCAACCGAGTGTGGGCAGCACGTGATCCCCTTATGATCAGGTCAGATCATGTATCAAGTACACTTTGTTCTCTATTCAGCTGAACATATTTTTTAGCAGTTTAGTTTAAGTCTTTCGCTAAGATGCTTGAGCCATGTAAGTCTTCTGCTATGTCATAAGTAAGGATTGTATATGCGATTTTTATTTTTAAAGAAAACATATGAGGGTCATTTGATTGCAGTTGTTATCCATTATGGTGATGTTGCATCAGTTGCTTATCACTGACAATGTGCATTCATGATTTTGTTATTTGGTTGACACAACCTATATGTGGACTAAATTGAGACATGTGTGGGTTTTGTCTATGTTCATTACTTCATAGACCTTGAGAGAATTAATGATTATAATTGGGGAGCATCTTGTTTGGTTTACTTGTACTCTACGCTAGATGAAGCAAGTCAATGGAAGACAAGACATATGTCAAAAAAACAATTGTTTTTCCAAGTATTATACATCTAGCTTATTGATTTTATATTATTTTTGAAATTTTTTTGTATATAGATACCAAAGAATCTTATTTTAACTACTTTTAGTCATGGATCATCCAACATTTTCTTAAAATATTTGGGTGGTCGATTGTTGTTTAGTACGAAGAAGAATTGCCATGTGCTTGCCGGATTAATCCATATAGGAGAATTATTCAACTAAGACTTATAGACACACTATTTACCGTATTTCAGAGGAATGAGACAATTTCACCCCATACGGAGAGCACCATTAAACACAACATTTAGAGGAGATTTGGTGGTACTTTACATGGCTGACATCCGGGTCTGACTTATGTACCCCTTGTTGAGGCAATTCAAATATTTGGAGAGTATCCCTAGGGAACACACATTAGTCGCGCCTCCCATTGTGTAACTTGGAGATGCTGATGGGATGTTTGTGCACTACCATGATCATTTGGTACAATAACATATATTCAATGTACCAAATGAAATGCCATGGAATATTGTATATAGTTACTTCCAATGTTATTATAGAGTTTCACTCTCGTATATGGCACAAACTTCAGAGGGAGGTCCCAAGGTCAAATCATCAGAAGATCTTTGAGGAGGAACAAACTAGGACAAACTATGTTATGGATGTGTTTCCTATTTGTCGTGTGTCATCATGTTTTTTGATGCTTCTAGTGGGACACCATACAAGAAAGAATCCCTTAAAGGAGAATTTCAAGAAGGTATCCCTTAGTGGGACACCATACAAACAATATTATTAGAGGCACCTGGCGTACTTCAGTATATGAGACAAAAAAGAAGCAGAGGTATGAGGCAAGAAAAGAAGCAGAGGTTTGCGACAAAACCAATAGATAGACTATTTTATTTGCATTTATGTATACTTTTTGAGTTGCAATTCATGACATTGGGATATATGATAAATCACGACATTGTTGATTTTAATGTGATATTTTTGTTTAAGTAATGTGCATCTATTTACAGGCTTGTATGAATGATAACTGATTTTAACTATGATTATTGATTTTATGTGTTTAAACAAAAGGTTTTTAGTGTCGAGTTGTTTTAATTTATGATAATTTTGAGGATTTATTTGAATATTAACATTTGGACACACCCTACATAAAACATATGTTGGTTGTGTCTGGTACATGAGCACAGTCAAGGGTTTGTCCAGATATTAACATTTGGACATACCCTGCATACAAAATATGTTTGTTATTCCTTGGTACATGAATTGAGTTCAGAGTTTGTACAAATATTAACATCCAAACACATCCTTCTTAAAAAATATGTTGGTTAGGCTTGGTACCTGATCTAAATCAAGGGTTTGTCTGCATATTAACATCTGGACAAACTTGACATACTAAATATGTTGGTTATGCCCAATACATGAAACAGGTCAGGGATCTGTCTGGATATTAACATCTAGGTAAACCTTGCATACAAACTATATTGGTTATTCATGGTACATGAAAAAAGTCAAGAGTTTGTTTGGATGCTAACATCTAAACACATCATACATACAAAATATGTTGGTTATTCATTGGTATATGAACGCAATCTGGGATTTGTCTAGATATCAACATCCGAAAACATCTTGCCTTTTTATTACTAATGCAATATTTAAAAACCTATCACGTTTTTAAACAACCAGTCAAACTTAAAATTGTATTTAATAGATTTTTTATTTTTTTTATAAATGCAATATTTTATACACATAGTTAACTATACAAACAAAATTGCATAAAAATCAGCGACATTATCTAAATCTATGGAAAATTATACATTAGACTTTTTACTATTTAATTCCTTTTTAATATAATTCAATTTGCCAAACTTCTCCAACCTAACCGGAAAAAAAGAAAAAGAAAGAACACTCTCAACCAACTTCTTCGTCTTTGGCATGTTCTCTAAGTTATGTAGATGTTTGTGGTTGATGAGATCTATGATTCAAGTTAACTTATACAAAATGCCTCATTTTTTAAATGCATCCAATACATATAATTCGGCCAACATAATTTTTGGCGGGTCACTTCATAGAGGAAAAGAAGTTTATGAGAAACCAAGTTTTCTCAACTAAATAAAAACTATTTTATATGCACTTGCTACAAGATGACTCATCTCAAGGAAACACATATGTTTTTCATTTGATGCTAGAAAACCAATTTTACCAAGAACTACAACTTCTAGAGTATTCTTGTATTGTTTTTTTTTTTTTTCATATAACCTCGTGTAATCTTCCTTATGAAATATTAACTTTTTGATAAGATTATAATAGAAAAACATATGATTACCCCAACTTATTAAGGTTGAAACAATGGCAACAATGTTAGTATCCTTACTTGAACTTTTTTTGGTACGTGAAAGATGAGAATTTAAATAAAGGAAGTAGACATGCTCAAGAATGATGGTGACCTTTTGGTAGAATTATCACTAGGAGTTGGTTTGACCTTCTTTTGAGCACCTTTAATTTTTACCGGTCTCATAAGTGATTTAATATTAGTTGTTTTTGGATAGGCTACCTTGCGCATGTGCTCTTTGACGTGCAATTCCGTGTTATAATTCTCTTTCATAAAATTTTATTGAATCACTTGTCATATTCTGCCATAATAGAAATATTTGATTCATCATCCTTGATCACACCATCATCATAAATTTGAAGTCTTTTTCAATATGTTTTTACCTCATATATACATATAGGTCTATCAAGCTTTATCTTCTTGGTTATTACATAAGCACATGGAATCAGTGGCGGAGCCAAGAACGTTTTGAAACCTGGGCAAAAATTTAAAGACCGCAAATTCGCATAGGTGGCATGACTTGTACTTCTTGTTCCTCCAACATTGAATCAGCTCTTCAATCCCTTCCTGGTGTGCAAATAGCACAAGTAGCCTTAGCAACAGAAGAAGCAGAAATCTATTACAACCCAAACCTCATAAGCTACAATCAAATAATAGAAGCTATTTCAGACACAGGTTTTAAACCAATATTAATAAGCAAAGGAGAACACATTAGCAAAATTGAACTTCAAATTGATGGCATAAAAAATGAAAAATCAATGAATATTATTTAACACTCTCTTAGATCACTCCAAGGTGTTGAAACCATAGACACATATCAAGATATTCATAGAGTTACCTTAACTTATAAACCTTATGTAACTGGACCAAGAACCTTTATTGAAGCCATTGAGTCAACAGGATCAGGGTGTTTTAGAGCCACAATATTTTCAAATGATGGAGGAAGTAAAGCACATAAGCGAGACAAAATTAATCGACACTCCAAGTTATTAATATGGAGTTTGGCTTTTACTATTCCTGTTTTTTTATATCTATGGTTCTTATGTATATACCTGGGATTGAACATGTTTTAGAAATCAAAATTGTTAATATGCTGAACATTGGATTGCTCTTAAAGTGGGAATTTTCGACACCGGTACAGTTCATCATAGGAAGAAGATTCTATGTTGGTGCTTATAAAGCTTTGAGAAAAGGTTATGTAAATATGGATGTATTGATAGCTTTGGGAACAAATGCAGCTTATTTTTATTCTGTCATGTGAATGAGAGTATGATAACTGGCGAGGCAAAGCCTGTTGCTAAGATGAAAGGTGAAATGGTGATTGGCGACGGCGGTACCGTGAATGAGAATGGTGTTTTGCATGTTAAGGTAACAAGAGTTGGATCAGAAAGTGCACTTTCTCACATTGTTAGACTTGTTGAGTCTGCTCAAATGGCTAAAGCTCCTGTTCAGAAATTTGCAAACCAGATCTCCAAATACTTTGTTCCTATAGTAAGTCTCAACTACTAGTAGAAATTAAAGATCATTGTTGTTCCTTTTTATAAGAGACTAATTGTGTGTTTGAAAACTCGATGAATTGCTAATACCTAAAGTTTAGTTGCCATCTCAGGTGATTTTCTGAAGCTAATAGTAATTTATCGAACACATGATTCGTAAGAAACAGAAACAAAAAAGGAAAAGAAACTTGGTTGAGACAATTTACCGAACACTTAGTGTGCAAGTTGCAAAACGGTGGAAACGACAACAATTTGATACCGATTCGTAAACCACAACCTGCAACAACAACAATCATCAACAACAATAATAATTCAACATCATGAAATGAAAGAATTGAAAAAAAATAGAGAAACTTATGAGTAAGTGAATCTTAAATAAAATGAGATTGAGGGAACGAAATGAATATTGAAATGAAAATGCAACTAGAAAAGGTAAGTGGTGCACCTGTTCTTGGTTAAACCGGAAGATGTTGTCGGCGGTTGAGCCCGGGCAACTGCCCTACCTGGCCGGGCGCTGGCTCCGCCTATGCATGGAATACCATGTGTGTTTTCCAAGTGTACAACCACACATGAAGCTATATAGATCATTTTTCTCTACCTGCACAACTTCGTGATAAATAAACCTCAATCATGCACAAGATATATTACCGGTCAAATATGAATACAAAGTTTTATCCTTGAATTTATATTTTAGTATTGTGATACTTTGACCAAATGATGTTTGTATCTCATTGTGTTGCATTATAATCATATTGTTCATTGCTTACCAACCCTTGCGAAAATCATTCATACTATCTTCTAAATATTTCTTCATTCTACCATGATCATATTCAACTCAATTTGTTGTGGTTTTTTCAAGATGTCTAACCAAGTAAGTCCATGCACAAACTGTAACACCCCAATTTTTATTAATTATTTATTTAATTAAATTAATTGATTAATTGTGTGATTTTGTGCCTAATTAAATTAACTAATTTATGTGATTTATTTGAAATGATGGATTTACTTGATATATTTGAATTAGTTGATTTATTGAATTTATATGAAATATTTGATTTATATAAATTAATTGATTTATTTAATTTATATGAGTTAATTGATTTAGTTGATTTAATTGATATATGTGTGATTTATTGAATTAAATGAATTTATGTGATTTATTTTATTGATATAATAAAATACATAATTGCTAGAATTAATAATTGGACTTAATGGAGGATGTGAATAGAAATTATGATGGTGGGTTGAGTGAGCCCAATAGTTTTATGAGAAAATTGTGAGAGTTAGTAAAGTTGAGAAAGAGGAAGAATAGGGTTAGAAAGTTGTTAGACAGGAAAAAGAAGCTAGAGAGAAGGAAGAGTGGAGAAGAAGAGGAACTCAAATTCAAAAAAGCTCAAGAATTCATCAAATCAAGGTAAGGGTGGATTTTCACTCATTTATTGAGATTATTTGATAATGATTAGTGAATAGAATTATATTTAGGATAAAATTCCAAATTTTCTAGGAAATTATAAATTATTAAATTTTAATATTAAATCTTGAAATCGGTTAATTTTATTGTATTTTAGAATTAAATAAGCAATATAATTTTTCTTTTATGGTGTCATGTAGTAATAAATAAAAGAGACAAGTGATATCTTGTCTTTCACTTGTAGCATACTTTGGTAGCAATAAAAGGTGATACCTTCTTAAAAATTAGAACAGTACCGCCTACCATTAAGTCATGAAGTGATGATTTTATTATTTGAACTATGGCGAACCGTGTGCATATTCGAAACTAATTGGGATTGAAATGATTATTTAGCATCAATGTTGTAGCGCAATACCTTAGGGGAGGATCATGATCTCTTTTAGTTTTGATACTTTAGCATATATAAATAAGTTGTGAGGTAGAAATTTAATTAATTATTGAACTATATTAATATTGGAGTTTTATTAAAATATTGAATGTATATTAATTAGTGAACATTTAATTTATTAAACATTGATAATTTAATTTAAATATTGATTATTTATTTTAGATGTTAATTATTTATTAAATTTTGATTATTAATTAAAATATTAATTATTTATTGAATATTGAATTGAGTAGTGAATATTTATTGAATATTGAATTTAATTATTGATAATGGATTAGTTATTCTATATTTAATTAGTGATGTGTGTTTTGTGAGTTGAGGTTGGATTGTACTGATACTTGTGTATGTGCAAATATGTGGTAATTAAGTGTGATGAATTATTGAAGATATGCATGAATGTTAAGATTAGAGAATGATCTTAATTGCATATGATTGTTGAATTTGCACACGCATCATTTGTGTCAAGAGACAATGTTTGTTAGTTCCGTGGGAGCTAGTGAATTGTCCCAAACCTAGAGCGGAGTTTGAAAGCTTAGGAAACGAGTTTTTGTATGTTATTGGTCTAGGGAACGGACCCGGTTTAAATGTAAAAATCGAGAAAAAAAATAACAAGTGTTGATACGACATGACATGAGTTGCATTGAGTCTCATTGTGTATATGTCTGTGCTATGAGATTATGTGTATCTATGTGAATTGTTGAAATTGTGGATTGTATGTAGATACTTGTGAATGATATGGTTACTTGAGTGATACTTTGTATATGAAACTTTGAAGTGTGAGAATAATTGTTGGAATTACATTAATTAGAGTCAGAATTGGAAAGATTTATTGACAATTAATGGGCAATAAATGAACACAAGTAAGAACTAATATAGAAGTGAATTTGAAAAGATTCATTTTAGTCCCACATTGAAGGGAATGAAAATATTAGTAGTGTTTATATATTCCAACTTGGTCAATTGGGTTGGGCCCTAAAGGGCACCCAATTTTGTGAAAGGAGTGAGGACACACCCATGACCAACAAGACACGCGCGCGAGCCGCAGCCCGTCCTGCCGATTCGGTTCGGTTCGGTCTAGATGAATTATTTTTTGGACCCGAATTTATATAATTTAATTATCATTAATTAATTAATATAATTCGGTGGAAAATTAATTAATAATAAATATTAATTAATTAAGAAAATAATTGGTCAGTAACTACCATACTGACTAAATCCAGTCCTCCACGATTTTCTCATTCTCCCACCATTTTCTCCACTCACCACGAATTTCTCCCTACTCAGGTGCAGGTAGCTGCCTATAAATACAGGGTAGAAATTCAGTAGTGAGCACATCAGATTTCACAAATTCACACGAATTTTGATTTCCTTCTTCTCTCCCTTAATTCTCTTCATCTAAAATCTTTCTTTTCTTGACTGGTTATTTTCGCCAGATACTAACTTAGAAAGGTGTATTTCTAGAGCAATTTATCAGTGTGCAACTGATAATCGTAAGTTTTTTGAACAGGTTGTTTTATCCTGGAGGCGTCGTCGTAAATCGACTGCTTTGCATATTTTGGCAGTACGGCGAAACATCTTAAAGAAAGCGACCTAGTACGCGACCCGTCCCGATAATTTTCTTGTGCCAAACTCAATTTTTTCAAATCCGTAAACAACAATTTTAAGACGTTTCAATAACTGCCATGGCAACTGAGGAAATTATCGGTACTACTGCGGCCGCTTCGGTCTCTGACAAACCTTTCAGGTTTGAGGGTTCCAATTTCAAACGTTGGCAAGCTAAGATGAAGTTTTTCTTAACTCTGAAAAAGGTTGCCCACGTTCTGACTGAGGATATCCCGGTTGTCCCTTCTGCTTCATCTAAACCACCTAATGATAACTCACTTGCAGATTCAGACGGGATTTCCAAAACGTCTGACTCAGATGCTGCAAAAGCTAAGGCTGCAGCAGATGATTTACAGCTCCGAAAAGAAATCGCCTTATGGCACGAGAATGATTATCTGTGCAAAAATCATATTCTGAACAGCCTTGCTGATGATCTGTGCGACTACTACAGTAGCTACAGGACTGCTAAACAGGTATGGGAGGCTCTGCAAAGAAAATATGATACTGAAGAAGCAGGTGCGAAGAAATTTGTTGTCAGCCGCTACTTGAACTACAAGATGGTGGATGAGATGTCGGTGGAAGCTCAAAGTCACGAAATTCAGAAGATTGCTCATGAGATTATTACAGAAGGTATGCCACTCAATGAACAATTTCAAATTGCTGTAATTATTGACAAACTGTCCCCTGGTTGGAAAGATTTCAAAAATGTGCTTCATCACAAAACAAAAGAATTTTCAATCGAGAGTCTGATAACCCGCCTCCGAATTGAAGAGGAGGCTCGGAAACAAGATAAGAAAGAAGAAGTCTTAGTTGTGTCTAACAACAAAAATAAATTCGGTGCGGTTATGAAGCCTACGGGCAAACCTTTAAAGAATCAGAACCGCAATGCTATGAACCGAACTAAGAATGGGAATCCCTCTAGGGCCCCATCGGCTTCATTTGCTAAGCAACAGCCACCACCTCAAAGAAATGATGCTCCGGTTTTCTCTTGCTACAATTGTGGGAAACTGGGCCATATGGCAAAGAAATGTAGGAGCAGGCCTAAACCTGCAGCTGGCTCAAATGCTCAGGTCAACCTGACTGATGAGCAACTCATTGCCATGATCACTGAAATCAACATGGTTGGTGGAAGTGATGGTTGGTGGATAGACACTGGCGCCACTCATCATGTTTGCTATGATCGTGCTATGTTCAAGACATACATGAATGCTGAAGATAAGAAAGTGTTGTTGGGAGATGCTCACACCACTAATGTTGCTGGAATTGGAGATGTTGAGCTGAAGTTCACTTCAGGAAAGACTTTGATCTTGAAGGACGTCATGCATGTTCCTGAAATTAGGAAGAATCTTGTTTCTGGTTTTCTTTTGAATAAGGCTGGGTTTAGTCAAACTTTAGGGGCATATTTGTACACCATCACTAAGAATGGTATTTTTGTTGGAAAAGGGTACGCGACTGATGGCATGTTTAAGTTGAATGTTGATTTGAATAAAATTTCTCCTTCTGTTTACTCTTTGTGTGACTTTAATATTTGGCATGGTAGACTTTGTCACGTTAATAAACGAATCATTTCTAATGCAAGCAACATAGGCCTAATCCCTAAACTAAATGTTAATGATTCCAATAAATGTGAATTTTGCAGTCAAGCTAAAATAACAAAAACTTCACATAAATCAATTATAAAAGAATCTGACCCCCTAGATCTTATACACTCTGATATATGTGAATTAGATGGAAGTTTAACTAGAGATAATAAATGTTATTTTATCACTTTTATTGACGATTGCTCTGATTATACTTATGCATATCTAATGAAGAATAAAAGTGAAGCGCTTGACATGTTTAAGGTGTATGTAACTGAAATTGAGAATCAATTTAACAAGAAGATTAAGAGACTTCGCAGTGATAGGGGAACCGAATATGACTCTAGCTTGTTTAATGATTTTTATGCTGAACATGGTATTATACATGAAACGACTGCTCCATACTCTTCTGAAATGAATGGTAAAGCAGAAAGAAAGAATATGACTCTTACTGAACTTGTAGTTGCAATCATGTTAAATTCTGGTGCTGCACCTCACTAGTGGGGGGAAATTTTATTGACTGTTTGCTATGTCCTGAATAAAGTTCCCAAGTCAAAAAGTAAGATCTCACCTTATGAGATATTAAAGAAAAGACAACCAAATTTATCTTATTTGAGAACTTGGGGCTGTTTGGCTTATGTCAGAATTCCGGATCCGAAACGAGTTAAACTCGCTAGTAGAGCCTATGAATGCGTATTCATTGGGTATTCAGCAAACAGTAAGGCATACAGGTTTTATGACCTAAATGCCAGAGTAATTATAGAATCAAACGATGTTGAATTCTATGAAGACAAATTTCCTTTCAAATCAAGAAATAGTGGGGGCACACAATCGAGTCACATTCCTGTGATAAAAAGCACTGAAAGCAGCGACAATGTAGAAACAGAACTTCGAAGAAGTAAAAGAGCAAGAGTTGCTAAAGACTATGGGCCCGATTATGCGGCCTATAATGTAGAAGAAGATCCAATAAATCTTCAAGAAGCACTGTCATCTATAGATGCAGACTTATGGCAAGAAGCCATTAATGATGAGATAGATTCTCTAGAATCTAACAAGACCTGGCACTTAGTAGACTTACCCCCGGGTTGCAAACCAATTGGTTGCAAATGGGTTTTGAAAAAGAAACTAAAACCTGATGGGACGATTGAGAAATACAAGGCTCACCTTGTAGCCAAGAATTTTAGACAAAGAGAAAATATATATTTCTTCGACACCTTTTCTCCGGTCACTAGAATTACATCCATTAGGGTACTCATTTCAATAGCAGCCATTTATAACTTAATAGTACACCAAATGGATGTTAAAACAACTTTTTTAAACGGCGACTTAGAAGAAGAAATCTATATGGAACAACCAGAAGGGTTTGTAATCCAAGGACAAGAAAGCAAGGTCTGTAAGTTAGATAAGTCTCTGTATGGACTAAAACAAGCCCCTAAACAATGGCATGGAAAGTTTGATAACTTAATGATAATTAATGGGTACAAAGTGAATGAAAGTGACAAGTGTGTTTATTACAAATCTGAGAATCACATTTGTACTATCATATGTCTATATGTAGACGATCTACTTATATTTGGATCAAACGTTCAGGCCATTAATGATATGAAATCATTGTTATGCAATAACTTTGATATGAAAGACCTCGGAGAAGCAAGCGTGATCCTGGGTATCAAGATCACGAGATCCGAACAAGGAATTTATTTGGATCAATCTCACTATGTGGAGAAGATCTTAAAGAAATATAAATACTTTGATTGTAAACCTGCATGCACTCCGTATGATCCAAGTGTGAAACTATTTAAGAACACTGGAGAAAGTGTCAAACAAGCAGAATATGCGAGCATCATTGGCAGTCTTAGGTATGTCACTGATTGTACTAGACCCGACATTGCATATGTCGTAGGATTGTTGTGCAGATTTATAAGTAGGCCGAGTAACGAACATTGGCAAGCTATTGAGCGAGTAATGAGGTACCTTAAAAGGACTATGGACCTCGGCCTACACTATCAGAAATTTTCTGCTGTACTAGAAGGGTATAGTGATGCAGATTGGAACACCTTATCGGATGATTCCAAAGCTACTAGTGGTTATATATTTAGTATAGCCGGAGGAGCTGTATCTTGGAAATCAAAGAAACAGACCATTCTGGCACAGTCCACAATGGATTCTAAGATGATAGCATTAGCTACAACTAGTGAAGAAGCAAGTTGGTTAAGATGCTTGCTAGATGAGATTCCTTTATGGGAAAAACCTATACCAGCTGTGTTGATCTACTGCGATAGTACTGCGGCTATTGCAAAAGTTGAGAACCGTTATTATAATGGTAAAAGACGTCAAATTAAAAGAAAACATAGCACTATTAGAGATTGTATCTCTAAAGGAGCTGTGAGAGTGGATCATGTACGCACTGATGAGAACTTAGCAGATCCTTTGATGAAAGGATTAGCTAGAGAGAAAGTCCATAATACTTCCAAAAGGATGGGACTAATACCTATAAAGCAATTAGTTACTCATGATGGTAACCCGACCTAAATGACTGGAGATCCCAAGACTTAGGTTCAATGGGTAATAATAAGTTGTGAGTAATATGAAAATGATCATGCAAGTAAAGCATGAATCCTGAAGTAATGAGAGGATGAGATAATAGAAACTCTTAATGAGATCTATACTCTGTATGAGGGAGTACCTAGGCTACAGGAGTACTCTTGATAGATTCACCTATGTGACTGTGGAACTGAGGCCGGTTCCTATGGAATTTCGAGGCAGAATTCCTAGAGCATTCACTAAACCGGGATACACGTGCAGGGCCACTAAAGCACGGGCTACAAGAATACACCTTACGGAAAGGTTGTGTGCGGGTCTGATGTCCGAGATAGAGTTCAAGACAATGGTGTCACTCTTGTTGAATCAGAATCCTACTCGCTACGCTAAGGTTCAAGTCGTAGACACCTTTGCTTATGCTCAATCTTAGAAACGTCTGACGTACTTCTAAAATCTATTTTAAATTCAAGTGGGGGAATGTTGGAATTACATTAATTAGAGTGGGAATTGGAAAGATTTATTGACAATTAATGGGCAATAAATGAACACAAGTAAAAACTAATATAGAAGTGAATTTGAAAAGATTCATTTTAGTCCCACATTGAAGGGAATGGAAATATTAATAGTGTTTATATATTCCAACTTGGTCAATTGGGTTGGGCCCTAAAGGGCACCCAATTTTGTGAAAGGAGTGAGAACACACCCATGACCAACAAGACACGCGCGCGAGCCGCAGCCCGTCCTGCCGATTCGGTTCGGTTCGGTCTAGATGAATTATTTTTTGGACCCGAATTTATATAATTTAATTATCATTAATTAATTAATATAATTCGGTGGAAAATTAATTAATAATAAATATTAATTAATTAAGAAAATAATTGGTCAGTAACTACCATACTGACTAAATCCAGTCCTCCACGATTTTCTCATTCTCCCACCATTTTCTCCACTCACCACGAATTTCTCCCTACTCAGGTGCAGGTAGCTACCTATAAATACAGGGTAGAAATTCAGTAGTGAGCACATCAGATTTCACAAATTCACACGAATTTTGATTTCCTTCTTCTCTCCCTTAATTCTCTTCATCTAAAATCTTTCTTTTCTTGACTGGTTATTTTCGCCAGATACTAACTTAGAAAGGTGTATTTCTAGAGCGGTTTATCAGTGTGCAACTGATAATCGTAAGTTTTTTGAACGGGTTGTTTTATCCTGGAGGTGTCCTCGTAAATCGACTGCTTTGCATATTTTGGCAGTACGGCGAAACGTCTTAAAGAAAACGACCTAGTACGCGACTCGTCCCGATAATTTCCTTGTGCCAAACTCAATTTTTTCAAATCGGAAAACAACAATTTTAAGACGTTCCAATAACTGCCATGGCAACTGAGGAAATTATCGGTACTACTGCGACCGCTTCGGTCTCTGACAAACCTTTCAGGTTTGAGGGTTCCAATTTCAAACGTTGGCAAGCTAAGATGAAGTTTTTCTTAACTCTGAAAAAGGTTGTCCATGTTCTGACTGAGGATATCCCGGTTGTCCCTTCTGCATCATCTAAACCACCTAATGATAACTCACTTGCAGATTCAGACGGGATTTCCAAAACGTCTGACTCAGATGCTGCAAAAGCTAAGGCTGCAGCAGATGATTTACAGCTCCGAAAAGAAATCGCCTTATGGCACGAGAATGATTATCTGTGCAAAAATCATATTCTGAACAACCTTGCTGATGATCTGTACGACTACTACAGTAGCTACAGGACTGATAAACAGGTATGGGAGGCTCTGCAAAGAAAATATGATACTGAAGAAGCAGGTGCGAAGAAATTTGTTGTCAGCCGCTACTTGAACTACAAGATGGTGGATGAGAAGTCGGTGGAAGCTCAAAGCCACGAAATTCAGAAGATTGCTCATGAGATTATTACAGAAGGTATGTCACTCAATGAACAATTTCAAATTGCTGTAATTATTGACAAACTGCCCCCTGGTTGGAAAGATTTCAAAAATGTGCTTCATCACAAAACAAAAGAATTTTCAATCGAGAGTCTGATAACTCGCCTCCGAATTGAAGAGGAGGCTCGGAAACAAGATCAGAAAGAAGAAGTCTTAGTTGTGTCTAACAACAAAAAGAAATTCGGTGCGGTTATGAAGCCTACGGGCAAACCTTTAAAGAATCAGAACCGCAATGCTATGAACCGAACTAAGAATGGGAATCCCTCTAGGGCCCCATCGACTCCATTTGCTAAGCAACAACCACCACCTCAAAGAAATGATGCTCCGGTTTTCTCTTGCTACAATTGTGGGAAACTGGGCCATATGGCAAAGAAATGTAGGAGCAGGCCTAAACCTGCAGCTGGCTCAAATGCTCAGGTCAACCTGACTGATGAGCAACTCATTGCCATGACCACTGAAATCAACATGGTTGGTGGAAGTGATGGTTGGTGGATAGACACTGGCGCCACTCGTCATGTCTGCTATGATCGTGCTATGTTCAAGACATACATGAATGCTGAAGATAAGAAAGTGTTGTTGGGAGATGCTCACACCACTAATGTTGCTGAAATTGGAGATGTTGAGCTGAAGTTCACTTCAGGAAAGACTTTGATCTTGAAGGACGTCATGCATGTTCCTGAAATTAGGAAGAATCTTGTTTCTGGTTTTCTTTTGAATAAGGTTGGGTTTAGTCAAACTTTAGGGGCAGATTTGTACACTATCACTAAGAATGGTATTTTTGTTGGAAAAGGGTACGCCACTGATGGCATTGTTTAAGTTGAATGTTGATTTGAATAAAATTTCTCCTTCTGTTTACTCTTTGTGTGACTTTAATATTTGGCATGTGTTGCAGTGAGAATCGTGATACCAAGCTATTGATTAACTTGAATCTTAATTCTTAAATTCACAACCGGACTTTAATTTATCCAAAGGAAAGGTCTAAAGAAAGAAAAACCCTTTTTCGCGATGTAACAACAACACTAAGAGATTCGGGAATCGGGGGTTGGTTATGCCTAGGGTAGGTATTTCACATCCTAAACATCTGTAGTACTCTACAGGAACCTTTTGTTTATTTGTATGCTAAGTTTGTTAAATATTTGCTAAGGTTTGGGTATTGGGTAAAAAGGTGAAGGTTATGATAGATGAAGACCTAAGATTGTTTCTAAGTTTGCTCGCAAAGACATCGCGTCCTCTGCCTACGTATCCTAACTAGGATAGAATTAGAGCAATCGTAGTTCACCTCACTAGGGTTGAAGAACGCTTGATTGCGATCAAGGTTCAAAGGAGAACAAACATAATAATGTTTGTGTAGAGTTTCACAAAACTCTCTATGTCTATGTTGTAACACTCAAAGGGGGAAGTAAGTGATCATATCCATGATCCTTACATAGAGTTAACAACTCTATCCTAGGGTTCTAGTTGTAAAGACTCCTAGTGAGGGGGAAGGTTGCTCATCAAGATATCGCATCTTGTGCCTATGTATTCTCATTGTCCAATGAGAAATCAGAGCGGTCGTAGTTCGGGCACGAACTACAGAATAAGGATCTATTGGTTCTTTCCAGACCAAAAGAGGGTGAAGGTTCTATCCAGACCTATGAGTTTATATCCTATTGGTTCTATCCAGACCAAAAAGGGGGTTAAGGCTCTTTCGAGGCCAATGAGGGTATTGAGCTATCTATGACCCAAGGGTCAATAGAGAGACTTTCCTTTGGAAGGGAGGAGATGAGGCAACTTGGATGAGAACTAAAAAAGTTTCATCACTTGGGGAAGAAATAATTAACAAAGTAATCAATACTTTAAACAAAAGGGGCATGGTTACAACCAAAGATCATGTATCTTAACAAAGATGAAAGCATATATTAACAAAGATTAAAGGTATATCTTAACAAAGATTGAAGGTAACAACCACATGTATCGATGACAATCAAATACAAGCAAATTAGTTTAACCTCATAATTTAGGAGAAAAGCAATATGAAATCATGGTAACAACCAAGGGAGAGTACCCTAGCATGTTAACTAACATAGTATAAATGAGAATGAGTGAATATCATAACACAAATGATCACGGTGAAAAAGAAATTCATCTGCATACGCGAGATAACGATCTCAATACAAAGGAAACTTACAAGCAACCAAAAGGCATGAAAATATGAACAAACATGGAATTAAAAACTATCACATGAAAGTAGGCATCAAGACAAACACAATGCAAAAAGAATGGGTTCAAAATGATGAAAAATGGATGAGTTATGATTTTTTGAAGTTTGGATGAACAAAACATGAAAATCTAAATGATAAAAGGAATAAAATGCACATGGTAAGACAATGAATCAAACAAATTTGATTATTTAAACATGTTAACAAAATTTTAAGAATAATACAAGATCAATCTCACAAGAAAAATCAAGTTACAAGTTGAAAATTTTCAAGATCATCATGGTAAAATAAACAGTCATGGTAACATGTGGAATGCAAGTGGAAAGTTCACATTTATGAGTTTTAGGTTTACCTCTTGAAGCAAGCTTAAGCAATAAGAAAACCAGAGATCTTGAGAGCTCTTCCAAGATCTTGTTACATAAGTGTGGAAGTGACTTGGATAGCTTCAATACATCATACTTTATGTGTTTGAAGTGTTTCTTGAGTTGGAAGAAGTTTGGAAATGGTTTTGAAAGGTGTTCTTCAAAAGCAAATTTTGAGGGATTTTGGAAACTTAATGAGATTTTGTAAGAACTTGTGATTGTGTAAGAAAGAAAGTTCTAGCTGGTTTCTAGCATGGAACTTGTGTGTTTTTGATGTAGTAAGTGAGTTCTATTTATAGCCAAAGGCCTTGAATCAATGTATGGGCAAAAGTGAAGCAAATTGTCAATTTTAACCTTCCATCATGAAAATCTTTGATTTTTCCAATGAAATCTTCACCTTTATCTTTAAGCCACTCTACTAATCTATTCCCCATGCCCTATAGATTTTTTCATCATGCTTCATAGGATAGGAGGTGACTTGTTGAATTAAAGTTGATGATTTGACAATGGTAGCCACCTTTTTTCTCTTTCTTCATTATTCACTTTTGCAACTTGCATTAAATAATGATTTCTTTTGATCTTTGGTCCATTTTCGTGGGAATTGAAGTTAAACATGTTTATTAACAATGTAAACATCATAAATGAGGCTTAGTCTTTGATTAGCATCAATTTGGAGAGGTTTTGGAATATAAAAAAAAAACTCATGTTGACCTGGTTTTGCCAATGTGAGTTTTTGCCAACTTGTGGACCTCGGTTCTCTCTAACTAGGAAGAGTTATGGAACCCACTTGTACTTTTTAGAAAGCCCCAATTAGGTAATACAATATTTATGCTTGTGTTAGGAACTCATTCCCCTTGAAACTAGGTCAAAAACCCTTGTGTGGTTAAGGAGTTATGGCTTTGCCCTTTTCAAAACCTTAATTTCCCAACTTTTGCGATTACTCCCTAACCCTTGATCCAATGGTCATGAAACTTCATGGGTAGGTATAATATATCATTAGGACCATTTTTGATTCCCATCTTGAGGTCAAATTCCTCATGAGTGAAGAGTTGACTTTTCAGTCAACCGTTCGATCAATCGGTGACTACCGAGTCGACTGTCGGTGATCCGGACATTCTGAAGACTTGAAACTCTTTGGATGGACTTTACTAAGCCATAGGAACTTAATGGACCTTGATCCCACCATTGAAACACTTTTTAAACCAAAAATCAAACTACAGTTGACTTTTCCTGATCGAAAACCCTAATCGGGCGTCTTGAACTGCACTGTTCTCAATTCCTGGGTGACCACCTCAAATTGAATTCATACTTGATCCAATGGAGTATATTTGATCTTGTGGAGACTTATTTGAAGTTGAATCAATCCAAAACATTGATTGGTCAGACCATTGAAATCCCGATTTTGACGGTACGGAACCCTAATTCATCTGCATCTTAACAAAGATAAACTGGAAATGGGTTAAGGTTAGTTAATCAACTGAATATGATCCTAAAATGATGATGAGGATCTAAGGGGTCAAAATTTGGGGTGCAACAGTTGCCCCTATTTAAATATCTTCACTAGATGGTGATGAGAGATGACAATCCTCATAGAATCGCAGTGAAAGGTATTTAAATATAGTAAACCAGAAATTTTGTCCCTTAGATCCGATGGTATGCAAAAAGGATGAACGCAAATATTCCATGAATCTAAATGATGTCATATGATGCTTGAATGCAAGACAGATGCAAACACACGAACAAATATAAAAGAACGGCGAAACGACGAGTAACCACTCACGAGGACCCAACACACTGGGGAAAGATTCCGAGCGAAGTAAGCAAGATAGTTCAGACATGACTAATGATGTTTGTTCAAGGGAATCTTTCACGCAGGGGACACAAATTCCACCAGGGAAGATACATCTTCATTGGGGAGAGGAGATACGAACCTCACTGGGGATAACCAGATGAGAAAGTCCACCGGGGAAGATCACAATTCTTCACTGGGGATACGAAAGAAAAGAAGCGCAAAATTCACTGGGGAAGGAACCCACTGGGGAAAACTTGCTGGGTAACAAAATCCACTGGGGAAGCGAAGCTTCACCGGGGAAAAGACGGAACAAAGACACGAATCTCACTGGGGATAACCAGATGAGAAAATTCCTATAACAAAGAGTTCAAACGGGATCTTCAGGGAAAGGTTAGAAACAAGACCGGACGCGCCGGGGAAACTAGTATCCACTAGTTCTCCGAGACTCGACTGGAAAATCAAAAGCTTCAACTGGGGAGACTGGTGATGACCAGAACAACAAACAGTTTCAAACAGTGCTAGTTTCCACTAGACTTATTGGGGATGATGGTGACGACCGAATCAACAATGGTTTCCAAGAAGTGTTAAATACCACTTAGACTTCCTGGGGATATAGTGACGACCAAATTAAAGTTCCAATTACAATTGGGCATTTCCAAACAATATTGGTAAAACACAGGACTTCGGTTGGGGAAGTTGGTAACAATCACCTTTCGATACTAATAACGATTAGTTTTCAAACAATGCTAGTAACCACTGGATTTAGAAAGAACTGGATTTTCAAAGAGTTTTGGTGACGACCAGGAAGCTCAAATATGTCCCTCAATACCTTAGGAACAAAAGCTAAACATCCTTAATACATTAGGATATAGAAGAGATACAACCCTCAACACATTAGGATTGGACGAAGATCCTCAAAACATTAGGAAGGAAAGTTGAAACATCCTCAATACATTAGGATACAGAAAGCTGCACATCCTTAATACATTAGGATATGAAAGCTGAACATCCTCAATACATTAGGATATGAAACACTTCATGCAAACGCAACCACTTTAGTCTCTGGGAACTTCTGAACTCGGGATCCAAAGTATACATCTCCAAAGGTACACAACCTGTGCTTGGGATGGCAACAAACATTTTCCAAAGGTACGAAACCTGTGCTTGGAATCAAACAATACATCTATCTCCAAAGGTACACAACCTGTGCTCGGGATAGAAACAAGCCTCTTCCTGTGCTTGGAGTTAAACAATACATCTCCAAAGGTACGAAACCTGAGCTTGGGATCAAACAATTCATCTATCTCCAAAGGTACTCAACCTGTGCTTGGGATAGCAACAAACATCTTCCAAAGGTACAAAACCTGTGCTTAGAATCAAACAATACATCTCCAAAGGTACGAAACCTGAGCTTGGGATGGCAACAAACATCTATCTCCAAAGGTACACAACCTGTGCTCGGGATAGAAACAAACATCTCCAAAGGTACGAAACCTGTGCTTAGAATCAAACAATACATCTCCAAAGGTACGAAACCTGAGCTTGGTATAATACATCTCCAAAGGTACGAAACCTGAGCTTGGGATGGAAACCATCGTGACTAGTTTGGACTGATACACAACCAAATTGTCAGTATTTGTTGTCCATGGATTTTCATAATGTCAATTACCAACGGGCCTTACTTGAAATATGATTGGTTACCACCAAATTATTTATATCGGTATCCACTAGATTTTCAAACAATGCTAGTCACAACCGTGCGTCGACATCCTTAAGATAAACTTCTCAAATTTGACTTCCATTTATCGCTGGGATGATAAGCTTCTCTAAAGAGACTGCCGCTTATTTTTGATGATGATAAACTTCTCCTCAGAGATTGCCACTTATTTGTTGAAGACGATTAAACTTCTCCGAAGAGACTGTCATTTATCGCTGAAAACGATTAAACTTCTCCGAAAAGAATGCCATTTATCGCTGAATATGGTTAAGCTTCTCCCAAGAGATTGCCACTCACCGCTGAAGACGATTAAACTTCTCCGAAGAGACTGCCATTTATCGTTGATGAAGGTTAAGCTTCTCCCAAGAGATTGCCACTCACCGCTGAAGACGATTAAACTTCTCCGAAGAGACTGCCATTTATCGCTGAAGACGATTAAACTTCTCCGAAGAGACTGCCATTTATCGTTGAATATGGTTAAGCTTCTCCTAAAAGATTGCCACTCACCACTGAAGACGATTAAACTTCTCCGGAGAGACTGCCATTTATCGTTGATGAAGTTTAAGCTTCTCTACAGAGACTGCCACTCACCTGTTGAAGACGATTAAACTTCTCCGAAGAGACTGCCATTTATCGTTGATGAAGGTTAAGCTTCTCCCAAGAGACTGCCACTCACCTGTGAATACGATTAAACTTCTCCGAAGAGATTGTCATTTATCGCTGAAGACGATAAGCTTCTTGTCAAAGATTGCCACTTATCTGTGAATACGATTAAACTTCTCCGAAGAGACTGCCATTTATCGCTGAAGACGATAAGCTTCTTGTCAAAGATTGCCACTTATCTGTATTACCATGTAAGATGTTCTTCTTGATAGATAGTGCAAAATAAATGCACATCTAGGTAGGTTCGGCGACCGACAGGGACCGAAGTTCAATTCTAGGATCAAGCTAGAAAGAAACTTTCAAACAAGACTCCAACCATTGAGAAATGAACTCGAATGGGGACCCATCTTATCCAATCATGGAAAAAGATAACTGAAGCAACCATCATCCACGAGGATTAAACTCTGTGGGGAATTGATAAAGGATGGACATTTTATGCTTAAGGGCTGACAACTCTATTGGAGAGGGACAACATACCCATTCACCGAGGAGGGAATCAAAGTGAAACAGGAACAAGTGACAACCAGAGATAGCAAAAATGCACGGATGTTATGCATATGCTTTATGCCATGCTTATGTTTATGCTGACAAATTAGACAAAACAAAACTGGAGATGAAATAAGCATCTCGACACGGAGACCCAACCAAAATTGGACATCAAAGGGATGATCATGAAGAACAACAATTCCACTTCAAAGTTACAACCATCTCTGGGAGAGAGTAATCTACTTAGGACACAACATCATGACTTCACTTGGATTGCCATCATGAGTTTGAATTCTTTGTTGAAGGAAAATCACCAAGGGAAGTTCCAAGATCAACCGAAGTAACAACTTAATCAGAGAGCTGAAAAAGGGTATCATGAGACCAAAATCTTTCTGCCCCATTGATAGTATAACAATCCTCTTTCAGTGAGCAACGGCTATTGCGACAAACAGTCTTTAACCTTTTCTGCCCCAGATTACATGGTCTGTGGGAAGAAACCATCGAGAGAACTAGCATAAAGATGCTTCAATGTCTTTAAACTCTTATAGAGAGAGATTTACAAATCTCGACGTGATTGCCCCAGTTTAACGGTGCTTGCACAACAAAGTCTCGGACTGTGGAAGTAACGACTGGGGAACAAACTTGCCCCTGCTAGCTGGTAACTGCAAAAGGTTTACCCCAGACTAAACTGTTCATTGAGAGCTTCATCTAATCTTGACCTGGTTGGCTCTGATTAGCTGAACGTTGTGACAAATGATTAACAAATCCTTCAAATTGGTTGCCCCAGGTTGAGCTTCCTTTATCAAGTCAAATTCCCTAGCTGACAGCGTTTGTTGGGATTCCTTTGATATTGGATTGTTTTGCACGCAATGTTGTTTATTGAAAATTGACAATTTTCAATGTAAAATTCATGCAATCTTTTGAAAACATTTTTGATGAAACACACACAGCGGAGTGATCAAGTGATCAAAGTGAAAGCGATCCAATCATTTACAAATGATGGATAAAGTGATTAACACACACAAACATCAAAGATCATTAGGAGTCAGGTTATCCAACCTTGCTGTAATATGCTTTCAAAACAACCTTACCTCAATTAGGTCTTTTAAGGGTTGTAACGTGGCTCGGTTCATGGTTCATGAAACAAAGGATAAAGGCTCAAAGTGATTTGGTCCCACCCACTCTCCATGATGAACTCCAATCCTACGCTCAGTTAACTCAAACTATACATTCAGGTTCTTACAGACTTAAGAATTGGACTGATGATAGTTGGTGATGGCTTACAAACCTAAGGTAGTCACAACTCCCTTACAATATTTGATAGCTTTTTTCTATTTGAGGATTTTTAGAGTGAAGAATCTTACAAAATTCCTCTCTTTTTATCCCTGACTTTTGTCTGAACTTCTTTGTTCGAATATACAGTCAATGGGATGCCCCATTTTTACCTAAGTCTCCTTCATAGGTTTTGACTTAGCGGGCTTTTTTCTTTTTTCACTTTTCTTTTTTCTCTTTTTTTTTTAGAAAGGAGGTGACTACCTAGTTTAATGGATACGGTGAACCATCATCGTCTTTTATGTTAAAAAGCATCTTCGACACTTTCTTGTTGTGTACGAAGGAAAACATGAGTGCACCACCTTTATATGAAAAGTATCTTGTATGCACATATCTTTAAGTTAACCGAGGACTACCCGCCCCAGGTTTGAGATTTAAGGTTTTGTTTTTGTAAAGAAAGAAAACTCCTACTTCTAGGCTCAAAGGGTTTGACGAGGGATTATCTTCCTTATTTCTCCAGTGTTTAGGGATTGCAACAATGCCTCACATCATCGGCAAAGTTAAATTGAAAGCATATCAACAGCAGTTATGGATATAATTTTCATCATCCTCCCCAATCTTTGCACCTTTTGTTTTTACGGGATGAGAAGGTGGTTTCACGTTGGCGGTTTCGGGATAGGCATCTTCCTCAATTGTTCTTTAATGTGGATTTTCATGTTGTCATCGGCCTTTGAAAATCTCTCTTGTATCGCTTCCCTTTCAATCAAAATAGAGATATTTGATTTCCTGTCATCCATTCATCCATCATCATTGAAAACGTCTCTTCCAATGAGAGTAAACCTCGTCTATTCTTATTGGTTCACCAAGTTCCACCTTTTTAGCAATAATACAAGCACACGGAAGACCATATGTTTTCACAATAGTGCAACCGCACTTTGCTTTATTGGAGCCTACATTATCAGCTCGTTTAGCCTCGTAAAAAATATAGTTCAAACTCGCCCGAAAAATGTTACCGATCAATTGAGAATATAAAGCGTTGTCTTTAAATCGGTGTTCCAAAACCGTGATGCTCCAACCAAATGTTGTTTGTATCTCATTATGAGGGTTCTGAATCATGTGGTTCACAGAGTCCCGTCTCTACACAAATCCCCTTTACTATTTCCCAACCAATTTTTCAAAGTAGCATAAGTCAACTCAACTTTATTAGTAGTTGTATTTCTGAGGCGCCTAACATTATCAGTCCACGCACAAACTATCTTCTCCTTCACCTGATTAAGAATGGTGCTTTGAACATATTTCAACAAATCTGTATACTTTTCACACACTTTCCATAAATGAATAACGAAATCGACATATAGTTCTTTTGTGGAAGAATTTATTATACATGTCCATGCATCCATAATTTTCTCCACAATCACACCCGCCTTCACCAATTTTTCACCTTTGTTATGTGATACTTACAAAGTAATGCATTAAGAGAAGAAAATATCTTTGCAATCGAATTCATCAATGTGGTATCGCAGTCGATAACAATCGCTTTAGCCATCTCACCTTGGACCTTCAAAAGTGACCGACACAACTTTAATGCCCAAGTAAAATTGCCCTCTTTTTCACACTCAAGAAATGCAAAACCAACGAAATATGTCTTTTCAGCTGAGGTAACACCAACCATCTCAAATAATGAAAGTTTATACTTTTTGGTCTTATAGGTTGAATCAAGTATGATCACCGTCAGAAATGTGTTGAACAACGTTATCGAATTAGGATGAGTTTAAAAAATATCTCTAACCGTAACTCCATCATCGCATGTTCGGTACCGGGACACGTAACTGTTATCGTCTAACAGTTTCAAGAGTTGTTGCATCTCAGTTCTATCCCCCCTAATCGCCTTGTTAATGAGGTGCCAAATGTTATAGACTTATTTGATATTTGATATATCGTCAGGTCGCTTCTGTTTAAATGTTGCAAGAATATTTTTCGGTTGAACAAAATTCAAGGTCATGTCACTAATACATTCCTTCTCTTCCGGCTTGAGCCGACATACACTAGGATGACCAGCTAATTTTAAACACAATCAATGGTTATGCAAACCACATATCACATTAAATATCCAATTTTTGTTTGCCAACATGTAACTACAAACCTTAAACAGACATTCACATTTTCTACTACCTATGTCGTCTCTTTAAAAATTCTGGAGAAGAGTTCGATATCTCCCGCTTCTTTCGCACACCATTGTCCCAAAGGCGCTTCTTTTATCCAAGTCATTATCAGACCTTACGATAATCACACCAAATCCAAGTCTAAATGCCTCTATACAAATCCATTCAAGCATTTTATCACGGGATTCAAACTTTTACATGTTAAAGTTGTTGCCAACATTTACCACCTTCACAACAACCACTTGAACATTCAAAGAAACACGTTCAAAGAAACAATTTATTTTGGAAAAACATTGGAGTGCACCATATCTATTGAAAACAATACGAACAATAACACAACATTAGTTTAAGTACAACTGCAGAATGGCTAAAAGAATAAACAGACACTTTTCGAAAATGCATCTCCGGACAAGTTCATATACAATCCAGAGATACATTTTCGGATACAGCGTAAGTTTTTTTCAACTAAAATTGATGATTAATGTGAGCAATGCAAAGGTAAGAGAAAAATCTTTACCTGAAATTCAATCTTTTTTGCTCCCTCTGATATGATAAACCAAAAAGATGGAGATTTTGAGTGAAAAAGTGGATTGAGAATGAAGGGTTTTTAGGGTGAGAGTTTAGGTGAGAATAAAGTATGACAACAATGAAAAACTGATCATGCAACTGAAAATTATATCAGATATTTTCGAAAATGCATCTCTAGAAATACCTAAAATAAAAAAGTGACTAAAAATTTCAAAATGTCACCTATAATTCTGGTGATGCATCTCCAGAATATCCACTTGAACAGAACAATTAAAATGCTTTCTTTAAAGTTGTTTCGGAATTATATCTCCGAAATAAATCTAATCAAATGTATGAGACACCTCTCAAAATTGTCTTTATTAAGTGTACAAAAAATGCGTCCAAAAATATATTTCCGAAATCAAAATATATATATATATATATATATATATATATATATATATATATATATATATATATATATATATATATATATATATATATATATATATATATATATATATATATATATATATATATATATTTAGAAATTCACATGGCATGCTAGAAATATAGAGTACAATAAGAAATTCACTAAAGTTAACATTAATTTGGGCTGAGTGACACATTTGAACTCAAATCTGTCCAACCCAACCCAACAAGTTGTCCATCTATGGGTGGCCATTCTTTTCTATGGAAAGGGTACATTTCTTAACAATAGAATAAAAATGCATCCCTTTGCACAAGCTGAAAATTTGAATCCATAATATATGTTGGCAGTTTTTATCCCCACCAATTAATAGCCTGACCTTGAACTCATTGAAAAGATTCAAGTCTGAACAAATTGCACATTATCATAACTCAATATTGACAGCTTTTTATAGTAGAATCACCATTTACATTATCAGAAGGTTGGACAGCACTTTGTTATTTGATTTGCAGAAAGACACAAAAAGTTGTGCACACAACCTATCTGACTATACCCATCGCCAATAATATCATTGCTTTTTAGCCTTTGAAGAACCAATACATCAAAACAACAAAATATCCAGAAAATAACACGAGGGACAGATGCACACCATACATGATGACCAAAAAAAATGCCATAACAATTTGTAGATATTACACAATCCAAAAATGTCAATATTAGCTTCTCTTAAACCCTATCACTCTTTCACACTAAGTGAAAGTAAATGACTTGACAATCATCCTTAGAGACAGCAAGCTTTATGACAACTTGTAGACCCTTAGCTCTACAGAAATTGCAGTATAGTTTTGTATCAGTCTCCCAGTCAAACTTACAACTCCATAGTCTTTTATGTACAACAGCCATGAAAGACCATGGAAGCATTAGTTATTCTGCACTATACAGTACAACAAAGTGAAACAATTGATCATTCCAAGACAAACACCTTTTTGAACTTTCCATTTATTTTACTATGCTTTTTGTCTCATCAATTTCACAAACTCTGCCTATCCTCATTGCTTTTATGTTTTTACATCAGAAAATTTTACCACTGCATATGAAAGGATTGAAAATCCAACATATGATACTTTTGTTTAGATCTTTGCTAGACATGAAAATATATATAAGCTAAAATATGCAGAGTGTTTTTTTTTCAAACTAAACCCTCATCCTCATACTTATTGATTAGAAAAGGAAAAAAGGTGTTTCAAGTTGAGATATGCTTTTAAATAATTTTGCAAACAGAACTTGATAAAATGATTCTATGCAACAGTTTGATCTCCATACCTTCAAAACCATTCAGAGAGTTTAAAGTTAGGAATGTGAAAGAAGATACCTGTTTTTATAAGTTACACAATTACACTTTTTTAATGTATAAATTAAACAAAAGGTACCTATTTTTTTTAAGTTAAAATGTGCTAGATTGTTTAAGTCTGCTTCCTGATCAACTGCTAAACTTAGTAGTCTGCTACCTACTAAATTTTGTATCCATCATCTTATAACTCCTAAACTTTCATAAAATGTTGTCAAAGCTGCTACCACCTAAATTTTGTATCCATCTTATAACTCCTAAACTTTCATAACATGTTGTCAAAGTTTCAAACTTAAATTCAGCAATGACTAATTTAATAGTTGACATGCTTGTAAAATTATTCAAAATATTGAATTTGAAACAACAGAAATGAGGAAGTTCAAGATTTGTTCACTTTTTGCATAATATAATATGTGCTAACACATTAATCTAATTGGTTTATTTTATCTTCAAACATATGCAAAATGTCTTATGATTTTGTGCAAGAAATTTTGTAAAGTGCTGGAAGCAAATTAGAATCAAATACATGATGTAATTATAAACACTTTGGAGTTGTAATCAAGCATCGGTTCAATTGTTCAAGTTGGTGTGGGTTGAATAAAAATCGACAACTTTATGTCCACTTATATTCAACTACATCAAATCATACTTGAGCGAGTCTTATACTAAGAACTCATGATGCTTTCAATGAATTTATAAGTATTTTGTTGAAATTAAATTGCAAAGATCATGCTTAAGTCTCTATTAGTAGGGGTTAGAGCTGTATTATTGAGATTTAAAAACGGATGTTTGTGTGAGGGTTAAGACAAAATTGAATTCCATGGCATTTGGAAATAACTTTATCCGGTTGAGCAATAACCCATAGCTCTGCGGACACCATGGTTAAACTTCTTAACAGGTGCAAGATACACAATTTCAACTCAGAAAAATATCACTAACATGTATATAAAATCTATTGGAACATATAAAAATCATGGTAACAGCAACACATTCACCTAATGAGTTTATAGTAAGCTCCTAGCTGATCTCATCCTAGAGAGAAATACACTATTTTTCTTCTTTTTTTTCACACTAACATTGAACTCATTTCCAAGTGGATCACATAAGGGTTAAGACACTAACCTTAGTGCAGCCTGAATTTTAAACAATATCATAAAATACATTTACTAAAAAAACAATAAGATCAATGAAGCTTAATCTTTTTAGTCAATGAGATGATTAAGATTAAACAATGAGAAGATTTAACGGCAAATTAAACCCTTTGATCTTAATATTTTTTTAAATAGTTCTGGCATGTAGAAGAAAATACGAAGATTGAAAAGCTTCCATGCTTGTTTTTCTTAGGCAGAATTCCAAACTCAAATGCTGACAACAATATGAAAAAAAATGTGTCATGACTTATGATGAATAATCATTATGAATGATTCTTGTGCGTGAAAACATTAACACTAAATCTTCCTAATAACAGAATAGCAAGGGAAAACTCACATCTTCAAGTGTGCAATCACAAGCCATAAAACTGCATCAAGAATGAGTAGCTTTGCAATACTCAAACTACTATGCTCACGACCGGTTCAATGATGGACAAGTGTTTAAATATCATCCAAAACTCTAATGACATAATGTCCCCCTTGAAGGTAGAAGCTCACAATCTTCCCTGTCTTTATTGCTAAGACAGCAACCTGATTAATGTTGTTGACAAAAACAAATAACATCATCAAATAGGTTAAGTTTTAAGGCACACTCCGTTTTACTTTTTTTTTCCTTTCAAACCTCTATAGTACGGACACAAGATATGTCACTGCCACCGACACAACAACGGTAATACTTTGAAAAAATAAATAAATTAAACGTAATCACAAGTGTCAGTGTTTGATACGGATACTGACATTGAGACACCCACCTTTTTTCAAAGGTGTTGGTGCTACCGAGTTTCAAACAAGCACGGACCAAATCCCCATGATGAGGAGGGCATTCGATTTCTACTTCTGAAAAACAAAGTATGTACAAATGAAGATTCTAACAATAAGTATAGATCCACAATGGACCTCCTATCAAAGTGGTACTTCATAGCAAGGTTTTAAAAACCATCGGTTGCTGCGAAAACGGTTGCGACAAAAGGCTATCAAAAGGTGTCAATACCACTACCATTATTGACCATTTTTACGAAGCTTGCTCCATAGAACTTGCCTATCCTTATATCAAAAGCATCTCTTATTAAAACTAAAATGCAGCAGAAACTTTTATAACATGTTCATTGTATAAGAAACAACATGGACAGTGAACAAATCAGTGAGCAGTTAAGTATGTAATCACAAAGACACAATCCAGGTTCCCAGCACAGCCACAATATATAATAAAGCTGCACCAAGAGAATAAATCACCAGATGTGTCATACCATACATCAGAAGTACCTGCTTTATTCATCATTTTCTTATCTGTCCATGCATATAAACTATAAACTCACTTAATTTCAACCATCAAAGCTACAAAAGCTAACCCTAGAAAAAAAAATTGAATTTTCAAATACTAATAAACTATAAAAATTTGTGATTTTGGGAAAGAATAATAAATTGGTGAAGTGGCAAAGAAAGTATCAGATGAGTAAGGTGAAAATCAAATCCTGGAAAAAGAAAACCACCATCAGCAGAAAGCTGGGCAATTGTTACAACAGGATCTTCAACATGAATCTTCATTTCTTTCTTTGCGCACAGTTTTCATAATCGAAACAAAACAGAGAGGTGTTGTGTTTCCAGATCTGAATACCACAAATCTAAATCTAATTGAAAATTCATCTTTCGCATACTGTCACTGTTCTTCCGCCAGATCAAGAACGGTGTCTTGCGCGGTGGTAGTGCCATTGACAGTGTCGCGATTGATGCGGAAGAATGGTGACGGATTTTAATAAGATGAATTCTTTTTTATTTAACACAGAGTATATCTGTTAGGTCATCTACTATGAACACTTCAAAAATAAATTGTCCAAACTTACCAATTTGCCATTTTCTTGCACTAAATTTATACTAGCAAAAGGTCACAATAGTAATCAACTAACTATCAAATTAAATCTGATCCAACACTCTCTTCTCTTGCCGAATGTCATTCATCTATTCGATCACAAATTTTTTTCTCTCTTTTTCACATAAACCTTCTCAATTTTTCAATTTCAATTTTAAAATCCTCTTCCATCGTCCCACACTTTTTCCTCTCTCTGTCCCATTTTCTCTCATTTCTCTATTAACCCTTCAACCGCTGCTGTCGCCCCTCCCCCCATCCTCGTCTTCGTTTCTCCTTCCACTTTTTAATGTTGAACTCTGATGGGATCCTTGAGATCCACTTTTCATGTATTATGGCTATGAGCAGTTCACGAAGCACACCACATATCTATTGAAGACACCAAAAACGCAGATGATATGATGGATAAGAAAAGTAGATCTTGTGACAGCTAGGATTTTATATTTAAGATGAGTGTTTGTATCCTTTGTATTTATAATTTTAAGGATTTTATGTGTTATTCATCATTTGCATGAGTTAGGTTACAAGGTATGTTGATATTTTTCTATTTCTTCGTGAGTTGTATTTAAATGAAAAATCTTCTATTTCTAACAATAAATCTTGATGTAAATTGAGAGAGTCTTCGTGCGCATAGTTCAGCTATTATGTCTCTTGGTTTCCACCTCAAGAAGCCTAACATTTTCTGCTTCTGCGATACTTAAATGAAATAATGAAGGCTCTACATAAAGATCACTGCCAAGATACACATGTTCAGGTTTTGCCATTGAAACTAATTCCACTCCCTGACTTTATATTGGTATGTATTTTATTTCCTTTTGAAGATTGACAAGTGACTGCTATATTTTCCTTTGTTATTTAGAAAAGATCTCCATTTCAATGCTCGTCACATTAAGATGGATTTCGGGTATGATATTATAAGCATTGTACGAAACAAGAAAGGTACTTCATATCTTAGAAATTTGATGAGAATTGTACTCTCTTAATATTTACAATTTTCTTTTGAAATGTGTGATATTGTTCTATTATATGCATGAGTCACTTATTTTTTGTGGTTTTTCCAAATTAAGTATTGTCATTATGTATTTGACATATTTTCTTCTATTCTTATGCATTTATAGCAACACAATATGGAAAATCTTCAGATGTATAGAAGACATTGCTTGAAGTTATCAACCATTACCTAGGAACAAGTCTTCTTCAAAATTGTAAGTGTATTCCAAACATCTCTCTCTGATTTATCCATCTCTCATTTTCTTCTGAGTTAGCACTTTAAGGATATTGCAGATTTTCTCAATGGCCAATTCCAGCTTGACATGTTATATGGTGATTCTTTTATGTTATGCATACTGCTATTATCATTATATTTTTAAAGATACTCAATCTTCTTAACTAAAACATGTGCATTTTAAATTTATGTCAAACACACAGATGTTATTGGCATTTTACAAGATGTCGTGAAAACTCAAATGGGTGGTGGTGGAAAGAAATCATGCGCCAATATCACACTGCATGACGAACATGGTAATGTCATTGAGGTTGCATTGTGGGATGATTATGGCAAACAATTTATGAACTACAACCTCTCTAATGGCACTACTGGTCCAACGATCATTGCGTTGACACATGCTTGACGTAAAAAAATGCAGGTTAGCCATTTCCTGCATATATCTCAACATAATGTTTTATCTTTTTTTCTTACTTACAGTGCACTCTAACAACACTTCTATAATTATGCATAAGCTTCTGGATTGCATTGTCTTTCTAATGCTTTGAATGGCTGGAGACTTCTTATTAATTTAGATCATCCTTAAGTTGAAACCTTTAAATCCAGGTACTTAATTTTCCTACATGTATATTCCAATATTACATTGATGCCTCATATGTTCCTCATTGCTGTCATGAATGATCTTTTAATGATATTTCAGTTTGTCATCAACTCAATTATCAAATGCATCGTCACACTCTCTGAGCCAACCGTGTGAGTTTGAGACTTTAGAACAACTATTAGAACAGTCAAAGGTGGATTTCTTAATGCCTCAACTATTAGAACAACTATAGTCGGACTTTAACATTTCTCCAATTTGGACGTGTAAATACCAATGTGCAGGTACCACTTTGAAGTTATAAGGAATTATTTTCTGGCTTTTGAAGATTGATGCATTTTGCAGCTGATATTTTTTTGAACTATCTGATATTTCCTAACATTGTAGTTTCATGTTGTACTTCTAGAATCACTCAAACAATTCGGTTCCTAGAAGGATAATGTTCCACTCAATTGGACACCAAATGGATGGGTATGCGACTTCCATTTCAACGTTGGAGATCACCTTGAATTCAAGATCATCATTGTCAACCAAAATGACACTCTACTTTGGGAGTCTGGAGACAACAGAGTCTTGAACTTGCCTGATGCTGGAAATTTTCAGACGGTTGCCACATGGAACACAACACACCACACTATGGAGCTACTTCCTTTGGATGAACAAAACAACACCACGACTATGATAGCAAGAATATAGGAGATAATAGTTGTTGCACCCCAAATTTTGCCCAACCTTTTCTTTAGTGGCTTTTGTTTCATTGCATTCATCATAGCATTAACACATGCATTGCATTGTCATTTGTATAAGGGATTGAGAGAGTTGTGTTGGGTAAGAGGAGTTTATAAAAGGTCTTAGCCTAATCAAGAGGTTGTATTCAAGTTGTTCAAGAACTTATCACCATCAGAAAAGTCAAAGAGTTGAAGGTGGACACAAATGCGCATATCTCCTAACTTGAAGGTCATGGGAGATCATCAAATGATTTTGAATCCATGGATGTGGGTGTAAAGCCTTAAGAAAGCTCATGGGATGTCTTGAAGATAATTATGGAGCTTGTGCAAGCCATTATTCAAAGTACAAGAGGCCACAACCAAAGGTGGTGCAATCAGGGTTTTCACCTGGTCAACCCTCAGTCAACTGTAAAATTGGAGGAGATTAAGACTCAATTCCAAGCAACTATGATCATGGAATGTTGTTTTGAGACATGTCATATATCATTTCAAGATCAATTCATCAATATTCAAGAGTGTGGGAAGTTCCTAGGCTAGGGTTTCTAAGCTTGACAGTGTAAAATTCCCTATTTTAGTGCCTAACTTCAAGAGCACATAACTCAAGATACGAGTTTCATCTCATCTTGACACCAACATGATACTTGTAGAAAATGTTCTTAGCTTTCTTTTGAGTACTAGAAGTCCTTGATTGGATTTGTAGAACTCAAGTTATGAAGCAGATAAGTTACAGGTCATCAGATGAATGTGATTTTGGTACTTGAAAGTCAACCAACTTCCAAGAAAGTTTTGAGCTAGAAGGAGGTCTCACCTCATCTTGACCTAAACATAAATGTTGTTCCTTATGATATTAGCTTTCCAAAGAGTCCTAGAAGTCCTCATTTGTATTTGTAGAACTCAAGATATGAAGCTTGCAAGGCAAGGGTATTTTGGGAAAATTTAATTATAGGTCATTTTCATTATAGATCCATTTCACCACTTGGCATACCTCAAATGAAAATATTTCCAACTTGTAAGTTGCTTAGAATTGGGGTATTTGCTCAACCAAACACCAAGGTATCATTGATATGGCTTGGATTGAAGATTTGTTGAAGAAATTTTCATAAGATGAACATTAAAGGCCATTAAAAGTCAAAAATTCAAATAAATTCAAAATGGATCATTCCAAGGCATATGTGTACATTTTTTTAATCTAAAAGATATTCCAAGAGCAATGCAATTTCCACATTTGAGGTTTGGAGTCATTTACATGGCAAAATTCAAGGTTACTTCATCTTGAAGTAACATGATCAAGATCCACCATTAATCAAAAACAAAGATCAAATCTCATCCCTTGAGCTACATTACACAACTAGCAATTGATTTGAGCAAGCTTGAGAGAATTTTGCATCCAATTTCGTGCACTTCCATGGGCCTTTAAAGGTGAAAAAAGTTGGATATCAATTTTCACATACAACCACAATTGGGCCTC
Source organism: Lathyrus sativus (assembly GCA_963859935.3). Taxonomy (NCBI): domain Eukaryota; kingdom Viridiplantae; phylum Streptophyta; class Magnoliopsida; order Fabales; family Fabaceae; genus Lathyrus; species Lathyrus sativus. Next base: position 776,307,889 of record OZ012735.1, read on the forward strand.
AAATCCATTCCAGATCCATTCTATATAACTTCCTGATGAAGACCATGCCATTTTGGGATGAAGTTTGGTGGAGAATTTTGTTAGAGACAATTGCAAACGTGAAGGTGGAAGTGAAAGTGCAATTTCCAGAATCAAGCCAATTCAACTCAATTCAAGATCATCAAGAGCTCTAGAAGAATTCATAGAGTGTTTCTGGACCAGTTTGCGCAAGAATCATCAACCATTGAGGGTTGCATAGAAGCTTCAAACCAGGTACGTAAAATTCAACATATCTCTCTGTTCTTGATCCAATTGCGTGCCATTGATGTGGATTTGTACTCCTTAAGAGGTGTAGATGGATTTAGGATAGTTTTAAAGTTTGATTACAAGAATTCTTGACAGAGCACCAAATCGTGTGGCCTTCGGTTTAGCTTGATTTTAGGTTAAAAATTAAATTGAAACACGGATTAGTAATCTAGGTGAGGAGACAGTTCAATTGGTATGAAAATTTTTAGGTTTTGTGAAGTTTTGTGAACTGGCACTGTAGCTTGTTGACCGGAGAAGACGACCAGAGGTCCCTCCGGCCACCGTCTGTCTTCTCCATCTTTTTTTTTCTGTTTTAAAAACTCCCCTGAACACGTGTGTGATTTGGAACCATTTGATGAGCTTACCTTTAGATCCTATGGCTCAAAACAAGACCCACTGTGCGCGTGCATTGACCAAACCCCATGGAATCCTCATGAAACTTTGCGTTTCATTAAAACGCATGTGGATTGGGCTTCTGATCACTTTTTGCATCCCCTCCCTCTAAGCCCACTAGAAACCAACGTGGATGGATTGCTATTTACCACAACATTTTTTCCAATTTCCTTTCTTTTTCATTTTATTTCCATTTTATTTTCTGTTTCATATTAATTCTTTTGAAAATGATAAATACTTCAATAAATCATGAAAAAATGCATTTAGGTAGTTCAACATGTGCTCTAAATTGTCATTTTTTTATTGAATTTTCTGTTTCTTTTTCATTTAATTTGGTATTTTCTTTTTACCATGCTTTTAATGAATGTAAAATGACATGGCTGCCTTTGTGATTTTCTTTCTCCATCAAAGCATATAATAAAGTTCTGATTTCTTGTATGGTGATTCTAGATACCTTAAGTGATGTTTAGGTATTTTTGTTCTAATTTTTAGGTTTTATTTGATAAGGGTTTGAGGTAGACCTTTAGCACCTTTTCCCTTTGCATCCTCCATAGCACACATTAGGGTTTTGCATTATGTTAGCACCCTTAGGCTTAGAATCTTGACCTCAAATTTTAACCATAGATTCCTAACATCATGAAGACTCTCTAGGATTTTTATTAGACTTTTTAGGATTGTTTTCCTATTTTTAATAGATTTTGCATTCTGGCTGTTGTTAGTGTTTCCCCCATTATACTTTCACCTAGTTTTGCATTATAAGTGATCTTTTTGCTATCCTTAAGCACCCAATCCTTTCATGTTCCCATAGCACATAGGTTAAGACCTTTGTAGGGTAATTTCCATGTCCTTATAATGTTCATAGCTCGACTATGATAGATATCCTTTAGGGCTTTGCATTTAGGTTTCCTTAGAAGCTTATGTGAATGGTTTCTCTTCCTTATGTGATTCCTTTGCTTTGCTTTGCCTTGCTTTGTCCCTTCCATCTCAACAACTTAGGCTTCTTTTGGATCTTCCTTGTGAGAGCCTAGTCTTCCTTAGGAAGTACTTTGTGCATTCCACAAAGGAGTTGAACCATTGAAGGCTATTCCTGGATGCTTGATCTTGGTTGAGTAACATGTTGAATTCCTTAGGTTTTCATCATGTCTCCCATTCTCATCCTTCCCATTTCCACATTCCTTTGTCCTTAATTTTAGGATCCCTCTTGTGAGAGCCTAGTCTTCCTTAGGAAGTACTATGTGTATTCCATAAAGAGGTTGAACCATTAAGGACTGTTCTTGAATAAAGATGAATTTGATTGAGTGTCATGGTGAGTTCCTTAGGTTCTCACTATGCTTCCCATAATCACTCCATCATTCTCTGTCCATTGGTCTTAGAATCCCTCTTGTGAGAGCCTAGTCTTCCTTAGGAACTACTATATGCATTCCATAAATAGGTTGAGCCTTTGAGGACTCCTGTGTTGATACACATTAACTTAGTTTCCTAGATTGTCACTAAGTTCCACCATACTCACTTTCATCTGTCCTATCATCTCAGGGTCCCTCTTGTGAGAGCCTAGTCTTCCTTAGTAAGTACTCTGTGCATTCCATAAAGAGGTTGAGCCTTAGATAGACTCTTGTGTTGATACACCTCTAAACCTGATGTAGTCTTGGGATGATTTCCTTGTTGCTCATTTTGTTTACCTCTCTCCTTCATGATTACCTGATTGCTTGCTGTGGTGCATTAAGATAAAATTGCATGAGTAGATACACTTATTTAGGTGCATGTTTGCATTAAAGATTGAGTTTGTCTCCTTTTGCTTGTGTGATTTCTCTGTGCATCTCATGTTTGCATTAAAGGTTGAGCTTGCCACCCTTGCTTGTAATGTTGCATTGCATGTGCATCCAGTTATTTTATATTTCATCTGCTTGATAGCTGGGTTTTGCTTCCCTTGGCATGTTCCCTTAGGACTCTCACTTCCTTGTTTAAGGACAGTGATGATAGACTTTAGGTTGAATCCTTTGCATGATAGCATATAGGATAAATTCCCTTTCAAACGCAACATTAGGATCATCTTGCATGACAACATTAGGGTTTTGATTAGTCCTCCTGTAGAGTCCTTCTCTCTTCTCATCTTCAAACGAAATCAAAATAGTTAATAAAGGCTAATGAGTATTGTACATTACGAGCCTTAAGCTACTTAGGAAGTGGTGATTGGGGGCTTCTCCTCAATTACCTAGAGTGTTTAGCATACACCCTTAGGACGATATGCGACATGTTCGTTCCTAAGTCATAGTCTCTAGTGCAATATGAATTACAAACATTCATCAGAAAACACTTCTCTGATAAAAGACACAAAACAAACATCAAACTCTTTTTGCCCTTTGGGGCTCCCTTAACGGAAAATCTTTTCAGATAAAAGAGTGTTGTTAACTCTTAGTTCTACCGTAAACAGGCGTTGTCCCTAACTGCTGGAACTACTTGTTAACCTTACTCGGGTAAAAAATATGCGAGCAAACCTGTGTTCCGTTTTATCCCGAACTACGTTCGCTCTGATCTCTCATACCTGTTGAGAGTACGTAGGCACAATATGCGATATCTTGGCAAGCAACCTTCCCCCCTTTCACCCGTAGATAGCCGAACTACGTTGACTCTGACTTTTCCATTGCACGAGGGAGTACGTAGGCCCAGAGCAGCGATGCTCTGTCGAGTCCTTTTTCTTTTTCTTTTGACCTAGACTATTAGCATAGATAGATAAACAACCTGTCAGATAAACAAACAAGCGTGGATCCCGTTGAGTACAATGGACGTGAGGGGTGCTAATACCTTCCCCTTGCGTAACCGACTCCCGAACCCGAGATTTGGTTGCGATGACCGATCTTATCCCTTTTCGCTAGGTTTTTCCTGATCGTTTCCTTTCCCTCCTTTGGGATAAATAACGATAGGTGGCGACTCTTCTGTATTTGCCGACACCTTTTTTCGCAGTAGCGACAATAGTCAGTCAAATAATGGCATGGAAGTTGCCACTACTTCTTCTTCTTCATTTGAAGTTGGGTCAAGTCCTTTTGTAGGAGAGTGGCAAGGCAAATCTATTTCTTTCATGCAATCTAATGAGCATCATAGCAACGAAGCCTAAAGCACTTGGGACACATCAGGTCTTCAAGCCCTGCCTCTCAAGTTTGTTAAAGAGGGTCAAAGTGCAAGGAATTGGTGGAGAAAGGCACTCTTATGTTAACTGTAATGTTGGAAAATATATGTCACTTTTCCACATTATGTCATTAAGAATCATCATTTTCTTTCTTCTATGCATTCTTTACTGCCATGATTTATTGTCTTCACTAATCCTTGCATATATAATCAATCTCTAGGGCTTAATTTAGTTATTTCAACAACCTAGCTCATTGATTTGGCAGGACACTGAATAAAGTTGATCATTCTATCTGTTGCACCCATTTTTCCAGGAGATGATTTATTTGCTTTTATATGTCGTTGACATTATGATCACTAACAATGGACCTCCAAAAATGGCCACACGAACAACTTGAGGTACGTGATTAATTCACCAAACAAAGACGACTTTTCTCCTGCTTACCTCGTGTGATTTATTTGGTTTATGTTTTAAAAACAGCTCCCTAATAGACTTGGCTAAATGCTTGCACCTCTATATTGGCATGATTACAAAAGAACATATGGGAAGCTAGAAGATTTTGTTACCATCCATCCTGAAGTAATTGTTAAGAGTTACAATTTGGACATATATATGCATGTGTAGTGGTATGCAACTAAAGGCACAAGAGTGCAAGGCATTCCAAAGGAAAATGATGGGCAATTTTTCATGTATCAAACTACTAGGAAATGATATGCATTGTTGTCTTATTTGACATATCTACTTATTTTGTATAAGCTTAAAAACCTTCCCTACAAGACATTAACTTTTGTTGTAATGCTATTTCCATATGAATGTCTTACATTTGTTCTATTATATATATTTTTTTGTTCTAAACTTAGTTGTGCTGATTTCTCAACAACTACTTATATATTCACTTATTGTTACATTATACAATTCATGGATAACATATGTTGTATATAACTGCAAAATCACTACCCTAATTCGTACATGATACTGACATTGTATCCAGTTTTGATGAAAAACAATTGAAGAAACTTACACCTTAATCTAAAGAAACTACACCAAATGGTTATACATTTAAAAACAATTGTAGTTATATACTGATCATAGAACCAAATAATGGTCCACCATGATTTGTCAAGAAAAAGCTGTGTCAAAATTGACTACTCTTTTCATAACAATTCTAGTTATATATATCGTAATACATTGAATATTTTAACAAGTTAGGTTTGTTTAGATAATTTTTCATATACTTTCCATTTGTATTGAAAACTGACATACAAGTTTTAATATCTACTTTACATTACATGATATGAATGTCAACTTTACATCCATTTTGGACAAAACATGTTCCAAAATATGAAGCTCAACATTTTGTTATACTACTTTACATCCATTTCTAATACTACAATATTTTGATATCTACTTTACATTGCATCACCTTTAGTTACTATGGCCATAATACTTATACTGATGCATTTAAATAGTGTGTTTTACTAATCCTACATTACTTTATCGTGCCAGCTTGCTATTGTCTGCTGTACGAACTCCAACTTGCTTTTTTTCCTGCATTTTCTTAGTGACCTGCCACGCGTTGTTGATCTGCTAGTTGTTCACCGTAGGTATGGAAGAGGAGCGGGGTGTACCTGAAACACACTTTGATGCAAAAGTAAGTGACGAGCAGAGTGAGAGCAAGTACAGAGAGAAAGTAAGAGAGTTAAATTACCTGACCCTCTAGTGAAGAGGGTATTTATAGTGAGCCCCCAGCGCAAGGCCAACGGTTACCTAACACTGGACTGAGCTGCCAGGCCCAATGTTAGTAACTGCTAGGTCTGACGTGGCGTCATGAAGACCAGCACGTGGTTTTCGCCCTAGGGTAACTGTTCCGCACTATCCGGGAGGAGGAAGACCAAATCTCCAGGACGTGGGTAGTTATTTTATGTCGTGTCCCTGCGTGAGGGACACATAGAGAACGTGGGGGGAGGTCCGAGGAGCTCCTCGAGCAGGCTGGACTCTGCCCGACGACGGGGAAGAAAGAGGCTGGCTGGTCGGCTGCGATGGTCCTGCCCGACAACTGTTGGCCTATGCCCGACGGGGGGGGGGGGGGGGGAGGTTGTGCCCGTCAGGTTTTCTGCCCATCAGCGTGGTCCTATTGGGCCCAACCCCCAGTGGGGTTTGGGCCTGCTTGGTTGTGAGTTAAGCGTCGGCCTAGTCTAGAACATTAGCCCCCCAAGTCGTTGTCTGCGGTCAGGCGAGCTATGACTTGATCAAAGAATGGCATCGGGCGCGTCGATCTGTCGGGCAGGTTGCGATCGTGTCGGCCAGGTGAACTTATGACGAGGTGGAGCTTGCTGTCGAGGGAAGAACTTGAAGATACGCAGGGAAGATGGAGGGTTGCCACGTGTCTTCCTGTGACAGTTACGGGCTAGGCACTTGAGTGCCTAGTGACGCTTCGTTTCCCGTGCTAGGGGTATATATATGCTGACCTAGCTCGTCTTTTCGCCCATTCGCCTATTTTGCAGTTGCCCAACATCCAAAAATCTCTACCTGACATCCTTGATCGCTTCTGCTCGACTTCCGTGATTTCTATGCTCGACGACATCTTTTCCGCCACCACAACAAGTAAGTTTCTGCATCCTTCCTGGTATTTTTACTGCTTATGGCGGTGTTTTCGGCGGCCCCGCTGAGAGTGATGGGATCACCGTGGGTTTTTTTGGAGAATACGCCGGAGGATCCTTCAAAGTTAGGATGGAAAATGACCGTCACCGGCTCTTGCGATGAGTGGCCCGGGGAGAACTGGTAGAACTATGAATACCCCGAGGGTAATTGGATGAATGCCTCAGGCGCGTGTTGATGTGTGCGCTGAGGATAAAGAGTGCACTCTCTGGTCTCCTCGGGGGTTAAGATTGCCCCCAAGTCATCCTCTGGGCGGTTAGGCGACCACGCCCTTTCACTTGAACTGCGGTGGAAGGATGGATTTGATTTGGCTGTCGGGTTCACCAAGTTCCTTTGCTTTTCAGGTAAAAAAATGGTTGGCCATGTTAAGGAGGATGTGCACTGGTATCTGTCCGAGGATGAGGAAGGCCGTCAGGATGAGGCCGACATAGATCCCCCTGATAGACCATTAGAGGAATGGGTCAGGCAGGAGCCTTTAAATTATATGTCGAGGTTCGTCCATGACGATTCCGGCGTTTTTGCCGTGATCGAAGACAAGAGGGCTGGGAGCCCTCGCTAGTTTCGCGCTTGCCAACCAAGGGAGTTGGACCCTATATGCTCGTGATACGACAGCGATCGGTTTCTGATGTACGAGTTCGCCTTCAAGGAGGTGGGGATGTGCATGCCCTTTACCGGATTTCAACAGGGCGTGTTCGACCATCTAATGTTGGCGCCGTCCCAACTTCATCCTAATTCTTTGGCCTTCATCCGGGCGTTTGAGATCGTCTGCAACTACCTTGAGCTCGAGGCTACCATCTCGTTATTCTTCTGCGTTTTTCGTCTGCAGCGCCAGACGGTGTCTGGTCGGCATAACTGGGTCTCCTTGAAGCAACCGACCAGAATCTTTCGGCCATACACTGACTCATTGCGGGGATTTAAAGACAGATGGTTCATGGTCATGTCGGAGACAGACAAGGCCTACGACACCATGTTCCGGAGAGAGGTGATCGTGGTGGACGGGCGGTCCGAGGATAGTTACGAGTCTAACTTCCCACTGGATCGGGCGGACCTGCACTTTCGTTCGGGCACTGACAACTTCATCTACCGGCCTAGCCGTCTGGGCGAGGAAGACAGTTTGGCCTTTATAAAGATGGCGGACTTTGTCGGGCATCTTCCACCTCGGAAGTGCGTGTATCCTGACAGGGAGTATATCCGCAACATAGACGGGCAGATACGGACAGAGATCCGGTGTATCAACATAAAGGCTCTGCTCGAGTGTCGGACCGAGGCTGAGGCCCATTGGCTCCTAGGTAGCTTGGGTGATTCTTCGATTGATCTTGTTACTTGTTTTCGATTTTGATTCTAACAGTTTTTCTTGTCCTCTTCTTGCAGGCACCATGGGCTCCATGGAGGAACGTGTGACAAGGCTGATGAACAGGGGTAGTCGTCGTCCTCAAGGTCAGACCATAGTTGTTTGGAGGGAGTTGGATGTTGGCCCTTCGGGAACGACCTTGTCCCTGCAGGGAACTGGCTCCCCGGTGCAACCCTCAACCCTAAAGAGATGACGGGAGGTCAAGGTGCCTTCGATTGATCTCACGGACGGGTCCCCGAAGCGCGGGTTTGTTCTGCCCCCTGCTGCCTTTGGCCTAATTTCTTTTCGAAGAGGAACGATCCCGGGGTGGCCCCAGAGGAGGCTAAGAACATACTGGTCGTGGGCAAGGAGACCCGGAGGAAGATGCTGTCTGCGGACCTGGTCGCGATGATGAGGGTTTTTGAGACGGCCCTCGTGCCGAATGAGGAGGGATGCTCCTCGGAGGATTTGGTTACTGTTAGGAGCGACCTCGCGACATCCGAGGAGGTGTGACCTAAGTTGACGGCCGACCAGAAGGAATACTAGAAACAGCATAAGCTCCACCAGAAGTGTATTGAAGAGCTGGAGAAAGCTCTGAAGGAAAGAAATGATGAGCTGAAGGGGGTTATAGGCCGTGTTATTGAGCTCGAGGAACTAGTCGCCCCGGCCGAGGAGGAGTCTGAAGAGGAGCGGTTGATGGTGTCTCGGCGGGAGCTTGTGGACAGGGTTCGTCAGCTAGAGGAGGACTGTCTAGGAGTCGTCGATGTGGGCTTTAAGCATGCTATCGACCAACTCAGGCTCGGGTCCCCAGAGCACGGGTTTGTTCTGCCCCCTGCTGCCTTCGGCCAAATTTATTTTCAGAGAGGAACGATCCTGGGGTGGCTCCAGAGGAGGCTAAAAACATACTGGCCAAGGGCAAGAAGACCCGGAGGAAGATGTTGTCTGCGGACCTGGCCGCGATGGTGAGGGTCTTTGAGACGACCCTCGTGCTGAATGAGGAGGTCTGCTCCTCAGAGGATTTGGTTGCTGTCAGGAGCGACCTCGCGACATCCGAGGAGGTCTGACCTAAGTTGGCGGTCGACCAGAAGGAATACTAGAAACAACATAAGCTCCACCGAAAGCGTATTGGGGAGCTGGAGAAAACCCTGAAGGAAAGAGATGATGAGCTGAAGGGGGTTAGAGGCCGTGTTATTGAGCTTGAGGATCTGGTCGCCCCGGCCAAGGAGGAGTCTGAAGAGGAGCGGTTGATGGTGTCTCGACGGGAGCTCGTGGACAGAGTTCGTCAGCTAGAGGAGGACTGCCTGGGAGCCGTCGAGGTGGGCTTTAAGCATGTTGTCGACCAACTCAGGCTTGTCAACTTTGACCTGGTGACCGACGGGGTTGGTCCCTTCCATCAGATCCAAGAAGGCCGGATCGTTGCGCCCGGAGGCTCGGATGACGAGGACGAAAACCATGCTGCCCATAATGAGGAGGATCACTTAGAGTAGGGATGGCAGCCTGCGTGCCCCTTATTTTTCATTCGGCCTACGTACCAAGCAATTTTGGGCCTGCGTGCCACGTTTTTCTAAGTCTTGACTTTTTTTGGGCCGAGGGCCTTTTATTGTAATGTTTTGACTGCTGGGCTTGTGCCTATTTTATGGAATTTTTGCTTTTCCTTCTAAGTTTGTGTGTGTGTGCTCGGTTATTCATGTATGCATGATTTATACTTATGTTCATTTCTTATGCTTGCTTTGTATGTTTGCTATGTTAGAAGAGGTAACTCGACATTCGTTGTGCTCGGTAGTGTAGGGAACTGACCGGTTGATCGGTGTGGTTACCTGGTCGACTACTGATCAGGAAAATAGCAAGTGTACTATTTTTTACCAATTGTAGTAATAAGGGAAAAGTCCCAAGTATCGATCTCAAGGACTGCGTAGTAATTAACGGAAGTTTTAGGATTCAAATGAACAAAAGGTCTAGTGGTTTGTTTGGTAGCAGAGTAATATAACAAGTAAATACGGACTTAATGAAGCAATCTAAGAACAGTGTTAGGGGAGTGGAGACGATGCGAGTAAAGACCATGTATGATTATTCTACTATACTAGTTATTAACCTTAATTTATCAGTTGGCCACTTTAGTTGCCTTAATTCCTTAATGGAAACCCTTTGATGATTTTCCTGTACACTAATTCCTCAGTGTCCCTGAAAAGCATCAAGCAATAGTTCCGACCATAAAATACGTGATACGGGATATCCTCATTCCTAAGCAATATCGACCGTGATACTATTTTGCAAAAGTGTTAGGTTGACTTTCCAGACTAAAGCCTAAGCATGATTCGAATTCTACTTTCCAATATGAATACGATTAAGATTAATGTAAAATAAAATATATCAAGGTAAAAACATAGTTCTCATAGAATAATTAAACAAAAGTCATTACATCGCACTTAGGACCACCCCCTAACAACTTGGGGTTTAGCTGCTCATGTTCTTGGTAAACATAAAAGCAATTAGAAATGAAAAGGAGAAGATCATTACAATGCAAGTTGAAATCCTTGGATCATCAATTGCTTCCGCTTTTGATCGATCCTCTGTTTCCAGCCGAACTCTCCTCTCAGTTGTCAATCCTAATATCAGTTCAAAAGTGTCCCCTACTTTCTAAAATGTGCCTCTTATATCTAAATTCAAATTACATCGCGAAATGTCTCAAATGCCCTTCGAAATAGGTCTGACAGCAAAAAATCAGAAAACAGAGAAATTTCACTTTCAGTGGCCCTGACACGGGCCGTGTTGTGCAACACGGGTGGCCATGTCAGGCTGCTGACTTCTTTAGGGTGTGTCTCCTCTCCAAGGGCTGCAACACGGGCCGTGTTGCATGACACGGGCACCCGTGTTGCAAGTCTGAGTCTTCTTTTCTTCTGCTTTGGTCCACCCGTGTCTGCCAACCGTGTCCTCCATGACACGGGCCGTGTTGTGCAACACGGGTACCCGTGTTGTAGCTCTGATTTCCCTTTTTCGACTTTTCTTTGCCTCCGAATGCGGTGCGATTGTCGTGCTATCCATTCCTGCCAAAAACACACTAAAAGAAACCAAATCAAACGCACCAGCGGCAAAAGCAACATAAACTTAAAAATAAGACTCGAAGACACACAACTACGAGTAATGCAGATAATAACAACTAAAGCTTCGAAAAACAGATAAAAACATTGTGAAATTAACCACAAACAGCGTTTGAAAACACAACTAAAATCCACCGATCAAACTCCCCCGAACTTGAACTTTTGCTTGTCCTCAAGCAAAAAGCTCACTAACCCGAACTTAATATTTTTTTTTTCCATAACGGAACCGTCCATAGAATTATGAGTTACGGTGATAATACTCATACTTGAACTTCTCATTCCAAGTCCCCTAGGATTAATCTCGGTTTTTCCCTCAAAACAGGTAACATGCAAACACTAGACTGCGGTAAACCACAGACCTCAGTCTCCCTATGGGTAACCTCTCCGACTATGCTTTGTACTTAAGTCTTCTTTTTCGATTTTCCTCCCTTTCATTCGGACAATCATTATACGACTTTTATGATTTTCCTTGTGTGCACAAGATTTATCAATGACATTTTCTTTTTCTGGCATTGTTATTCTTTTTGAATGGCTTTCAGGTTCGACCGCCGTTGGGCTGAATAACCGGGTGAGGGTTACCCAACTTAGAAGGATTAGTCGCCTAATTGCCCCTTTTTGTTTGTTTTTTTTTCTCTGTGCCTTAACTCAATATTTTTTTTCATTACCCTTGCACACACGATTATTTTTGATGGAACCTAATTGTCAAAATAAACTACTCAGGGGTACTTCTCAGATCAAAGCACTATGGTACAAATCTACACGTCGAACTCGTTCCTATTTGGGAAACCCAGGGTGTTGGCCTTTTACCTATCTCTCAAGATTATCCCGATTTCATCCTCACGGTTCTTTTCTGAGTATTCTATATACTTTCTCATCACCTCACTCAACATCTTCACTAAACAGTTCCCCAACCAACAATGTTATTAATTTTATTAGCTCAATGTCAGGGGGGTCTTCCTGTGGATCGCTATCATGTTCTCAAACTAACACTGGAAATTAAATAAACAGATAACTGCAACAGAATTTAAAAACACACGAATAACATAAACAACTAACATAAAAACACAAATAAAATAAAATAAAAACACAAATAAAATACCCCCACACTAGAATTCAACAGTGTCCTCACTGTTGGAACACTAGTAGCAGAGGACTCACAGAGTTCATGGTTGCGGAGGTTGGTCGCGCAGCATCATCTGCCGCATCCATTCATGCATCTCACCGATCAACCTGCCTTGTCGGATTTGTTCGTTCCCTTGTCTTGTCTGCTCCTCGCCTTGCCTCGTCTGCTCACTTCGGAGATGGCACATCTCATTCTCCATCCAATCCCATTCTTTTTTAGATAAGCTCCAAGAGCCTGAGCCGGATTCCTGATGGGGTGAGAATCGAGTAGGCGGTATAGGCGCTTCTTCTACCTGATCGCCTTCATCCTCAAAGAATTATGCACCTGTACCATCATAAAATTGGTCTTCTTCATCCTGCATGGGGCTCTCATATAGCCAGTTATTCACATTTTGAATACTAATAAAGTCAGGGGCAGGTAAAGCAAGGAGATGACTGTTTCGGCTTACCAAGGAGTAGTAATTATCAAAGACTCGAATCATACCTTGGGCAGTCAGTGTGGCAAGATCTATTTTTGTCTTACCTGCAACAGTGGGTTCCTCTCTCAAGAGAGCACCGTGGCCAAAGTGATTTGCGATTTGAGTAATCATACCGCCTACACTTATTTCGCCTGAAGGTGCATTTGCAACCCTCTTCAGGTGATCAGCTGCAAAAGCCGCTACATTAATTAGTTCTTGATTTGCCATGTCGTACATGAAGTACAACTCCCTCTAAGTCGCCACTCTTGTGCTGTCACCCCTGCCGAACAGTGTATATGCCAATCCCTTTTGAGCGTACTTGAAACAAGGGTTATGGATACAAGAGGCTTTTGCCACTTTCGCGACATAATCAGTTCTGCCTGTAATAGCTTTCCATAAGTCCCCTGCACTAAAATTTCCCGGAGGGGCGCCGAGTCCAAAATTGGGGAGCTTCAGAATATCTCCCAACTCGGCTATGGTCAGGCTATGGTCAGTATCAAATAACCTAAACCTCAGTGTACCATAATATTCTTCCTCCACCCCTGTCCACCGGTGCTTCAACTGAAATTCTAAAGTGCTCAAGAATTCAACAGTTATGCGCTCATAAGTTGGCGCTTCTAATTGCATAAATTCTAACATGCCCAGAGTGTGAAACATCCTATGGACCTCCACTCTCAGCCCTAGATTATCAAGCGTAGTGTTACAGATATACCTTGTGGGTGCGAGCTTACGCTTGATGATGTTAGAGTACTTTTTCTGATGATCTGGGTCTTCAAAGAGTATGCCGTGAGGGTTCGCCATACGGTGTGCTCTCTTTCTGGGGCGCGAAGTTTCCGCCACTACTTTTCCGGTGTCTCTACAAGGAGGCATTCTTAACCTGCAAAACACAAACAACACAGATGGTTCGAAAAATTTCGAAATCACTGTTAGTGAAAAACGCAACCGTAGAATTAATCACAATGATGAGTAGAATGTTTTTTGTGAAGGACGGAAGTGTTTCCGATGAGTGGGTGTGGTAGATAATGAAGCTTTTATGGAGAGAGGGTTATGGAAGTTAAGGGTTTTGTGAGGGAGAAGAAGGAGGAAGATGAAAAATGATATGAATTGTGTGGTTGGTAATGATAAGTGGGGGTTAAAGTGGTGGGCCCCACGGGGTAAAAATTTAAAAATCAGAACGCGCCTTGCAACACGGGCCGTGTTGCACAACACGGGCACCCGTGTTGCTCCTCCTGTAACATATTTTTTTTCATGGCCACGCACCTGCAACACGGCCCGTGTTGCACAACACGGGCACCCGTGTTGCTCCACTGCTCCACATTTTTCCACATTTATCATCTCTGTCATGCTGGGCCTGACACGGCCCGTGTTGTGTAACACGGCCACCCGTGTCAGGGTGATGTTTTTCAACTTTTCCTCTCCTCTGGTCTCCGACATTCTTCTTTCACCGATGAACTGCGAGTTGATCAAAATCTGTTAAAACAAAAACAAAATGAAAGCGTGAATGTGAAATACGTGGGTTGCCTCCCACGAAGCGCTTCGTTTTACGTCGCCTGGCTCGACGGTTCGTCATCATATCATGTGAGATGAACGAAATCGTTTCGATCTTTCTGCTGTCCCTCGTAGTAAGGTTTCAGACGCTGACCATTTACTTTAAAAATGTCTCCATTTGCTGGATTTTTCAGCTCGAATGCTCCGTGCGGAAACGTCTTATGTACTACAAATGGTCTCGACCATTTTGATTTAAGCTTTCTCGGAAATAGTTTCGGTCGGGAGTTGTACAACAATACTAATTGTCCTTCCCGAAATTATTTCTTCTGAATACGTCGATCATGCCATTTCTTTGCTTGATCCTTGTACATTTTTGCATTCTCATATGCCCGGTTCCTGAATTCCTCTAGCTCATGGAGTTGGAGGGTTCTGGACTCTCCTGCTCTGGTGAGGTCTAGGTTAAGGACTTTTGATGCCCATAATGCCTTGTGTTCTAACTCTAGAGGCAGATGGCAAGCTTAACCATAGACCAGTTGGTAAGGGGACATACCAATGGGTGTTTTGTATGCAGTGTGATACGCCCAGAGAGCGCCCTCCAGCTTTACTACCCAGTCCTTACGGGATGCACGCACTGTTTTCTCTAATATCTGTTTGAGTTGTCGATTTGACACCTCGGCTTGCCCGTTGGTTTGAGGATGGTACGGAGTAGATATTTTGTGCTTCACATTATACTTAAGGAGTAGCTTTTCCATGAGATGATTTAGGAAGTGAGTTCCTTCATCACTTATAAGGGCCCTTGGTACTCCAAACCGTGAAAATATGTTCTCCTTCAGAAATCTGACCACTACTTTAGCATCATTTGTTGGTAGTGCCACTGCTTCTACCCATTTCGAAACATAGTCAACTGCTACCAGTATATAGTGTTTTCCAAATGATGGTGGGAATGGTCCCATAAAATCAATCCCCCAAACATCAAACAACTCTACTTCTAACATGGAATTCTGCGGCATATAGTTTCATTTTCGAGATATTTCCAGTCCGTTGACATCTGTCGCATTCCTTAACTACGTTCTGGGCATCCTTGAACAAAGACGGCCAATACAACCCTGATTGGAGGACTTTGGCTGCGGTGCGGTCGCCACTGAAATGCCCTCCATAATCTGAATTATGACATGCTTCGAGCACCTTCCTTTGCTCGTTTTCCGGAACGCATCGTCTGATCAGTCCATCCACCCCTTTCTTGTAAAGAAACGGGTCATCCCATAAGTAGAACCTGCAGTCATGAACAAACTTTTTTCGTCTGTTAGAATCAAAATCGTCGGGTATGAGACCCCCGACTAAATAGTTGGCGTAATCCGCAAACCAAGGAACACCATGAATAACTAGGATGTGTTCATCAGCAAACTCATCCTTTATCGGGCGCTTTTCCTCGTTTTCTTCAATCGGTGACATTCGCGAGAGGTGATCAGCTACAGTATTTTCACATCCTCTCTTATCCTGAATCTCCACATCGAATTCTTGGAGAAGAAGGATCCATCTCAGCAGCCTGGGCTTCGACTCCTGTTTAGCAAAATGATATTTTAACGCAGCATGGTCAGTATAAACAATCACTTTAGAACCCAACAGATATTGCCTAAATTTGTCAAAGGCATACACCACCGCTAGCAACTCCTTCTCGGTAGTTGCATAATTCATTTGTGCCGGGTTCAAAACGTGACTCGCATAGTAAATAACATGCAAAAGCTTCTCTTTCCGCTGCCCCAATACAGCCCCTACTGCGATGTCACCGGCGTCACACATGATCTCAAACGGCAGCGACCAGTCTGGGGCTATCACAATTGGTGCTGACACTAACTTATTTTTCAGGTTCTCGAATGCATCAGCACATTCCTTATTGAACACTGTTGCACCCCAAAATTTGCCCTCACAATACAAGACTTTGTGTTCCAAGAAGGTTCACAAGGTTCACAAAATTCACAATTGGTCAGAAGAGTTGACAATTCCCTCAGACAATGCACCTCCTAAGCAGTGCATCCAAAACTAGGGTTTTGACTTTAATCAGGCTAAATGGACTTCCAAGACTTCAAGTGAGCTTCATAACATCTTATATGTGTATAAGAACCCCCATGTCAAGTTTCAAGACTTTTCTCAAAAGTTTGCTCAGTCAGATGATCAGATAAGTCAAAAGCAGTCAATGCAGTTAAAAGGTCAAACTGAGGTCAACTGTGGTCAAACCAAAGTCAAACTTCATGATTTTTTTTTGCCAACATCAAAGAGAGGTTGGGTGAGAAATATTATCATAATAACTGTAATACCCCAAATTTTGCCCTAAGATTTGTCGTCGCATTTCATTGCATTTAATCAATTACTAACAAATTTGTGTAGTCGTTTGACTTTTTGCAGGTAAATATCATATGGCATGCATTTTTTTTCTAAAAAGTAAAAATGGCACAATTGGCAGGAGGACATGTGTAAGGAGTTATGAGTGTGAGAGGTTGAGAGTTCGAATCTCACCTTTGTCACTTTTTTTTTGTTTTTTATTATTTTTACTCTAAATTTTTCTATCTTTCATTAAAAAAATAACAAAAATAGTTTTTTATTATTATTTAATTATTATTTTCGTATTTTAATTAAATCATTTTTTAAAATATTATTTTTTTCACTTTTTTCTAAATTATTCATAAAAATATCCAAAAAATCATAAAATAAAAAATATTGAAAAAAATTTTGTTCTTTTTATAATATTTTTTATTTTAGGAATCAATAGGATTATTAGTTTTTATTTTAAGTTTATTATTTTGAATTATTTAAATTTTATTTTTTTCTTAACTAATTATTTAGTTTGGGCTTTAAAATGGGCTTTAGGGACATTATTGACAATTTGGTGTTAACCCTAATTTGTTCCCTATATATACATGTGTTGCCTTGTTGGAAAAAAGGGGAGAATGAAAAAAACCTAAGAGAAGTGAGTGCCGTTTGCCGTTATTTAGTTTTCTTCTTCATCCATTACTATTGTTTCTTTTTCTTCATCGTTTATCGTTATTTCTTTTCCTTCATCTATTATTGTTGTTTCTTTTTCTTCATCTTTTACCGTTATTTCTTTTTCTTCATCTATTACCGTTATTTCTTTTTCTTTATCTATTACTGTTACGTTTATATATATAATTTTTAAATTGTTAGAGTTTATATATATAAGATTTTTGATCGAATTATGTCGATACGATGTTTGCACATTTGTGTGCATGACGCGTGACATTTGTGTTAGTTCGATCTGGTTGCGATGATCGCATTTTTGTGTGAGCAATAATACTATTTTTTGCTTAATTTCTTTTTCTTTGCGATAAATTTTGTTTCGTCCGATTTAGATCTGGTTGCGATGAGCGCATTTCTGCGTTAGCAACATTGTTGGGTTATTTGGCACATTTAAAATTCATTATTGCTTTATTATTATTATTATTATTATTATTATTATTATTATTATTATTATTATTATTATCATTATTTATTATTATTATCATTATTATCATTATTATTACCATTATTATTATTATTGTTATCATTAATTTATTAAAATTTGTTATAATATAAAAATCTGTTTTTTAAAATAAATAACATTAACATCTTTTCCAAATTAATATGAAAACCTATTATTTTTAAGAAAAACTTTTTTTTTTTAGATAAATTTAAAATAATAACTAAAATCTTTTTTTTAAAATAATAACTAGAACCGTTATTTATTTTATTTTATTATTGTTCAATTCAAATTTCATTATCATATTGTATCTGCTCCTCTCATGTAACCTCGCGAACTTAACAATCGCTCTTTAAATTCTGCCTTTAAATTTCTGCTTGCATGGTTTAAATTATGACATTATCTCTCTGTTTGCATGATTCAATTATCTCACGCGTTTACTATTATTTCTGTCACATTGCACACATCCGAAGGTTAGGTCTAACTGTTTAGCCGCCGCGCCAATAGTCCGTAAAACTTCACACATTCAATTTCAAATCCTCAAAACTACAAACTACAAACCCTAATTTTCACAAATGCCTCGCCGCAGGCAAAATTACAATTTTACCCTTAGCATTAGGTCAAAGAGCCGCCGCGCTCATTTTAGGGTTTCCCGCCGTGGAATCCCTAATTTAACCCTAATTACAACTTAACATTTCAACGTAGAGATTTGGAGTTTCTACACTCCACGTAAGCGTGTCCTTAAGATGCGTTTATTCCCCTTGAGACCTTGACCACAGTCAAGAAGTTTCTAACCTCCCTATTGAGGGGAACTACGATTACTCTGATTCCACTCCCGTAAGGATACGTAGGCACAAGATGCGATGTCTTGCCGAGTAAACTTAGAATTAACCCCCTTTATTATTTATTATTGCTTATTTATATTTTATTTATCTTTGCTATTTAATTATTTTGCTTATTATTTTGTAATTGTTTCTTGGATGTAAAGTTGTTTAATTATTTAATTATTATTATGGTTAGTAATTAGGGAGTGTAACAACATGTATGTAATATTAAAATAAATTTAGGTCACTTTTAAATAAAGATAATTAAAATAAACACGTCACACACGTAAGTCGATTTTAATCGCCGTCTCACTTCCTAAGGATATCCCTCAAGTTGCCTACGAATAATGGTTAAGTGGGGTGTATAAAGCAAGTCCCTCAAATAAAAAAATCATCAAAGTCCCTTATGGTTGCCTTTACGAATCAAGTCCCTTTCGAAAAATGATGATAGTCCCTCCAGTTTGCTTATTACACCCCACAATGGCCTTCAAAAATCCAATTGTCCCTCACATGTCCCTTAACATCCAAAGTAAGGACTACCTACTCCATTATAGTAGGGATAGTCTTACTAAAGGAAAGAATAAAGAATAAGAAAGACCTTTAAACATTAGGGTAGGTTACTCCTAGGTGCTTGCTCACTTCAAAACTGTTTCACACTTAAACAAATTTTCAACAAGTTTTCAAACAAGTTCTTAACACATCCTTACATGGATTATTTATTAACTATTCTGAAAATTTTCTATTCACACACTACACTTTCAAAACAATTCAAAAGTGAGCTTAAGTACCTAAGAGCCCATGGATAACCATGGATGAAAAGGGTGCTAACACCTTCCCTTTTCATAACCTACCCCCCGGACCCAAAATATTCTCTAAGGTCTTTCCTGTTCTTTTATAACCTTTCCTTATGGATAAAATAAAAGTCGGTGGCGACTCTTGCTATCCGCAACATTGTTTAAAGTCAGTTCTCCCACCGTGTTACAGAACTGGCGACTCTGCTGGGGATCTATTTAAGAGGGGTACCCTTAGGAATTAAGATCACTTTAAATTGTTTGCCTTGTTTGCTTTATTATTATATTGTTGGGGTGCTCTTATGTGTGAAAGGTCCTAACCCGGATCTAGTGTACCTTAGGTAAATGGCAATAGACCAAGGAAACTGTACGACGTATATCGATACGGTTGATCTGGTGGCCATAGTTAGTGCGACTTCTTGGTTGGTGCTTATATTCCTTAAGTCAAGTTGAGGATAATATTGAGGCTGCCATATGTTGTCAATGCACTAACTGACTTTTAGAACCCTAGTTAACTCATCTTGGCCTTTAGAAAGTAGTGAGGTAACCGGCTTTGGTGCAGACTGAAGTTGGTTGACACTCGATACTACGCTCATTGAGATCTTAAACTTGGAGGGTTTTGGTTGGCAAGTAAGTTGCCTTCTGAACAACCACCCTTGTGAAGGATCAATGATATTGAGATCCCTTAGAACCTGGTTACTTTTGTAGGACAGGATGAACCATCTAACTTCAGGGGAGGGTACTTGCCTTTGAACCTCATGCAAGCCTTTAAACCTAGGGCTATGGTGTGACTTGTTTGTGTGTGCCACATGTTTGTGATTGAGCATGACATCATGACATCATCATGCATCATAAGCATATCATTTTCCCTAACCATTTCAAGGACCAAAGGATTTATCTTTGTTCTTTGTTGCAGGTCATGGCTTCTGCTCGTAGAAACACCATCAGGATCAACTTTGTAGGGATACCTGCTAAGCTCAAGGAGTTGGTTTCCCTAGTGCCTGATCATTCCCAGTTCAACAAGAGACATGGTCACTTATTGGATCTAGTTACTTCAGGGTTCAGTGAAGACATGATGAGTGTGCTGTTTCAGTTCTTTGACCCTAAGCACCATTGCTTTACATTTCCTGATTATCAGCTGGTTCCAACCATGGAGGAGTTCTCTAAACTTCTGGGTATACCTGTTCTTGATCAGAAGCCATTCACAGGCTTAGAGAAGGAGCTTAAACCAGAAGTTATTGCTGCAGCTCTACATCTGAAGAAGTCTGACATTGTTCTAGAGACGAGAAGTGGAGTTAAAGGTATTCTTGCCAAGGTATTAGTGGATAAAGCTCAAATGTTCTTGAAGGCTATGAGCTACGGTGCTGTTGAGGAGATCTTAGCCTTATTGATTTATGGCTTAGTGTTGTTCCCCAATCCTGATCAGTTCATAGACGTTCATGCCATCAACATATTCCTGAGTCACAATCCAGTGCCTACCTTACTCGGAGACATCCTACATTCTCTTCACACCCGTACTACAAGGGCGAGAGGAACTTTGATGTGCTGCATACCTTTACTTTCTAGGTGGTTTATTTCTCACCTTCCTCGCTCAGTAATGAAGAATGAGCAAGGGTTCAGATGGTCCAAGAGGATCATGTCACTTTCTCACTCAGACATCCATTGGTGCTCCAGATCTATGGAGAATGTCACCATCATTGACCATTGTGGGGAGTTTCCTAATGTGCCACTTCTAGGCATAAGAGGAGGCATCACCTACAACCCATCTCTAGCTTTACGACAGTTTGGTTACGCCCGGAGCGATGGTCCACATGACATGTTGATTCAGGGCATTGTGTTTGATTACGACAACGATCTTCAGGGTTACCGTCAGAGATTCATCCGAGCTTGGGGAAAGGTAAACAGGATTGACAGCAAGACACTGGAGCCTAAGTACACCATTCCTATGGAGGCTTATCTCAGATGGGTACGATTTCGTGCTCAGACACTCATGATGCCATATCCTGCCATCCTACCAGTTACCATGGAACCTGTTGCTGAAGGAGACACAGCTTATACCATCCTTCACCTAGACATGCCTACTGATATGGAAGACTTGCAGAGATCATGGATCCAACTGAAAGAGCAAAGGGATACTTTCGAGGCTCATTACAAAGCAAGCCAAGCAAGGATCCTAGAGCTAACAAAGCTACTCCATGAGGAACGAAACCTCAACTCATACCTCAACACCAAGAGGAAACGTCCATGGGAGACTTAAAACCCCATCTTTTGTACTTATTTCGTTTTCATTTTTTGTAAGCCTAAAAGGCAAAATAAGTTATTACTAATAAAAAGTTACTTTCTTGATTGTTTAAGCAAATTTAAATCCTACGGTCCTTGAAAACATTGCATATGCATTCCCATGTCATTGCATCACAGGTTATAATTGTGCACAGGTTTCTCATCTTCTCGCTGTTTATTTCAGCAATGGCTCTTGAACAGTCAGTTAAGGATCTCCAGGCACAGAATGCACAGTTCCAAGAGCTGATCCTGAACCTATCCAAGGGGCAGGATGAATTGAAGACACTGCTGGCCAAGAAGACTAAGAAGGCTAGAAGGTCTGCTGGGCTGCTCAACATGGGAAGAAGGTTCAAAGGTCCTGTCAAGACCAAGGAACATGTTGAAGACTATGAATCTGAAGAATCTGAGCAGGAGAGAGGCAGTCTCCACAACACTATGGGGGACTCTGATTCTGAGGCTAACTACTACCATGAGCCTAACGAAGACAAATTCAAGATGCTGGTGGATAGAATGGATGCTATAGAATTACAGAAATCATCTGGGCTGGATTTTGAGGATTTAAGCTTGATATCTGGGGTGGTCATACCCATTGGGTTCAAAGTTCCTACATTTGTTGTCTATGATGGGGTCTCTTGTCCCAAATTGCATCTGAGGTCTTATGTCAGAAGAATGCAACCCCACACTGCTGATAAAAAGTTGTGGATCCATTTCTTTCAAGAGAGTTTATCTGGAGCTCAGCTAGAGTGGTATTATCAGTTGGAGAGTGTCAACATCAGAGATTGGAATGACCTTGCTGAAGCTTTCTACAAGCAGTATCAATACAATGCTGACTTAGCCCCCACTCGCATGCAGCTTCAAAGCATGTCTATGGGTGCCAAAGAAAGCTTTAAGGAGTATGCTCAGAAGTGGAGAGACTTAGCTGGAAGAGTTCAACCCCCTTTGACTGATAGGGAGTTGGTTGATATGTTCATGTGTACGCTGAATGGTCCGTTTTACAGTCATCTCATTGGAAGCTCATCATCTGGCTTCACTGAGTTGATCATGACAGGAGAGCGAGTAGAGAATGGTATCAAGAGTGGTAAGATCCAAGTGGGCACTTCTTCATTAGGTGCTTCAAAGAAGCCTCCCACTGGGAAGAGAGAATCTAATGCTGTGTATGGTCAGCTCGATCGTAACAGAAGGCATCAGTCTGTTAGTGCAGTTCATATTTCAAATCCAACTCCTGCAACAACAGAGCAGCCTCAAGGCAACCAACAGAGGGCTAGAAGACAGTTCACGAAGATCAACATGTCAATGGCTCAGGCATTGCAACACTTGTTGAAAGCTGAACTTATTACCCTGAGGGAGGCTCCTCAGAATCCCAATGTTACCTCTCCCAAGTACAATCCCAATGCACGATGTGCATATCATTCAAACTGTCCAGGACATGATACTAATAACTGCTGGGTCTTGAAGAACAAAATTCAGGATATGATTGATGCTGGAGAAATTGAGTTTGATCCACCAGGTACTCCAAATGTGATTACAGCTCCAATGCCAAATCACGAGAAGACTGTCAACGCCATTGATGAAGATATTGATGAAGATCTGCATGTCTATTCAGTTATGGAGTTGAGCACACCATTGTCTGTTATCAAAAAGAGGCTAGTACAAGCTGGGATCTTTCCAGGTTGTCATGAAGATTGTCTATATTGTACCTATAAGCCGGATAGTTGCTTCATTTTGAGAGATGGGATTCAACGTCTCATGGATAAATATACTATAGTGTTTGAAAGAAGACCAGCATCTGTAGAAAGTATGGTGGATCATCTGACTCAGGGTAAGAAGATTGAAGAGGTTGACATGGTTGACAAAGTACCACTAAGAATCACTTCAAAGGGTCCCATTAAAATCACTCATCAGGGCCCAATCAAGATTACTGCTGAAGGGCCTGTGAAAGTTGTTGCTGAAGCCAGAGTAGCTCCTCTGATCATTATCACTCCTGGTCCTATTCCTCATACATCTGACAAAGCTGTGCCTTGGCACTATGGGTCTGATGTTTACATCCATGGTGTCAAGCAGGAGCCTTTACCTGATATGCCTGTTGACATTGATAATATTGCTGGATCTAGCAAGATCACTCGTAGTGGAAGAGTCCTCTCTCCTCCAGTTGCTTCTAAGAGTGCAGTTACTCCTGCTGTTACTTCCACCACTGATGCTCGGGGCAAGGGTCCTGTTATTGAGCCTGTATCTACTGATGTGCCAGCTGCTGATGACCTCTCTAAGCAGATGGAAGAAGTATTGAAAATCATTCGCAAGAGTGATTATGATATTGTTGATCAGCTGGGGCATACTCCCTCAAAGATTTCTATGCTCTCCCTGTTATTATGTTCTGAGGCTCATGCCAAGTCATTGATCAAGTTTCTAAAGATGGCTCATGTACCCAGTGCAATTTCTGTGGACCAGTTTGAGAATTGTGTTGCTCACCTGACCTATGACAACGGGTTAGGATTTTCTGATGCTGACTTGACCCCTGCCAAGAGGGATCATAACAGGGCCTTGCATATTTCAATTGAATGCAGGGGCACTACCCTGTCTCATGTGCTGATAGACAATGGTTCCTCTCTGAATGTGTTGCCTAAGGAAGTCCTGAACAAGCTGAGTCCTGAAGATACGGTATTGAAGCCCAGTAATATTGTGGTAAAGGCTTTTGATGGTTCTAGAAGAGTAGTGCATGGGGAAATTGATCTTCCAATCAAGGTTGGCTCTCAGGTGTTTACTGCTACATTCTATGTGATGGATATTCGTCCTTCGTACTCATGTCTGCTTGGTCGTCCCTGGATCCATGGGGCAGGTGCTGTGACCTCCACATTACATCAAAAGTTGAGATATCCGGTGAATGGAAAAGTTGTTACTGTCTTTGGAGAGGAAGAATACTTTGTCAGCCATGTAAACACTTTCAAGTATCTGGAAGTAGAAGGTGAATACATTGAAACTCCATGTCAGTCATTTGAAGTGGTCCCCTGGGCTGTTAAGGATTGTGTGACTCCTCCTGCTGTGAAGAAGGTTCCTGTGGTCATCAGAAACCCTCCAACAATGGCAATGGCCTCCCTCAATGATGCAAAAGCTGTGGTGGAAGAAGGTGGTTGTACTATTTGGGGTCAGCTTCCTGATATTCCATACAAGTCTGACAAGTTTGGTTTGGGTTTCACTGCAGAGTCCCAGAAGGCTGTCCGTCACGCCCGTGCTGTTCGTATCACCAATCAAGGGGTTATCAATGCTGTGGGAGATCAAGATGAAGACTACAACTTGGAGGCATGGATTTTTCCTACTGTGGGTGCTGGACTCAATAATTGGACAGCTGAAGATGTCATCCCTATCTCCTTTAGTCAGGAGTAAATACTATTACTGTGTTATGTTTTTAAATTTATAATTTCTGGAACAATTAAAACTTTCAAGCCATGTGCCTTACCCGGGGCACAATGGTGTGCTTGTTACGGGTGGTCATTTCATTTGCATACTTCATTCAATAAAATCAGTGGACGTTTCGTTTTCGTAAATATTGTGTTCCTTGTCTTTCTTTTTCTTTTATTTTTGCTTTATCAACTATGTGTTCTTACACACACCCACGTCACTAAAATGCAGATCCTCATCCACTCTGGATCCAGTTGATAACAGTTCTACTATTGCCAATTACAATTTCGAGAATCCGATCTATCAAACTGAAGACGGAAACGAGGACGATTGTGAAATACCTGTAGAGCTTGCTAGGTTGTTACAACAAGAAGAGAAAGCTATACAGCCACATGAAGAGCCAGTCGAAGTTGTGAATCTGGGAACTGAAGAAAACAGAAAAGAGGTCAAAATAGGGGCTGATTTAGAGGACAGTGTCAAGAGCAGGTTGATTCAGATGCTACGTGACTATGTGGAGATCTTTGCTTGGTCTTATGAAGATATGCCAGGGTTGGATACAGACATTGTGGTTCACCGTTTGCCAGTGAAAGAAGATTGTCGTCCAAAGAAGCAGAAGGTTCGTCGTATGCGTCCTGAAATGTCAGAAAAGATCAAAGCAGAGGTAATGAAACAGTTCAATGCAGGGTTCTTGGCCGTAACTTCTTATCCTCAGTGGGTTGCAAATGTGGTACCGGTTCCTAAGAAAGATGGTAAGGTACGTATGTGTGTAGACTACAGAGATCTGAACAAGGCTAGCCCTAAAGATGACTTTCCACTTCCTCATATTGATATCCTGGTAGACAACACTGCTCAGCATAAGGTATTCTCTTTTATGGATGGTTTCTCTGGTTACAATCAAATCAAGATGGCACCTGAAGATATGGAGAAGACTACATTTGTGACACAGTGGGGCACCTTTTGCTATAAGGTAATGCCATTTGGTTTAAAGAATGCAGGGGCAACATATCAGCGTGCCATGGTGGCTTTGTTTCATGATATGATTCATCATGAGATAGAGATATATGTGGATGATATGATAGCCAGGTCTCAGAATGAAGAACAACATCTTGATCATCTGCACAAGTTGTTTGAGAGGTTGAAGAAATACAGGTTGAGATTAAATCCAAACAAGTGTACTTTTGGAGTTAGATCTGGAAAGCTCCTGGGTTTCATTGTCAGTGGAAAAGGTATTGAAGTGGATCCTGCAAAAGTGAAAGCTATACGAGAGATGCCAGCTCCCCGTACTGAGAAGGAGGTTAGAGGTTTCTTGGGACGATTGAACTACATTGCTAGATTTATTTCCCAATTAACTACCATCTGTGAGCCAATCTTCAAGTTGTTGAAGAAAGATCAGGTGATGGAATGGAATGACGAGTGCCAGACTGCCTTTGATGAAATCAAGAGATATTTGCTAGAACCTCCAATTTTAATGCCACCAGTTGATGGAAGACCCTTGATTATGTATTTAACAGTATTAGACAACTCAATGGGGTGTGTATTGGGGCAACATGACGAGTCTGGTCGAAAAGAGCAGGCAATATAGTACCTTAGCAAAAAGTTTACCGACTGTGAAACAAGATACTCACTGCTCGAGAAAACTTGCTGCGCTTTGGCATGGGCTGCTCGCCGACTAAGACAGTATATGTTGACCCATACTACCTTGTTGATTTCGAAGATGGATCCAATCAAGTACATATTTGAGAAACCTGCTCTCTCCGGAAGAATTGCAAGATGGCAAATGATCTTGACGGAATATGATATACAGTATACTACTCAGAAGGCCATTAAGGGGAGTGTTGTTGCTGAATTCCCTGATGAAGACATTATGTCTGTTACCAAAGAACCTGGACAATATGACGGACCTGAACAAGGATCCCGATGGACTATGGTTTTTGATGGTGCCTCCAATGCACATGGTAATGGTGTTGGTGTTGTGATTAGTTCCCCTGAAGGTTGTCATACCCCGATTACTGCCAGACTTTGTTTCTATTGTACCAATAACATGGCTGAGTATGAGGCATGTATCATGGGTATGCAAGTTGCTATTGATATGAAGATTCAGTTCCTTGAGGTGTATGGAGATTCAGCTCTGGTAGTAAGTCAGATTAAAGGAGATTGGGATACAAAGCATGATAATCTCATTCCTTACAGAGAACATGTGTTGTCTTTGATCCCACATTTCAAAGAGATTACTTTTGGACATATTCCACAAAGAGAGAATCAGTTGGCAGACGCATTGGCCACCATGGCATCTATGTTTGAGATCAGCTGGGATGATGAAGCTCCCAAGATTACCATTGATAGATTTGAGAAGCCTGCATACTGCAATGAGATTGACACTGAAGGGGCAGAGGAGAAGCCTTGGTTCTATGAAGTGAAAAACTATCTTGAAGCTCAGGAGTTCCCTGAAGGGGCATCTGTCAGAGATAGGAAGTTCCTGAGAAGGTTTTCTGCTAAGTTCTTTCTGAGTAATGGCATTCTGTATAAGCGTAATCATGATTCAACTATGCTTCGTTGTGTGGATAAGAAGGAAGCTACAGAAATTATGGAAGAGATGCATGATGGGACCTTTGGCACTCATTCTAGTGGTCATACCATGGCAAAGAAGATTTTGAGAGCAGGTTACTATTGGTCTACCATGGAAGCTGATTGCTATCAACACTCCAGAACATGTCACAAATGTCAAATCTATGCTGATAAAGTACATGTACCTCCATCTCCATTGAATGTGTTGACTGCTCCTTGGCCCTTTGCCATGTGGGGCATTGATATGATTGGTGAGATCAAGCCTACTGCTTCTAATGGGCATCGTTTCATCCTGGTTGCTATTGATTACTTCACGAAGTGGGTAGAGGCAGCTTCATTTGCATCTGTGACTAAGAATGTTGTGGCTCGGTTCATTAAGAATAACCTCATATGTAGGTATGGTATCCCTGAAAGGATTATCACTGACAATGGCTCTAATCTGAACAACACTATGATTACTGATCTCTGTACACAGTTCAAGATTAAGCATCACAACTCTTCTCCGTATCGTCCAAAGATGAATGAGGCAGTTGAAGCTGCTAATAAGAACATTAAGAAGATTGTACAGAAGATGACTGTTACTTACAAGGATTGGCACGAGATGTTACCATTTGCTCTGCATGGTTATCGTACTACAATACGTACTTCAACAGGGGCAACCCCATTCTCCTTAGTCTATGGTATGGAAGCAGTTCTGCCTATTGAAGTTCAGATCCCCTCCTTGAGAATTATGAAGGATGCAGGCTTGGATGAAGATGAGTGGATTCAGACTCGACTTGACCAGATAAATTTGATTGATGAGAAAAGGTTAGCAGCAGTTTGTCATGGCCAGATGTACCAGAAACGGATGATCAAAGCTTTTAACAAGAAGGTTAAGCCAAAGGTATATCAGGCTGGTGACTTGGTAATCAAGCGTATCATGTTACCACAGGGTGATCCTAGGGGCAAGTGGACTCCAACATATGAGGGACCATTTGTAGTCAAGACAGTGTTCTCAGGAGGTGCCATGATACTGACTACAATGGATGGTGAAGACTTCCCACAACCTGTAAACGCAGACATAGTTAAAAAATACTACGCATAAAAAGAGACCCGCTAGGTTGACAGGCCTAGGCAAAAATAAGGGCATCCCGGCAAACCAAAAGGGTTTGGGCAAAAATTAGGGATAAAAAGATGTACACCCGGCAAGTCGAAAACCTGAAAAGGCGGCTTGGGCAAAAAAGGGTATCCCGGTGGATTGAAAACCTGAAAGGGCAATCCAGGCAAAAGTTAGGGATTAAAGCGTATGACTATGTCTCGTTTGGATCACTCATGAAACTGCAACCAGTTGTACTACTTACTCAAGCTCAAACAGATAAAGCTCAATCCAATCGTTTCCGTCTCAACAGCAAGAAGATGAGATACTTGAGTGGCAATAGTAGAATTGAAACTCAATAGGATTATTTCCCACATAGCTGATTCTTTTTGTAAAACTTCATGACAAAATTCTCTTACTAGGGTTTATGTCTCCTTGTACAAACTTACCCGTGTATGGGTCACTTTTGATATAAATAAACTCCATCTTTTGAATCCAGATTTACTTTTACCCTATTTACATAAGCGAAACGTCCATTGGTTGTGTTTGAATGTATGTATGCCTTTGAATATGATTGATGTTTACCAGAAATGCATGTATGCTTTTAATATGATTGATGTTTACCAGAAATGCATGAAAATGCAGTAATAGTATTTACTAAGGACGAACGAGGGAAGGATTTCAACGAAGCTTCGCCGGTTCATCTTTACAAGGCAGTTACAAACCATCAGTAGGACTAATCCATTTTCACAAAGTCTAATCTCCCCTGGAATTTATATCCATCTCTTTTATCCTCATACGGATATACGGGAAATTACTTTCCAATAAGGGCACGATGAACGAAGACGGGATGTTATACTTATCCTACTATCAAACGAAAACGAAGGTTATCTATACCCTACTATCCCCAACAACGGGAGGTTATCTATACCTTGTTATCCCCAACAACGGGAGGTTATCTATACCTTGTTATCCCCAACAACGGGAGGTTATCTATACCTTGTTATCCCCAGCAGACGAAGGGTTATATATTCTTCAACAACGAATCGGGATTTATTTTTCTTGGCCAGCAGTTGTTATACAAGGATATCCAGACACTTCCAGCAGTGTCATAGCATACATACATCATTTACATCATACCATAACATATATGTCTATAGTACATTACCTAAGTGCATCATGTCATACATGCATACATAAAGCATAAACTAATGTTGTTATACAGAATGCTACCTTGTTTTCAGGTTAATTATCCAACAAACAATCTTATGATCTTTGGGACTGCTTTATTGTAACCTCAGGGTTACTTTATCCTCCTGATGAGCTTCTTATTACTTTGGGACTGCTTTATTGTAACCTCAGGGTTATTTTATCCTCCTGATAGCCTCTCATGACTTCAAGACTGCTTTAGAGCTACTGATTGCTCTATCCTCCTGAAATCATCCTATTACTTCAAGACTGCTTTAGAGCTATTCATTGCTCTATCCTCATAAGGTCATATTACTACTTCAAGACTGCTTTAGAGCTATTCATTGCTCTATCCTCCTGAAGCCATCTAATTATTTCAAGACTGCTTTAGAGTTATCCATTGCTCTATCCTCCTGAAATTACATTATTATTTCAAGACTGCTTTAGAGCTATCCATTGCTCTATCCTCCTGAAATCATTACTTCAAGACTGCTTTAGAGCTATTGATTGCTCTATCCTCCTGAAGACATATCACATTATTATTTCAAGACTGCTTTAGAGCTGTTGATTGCTCTATCCTACTGAAGCCATTCTATTACTTCAAGACTGCTTTAGAGCTATTGATTGCTCTATCCTCCTGAAGCCATTATTACTTCAAGACTGCTTTAGAGCTATTGATTGCTCTATCCTCCTGAGGTCAGATTTATCACTTCAAGACTGCTTTAGGGTTATCATTATTGATTGCTCTATCCTCATGAAGACATGCTGTTACATCAGTATTACTCCAGACTCCTGACAGTTCTCATTATACTACTGAAGAACTTTCCCCTAGTGGCATCTTTAAGCCCACTCAATCATGTTCAACCAACCATCAATATCACTCCATGCACTAGTGAGTGCAAATTTTTGGGCTTTTGTGTTCAATCCCCTTCAACCTTCCAGGTTACGACTGGCAAATATACCAATCTAACCCCTCAGGTTTCAGAAAATTGAACAGGGGCAGCTGTTGCACCCCAAAATTTGCCCTCACAATACAAGACTTTGTGTTCCAAGAAGGTTCACAAGGTTCACAAAATTCACAATTGGTCAGAAGAGTTGACAATTCCCTCAGACAATGCACCTCCTAAGCAGTGCATCCAAAACTAGGGTTTTGACTTTAATCAGGCTAAATGGACTTCCAAGACTTCAAGTGAGCTTCATAACATCTTATATGTGTATAAGAACCCCCATGTCAAGTTTCAAGACTTTTCTCAAAAGTTTGCTCAGTCAGATGATCAGATAAGTCAAAAGCAGTCAATGCAGTTAAAAGGTCAAACTGAGGTCAACTGTGGTCAAACCAAAGTCAAACTTCATGATTTTTTTTTGCCAACATCAAAGAGAGGTTGGGTGAGAAATATTATCATAATAACTGTA
The DNA here is from genome assembly GCA_963859935.3 of Lathyrus sativus. Classification (NCBI taxonomy): domain Eukaryota; kingdom Viridiplantae; phylum Streptophyta; class Magnoliopsida; order Fabales; family Fabaceae; genus Lathyrus; species Lathyrus sativus. Next base: position 776,338,846 of record OZ012735.1, read on the forward strand.
ATACCCCAAATTTTGCCCTAAGATTTGTCGTCGCATTTCATTGCATTTAATCAATTACTAACAAATTTGTGTAGTCGTTTGACTTTTTGCAGGTAAATATCATATGGCATGCATTTTTTTTCTAAAAAGTAAAAATGGCACAATTGGCAGGAGGACATGTGTAAGGAGTTATGAGTGTGAGAGGTTGAGAGTTCGAATCTCACCTTTGTCACTTTTTTTTTGTTTTTTATTATTTTTACTCTAAATTTTTCTATCTTTCATTAAAAAAATAACAAAAATAGTTTTTTATTATTATTTAATTATTATTTTCGTATTTTAATTAAATCATTTTTTAAAATATTATTTTTTTCACTTTTTTCTAAATTATTCATAAAAATATCCAAAAAATCATAAAATAAAAAATATTGAAAAAAATTTTGTTCTTTTTATAATATTTTTTATTTTAGGAATCAATAGGATTATTAGTTTTTATTTTAAGTTTATTATTTTGAATTATTTAAATTTTATTTTTTTCTTAACTAATTATTTAGTTTGGGCTTTAAAATGGGCTTTAGGGACATTATTGACAATTTGGTGTTAACCCTAATTTGTTCCCTATATATACATGTGTTGCCTTGTTGGAAAAAAGGGGAGAATGAAAAAAACCTAAGAGAAGTGAGTGCCGTTTGCCGTTATTTAGTTTTCTTCTTCATTCATTACTATTGTTTCTTTTTCTTCATCGTTTATCGTTATTTCTTTTCCTTCATCTATTACTGTTGTTTCTTTTTCTTCATCTTTTACCGTTATTTCTTTTTCTTCATCTATTACCGTTATTTCTTTTTCTTTATCTATTACTGTTACGTTTATATATATATATAATTTTTAAATTGTTAGAGTTTATATATATAAGATTTTTGATCGAATTATGTCGATACGATGTTTGCACATTTGTGTGCATGACGCGTGACATTTGTGTTAGTTCGATCTGGTTGCGATGATCGCATTTTTGTGTGAGCAATAATACTATTTTTTGCTTAATTTCTTTTTCTTTGCGATAAATTTTGTTTCGTCCGATTTAGATCTGGTTGCGATGAGCGCATTTCTGCGTTAGCAACATTGTTGGGTTATTTGGCACATTTAAAATTCATTATTGCTTTATTATTATTATTATTATTATTATTATTATTATTATTATTATTATTATTATTATTATTATCATTATTTATTATTATTATCATTATTATCATTATTATTACCATTATTATTATTATTGTTATTATTAATTTATTAAAATTTGTTATAATATAAAAATCTGTTTTTTAAAATAAATAACATTAACATCTTTTCCAAATTAATATGAAAACCTATTATTTTTAAGAAAAACTTTTTTTTTTTAGATAAATTTAAAATAATAACTAAAATCTTTTTTTTAAAATAATAACTAGAACCGTTATTTATTTTATTTTATTATTGTTCAATTCAAATTTCATTATCATATTGTATCTGCTCCTCTCATGTAACCTCGCGAACTTAACAATCGCTCTTTAAATTCTGCCTTTAAATTTCTGCTTGTATGGTTTAAATTATGACATTATCTCTCTGTTTGCATGATTCAATTATCTCACGCGTTTACTATTATTTCTGTCACATTGCACACATCCGAAGGTTAGGTCTAACTGTTTGGCCGCCGCGCCAATAGTCCGTAAAACTTCACACATTCAATTTCAAATCCTCAAAACTACAAACTACAAACCCTAATTTTCACAAATGCCTCGCCGCAGGCAAAATTACAATTTTACCCTTAGCATTAGGTCAAAGAGCCGCCGCGCTCATTTTAGGGTTTCCCGCCGTGGAATCCCTAATTTAACCCTAATTACAACTTAACATTTCAACGTAGAGATTTGGAGTTTCTACACTCCACGTAAGCGTGTCCTTAAGATGCGTTTATTCCCCTTGAGACCTTGACCACAGTCAAGAAGTTTCTAACCTCCCTATTGAGGGGAACTACGATTACTCTGATTCCACTCCCGTAAGGATACGTAGGCACAAGATGCGATGTCTTGCCGAGTAAACTTAGAATTAACCCCCTTTATTATTTATTATTGCTTATTTATATTTTATTTATCTTTGCTATTTAATTATTTTGCTTATTATTTTGTAATTGTTTCTTGGATGTAAAGTTGTTTAATTATTTAATTATTATTATGGTTAGTAATTAGGGAGTGTAACAACATGTATGTAATATTAAAATAAATTTAGATCACTTTTAAATAAAGATAATTAAAATAAACACGTCACACACGTAAGTCGATTTTAATCGCCGTCTCACTTCCTAAGGATATCCCTCAAGTTGCCTACGAATAATGGTTAAGTGGGGTGTATAAAGCAAGTCCCTCAAATAAAAAAATCATCAAAGTCCCTTATGGTTGCCTTTACGAATCAAGTCCCTTTCGAAAAATGATGATAGTCCCTCCAGTTTGCTTATTACACCCCACAATGGCCTTCAAAAATCCAATTGTCCCTCACATGTCCCTTAACATCCAAAGTAAGGACTACCTACTCCATTATAGTAGGGATAGTCTTACTAAAGGAAAGAATAAAGAATAAGAAAGACCTTTAAACATTAGGGTAGGTTACTCCTAGGTGCTTGCTCACTTCAAAACTGTTTCACACTTAAACAAATTTTCAACAAGTTTTCAAACAAGTTCTTAACACATCCTTACATGGATTATTTATTAACTATTCTGAAAATTTTCTATTCACACACTACACTTTCAAAACAATTCAAAAGTGAGCTTAAGTACCTAAGAGCCCATGGATAACCATGGATGAAAAGGGTGCTAACACCTTCCCTTTTCATAACCTACCCCCCGGACCCAAAATATTCTCTAAGGTCTTTCCTGTTCTTTTATAACCTTTCCTTATGGATAAAATAAAAGTCGGTGGCGACTCTTGCTATCCGCAACATTGTTTAAAGTCAGTTCTCCCACCGTGTTACAAACACAAACGCCGTTTCCTTGACTAACAAGGACGTCAACGGTTTAGCTATCTTGGAGAAGTCTCTTATGAACCTGCGGTAGAACCCTGCGTGACCCAAGAAGCTTCGGATACCTTTCTCGTTTACGGGTGGTGGTAACTTGGATATTACTTCCACTTTTGCTTGATCAACTTCGATCCCTTTGTGTGAGATTTTGTGACCAAGGACGATGCCCTCTCTCACCATGAAATGACATTTTTCCCAATTCAGGATCAAGTTACTTTCCTGACATCTCTGCAAAACAAGTGACAAGTTAGTTAAACAATCATCAAATGATGACCCGAAAACCGAAAAATCATCCATGAAGACTTCCATATGTTTCTCGAGCATATCCGCAAAAATGGAAGTCATGCATCTTTGAAATGTGGCTGGAGCATTACATAACCCGAATGGCATCCTCCTATAAGCAAAAACTCCGTACGGGCATGTGAAAGCTGTCTTCTCTTGATCCTCCGGCGCAACCGCGATTTGGTTGTATCCGGAGTATCCATCTAGAAAGAAATAGTAATCGTGACCAGCCAATCTTTCTAACATCTGATCAATAAAGGGCAACGGGAAGTGATCTTTTCTGGTGGCTAAATTAAGTCTCCTATAATCAATGCATACCCTCCAACCAGTGACGGTACGCGTAGGAATCAACTCATTCTTGTCATTAGTCACCACAGTTGTCCCTCCTTTCTTAGGCACCACGTGAACAGGGCTCACCCATGAACTGTCTGATATAGGATAGATAAGTCCAACATCCAATAATTTCACCACTTCCTTTCTTACGACTTCCTTCATAATGGGGTTCAGTCTTCGCTGGGACTGCACAACCGGTTTATGGTCCTTCTCCATAAGGATTTTGTGCATGCAAACTGTAGGACTTATACCCTTTAAGTCTTCGATTTTCCAACCAATAGCACTCTTAAATTTTTTAAGAACCCCAATCAGTTGTTTCTCTTGGACACTTTTCAAACTAGAGCTGATAATGGCGGGACACTTTTCCTCGGTGTCTAGAAACACATATTTGAGATTTTCCGGCAGTTGTTTCAATTCCGAACCTTTAGGCTTTTCGTCATTACCCTCCAGCGCTATAGGTTGCCGTAAGTCCTCCCATCGGTGTGGTCGGGATCCCCTTTGGAATGGTCAAGTGTCCAACATTTCGACTACCTCTCTGTCATTCTCATCTACTTCTTTGTCTTCCTTAAAGATTGACATGCTTAGCACTCTCTCCAGGGGTAGTTGGGTCACACTCTCCAAATGTTCGCTCTCTACGACCTGTTCTAGCACTTGTATGTTGCTACTGGTGCCACGATCTTGTTTATGCTTCATGGTATTACTAACATCAATTTTTAACTCCTCGTCATATACTTTCAAGGTTAGGGTGCCGCCTTCCATATCTATCATGACTCTCCCGGTTTCCAAGAATGGTCGGCCCAAAATTAACGGCATTTCTTCATCTTCCGGCATCTCTAGGATCACAAAATCAACCGGAAACACAAATTTATCTACCTTAACTAGTACATCTTGAACCACTCCATATGGCCGCTTAACTGAATGATCAGCAAACTGGAGGGTCATCCGAGTGTCTTGAACCGCACCGATATCCAATTTTTTGTAGATGGACAAGGGCATGAGGCTAATACTTGCTCCCAAATCAATTAAAGCTCTGTTGAATGACCTATCGCCAATAGTGCATGGGATAGTAACAGCTCCACTGTCTTTCTTCTTGACCGGAATCTTCAGACCCTGCAAAATAGCACTACAAGTTTCTGTTAGAATAACAGGTTCGGACTCACTCGTCCGCTTCTTAGCAATGATGTCCTTCATGAATTTTGCATAGGTGGGCATTTGTTCTAGTGCCTCCAACAACGGAATGTTCAGCTCCAACTTCTTAAACAGCTCCAGGAACTTCTCGAAATTCTTCTCTTGCTGTCCTTTCTTCTTATTTCTTGAGGGGTATGGCAGCTTGATCACCGGTTTCGGTTCTACCACTTTTTCTTTAGTTACCGGTACCGGTGTCACCACTTCTTCCTCGACTATTTCATTCTCTTTAATTTTCAGCTCCACTTCAATCATCTGATCATTTAGTTCCGTTTCCTCTTCTCCTACTTCCTTGGCTTTTCCACTTCTTGTTACTACCGCCTTAATTTGGTGGTGATCCTTCGGATTTGGTACTGTGGCACTTGGAAGTGTACTCGGCGCTTGTGAACTTGCTAGCTGTTGGGCAATTTGACTCATTTGTACTTCAAGATTCTTTATGGATGCTCCAGCATTCCTGAAGTTACTCCTTGTCTCTTCTTGAAATTAAGAACTTTTGGCGGCCATTTTCTCAATGGCCACTTCCCAATCAGCTTTTCGAGGCGCTTGTGGTTGATAGTGAGGTTGGTACGGTGTCTGCTGGTACTGCTGTGGCTGAGGTTGATACGGTTGTTGGCCTTGAACAGGTTTTTGCACATTACCTTGTTGATCTTTCCATAAAAAGTTTAGGTGATTCTTCCAACCAGGATTATATGTGTTGGGGTAAGGATTGTTCTGCCTCAACATATTAATCTGTTCCACTTGCTCTTCAGTTGCTACACAATGCATTGTAAAGTGTGGCCCACCGCATATTTCACAAGGTGCTGCTTGAACTGGCTCAACCTGTGCCACTACCTGAGTTTCAACATTCATTTTCTTTAACCTTCTCTCTACCTCAGCGGTGATCTGATCCTCCATTTTAACAACCTGGTCTGCCAGCTTCAGATCAATCTTACCTTCCGGTTGGTTAACCGTGTGATCATACAACTCAAGGTGCTCGTTCGCGGCGATTGCTTCTATGATCCTTCTGATACCTGTGGCCGTTGAGAAGTTGGTTGAGCCACCGGCAGCAGTATCTATGAGCTGTTTCGTTTTGAGTCGTAATCCATTCACAAAGTTTTGCATCTGCTCCGTGGCGTCCATGTTATGAGTAGGACATGTTGTAAGACACCTCTTAAACCGCTTATATGCATCCCCTAAAGATTCTCCTTCTTTTTGCTTGAAGTTGACAATGTCATATCTTTTTCGGATGAACACTGAGGCAGGGAAATACTCATTCAGGAATGCAGTTTCCATCTCTTGCCATGTTGTGATACTCCCAGCGGGAAGTGAGTAAAACCATTCTTCTGCATCATCAGTGAGTGTGAACGGGAACATAACTAATCTCTTGGCCTCTTCGGAATGTCCTTCTATTTTCAGCGAGGTGGTGGTTGTGAGGAATCTCTGAATATGTTTATTTGCATCTTCGTTGATTCTTCCGACGAACGGCTTGCTCTCCAACTGACGAATGGTGGAAGGGTGTAGCTGAAAATGCGCAACATTCACCGGTTGATTCACAATGGTCATCCGGTTTGGTTGAGCATTGGCCCCTCCATAGTCTCCTAGCAGTCTTTCAGGCTGAGGTGGATTTCCATCCATTTGAACAGTTTCAGGTGGTGTCTCTCTCTCTCTCTTCGGAGTCTCTCTGCACAGATATAATTTCCTCTATTTCTTCCAGTCTTTTAACTTTAGCTAATCTCCGTCTTTCGTGTAATGCTCGTTCTGGTTCTGTATCAAAAGAATATTTAGCTGAGGCCTGACCTCGCATACACAATTAGACAAGCGTTAGATAATAAGCGGATAAAAGTTATGCAGTAAACAATAAAATTTTAGTCGCAGAGCAACAAAATTTCTTTTGGATTCTAAAAACAATGTTAATTTGGCAGTCCCCGGCAACGGCGCCAAAAACTTGATCGGGAAAATAGCAAGTGTACTATTTTTACCAATTGTAGTAATAAGGGAAAAGTCCCAAGTATCGATCTCAAGGACTGCGTAGTAATTAACGGAAGTTTTAGGATTCAAATGAACAAAAGGTCTAGTGGATTGTTTGGTAGCAGAGTAATATAACAAGTAAATACGGACTTAATGAAGCAATCTAAGAACAATGTTAGGGGAGTGGAGACGATGCGAGTAAAGACCATGTATGATTACTCTACTATACTAGTTATTAACCTTAATTTATCAGTTGGCCACTTTAGTTGCCTTAATTCCTTAATGGAAACCCTTTGATGATTTTCCTGTACACTAATTCCTCAGTGTCCCTGAAAAGCATCAAGCAATAGTTCCGACCATAAAATACGTGATACGGGATATCCTCATTCCTAAGCAATATCGACCGTGATACTATTTTGCAAAAGTGTTAGGTTGACTTTCCAGACTAAAGCCTAAGCATGATTCGAATTCTACTTTCCAATATGAATACGATTAAGATTAATGTAAAATAAAATATATCAAGGTAAAAACATAGTTCTCATAGAATAATTAAACAAAAGTCATTACATCGCACTTAGGACCACCCCCTAACAACTTGGGGTTTAACTGCTCATGTTCTTGGTAACCATAAAAGCAATTAGAAATGAAAAGGAGAAGATCATTACAATGCAAGTTGAAATCCTTGGATCATCAATTGCTTCCGCTTTTGATCGATCCTCTGTTTCCAGCCGAACTCTCCTCTCAGTTGTCAATCCTAATATCAGTTCAAAAGTGTCCCCTACTTTCTAAAATGTGCCTCTTATATCTAAATTCAAATTACATCGCGAAATGTCTCAAATGCCCTTCGAAATAGGTCTGACAGCAAAAAATCAGAAAACAGAGAAATTTCACTTTCAGTGGCCCTGACACGGGCCGTGTTGTGCAACACGGGTGGCCGTGTCAGGCTGCTGACTTCTTCAGGGCGTGTCTCCTCTCCAAGGGCTGCAACACGGGCCGTGTTGCATGACACGGGCACCCGTGTTGCAAGTCTGAGTCTTCTTTTCTTCTGCTTTGGTCCACCCGTGTCTGCCAACCGTGTCCTCCATGACACGGGCCGTGTTGTGCAACACGGGTACCCGTGTTGTAGCTCTGATTTCCCTTTTTCGACTTTTCTTTGCCTCCGAATGCGGTGCGATTGTCGTGCTATCCATTCCTTCCAAAAACACACTAAAAGAAACCAAATCAAACGCACCAGCGACAAAAGCAACATAAACTTAAAAATAAGACTCGAAGACACACAACTACGAGTAATGCAGATAATAAAAACTAAAGCTTCGAAAAACAGATAAAAAAATTGCGAAATTAACCACAAACAGCGTTTGAAAACACAACTGAAATCCACCGATCAGCTACGGAGATGGACCACGGTCGTGGACCAGTCCCCGCACCGTGAACGTCTCATTGCAAGCTGGGTGTTCTGTTGGTCTTGGTACTGCGGAGGCGACTCTCGGTCGAGTGGTTGTCGTCGAGCAGAGCGTTCTTCCCGCACACACAAAGGGCATACGCTTGCTATTTCGTTAGTTCTGGGGAGACGCGGTTGTACCATGTCGCGCTCCTGTGGTCGCGAGGAGTGTCCTCGCGGGCAGTGTTTAACTGTAGTATTTCTTTATCTTTTCAGCGTTTCACAGTCGAGCTATTTCGTCCCCGTGTAAGTTCTCGAGGTAGTAGACCCCATGCTCCGTCTTGTCCCGGACACGATAGGGGCCTCCCCAGTTTGCGGTGAGTTTGCCATCGCGCGAGTCCTTCTGGTTTCTTTGTAAGACCAGGTCGCTGATCTAGAATTCGCGCTTTAGGTCTTTGCTATCGTATCGAATGGCGATTTTTTGTTTTAGCGCGGCTTCGCAAAGAGCTGCTCTCAATCGAATCTCTTCGACCAGGTCGAGCTCCTCCCGGAGAGCCTCGTCGTTGGATTCCTCCCTGGGGGAAGATTCGGTCCTCCTGGACGGCTCTCTCATTTCCACCGGGATTACCGCCTCATTTATGTACGTGATTCGAAATGGGGTTTCCCCGGTGGTTGAATGAGGTGTTGTTCGGTAGGCTCGGAGCATGTTGTGGAGCTCCTCGACCCATCCCTTTTTGGCGTCGCCGAGTCTTTGTTTTAGACCTCGGAGAATCACTTTGTTCGCGGCCTCGGCTTGGCCGTTTGTTTGTGGGTGTTCAACCAACGTGAAGTGGTGCTTGGTCCCGATTTTGGTGACGAAGTCTTGGAAATTTCTATCGGTGAACTGTGTCTCGTTGTCGGTGACTATGGAGAGCGGGATGCCGAATCTGGCAAGGATATTCCTCTTGTAGAAATGGAGTATGTTGTGCGTTGTGATCTTGGCGAGGGCTTCGGCCTCGATCCATTTAGTGAAGTAGTCGACGCCTACTATTAGGTACTTGTTCTGATAGAAGCCCAAGGTTAACGGGTCGAGGATATCCATCCCCCACCAGGAAAACGGCCAAGGGGAGGAAAAGGGCTTGAGCTCACTCGGGGGGGGGGGGGGGGCGAGGTGCATGTCCCCATGCCGCTGGCACCTGTCGCACTTCCTGGCGTGTTCCTTCGTGTCTTCCTGCATTGTCGGCCAGTAGTACCCAGCCTGTAAGGCTTTCCTCGCCAAGGACCACCCTCCGAGGTGTTGCTCGTTGATGCCTTCGTGAACTTCTTGCAGGATGGTCGAAGCTTGGGTTTTGTCTACGCATTTGAGGACAGGGATCGAGAAGCCCATTCGGTATAGTTTGTTCTCGAGCAAAACATACGAGCAGGATCGTAACTTGACCGCACTGGCCTCCTTAGCATCGTCGGGGAGGCGCCCCATGCTAAATTAGGCATGTATTGGGATCGTCCAATAGTCGGCATCCCCGATGGTGCTGACGTCGAGCACCATTTTCGCCCTCTCTGTGCTTGGTTGAGCGAGGATCTCCTGGACGACGGATTTGTTTCAGCCTTTTTTCTTGGTGCTCGCCAACTTTGAGAGGACGTCCGCCCGTGTGTTCTGTTTGCGAGGCATATGTTGTACTTCTGCAGAGTCGAAACTCTTCATTAGTTCCCTAATAAGGGCCAAATATTCGGCCAGGTTATCGTTCTTTGTTTGGTATTCGCCCCGTACTTGGGATGCGACCAACTGGGAGTCTGTGAAGATCTTTATTTCCTTGGCTCCGAGATCCTCTACTAGGCGGAGTCCGGCCAGAAAGGCTTCATATTCGGCCTGATTGTTCGTTGTTGGAAAGGCCAGCGTTAGGGAGACTTCCACGACAGTGCCCTCCTCGTTTTCAAGGATGATGCCTGGGCCGCTTCTCGAGGGGATTAAAGCTCCATCAGCGAAGATGGTCCACTTGTGAGTTCCTGGGGTGGACTCTTCCGCGGGGGTCATCTCGGCGACGAAGTCGGCCAGGACTTGGGCCTTGAGGGCTTTTCTGCCTTTGTAGACGATGTTGAACTCGGAGAGTTCCAACGACCACTTCAGCATGCGCCCAACCATGTCGGGCCGTCCGAGCAGCTGCTTGATGGGCTGTTCGGTTCTGACCATGATGGTGTGGGCCAGGAACTAGTGTCGGAGCCTTCTGGCCGCGTTGATTAGGGACAGAGAAACTTTCTTGATCCGCTGGTATCTTACTTCTGGGCCATGGAGGGCCTTGCTCGTGAAGTAGATCGGTTTCTGCCCGTCAGGGGTTTCCTGGATCAGCACGGCGCTTACAACCTCGTTTGACACGAACAAGTACAAATAGAGGACTTCCCCGACATCGGGCCTCGTCAGGACGGGCGTGTTGTGCGGACTTGGCGACGAAACGGGACAACGACGCGAGCATCCTGTTGAGGGACTGTATCAATTTCTTTGTGCTCGGTGTTGCAATCTCGGAGAAGGCCCGACATTTGTCCGGGTTCTCCTTGATCCCCCGTTCGGTCAGGTAGAATTCGAGGAACTTCCCCGTGCGCCCCCCGGAGGTGCACTTCTCTGGGTTGAACCGCATCCTGCACTTCTTTGCTGTCTCGAAGACTTTCTTGAGGTGCGCCCTGAGTTTGAGCTCCGTGCAGGACTTGACGATCATGTCGTCCATGTATACCTCGAGCATGTCGCCAATCTCTCCCCAAAAGACTTTGTTCATCATCCGTTGGTAGGTGGCGCCAGCGTTTTTTAGGCTGAAGGGCATTACGTTGTAGTAGTAGTTGCCCGACTCGGTAATAAACGCTGTGCTCTGCTTGTCAGCCTCGGCCATGGGGATCTGGTTGTACCTCGAGTAAGCGTCTATGAAGGAGAGTAGTTTGAAACCCGCCGAGTTGTCGACGAGCTTGTCAATGTTAGGGAGGGGATAGGCGTCCTTAAGACATGCCCGGTTGAGATCAGTGTAGTCAACGCACATCCTCTATTTTCCATTAGACTTTTTGAGTAATACAATGTTGGACAACCAGGTTGAATATCGGGCTTCCGAAATGAAATTTTCCTCTAGAAGGTCTCTTACAGCTTTTTCAGCCGCCGCCAACTTTTCGGGGGACTGCCTACATCTATGTTGTACTACGGCCCTAGCGGTCGGGTTGATGGAGATCTGGTGGCAGGCGACCTCATGGTCGAGTCCGGGTATCTATGCGGCGCTCCAGGCGAAGAGGTCGGCGTTCTCACGGAAGCAGGCCTTCAGTTGCTTCCTCTCTAGGTCGGGCAGCCTCGCCCCAATCTTCACGGTCCTTGTCGTGTCTACTCCGAGGGTTACGATCTCGAAGTCCTTGTCTGGAATAAGGCGCGTTGGATGGATAGGTTGTCCGTTGGTGGTTGGAGGAATGTCGTCGGTTTTGTCCTTGTGGTCTGGTTCTTCGGCGAAATGACAGTTGAGATCTACGACGTCGACGTGATCCTTCGGTTTCTTCTCCTGGATGGGGGAGGGCTTAATTGCTTTGGTCGCGGGCCCGATTGAACTAAGGCCCTTCATCGCTACTTCAAAGCATCACCGAGCAGCTTCTATGTCCCCGTTGAGGGTAATGACGGCTCCCAACTTGGTGTAGTACTTCATCTTCAGGTGGACGGTTGATGGCACTGCGGTTAATTCGGCCAGCGTTGTCCTGTTGAGGATGCAGTTGTACAAAGAGGGGCATTCAACGACCAGGAAATAAATGTTGATTTCCTTGGCCGTTTCCTTTGCCCCAAAGGTTACCTTGAGCTCTACGTATCCTCATGGCCTAGTCTTCGTCCCTTTGAAGCCCTGGAGGTCGGACCCCAGGTAGGGAGTCAGGTTGGTCTCGTCGAGCTGAAGCGTCGAGAAGAGGTGGATATACATGATATCCACTGAGCTCCCTCCGTTGACCAGGATGCGGCAGACGTCGAAGTTGGCCAGTTGTTCTCGTATCAGCAAGGGTATATACGAGTTGGGGGCTCCCCCGGGGAGCTCTTCGAGGTAGAAGGTGATCGGGTTGGATCGCCCGCGGAACTTATCGAGCGTGCTCATCTTGCTTGAGTTGTTGCTCATTAGTTCGTCAAACTTTCTTTTAACCGACCTGATCGTGATCTTGCTCGGGGTCCTGCCTGAAATGACCAACGTTCTTGGGAAGTATTCCCACCGGCTGGCGGGGCGCACCGACTCTTCGGGTAGCTGAAGCTTGGTGGGGAGACCGAGTTCTCTTAGCGCAAACCAGTCCTTCGGGGCGATTAACGGTGAGGGCCACCTGCAGGCCAAAATCGTTGTCGGGAGGGGGAAGGTCCTCGGCTCTTTTGGCCTTGAGAGCTTTTTGTCAGAGGGCATCTCCTCCCCTGGTGTACCTCTTCAGGTGTCCGTCCTTGATTAGAATTTCGATTGCGTCCTTCAGGTGGATGCAATCCTCCGTCACGTGCTCGTGGCTTCGGTGGAAGCGACATTATTTAGATTTTCCACGTTGGCTTTGGTGGGTGCCGGTTTTGGAGAAAGGACACCTCCTCGGACAAACTCCGAATTGGCGCACTCAGCCAGTATGCGCTCCCGGGAAGCAACTAGGGTCGTGTATTCAGTAAAACGGCCAACAGGGCCCCTCTGCTCCCGGGGTTCTCGGGGATGATACTCTCGTCGTCGGTCTCCCCCGCGCCAGGAGGCTGACATTCATTCATCTCGAGACCTGCGGGGGGCTTCTTGGTTGCGGGTTTCACGGGCAGTGTTGGAGACCTCTGTTTCCTCGAACCAGATATAATGTCGGGCTCTCTCGAGGAAGTCTTGGAGGGTGTCTGGCCGATGGATGGCCACAGCCTCGTAGAACTTGGAGCCTCGGTGTAGGCCTTGCTCCATTAAGTAACGCTTCATATCGTCTGAAGTCGTTATCTGAACCGCCTCGCGCGGCCTCCATCTTCGGATGTCGCCTTGATACCGTGAAATGCCGTGAAAATAGATCCTTTAGGACCCTCCAAGACGTGACAAACTCAGGCTCTAGGCTTTTGCACCATGCCATGACGCCTTTCCTCAGCGATGTTGGGAAGAGCCTGCACTTGGTGGTTCCCCGGACGTTCATGTATTCAAGCACCGCCTCGATATCCTCCAGATGGTCATCTAGGTCCGAGGTGCCGTCGTACGTCGAGAGCACGAGTGGCTTCTCCATCCCGTGGGGGATGGGGGTCTCCATGATTTCCCGTGACATGGGGGTCCTATATTCGTCCTCGCCACTGCGAATCGGGGATTGCGGAGGCGATGGTTCGTGTCGAGGAGGCGGGTTACGCCCTTTGGTCTTCTGGTCGGGGATTCAGGCCTATTCGCCCTTGGCTCCGGGGAACGCCTCTCCTTCCGGGGGTGGTGACCTTGCTCATTTCTTGGAGGCCACAGGTTGAGGCCTCTCCAGCTGCGGTCGGCGCCCCCATGGTTAGGGAGAGAGGCTCCGAGAGATCCCACGCTGATTTCCCCGCGGAGGGGAGCGGGACGAGGTGTCGTGCTCTAGCGCACCGATGCACTTATTCTGTTGGAACAACATCATGTTTGTCTGGTTGATCGCTGCGAAGAGGGAAACCATCGTCAGATTCGCCCCAACCAGTGTGGGAATGGGCTGGAATACCGCCGAGCTCCTCGCCCAAGGAACGACATGGTGTGCTGCATCCTCGGATGAAGGGGAGGCAGTTTGACCGTCCCTGACGTCGGTTTCACGGGGTTGAGATGTCCCCGGCTGATTATCACCGTTGGTGATCGGGGCGATGGCGGAGTTGTGGACAACGTCATCATGACGTGGGATAGCCATGATCTTGAAATTTGAACGGAGGAAGCTTTGGTTCTCTGCTTGGAGGAACGGGGAAGCTTAGGTTCCCACAGACGGCGCCACTGATCTTACTCGATCAGAAGGGAATCAGTGACCTGCCATGCATCGTTGATCTACTAGATGTTCACCAAAGGTATGGAAGAGGATGGGGGTGTACCTGAAACACACTCTGATGCCAAAGTAAGTGACGAGCAGAGTAGGAGTAAGTACAGAGAGAGAGAGAGTAAGAGAGTTAAGTTACCTAACCCTCTATTGAATAGGGTATTTATAGTGAGCCTCAAGCGCAGGGCCAACAGTTACCTAGCACTGGGTTGGGCTGTCAGGCCCAATGTTAGTAATTTCTAGGGCTGACGTGGCGTCGTGAAGACCAACACATGGTTTTTGTCCTAGGGTAAGTGTTCTGCACTATCCGGGAGAAGGAAAACCAAATCTCCAGGACGTGGGTAGTTACTTTGTGATGTGTCCCTGCATGAGGGACACGTAGAGAACATAGTGAGAGGTCCGAGGAGCTCCCCGAGCAGGCTGGACTCTGCCCGACGACAGGGAAGAAAGAGGCTGGCTGGTCAGCTGCGATGGTCCTGCCCCGACAACTGTTGGCATATGCCCGACAGGGGGAAGGTTGTGCCTGATGGGTCTTATGCCCGTCAGCGTGGTCCTATTGGGCCCAACCCCAGTGGGGTTTGGGCCTGCTTGGTTGTGGGTTAAGTGTCGGCCTAGTCTAGAACAGGAAATATTGATGAATACATCATGAAATTTGAGTACTTGACCGCTTAAATACCTAAACTGCCAGAGAAGCAATTCTAGGGTTACTTTCTTCATGGCTTGAAGAGAGACATCCTTGGAAAGGTGTAAAGCTTAGCCTCGATGGGAGGAATGTCGCGTGCTAAGCTCTTGCAAGTGACACGAGTTATGGAGAGTGAGGTTAGGGGAGACAATGGGTTTGGGTACTCTCGAAGCTCCAAATCTAGTGGACACATGTTCAAATCTAGAGGAATTGGGTCAGGTAGTACCGGGTCGGTTCGAACTTGTAGGGTCATCTTGGGTCATGGTTAAAGGAGGATAAGATGTTAGGTCAAATGTTGTTGAAAAGGAGTAAATGGTTCTAGACATGAAAAAGCGGCCTTCAATGAGAACAAGAGAAATTGGCTCAAAGATAGAGGGTTCTCACATCTCACGTACCCTGAGTTATTGTAGAGAAGACAAAAAAAGCCTTTGTTTCAAATATGGTGGGCTTCATCCTATGCACCAATGCCCTAATAATCAATTGAGGATGGTGATAGTGGAAAATGGGGACGACAAGAAAAATGAAGGGAGAATTTTGGCGGTAGAAGTAGATGAAGCAGATGACAAAACTGAAGGGGAAATGAGTATGATGAGTTTCAACAACCTCAATACCCACGCAAAAAAAAGCCACAAACAGTGATGTTTCAGGGAATAATTCATGAGGTACCTGTGGTGTTACTTATGGACAGCGATGCTACGCACAACTTCATCGATCAAAAGTTAGTATATAGAATGGGATGCAAGGTGTAACACCCCAAATTTATTGGAATATTTATTTAATTTATTTAAATATGAATATTCGTATTTTTGGTGATTTTCAGTGGTTGGTGTGAATATAGGAAATTATGGAGTTTTGGGTTATTTATTTAAATAATAGTATATAATATGAATATATTGGTATTGTTATTAATTTAAATAAATATAAGTGAATTAAGGGCAAAATGGACATTTGAGGAGGAGTTAGTGAGGGTGAAATTGGAAAGCCCATTTTAAGGCTCAAAGTTAGGTTTAACAAAAAGGAATTTGAAGGAATTAGGATTCATTCTAGTTAGACCGTGAAAAGGAAAGAAATAGAGGCCAAAGCTCTGAGGAAGAGGATTGATGCAAAGCTTCGCGAGGTTTCCAAGAATCAAGGAGAAAGGTTTAGAGTCAACAATTAAGGTATGGGGAGTATTACCTTCATTGTTTCAATATATGATTCAATGTATTTAAATCTGTCACGGTGAAATTTAGATACCAAGCTATTGATGAGCTTGAATCTTAATTCATTTGCAACCGAACTTTGATTTGTCCAAAGGAAGGGAAAAAGATCGAAATACCCACAATGCAATGCAAATGCAAGCTAGAGAGTTATAGGTTCGGGGGTTGGTTAAACTTAGGGAAGGTGCTAGCATCCTAAATTTCTGTAGTACTCTACATGAACCTCTTGTTTTATGTTGTTTACTTGCTAAGGATTATCTGCTTAAGGGATGAAAGACCTAGGGGTTTATGTCTAAGTATACTCGATAAGATATTGCATCTTATGCCTACATATTTTTACGGGAGTGGAATCAGAGTATTTGTAGTTCCCCTAAAGGGTTTGAGGAGTTCTTTGACTGTGGTCAAAGTTCCTACGGGTTTAGGATAGTTGATTGATTAATTTTAGGAAAAAAGATGAGTTATCATTTTAAAGGAGATTACTTTGATTTAACCGCCACAACTTTGTAGGAAAATAGTCTTTGCATCGTCTTAAGAGAAGGGCTCAAGCACTCGGAATTTAATCGACAAGTACGCCTCTATCTCTCCTAAGGCAAAGTCCCTACGAATTGATTGAATTGTTATGGGGTAGGAGTTTTATCCCACTTAAGATGATTAACATCTTATTCTCTAATGTGTTTGAAAAGTTTGATTTGAGTTGATTTGTTCGTCTAAGTTGTAAAGAGTAAAAGAAAGGTCCTTCCTATGGGGTAGGATCTAAACTTAGAAGATCGACTTGAATGGGATCAAGTATCATAGGGGAATATGATGCAAATGTAATGCATACGCACAATTGTTTAAGTTATGCGTAAGTTCTTCCTTTGGACGGAATGCAATGATGCGATGCAATAAAGATAAATGCGATAGCGATAAATTGCAGAGAGTAAAGGCGAATAATTAAATCCATATACAGACGCATGAAAGCACTAAGTGAGTGTGTGAATTGTGAGTGCAAGTGAATGGAATCGGAGCGTGCACGATGGATTAAGGGATGTTGATTAATTTTACGGTGATTGATTAGAGAAAGGTTGAATAGATTTTGAGAGGATTGATTTTGATTATTTTAAGAAAATGGTTGAATTGATGAGGTTAATTGATTTTACAAAAATGTTGTATTAATTTATGTGAATTGATTTTATTTTAATAAAAGTTTATAGATAATAGATTAATTTGAGAAAAGTTATTATTTATGATATTTTCTTTAGTGATATTAGCTTAGATTAGAAGTGGTTTAAATTTGGATAGAAGTATTTTAGATAAAATAAACTTGGTTCTTATGAAATAAAAGGTTTTTTTTTTATTGAGTTAAAAAAAGATTAAGTTTTCTAGATTTTAAATAAATAAATAATTACAATTAATAATAGTAAACAAATACAGTTTTAAGTTATTATTATAAAGATTTTAAATAAATAGAAGTTAAATTAATAGATTTTTATTTAAATATTATAATAAGAAAAAGGGGGTTAATTAAATTATTAAAAAAAAAAGTTGATTAAGAAAATTATAAATTTGTTTTAATTACTTATTAGCAAAAAGATTAATTATTAGTTTGAATTGATTAAATTAAAAAAGCTTAATGATTAAACTAAAAAGGCAATTACGGTTGTTTAATGAGTAGTTAATGAGGTTAATGGAGGGATTAGATAATGATTAGGGGGCAGGGCGTTGGATCTAGCGTAGTAGGTCAAGGGAAGCCTACCGTGGACGTGCAGGGTGTGGACCATCGGATTAGATCCGTTGGAGATCTAATGATGGTGTACGTGAGGGTGCGTTATTATTAGTGTGGGTACATTACAAGATTACAGTATTACAAAAAAATTAAACAAAGAAAGAAAAAAAAAGGGGGCGGAAACCCTAAATTCCTCTTCTTCCGCCGTCGGTGGTTCTTCCCTCTTTCTCGATCCACTTTCTCTTCTTCTTTCATTGATGCCTTCTCTGCTTCTCAAATTCCTCACCAGACCTATCAAAACCCTGCAAGAACAAACATTAATCGCGAATTGAAATTGTCAAATGAGGAAGATTATTACCCCCCGATGAACAATGGTGGCTCGCCGGTGATTTTGCGACAGCGGCTTGATGACGGCTTGCGAAAATGATGTAGATTGGCTACTTCGATGGTGGCTTCGTGATTCCTAATGCCGGCACTTTCGAGATGGTTTCGCGGAGACGGAAGAACAACAGAGGTAAGCTTGAAATTTCTCGCTTTGAAAATGTTAGGGTTTTCGAATTGAGATTTTCACTTTGTGACTGGTTTTTTCGTGGATTTCTGGCTTATGTGTGGGCTGTTATGAATATCTGGATCCCTTTTCCTCTTCGATTTACTCTTCTTTTATAGACGATTGAAATGAAACACAACGTTAATGTTAAATACTTCTTTTCCTTTTTGATTTAAGACATGTATGAAACATGTCAGTATCATATTTGGAAAGTTTGAATTCGTCTTGAGTTTATTTTGGAAGTTGATGACTCTCTGATTTATTCGGTATGTTCATGCCGTTATCATTGCCTAACTTCGTATGTTCTTCCATGGCACGTGCAGGTTTGGATGATCATTAGGAAGCCCCCTTAAAACACTAGCGACATTACTGTAAAGAGCTACAAATAACTCGATTCTTTGGGCGTCATTAGAAGCTATCAATGAGTATGAAGCATGGGAATTTGTTGGTGGCTGATTTTGGAAGGAGGAGGAAACCTGCTGGAGTATATTTGATTATGCTGGATATTCAGAAACGGACGCATAAGGCCGGCGATTCACAGGGTGTTGAGGAGATGAGAAGATGTGACAGAAAATCATGGTACAAGTGTGCCTGTTTCAAGACACTTGAGGGAAGACAAAGCACTCCAGTTTAAATATGGTAAAGCACGCAACCTTATCTTTGTGATGTCATTGACTTAAACCGTAAACCTTGAATATGGAATCCTGGTTTTATGTTCTAACCAAATGACGAATGACTTTGGCAAGTGTACTGGAGACTTCCGTGCGCGAGTTGCTTCGAGGTTACCGACATGGGTTCCACGCTTGAGGTGGTGACTGAGATTGCCTTCAACCAAATCCGCGGGTTTGTTGTCGGTGTTAGCTTGTGAGCTTCCTCTGGCAGTGGTAAAGTTACCAAATGAATTGTGCACCTTCTATATTTCTAATGGTTTCAAGTCTGCGCCTGTAGGATAACTTAATTCTTTCTCAACGGTTTCCGCCTGCAGGTGTGGGAATGCCGTGATAACGATGCTAGTAGCCAACAAGTGGTGAACTGGACCGTTAATCATGTATGTTGATGATTTGCGTTGGTTTACTCGCAAGAGAAAAGGGAACTGTTGTTCAACAAGCTTCTAAGCCTCCCATTTGGTTTTTTCTAACACGTTTTTCACGAGTGCTTGCCAAGCTGTTGTTTTATTAATAAGCTCACCTTTGGCTATTAATTTGTCTGGTAAAGGCTGACGTAAACTGAGATGCGAATTGCAGGAATTCCTTCGGCGATAGCGGGTGAACTAAATCGGCCTCCAAATTGGTTGGAAGGCTGGACAGGCCTGCTGTCGATGGGGTGTCTCAGATTTGGAATGGCGGTTGTAGCCGACTCTTGATGCGTAACGACGACGGAGTTTGTCACTACATTGTATTTACCATTGGTATGTCTTAACTTGTGTCGAATATCATAAATATCTGTCGTTTCGATATGGCCATAGTTTACGCCGAAAATGATGTATTCTCTTGGATATTTGAATTGCACCTTTGTCTTAGAGGTTGTATTATTACATTATTAACTTTAGCAGATTCTGTTGGCAAGTTGGAAGGGAGCTGCAGATGGCGTCACCGAGAGTGTCTCCGCTGGCTAGGACCTCGAGTTTTCTTCTTTTATACCTGGCGGCACCGACACCGTGGCCTTCATCTCTTAGAGTAAGCCTCCAAACTTACTCACTCAACGAAATTTCGAGCCAACATTGCATTAAAGTATGCTATCAATGAATCATAGCAAGAACAAGGCTTAGTGTGATTCCTCTGGTTATTTGTTGTAGGTTCTGAAGGAGAGCAGTGTACAATTATATCTGGGGATCAACTGGTTTACAAAGTACCATATTTGGAATCAACCGGTTTACAAAATAGGAGTAGGACTCCAGAGTAAAACAGGGAGGAAGCTCTTGCCGTATTTTCGCATAGAACACCCACCTCAACAGTGGCGGCATTTAGCATTTGAGGAACACAGTCATGCATGAAGTAAATAGGTCCAGACAGCAACGACTCATGAGTACCAGCTCACTTGTTAATAAATTTCTACGCTCGAAAACTAGGCTCCACAAACTTGGTGCTTCAATGGTTTTATTATCAGATAGATAGAAACTTGCGGCATGCCAACCATCCTCTGTAGTGGTAGTTCTGTGAATCTACAGGATTTTGTTCTTGTTTTTTTTGTATACCCTGTCATTACTTTGGCCTTGTAGAGAAAGAACACTTGTAAAATCAATAGAAACTCTAACGGTCGTGTAAAATCTTGTCAATATGTCGGCCATACGAAAGCTTAAGTCATTTTCCATTGGCTATTCTTCCCTGTTATTTATTAATTTACTCAATTAAGCCTTCAATTGTTGTAAGGGTGGCCTTGGGAGAAAACTCCAAGTTGTGGCTTTGTCGAGATTCAGTTCTTTATAAACACGCTTCCCAACAGGTTACAAATAGGTGGTAGCTGAAGGTATTTCTATGACATATTATAGCCACTTAATTATTGGTAGGAATTTACTCTTGAATAAACCTCAGACCCCTTATAATGTTGAGTTTTATTTTAGCAGTCCATCTCTTTAATGTAAATGAATCCACAAAAACTTATTTATAGTGACTTGAATTGAATAATCTTGAATCTGAGATTGAGTTATCTTGAATTTTCTTATACCCATCACCAATAATTTGCACGAAATTGAATCTCAAAGAAAACCCGCAAACGACCTTCTTTCTCTTTTTGAAGCGCTACGACTAACAGAATAAACTCAGGATTTCCAAAAATCCAAAGGTCATACTTTGAAGCACTTGACTGTAAGGATCTACACTTGACATTACTGCAGCTGCATGAATTAGTTAGCCAGAAAAATATAAATATTAAATTAAAGTCAAATAATAAAAAAACGAAAATAGACGGGATCTTACGGTCCAAAATTAGGGTGCGACAAAAGCGGATTTAAGGGTTTAGGAGGTTTTTGAGTTTGAGGAAATTAGGCATTCGTGGTCAAATCTGTTTTTGAGGTTGTTTAAGTATGGGGAGTATTACCTTCATTGTTTTCAATATGTGATTCAATGTGTTTAAAGCCGATTTAAGGGTTTGAGGATTTTGAGTATTGAATTGTTGTTGCCTTTCTGGTGAGTTTAATGAGTTTAAGGGATTTGAACTGATGGTCTGATAGGTTTGAGGCTGATTTGAGAGTAAGGGAAATTAGGCCTTCATGGCCAAAATCTGTTGTTGAGGTTTTAACTGTATAGGGTAAGTGATTGTGAGAACTTTAATGACTGTGGGGTATTTGTAAGAAATTATAGGAATTGGAGGCGTAAACATGATACGGGATTGGCCTAATAAGTCATAGATTTTGTGCCTTTATCGTCGTAATGCCTTAGGAATAATTTAGGGATGTTTTTAGGGCATTGGGGAAGGAAATCGTAGAGGTTTTTGAGCTGGTTTTGGTGCTGGTGCGTAACAGTGATTTGCTATAATCGCGAGTTCGCACGGCGAACATTCACCCCAAACTCGCACAACAAACTTGCTAGCGAACGTAGCAGAGTTTTGTGAATTCTAATCTTGTACAGTGATGTCTTGATGTTTTGATATTGTGATTTCTTTGATGAATTACCATGAGTATGACTATGATTCTTCTGAGATTAATACATGTTTGTATGATAATTCCTATGAGTAATGATGATGAGTTATGATGTTGATTTCATGAGTTTTGATGATTCTATGATGACATGATTATTATGATGATTTTGATGAATTATGATGCACCTAATGAGTTTATTATGAGGATTATACACGTTCATCATGCATTCATATGCATTCCGAACTTCGGTCTAGGACCTTGATTCTTGTGGCTTCAGTCCCATTGTGCGAATGTGAGGTATTTTGTTGTGCTCTGGTTCTCGTGTAGAATCGATCCTACTGTTGTGGATCTATGGAGGGTTGATGGCTCAATGTCCATCAAATTTTGTTGATTGGTACCACATGCATGAGTCTTGTTGCATTTGCATTTATGTGACAATTTGGTGTAATTTATGATGTTATGACTTTTTGATGTTTCCTCGATGATTATGATGATGTTGGATATGAAAATGATGCTATTTTACATATTGATTCTTATATTTATTATTATGAATCGTTTTACTCACCCTGCCTGTTTGAATGTTGCCTCCACGTGGGTAACATGCAGATGACCAGGTTTAGCCGTGGATGCCGTCGAGGACTTTCTGAAGTTTTTGGGTCGTTGGTCAATGTGGTCGACTTAAAGGGTCTTGCTCTGATATTGTAACATCGGGTTGGGGTCTTTTAAGTTGAACCATGTTTTATTGATTATTGTTATTTTGATTAAGTTATTGCGCAAGGAAAACTTTGGATTTTTCCCTTTTTGAGTTCCGCTGCCTTTTGAGTAATTTTGGGAAAACCCGTTGTTTACGGGGCATTGACTATATTTAAATTATTGAGAAATGTGTGCCATTTTGAGATAATTTTATTGCGTTCAATATTTTACTCTGATAAATATGATTGACTTGCCATTATATTTATGGGGTAGAAAAGGGTGTTACACGAGGTGGAAAGTGAGTAGAGTATTAGGATTAGTTTAGAGGACGACTTGTTAACAATTATCAAGGGTCGTTACAAGGAAATTAAAGTGAACATGGGTGAATTTCGATTGGATTTCTCCCCTCATCTATTTGAATTATGAGGACCGGATATGGTGTTGAGAATTGAATGGTTAAATACCCTTGGAGATACCATCGTTAATTGGACCAAATAAATGATGAGCTTCTGGAGTGGAACCAAATGGGTCACATTATAAGGTCTAGACAACAATGGCGCACTTGTAGAGGCTTTGCAAAGTATTTTAAGCAGGTTAAGAGGGGCTAATGAAGGAGTCTTAAGGTCTTTTGATAAGGTGAACAAGAGTCACACTCAGAAACAAAAGTTGACAGATAGTCAGCAAGTGGAGTTACAAAAATTGTTTCACCAATACAAAGGAGTGTTCACATATGTGGTCGGGTTTCCTCCCAAACGGAGAAAGAAACATGCGATTAACGTCAAAGAGGGAGATGGTCCAGTTAATGTGAGGCCCTATCGATACCCCACCTTCATAAAAATGAGATTGAAAGGAAAGTCTGCGAGATGCTGGATGGTGGAATTGTACGTCACAACTCTAATGCGTATTCCAATTCGGTAATATTAGTGAAGAAGAAGGGTCACTCTTGGCGTATGTGTGTGGACTGCACAACTCTTAACATATTTACGGTTCTAGATAAATTTCTGATACCAGTGATAAAAGAGTTACTTGACGAACTACACAGAGCAAGGTACTTCCCCAAAATTAATCTTAAATCCGGGTACCACCAAATACATGTTAAGGAGGGTGAGTAGTCGAGCCGACAAAACGGATTTGACCAATAAATACATCACTTTAGATTATGGATATCCGTTAATTTGAGAAAATTTGAACCAAATCGAAATTCTAATCAAATCATGGTGTTTGGGTTGAGCTTTTTTTAGTTTGGGCAAAATCTGAATCAAACCAATAAAACTCAAAGTTAATTGGCCTGGACAACGAATTTTCAAAATTCTACTTGTGAGTCTGTGTACCATAACCAACAATATAAATTTATATAATTTATATCATAATTATTATAGAAATTAGTATAAGATATAAAAAAAAATGTATATTATTATAAAAAATTAATCAATGTAAATTAGATATGTTTTAAAAATATTTTTGCACATTCGTTTTTAATATATCTGATCAATCCATCTGTTGTGTTTTGGTTTGATTCAATTTAAGTTTTATTAAAAAAATATGTAAATCTAATCTAAATTAATTTATATATTTTTCAGTGATTTAATCATTGATTCTCTCGAACCCGAAACCGAATCAAATTCATCAGCATAAACCTTCCTTAAGATAATGGATGCCATATCCAAACCTCTTTTAACATAAACCACATCCTCGAGAAGATAAGTGTAAACCCATAATTTCGACAAGACCATAATTTCGACAAGATTAAAATTCAGGCTTTAAGGTCATCTTTGTCGAAGGATAGCATCAGGAGGAGAATCCAAGAATTACTGACAAGGTTTTAAAGTTTCATTGTTTCGACAGAAATAGATATAATGTTCTGGCAGAATAGTTTGGAGAGTGTGTGACTGAGGGCTTCGACAGAAGAAGTTTGTTAAAAAAAGATAAGGTTTGGCAAGTGCTGAAGAGTTTTTCTCCTTTAAAAGGGTTTCGACAGTTTTGAAGAGTTACAAGGTTTCGTCACCAAGGAAGAGATTCAAATTCAAAGGTTGTAACCTTTGGCAGTTGGACACATGGAGGTTTCAGAGAAGAAATTTACATGCAGGCTGACACTTGTCGTTTAGTTATAGTTTTTCCGTTCTAAGCAGTTATTTTGTTTATGTATAAATAGGATAGTTTGTGGTTAGAATGTGTGTGTGAAAATTTGTACAAAATTCCTGTAAAAGCTCTAAGTACCCAGTGTGAGAGAAAATGAGTCTAGTATTTGGAACAATGTACGTTTAAACACCAGTTATATTTCAAAGTCATTTTAAATTACTTGTTTATTCTTCAAGTCCATGTCATTTTAAATTTCATTTACTTTTTTGCAAGTTTTTAGCCTTTCGACATTTCTTTGTTCTTGTTTAAACTTTTAACCTTATTTCATCTTTAAGTTCAAACTTTCGTTACTTGCAAAATCAAAGTCCTTAATACTTTGACAATATTGATAAAACAAACCGCAAATTAAGTCACCAAAAGTCTAAGAGTATTTCGACAGAACCAAATGCACATGTATCCCAGGACTTGTATGGTTGGTCCTGCAAGTAACCCAACTTTCTGAAGAAATTGGTTAACCAGAGGTTGTTCGCCAGAAAACACAGCGAACAAATTGGCACACCCAGTGGGACCAGTGCATTTGATAAAATCTAATAGAAATTTTTAGACAAATTGTTCCTTGCTACGTTGTATGATTCTTAGAAGCGGTAAATTAGCCGTAACCGACGTAGAGAGACCAAAGAGAACAAGAAGAAGAAACATGGCTAACTGGCCAAATGCTTCAAATATTTCTGACGAAACCATTCCAGTTTCCAATCCTATCCCTTCGTCAGGAACAATACCAGTGTCTGGCCCTGTTTTAGAACAGAATAGGCCTCCTTTGGGGGATTCCATACCAACGGGTTCAGGATCCCAGAATGCGCCTAGTTCTTCCACCATGGGACACGCCAGACCCTTGGGAACCCCTCCCCCTGGAGGAAATACATTCAGGCCATATCTG
Source organism: Lathyrus sativus (assembly GCA_963859935.3). Lineage (NCBI taxonomy): Eukaryota > Viridiplantae > Streptophyta > Magnoliopsida > Fabales > Fabaceae > Lathyrus > Lathyrus sativus. Next base: position 776,364,349 of record OZ012735.1, read on the forward strand.
AATTATTCTCAGCCTTTGACTGGGAGAGAACAACCGTACGGAATGCCAACTTCAATGATGGCAAGCCTACATAATTCGTCACCATTATTCTCTGATGCCATGGTTCAAGTGTCATCACCATTGCAAGGATCAGGATATGGTGGAAATGGAAATAGAATGAATCAAATTCCACCAGGTTTCCATATGCCCGCTATGACAAACCATTCTGCACAAGTAATCCGTCAACAGATGGATGAAAGCAATCATGATATGGTGCAGGCTTTGACACAACAAATGGGAGACGTGTTCAATCCCTTAATACAAAACACTACCCAAACAAACCAAATATTGGCAGAACAGATGGCACGCATTGCTGATTTTTTTTGGAGTCCCACAAGCACAACAAAGAATGCAATTAAACCAGAATCCTGCCAATAGGGCTGTCGAAGAGGAACTCACTATAAACCAAAGGCCCTTAGGGAACCCTCAGGAAAATCCCAGGGGGCAAGAGGTGATGGTCGAACAGCCTAATGTAGAAGAGCCTATTCGACAGGAACCAAGAAGGATAATAGTCCAGAGAAACCAAAATGCTGACGAAGTGTTACAGCAAAGAATGCGTTACAATAACATGCCTGTCGAAAATAATATTGCCACCATGGTGGAGAGAATAATGGCACAAAACGGAGTAAACGTAGGATTACAAAGGCCTAGTTATACTTCCCCCTTGTCTGAATTTATCTTACAACAAGAGTTACCACCAAGGTGGAAAGTCCCCAAATTCACAAAATTTTCAGGGGATACTAGTGAATCCACCATAGAACACGTGGCACGTTATTTGATAGAAGCGGGAGAGATTGCTAATAACGAGAACTTAAGGATGGAATATTTCCCAAGTTCTTTGACAAAAAACGCTTTCACTTGGTTTACGTCACTTCCTCCAACTTCAATTTTTACTTGGACCCAATTAGAGAGATTGTTCCATGAACAATTTTATATGGGACAAACCAAGATAAGTTTGAAAGAGTTGGCAAGTGTCAAAAGAAAATTTTCTGAACCCATAGATGACTATTTGAATAGGTTTAGATTATTAAAAGCCAGATGCTTTACGCAAGTGCCGGAACAAGAACTAGTCGAAATGGCTGCAGGGGGTCTTGATTATTCCATAAGGAAAAAATTGGATACCCAATATCTGAGAGACATGGCACAGTTGGCAGACAGAGTAAGGCAGATAGAAAGACTAAAAAATGAGAAATTTAGATCAAATAAAAACAAGAAGGAAAGAGTGGCCTATGTAGGAATGGTTCAAGATGATTACGACGAAAACGAACCAGTCATTTTCGACCAGCAAGAAATTGATCTTGCAGAATTAAAGCAAGGCCCTCCATATTCTTGTAAAGTTTTAGCCCCGTCGAATGGAAAAAGTCCAGTCGAAATGGAAAAGAATGACAGGTTCCCTAAAAGAACCTATACATTCGACATCACCAAGTGTGATGAGATATTTGATTTACTAGTCAAAGATGGTCAGTTAATAAAACCAGCGGGCACTAAAGAGCCTCCTATAGACCAACAGAAAAAGAGAGGTTTTTGCAAATACCATAATTTCTTGGGTCATAAAACTTCTCAATGTTACCTTTTCAGGGATCTTGTCCAAAATGCAATCCAAAATGGAAGGTTGAAGTTTGGAGACAAAGGCAAGCAGCAGATGACGATTGACTCCAATCCCATGCAGATTGTGGAGGCAAATTATGCTGAGCCAGAAATGGTAAACGTGGTCGAAATGGAGATCATGGCAGAAGAAAATTCTGAAATGGTAGGAGTTACTGAAAGCTTCGACACCAACTTCACCATGATAGAAGCTGCTGAAGGTTTCGACACCCATGTCAATGTGGTGGAAGAAGGTGATAATTCTGCTGGCCAGGCTGAGGCAAAAGAAGTCAAAGTTTCTGAAGACTTCGACAGTGAGAATGCCACTGAAACTACTGAAGGTTTCAACGGAAGAAATGCAGTCAAAGTGGGAAGAAGCTTCAACAAGAAAAACTGTGAAAGAGATGCTGACCAAGAGGAGATTAAAACACCAGGGACTGATGACAATTCCCTCACTGTCAAACAAATGAACAGTGATACCACCAAAAATGAAGAACATCCTGTCGAAAGGGTTGCACATTGCTGCAAATACATCTATAAGGGCTTACACCCAAAAGGCAATGTTAGTCAGTCAAAGGAGGACATCCCAGAGGAAATCATGCTAGTCGAAAAAATGAACAAATTGAAAATTACAACTGAACAGAGTGCTGGGATTCATATGGTGGAAATCACTCAAAAGGGAGGACCAGACATCGACAAGGGAAAGAAGCGTCAAGAGGAGCATCAGAAGCTGGTTTACCCAGAAGAGAACGAGAGTCTGGTTGAATTCATCCAGAGGTGTCAAAGGAAGAATGCAGAAGTCATGCTTTGCCCAAGATGCAGTGCTGTGTTCGACAAGAAAGCAGCTGATGACTTAGAAGCAGCAGTAAAGACCCAGAGGAAAAGAAATTGGGGAACAGTCCCACCAACCAGAAACGAAAGATTCGACCCAAGAAGAGGGGAGCATCACAGTCAAGGGGTCGGAGAAAGACGTTTCAACACTTACAAACCATCCAACAGGCCAAATGATGACAAATGGGTTCAGCCTATAAGGGATGTCCAAGGTCAGAAGAGATGGAAGAGTTTTGAAGTGAACAGGGGTCCTTCCATGGAAGTTAAAAAGGAGGCAAAGCCAAAATACGTCTCTGAAAACTACAAAGGGAAGAATCCTATGTCCAGATCCCAATGGAGAAGATTCCAAAGGCAGAAGAAAATTGAAAAGAAAACTGTAGAATACCAAAAGGTTGGGCAGAAGGAAGCTGAATCAAGCAAATGTGTGCAGATTACGAACAAGGGAATGCCCCTGGCAGAAAAAGAAATCATTCAGAAGAATAGATCTGGTGACACCACAGAGGTGCAGAAAACAAACAATAGAATGCCAGTGGACGAAGAAGTCACAGATGAATTTGGTTCAGAATCAGATGCTTCTTTCGACGTAACTTGCAATGTGGTTTCTGTACTGCCCAGAGACTTCGACAGGATAATGGAAGTCGAAGACGAAGAGGATGACATGATAGATGATAGCATAAGCTTGAAGCCTGTATGCTACTACATAATGAACAATGGCTGTGTCGAAGAGCAAAATGCCTTCTTCGAAAAGCCAGATGATGCAATGAAGGCTCACTTAAAGCCTCTCTTCATAAAAGGAAAGGTAGAAGGTGTAGGTGTCAACAAAATTCTGATAGATGGCGGAGCAGCTGTAAATTTAATTCCTCATTACATGATAAGGAGAATTGGAAAAGATGACTCCGACACTAAGCCTCACAATATGGTGTTGTCCAACTATGAAGGTAAAGTGGGAACAACACTGGGAGTAATACAATTGAACTTGACTGTAGGATCCATCACCAGGCCTACAATGTTTGTGGTGATAGCATCAAAAGCAAATTACAACTTGCTGTTGGGAAGAGAATGGATCCATGGGATTGGGGCTGTGCCATCCTCCATGCATCAAAGAATAGCAATCTGGAGGCCAGATGGGATTGTCGAAAACATTGAAGCAGATCAGAGTTACTTCACAGCTGATGTGAACAATATCACTAGTCGTAACTTCGACAAGAACCTAGCCCATATAGCACCATGCAATCCTGCGGCTTTCGACCTGACAGCTTCCGACAACGCTTACTGTTCCATGTACCTCCATCCTACACATGGTTTCCAGTGGGATAAAGAAATAATTGGGGAAACAAATTACACTTGGGGAACTGCCCATGTCAACCCAACTGGATGGGGAAGTGAATTCAGTGAAAATGACTGAAGTTTCAGCAATGGAAAGGATTTCGGCTTATATAGCCGAAAAACAACACAAAGCGGCCCTTGAGGCTGAAGTAAGAAATATGGCTGTCGAAGCCAGCACTCAGGTTGTCGAAGGACAACACCCTCAAGAAAATATTGAGGAGCAACATGCAAATCAGAGTTTTGAAGAAGACTCAAATGGTGAATGGCAGAACCAAAGACTTGATGCCATTTATGATGACGAACCTTTGGGGTTCGAAAAGGATCCAACCTCCACCAATATGAAAATGGTGGCACAGGATCCCTTAGAGGAGATTAATCTAGGACTGGGGGCAGAGAAAAGGCCCACTTACATCAGTGCCAAGTTGAATCCTCAACTCAGAATCGAAATAATCCAGCTGCTGAATGAGTTTAAAGACTGCTTCGCATGGGATTATGACGAAATGCCTGGTTTAGACAGAAGTTTGGGGGAATTGAAGTTGCCAATTCTGGAAGGGAAGAAGCCAATAAAACAGACCCCCAGACGCTTTGCACCTGAAATTCTGTCGAAGATCAAAGAAGAGGTCGAAAGACTTCTAAAATGCAAATTCATCCGTACAACAAGGTATGTCGAATGGATTGCTAATATTGTTCCTGTGATTAAGAAAAATGGCACACTAAGGGTGTGTATTGATTTTAGAGATCTAAACTCAGCCACCCCTAAGGATGAGTATCCTATGCCAGTAGCAGAAATGCTAGTAGATTCTGCAGCAGGCCATGAGTATTTAAGTATGCTTGATGGCTATTCTGGTTATAACCAGATTTTTATTGCTGAAGAAGACGTTCCAAAAACAGCTTTTCGTTGTCCAGGAGCAATAGGAACATATGAATGGGTAGTAATGCCCTTTGGTTTGAAAAATGCTGGAGCTACTTACCAAAGGGCTATGAATTCTATTTTTCACGATTTCATTGAAACGTTTATGCAAATTTATATAGATGACATTGTGATTAAATCTGCTTCAGGCTTCGACCATATTAACCATCTTCGACAGTCCTTTGAAAGGATGAGGAAGTTTGGTTTGAAAATGAATCCTCTTAAATGTGCTTTTGGTGTGCAGGCTGGGGATTTCTTAGGCTTTGTGGTCCACAAAAAGGGGATTGAAATCAATGAAAACAAAGCTAAATGCAACTGGAAGTCAAAGATCACTTCGACAGCAAAAGACATTTCTCCTTTGATAGTCGAAAATATCTTTTGCTGGGGGGCAATTTGTAAACCCATAATTTCGACAAGACCATAATTTCGACAAGATTAAAATTCAGGCTTTAAGGTCATCTTTGTCGAAGGATAGCATCAGGAGGAGAATCCAAGAATTACTGACAAGGTTTTAAAGTTTCATTGTTTCGACAGAAATAGATATAATGTTCTGGCAGAATAGTTTGGAGAGTGTGTGACTGAGGGCTTCGACAGAAGAAGTTTGTTAAAAAAAGATAAGGTTTGGCAAGTGCTGAAGAGTTTTTCTCCTTTAAAAGGGTTTCGACAGTTTTGAAGAGTTACAAGGTTTCGTCACCAAGGAAGAGATTCAAATTCAAAGGTTGTAACCTTTGGCAGTTGGACACATGGAGGTTTCAGAGAAGAAATTTACATGCAGGCTGACACTTGTCGTTTAGTTATAGTTTTTCCGTTCTAAGCAGTTATTTTGTTTATGTATAAATAGGATAGTTTGTGGTTAGAATGTGTGTGTGAAAATTTGTACAAAATTCCTGTAAAAGCTCTAAGTACCCAGTGTGAGAGAAAATGAGTCTAGTATTTGGAACAATGTACGTTTAAACACCAGTTATATTTCAAAGTCATTTTAAATTACTTGTTTATTCTTCAAGTCCATGTCATTTTAAATTTCATTTACTTTTTTGCAAGTTTTTAGCCTTTCGACATTTCTTTGTTCTTGTTTAAACTTTTAACCTTATTTCATCTTTAAGTTCAAACTTTCGTTACTTGCAAAATCAAAGTCCTTAATACTTTGACAATATTGATAAAACAAACCGCAAATTAAGTCACCAAAAGTCTAAGAGTATTTCGACAGAACCAAATGCACATGTATCCCAGGACTTGTATGGTTGGTCCTGCAAGTAACCCAACTTTCTGAAGAAATTGGTTAACCAGAGGTTGTTCGCCAGAAAACACAGCGAACAATAAGTAAGCATATTATTTAACCTAATGAATTGAAGTTCAACAACCAAATGCTAATATTTAAAATGGCATGTCCAAAGCCAATGCACCTTCTATAAACTAGTGCAAAAGGGTGACACTTCATGCACCGAAAATATTGCCTTTGTTTGGTCAAGAAATATACACTTACATATTTGTCTATTTTGCTAAATCATGATGAATTCCCCCAAAGAACTGCAGCCATAACCTTAAATTATGTTTTTTAACCGTTTAACTTTTACAACTTTGACATGTAATTGAGAGACTCATATTTTGATTTCCAATTATACATAACCAAAAAAGGGATTGAGAATTAATTAATTACAAAAACATGACTATAGTTTATATACATAAGAAATATGACAAATTAATGAACCAAACCCATCTCATAATTATCTTGCCAAAATGAATTGTAAACATGTTCTTCTTCCATATTAAACCCATCATCACAAACCATTAAATGATCAACCACAATCACATCCTTCTCATCTCCAAAACACTCCCAGCTCCCATCATCAAATTGGAAGGATGGTATCAAATCCATATCAACCCATTCAACCCCAAAGTCATCCACTTGTCCTATGTTCCATGATGATTCATGGTAATTTTCTTCAAAATTGCTCTTCATTTGTAGTAACTCTATGCTTGTTGAATCATCATGATCACCCATCTTGTTTTCACTAATTTCAGCCTCAAAAGATCTTATCAAGCTATCTAACCTTTCATCATCATTTTCATCACATGGTAACTCTTCCATTAGTGACATGAGAAGATTATCACCCTTGATTTTTACATCATAAGCCAAAGTTTCACAAACTTGTGAAGCCATTTGTTGAATATTATTAAATTTGTTTAATTTATTATAACCTTGAAGAAGAGAAAAGGATGAACAATAATAGAGAATGAGGAAAAAAAGGCTTAAGATGAATTGATTGTAAATGAGGGAAGTTTGGGTTTATATAGAGACTGCCACGTCACTTCATGAAGGGGACATATTACATCCATCATGGCCTAGAGAGTCATGTGCATCACATGGATATGGAAGATCATGTTGCACAGCAACTTAGCAATATGGCATAAATAAATAAAAAGTTAAAGTTGTGGAATAATAAATTAGATATATGGAGGTAATGAACGTGTGTGCTGTGGCAATAAGGATGGTTCGTAGTAAGCAAGATATTGTGGAAATCTTTGGAAACTGACCCAAAACCTCAATTAGGGGTTGGGTGGGACAAGGAAACATTATTAGAAGACAAAGGTTTCAGTCACTCAAATGTCAAGTAGCAATAATAGAACAAGAATATAATAATAGTTGCTTTGAAATTATCTTTATTGCACCGCTTTTCTCATCTATTGTTTGTTTTAAATCTTGTGTAACTTTTCATAATTTTTAAATAACAATAGTAATAATTAAACATAGTTAAGAACTCTCTCATATATTGTTTGTTTCAAATGATAAAAATAATAAAACATAGTTAAGGACCTTTTAACAGTGTTAAATATTCCAATTTCAAACCCATTAATGATATTCTAATTAGATAAAAAGCAATCTTATATATAGGTTGTAGGATGACTGTCCGCGTTAGAAATAGATGTATTAAATATTTTTTTTATAATATATGATATTTTTCATGAAGATATTCACGCTCGTACTTAACTTGTAAGTGCTCTAATAGATTTTCGAGGAAATCATGACTGTTGGTGGCCTATTTCCTGCTTTTCAACATAGGAGATCATATGATTTCTGAAAGTGGAAATACACATAAGAACTTTTCAATTTGTCAATTTTTTTCTTTCTCCACTTGTGGTATTAAAAAAACTCTTCTTCTTCTTCTTCTTGTAGCTTTTTTCCTCGCTATCAAATTTTCTACACAGGTCTTCGTTTTAGGTTTATTCGCATCACCTCTTTAGCTCATAAATCTTCACATTCACTTCTTTCTAAGGTAATACTCGAGCTTTTACTCTTATTCATTGTCACTTCATTTTTTTGTTAGAGTTTCATACATTCTTGCTTTGCCTTCAATTAATCTCATCGCCGTGGGCGTACTTTAACATGAAGTGTTGAATTTAAGTTTGATCCTACTAAGTTCCTTATTCGACCTTGTTCTTCTTTTTGATATAGTGCATCGCTATGGACATAGTACCAACCATGACTCAGAAGGTAAAGGGAGATATTTCAACAGATTTAGTAGATTATGAGACGTTAGATACCATCTATGTGTTTGCTAGCGAGGATTATGTAGATCATGATTTTAGTGAAGTGAGGTATTCATTGAATAGGGGAGGAGAGGTATTCCTCAGCATGAAGAAAAGCGTATATGCAATAAGTATGACGTCATTCCCTTTCATGAGTATTTATTATCGTTAATAGATTTTCTCCTTACTTTTAACGATTTTGAGGTAGTCGTCCTAAACCACTTGGTAATTACTTCTTCGCAATTGTACCCAATGTACTAGGCGTACGTTAAGGTCTTCCAACATAGGTGTGAATACAAGAAAGGTGTGTTGACCTTATGGATTTTCTACCATCTTTTTAAGGTCCAATGCAACTTAGCTAATCACATGCAGTGTCAAAGCTTGTTTCTCTAAGGCATGGTACAAGGTATATTGAGGCTTACTCGAATAGTACGTGAACTTCTTGCACGCAACGACAGATGTCACAACACTAGGATCAACAACAGCTTGATAAAAAAATGCAACATTTTTAAATAACAGAAAACTAAAATCAACACCATAATTATTAACCCAGTTCGATGCAACTCACCTACATCTGGGGGCTACCAAGTCAGGAAGGAAATCCACTACCAGTAGTATTAATTCAAAGCTAAATAATCTCAGATTACAACTCTTCACTTAATCCCTATCTAGTGCAACTTCTACCTAGAAATCGCCATCTAGATATGAGAATCCCCTCTCACTTCCTAAATTACCTCAGTGATATCACACAGTCTCAATCCCAGTGACTGTATACAAAACAAACAATAGAAGATCACACTTCCAAAATAATACTCGGTTTTGCTTAAAAGCTTCAACCAAGAACAATACACTCTTTGCTTAAAAGCTTAGAGTGAACAATGAACAATCAGTCAAACTCAATGTATCAGAAGATACATGAGTGACATACAATTAACAAACGAAAACTCTAGGGACCAACCAAAATAACGACTAATCCTTATTCTCTAAATTCTTCACGATGTGCTCTCTTCTTTAAATAGGTTTTCCCCCCCTCTTTAAATAACCTTTAGACCTACTGAACTTGGGCTTCTTGAGGCGCACAAATAGCACCAATTAGTATAAACTAACTGCAAATCAATCTCCATAATAATAGGAGAAAAATACAAACTTTCCTAAAAAGGCTCAAGGATCATTTTTATGAAAAGTAACATAATTTGCAATAACCAAAATTTCCACAATATACTCCTATAACAGTCGCCCACGTGTGCATTAGAACACACTCAAAATTCGCACTAAAATTACCAAAATAGCCATGCCCTGGCTATCTGGTATAACATTTCCTAGAACATGTCCCCACATCATATAGAACATGATGGCTGACTGACATGGCAGAACATCTGGTTCAACACTTTGTTAACAGCATGTTGTTTTACCAAAATGCAGCAAATCCAAAAACCACAGGACTTACAATATCCCCTTTTGGAATTTTTTTGCTAAAACAACCTTAGCACATACCAGAGGTACACAACGGAAACAAACACAGAAACATAGAAACCCAAGAACCACAATGTTGTCAAACAATAAAGAACACTAAATAGCACAATGTCAAGACATTAGGTCTGACGTCACAAAACAACACAAGCTACATGAGACCATATAAGTTCTTTACGGACTGCAATCTTTCAACAGCAAAACAGACAGGTACACTACTCCCCCTGTCACACAAAATTAGTTTTTCCCTTGAAGGAGAAAACAAAACAAAAAACTTGAAAAAAAACAATGTGAACAAATTAAGTTCCCATAAAGAGTAGCATCGGCCACCTCAACCTTACTCCCCCTGAAGACTACAACCTACTGTAGAGAATAACTTCTCCCAGGCACAACAAAAAGCTCCACATGTTCTCAACAGCAGCAACAGGCATGAGACATGACAGATTATCATGTTCCCCCCCTAAATAGTTGTACAAATTCAGCAACAAAAACACAACTACTCTTCCTAAGTAGTAGTACACACATAACATAAAGTCATGACATCTGATCTAACATCAGAAACAAAAAACAAAACAACACTTTACTCCCTTTTTTTAGCCAAAAATTGACAAAAAGAATTAAGTAAATGTAACCATACATGGAATCACACATAATGGAAGCACAAAGAAACAAAATGCATACAACATAAGTTCAAATGGAAACAAAAAAAACAGTTGGAAACAAAAACAACCATAAAGCAACCTCATGATTGGAAACACAGAAAGTTCGTGACTTTGTCTTGTAAAACATCCAAAAGGGCACACAAGTGCAAACAGAAACAAAACACAATCACATAGGGGTACATTCCTAAATAGTACAAAAGAAAACTTCAACTAGCTATTATTATCAGAACTCCCGTCTTCATTGTCGACGTCTTGATCATCATTGTTTTCATATTCAACCAGTTTTCACCTAAACCTTCCTCAAACAATTCTTTAATAAGTCCTTTCAGTTTTATTTTTCTAGTAGTGCAGCTCTTTTTAGTTGCTTCAACTCTTTGCACGTTTTATTCGACTCACACAGTAAACTCCCTTTGGATGTAGCAGCAGCAACATTTGTGTCAAATGTTCTGACAATGTTGGGGACATGCGTCCTATTAAACAATTTGTAGTGCAAGGACATGGGCACTTCCCTTTTGCAAACTCCATCAGTACTTGTCAGAATACCATGATAGTGACTTAAGATAATTCTATATATCATAGAAGGAAAAGCAATTGGTAGTTTAACTGCAAAAGTGCCTGCATGCTTCATTGTCTGATCAAACATGTAAGAACCAAAATCAAATGGTGTTTTAGTACCAATGATATAGATGAACTTTCCCAACCCAGTAGCAATGGTAGATGAGTGATTTGTAGGTACCCAATTTGCAGCTTCAATTTTGTGCAACACAACATACTTGACACTTAAATTTCCTACAGAAAGTTTGCCTTTTCTAGGCTAGCTCTTCACGTTATTAGCAGTGATTTCCATGCATTACATTATCACTTACTTCCACTTCAGCTTGTTCTTCCACACTTCTTCCCATGAATATATTGATGATGGAGAAAAATCAACACACTTACCCCTCCTATAAATTTTCCTGTATTCATTATTTCTCTTGTCATCACAGTTAGTAGGGATGTTCACTATAAATTCCTTTACCAGCATCTCATAGCACTTCCCCAGCCCAACCACACTTCTCATAAATCCAACATGTTTAATGAGACTTATTACCTTCTTGAGCTTAAGAGCATCCTTACCAAGTTATCTTTCGAGTGCTATCTTCCTCTAACTGACATATTTCCATCTTTCCACATTCTTAACAGAGTGAAAAGAGATGTTATCCAAGGGAGCATCAGGAACATTCATAAATGCTATATTCACCATAGATCTTTTAGCAGGTGTGATTTCATAGACATCATCCTCAACATCATAGTTTGACTCGCTGACATATACAACCTTCCTCTTCTTAGAAGGAGTAACCATTTTACTCCAAGTTTTAGCAGGACCCACAACTGATTTCTCCTTAAGGCCCTTTGAGGGCGTGGTCTCAACAACTTTACCTTTCCTACTTTTTAGCCTTTTGGCAATTCCTGGGGCAAGATTTTTTGTAACGACCTCTTCATCATATATCATTTTATCAATATTGACGACTTCAGTAAACACATCCCTTCTCCTACTTAGACTTCTTTCCTTCTCAGACTTACTCTGATCCTTTATACAATTTGGATCCTGGTGTAGATGAGCATCAGGAACATCACTGGTGGGGCCATCAATGGTGGTACCCGCAGTGACATCTTTATGTGCCATAGATGTTTCAACATCTGACGTACCTTCTGCCCTAAACCCTTTCAACATTGAATCAAAAAACCTACGTATATTCCTATCAATATCCCTTTTTTCTTCAATTCATCATGATTAGAGTTTTCAGTCACAAGTGCATAACTTTTCTTAGAATCCACTTTAGTGGTCTCAGTTCTAATAGGGTCAATATATATACTCATCATAGTGTGAACCTTCTTTACAACAGAGTGAACTGTAGAGGACTTACCTGTTGTATGACTCTTCGAAGGATTGAAAGGTGGGGTTCTAACTTTCCTTTGAATGTTATCAGTACAAGGCACCATTGATAAGGGCATTACATCAAGCACCTCTTCATTTGCAGTTTCCATTGGCGAGATAGGATCAACCCTAACCCTTAAGGGGGAACATCTTCACAAGCACTTGTTGAGGACGAAACATGATGTTGAGACATCTTGCAAGAGTTGTGAAAAGAATAGAACATGATATCTTTGTTGAGTTAGGAGAAGAACGAACTGGAGAACAAAAATGTAGACGAGAGATAACAAGAGGGATAACAAATTTGTAATGATTTCCTTAGATGAGTGTGTGCCTCTTGGTTGAAGAAAGAGAGAACTTTATTGGCACACTTGATCAATATTAATTGACATAGATTTTCACACGTGTATATTCCCTATTTACCCATCAGTCTTTTAAACTAATTAACAATTAACACTTTACCAACAATCACTCCTAGTTACTGACTAGTCGTCACGTGTTCATGGATACAAATCTTGTTCTATCCAAGTTCTCTTAGAAAGTGATGACAAATATCATGGTAGTTATGAATAACCATTTTTGACATGACCATGGCACTCAGATATAATGTCGTGACATCTTTCCTAACATTATACTCTGTAAACATTTGTTGTAAGCAAGCCAGCTGATAACAACTGCTTTCTACATCCTCATTAGTGGACATGGTAACCTTTTTTCCCTTTCTATCCCCAACTCCATAAGTGAAATTTCTAGAAGAGAAAGACCCAATGTCAGCCAAAAAATTCTTGTCACTTGTCACCAGCCTGGAGCATCCAATGTCTAAGTTTCATTCTTCTCTGAGAGAGATGTGAGCCACCATACAATTAACAACCTTGCGGATCCACTTCTTAGAAGTGTCCTTCTTGGGTCTGGGATGCAGAGCAAGTTTAGGATATCCATTCAGTTTGTAGCAGAATGGTTTTATGTGACCAAAACGACCACAGTAATGACATTTCCAACTATGGACTTTGCCTCCAGATTGGTTTCTGTTATGATGTCGAGACATTTAATTCACCATCTTGGATTCAGGTTTAGCAGGAATAAAGTATGTAGTAAGATCTTTCACTTTTTGAGTTTGATTATCAAAACCTATTCCATTCATGTCTCCTGCCACTATTACAGCCTGAAGAATTTTATCTAATGTGTCAGTACCATTGTTCAGAATTCTAACAGACTTGGTCATGTTGTTAAGATTTGCAGACAATAAGGTCACTTTATTTTCCAGCTCAAAGATAATTTCCAGGTGTTTTTCTTTTTCTGTCTGTAATTTGGATATTATTTTCTTTTGTTTTTCTATTATTTGGCAGACTTCTTCACTTTTAATACACAATTCCGTGTATGAGGCAGCCAACTCATCATACGATACTTCCTCATCACACGAGTCTTCTTCAGAATTAAACTTTTTAGTCAAGACATTTACATGCTTGGCATACTCATTATCATCCCCACTCTCAGAGTCGTCATCAGACCAACATACATACAACCCCTTCTTCTGTTGCTTGAGGTACGTAGGGCATTCATCTTTAATGTGACCAAAACCTTTACATCCATGACATTGACTCCCTTTACCTTAAGTAGAGTTTTCTTCATTCCTTATCTTGTCCATAGTACCAGAATGCAAACTCCCTGGAGCTCACCCAAAAACAGAATATGGTGACTTGCTCTGATACCAATTGAAATTCTGGCACGCAACGACAGATGTCACAACACCAAGATCAACAACAACTTAATTAAAAAAAATATTAGGAATTTTAAATAATAGAAAACTAAAATCAACACCATAATTTTTAACCCAGTTTGGTGCAACTCACCTACATATGAGGGCTACAAAGTCAGGAAGGAAATCCACTATTAGTAGTATTAATTCGAAGCTAAACAATCTTAGTTTACAACTCCTCACTTAATCCCTATCCAGTGCAACTTCTACCTAGAAATCACCATCTAGATATGAGAGTCCCCTCTCACTTTCTAAATCACCTCAGTGATATCACACAGTCTCAATCCTAGTGATTGTATAGAAAACAAACAATAGAAGATCACACTTCCAAAATAATACTCGGTTTTTCTTTAAAGCTTCAAACAAGAACAATACACTATTTACTTAAAATCTTAAAGTGAAAAATGAACAATCAGTCAAACTCAATGTATCAGAAGATACATGAGTGACATATAATTAACAAACAAAAACCCTAGGGACCAACCAAAACAACGACTAATCCTTATTCTCTAAATTCTTCATGATATGCTCTCTTATATAAATAGGGTTTTTCTTTTCTTTAAATAGCTTTCAGACCTACTGAACTTGGGCTTCTTAAGGTGCACAAATAACAGCAATCAGTATAAACTGGCTGCAAATCAATCTTCATAATAATAGGAGAAAAATACAAACTTTCCTAAAAAGGTTCAAGGATCCTTATTATGAAAAGTAACAGAATCTGCAATAACAGAAATTTCCACAATATACTCCCATGACAATTGCCCGTGTGTGCATCAGAACATACTCAAAATTCACACTAAAATTACCAAAATAGCCATGACCTAGCTATCTGGTATAACATGTCTTGAAACATGTCCCAATATCATGTAGAACATGATGTCTGAATGACATAGTAGAACATCTGGTTCAATACCTTGCTAACAACATGTTATTTTACCAAAATGTAGTCAATCTAAAAACCACGGGACTTACAGTACGGAGCATTTTAAAATACTTCCTAGTTACTCCTCTTAATAAAGAAGCTCAGACGATGATATGCAAAATAGCCATTGGGTTTCCATATACATGTACTCATATATTTTCCAAGTTATGACACCATAGTCATTTTTTGGTGCAGTCTGGATCTTACGTCTATAGGGAGGAAGACATGTATGACAGAGAGATGTTTCTAAAAAGGAATCTAGTTTCTTTCTTTGAGAAGCTTGGTTATGTCAGTGGCGTTACCTGTCCTGATGTGGCATCAAAGAAACTATTAAAGCGGTTCATTAAAACTCACTTGTTGGTGGACATTAACACATAAAAGTTTAGAAAGATTATCTTTGGTGATTAGAATTGGTGCCTTACTTATTCTTAATGTTTTCTTGACTAATTTATCATCTAATATTGTTGTTTTTTATCATGTAGATAAGATGAAGTGTGAGAAAAAATAATGCTTTAGATGAAGACAGATTCTCGAGCTATCTCTCTTTTTGAGGGTGTTCCCAATACTCATGCCATTGGAGGGGATTAATCATCAAGGGTCTCTGTTGGGATGGTTACTCTAATTACCTCTCCACTAATACAAGTGGAGATAAAAGGATCCTTTGAACAAGTTGTGGTGGAGGATGAACCATGCTCGTCGTAACCCAAGGATGAAGAAGGTTTAACTTTTAGCTATGAGCTTAAAGTGTCCCAAGAAAAAAGATTATTCCTTAGGAATCTTAGATACTTGGCCAAAACCTAAGGAGATATATTCCCATATAGGTTTCTGCGTCGATTCCAACTCCAGTGCCCTCTTTGCTTCTGGCACGCCCCGATCCCTATACAACTAGAGAGATTTAGGCCTCTGTTTTTTTTAAGAACATCATTCTTACCTTGCAAATAAGTCTTGGGCTGCTTATAAAGAAGTGTTGTCATAACTAGCCTATTATACTCGTCAGGCATCAGTCGTCTTACCCTTTTTGGTCCCGTATCTTAATCTCGGAGTTTATTTTGGTCCCTTAACTTTAAAAAGATTCATATTGGTGTCTTAACTCTTCAAAACGTTCCATATTAGTCCTTTTGTCAAGTTAGCGACGAATTTAGCGACTGATTTTTGATCTTTTCCGTTGCTAATAGGACAAAAAGGATAGATATGGAACATTTTGAAGAGTTAAGGGACCAATATGGGCCTTTTTAAAGTTAATGGACCAAAGTGAACCATGAGGTTAAGATACGAGACCAAAAAATGTACTAAGCCTACATTTTAAGGATAATAACCTTCAAGTTCATTTCAAATATGAGCACCTACCAACCTTTTGTTTTACGTGTGGGAGGATTAACCATTAGTTGAAGAATTGTGAGGCGTTGGGGAATTTAGGGAAAAGGTCTTCGAGGATCTTGATGAATAGGATTTGTCCTTTGGCCTATGGCTCAGGGCTTCTCCTTTACCAAGAGTTTTAGATGAGCCAAAGAAGAAGAATTCCAGCTCTAGTACTTGCAACAAGAGCCTTTTCAACAAGAGAAGATGCGACAACAAGGGTAATGAAGCAGAAGGACGAGAGGTTGAAGTACAACAACATATTGGTAGTGGTACCCTAGTGGGTGAGACATTAGGTCCAAAATAAGGAAATATGAAGAGCAATTGTTTATAGATAGAATCAGTTGTAGAATCCCTAAGGGCATTCAATATCTCAAATAAAGGGAGGAATGATAATGCTAAGGCTAAGGGGCCAACTATTAAAAGGAAGAAATAGGGCAGGAAAGCGGACACAAACCATCCAAAACTTGCTGAGATGTATAGTGGAAAAAGACAACATATGGAGGTGTTGATCACTGAAGGAATATTGGAGGATTGGGGAATGACAATAAGAAAAGGAAGAAAATCAAACCTCTGAAGGAAACTTTAATGGAACTAGAGGTGGTAATGGAAGACCAACACTGCCTACCTTAATGAAGATCATTAGCTAGAATTGCAGGGGTTAGGGAGTCTTCGTGCAATTCGAGCCTTATTGAGGCTCATTGGTTTGGAAAATCCTGACATGGATTTTCTTATGGAAACTCGTCTGAAGCATGAAGAGGCTTTAATTGTCAAGTTCAAATGTGATTTTAATTTCTGTCAAATCGTTGATTGTTTAGGCAATGGTAAAAGTAAAGTAGATGGTATCATTCGTTTGTGGAAGGAAATACTAATGATAAATATACTCTATTTTTCTATTAATCATATATGAGGGTCGGTAAAGGAGGATTCAGTAAACCAGGAATGGGTTTTAATGGTATTTATGGGTTTCCGAAAGAGGTTAAAAAATAAAGACTTGGATGCTAGTTGAAGAGGTGGTGACCAAGTCATTTGTTTGGGGGATTTCAATGATATATTTGCTAAGAATGAGAAGAGTGGAGAAAACAACAAATCTACATCTCAATTGCCATGGGGCTGTCAAGCACTGGATTCACATGGATTAATAGACTTGGGTTTCAAGGGTTACCCTTTCACGTGGTCAAATGGAATGCAAGACAGTGACAATATTCAATGTAGGCTTGATAGAGGAGTTGTTATAGAAAGCTTCATTAATAGATTCTCTTCTATCAAGGTTATCCATATTTCTCACCATGGGTCTGATCATATTTCCATTAGGATTGACCTTGAAGCTGTTCAAGAGGAGGAATGTAAAAAACATAGGCACATCTTCAGATTTGAAGAAGTGTGGTCTAAGGATCCTAGATGTGTGAAGTTGGTGGGGAAATTATGGAATGGAAATGGTAGTCTTAGGCATCACGGTCTTCAAGCTATACAGAGGATGAATAAACATTTCAAGGATTATATACTAGGAATGATGACAAAATAATTAACGAGAATTGAACCACTGCTGCAAGAGGATGCTAGATGGTCAACAAACCGAGAGGACATTAAAAGTAATAAAGCATTTGAAGGTCAACGCGAAGATCTTATGAAGATGAAGGATATTATTTGGAGGCAGAAAAGCAGGGCAATTTGGCTTAATCATGGGGACCACAATACCAAGTTTTTTCATGGAAAAGCAGATCAAAGAAGAAGAATTCACTCAATCAAAAGCTTAAAGACAAAAATTGATGTCAGTGGAAAGGGCATGACAACTGTGAAAGGTTTTTGATTAATTATTTCTTGGAGGTTTTTCCCACTTTTTTCCAACTCATATTCAAGAGACTTCTGAAGTTTTTCAGGGTAGATTGTCTGAAGAACATGTTATTTGGTGTGAAGCTAAGTTCTCGGACCAATAAGTTCAAGATGCTTTATTCCAAATGCACCATCTTAAAGCTCATGGCCTGAATGGTCTCTCGACCTTGTTCTTTCAAAACTTTTGGCACATTGTGGGTATATATTTGATAAGATGGTTCTAGATATCCTTAATAATAACAAATATATGAGGGTGTTAAACAAAACCTTCGTTGCTCTAATCCCAAAGTGAAAAAATCCTTCAACTCCGAAAGACTTTTGTCCCATTAGCCTTTGTAACGTGGCTATGAAAGTAGTTATGAAGACAATTGCCAATAGGTTGAATAGGATTCTCCCGAAGGTGATAGATGAAAAGTAAAGTGCTTTCATCCAAGGTCGCCTGATTACAGATAATGCACTTATAGCCATGAAGTGCTTTCACCAGTTGAAAAAAAAGACAAAAGGAAAAAATGGATGATGGTGCTCAAGATTGATATGTCCAAGGCGTATGATTGGTTGGAATGGGATTTTGTTACTAGAGCTTTAAGAGCTACGGGATTTCCTGAGTCCATGATCAATCTTATCTGAAAGTGTATCTCCTCAGTTTCCTACCAAGTCCTCGTTAACGGCCACTCTGGTAAGAGCTTCACCCTTGAGAGGGGCCTCAGTCAAGGGGATCCCCTTTTACCTTATTTATTCATATTGTCTGTTGATGTGTTTTTAGGTATGCTGAAACAAGAGATTTGAAAGAACAAGCTTCATGGTATCCAAGTTGTTAGGAAGGCCCTTGTCATCTCCCATCTTTTCTTTATGGATGATAACTTGTTGTTTTCCAGGGCAAATGCTACTGAAGCAAATTGCATATTAGATATTCTTACAAGATACCGAGATTCCTCAGGCCGGGTGGTAAATTTAGACAAATCAGAGGCTTCATTCAGTCAAAATGTGTCGAATGATGTTATAGAAATGATTCGTAATGGGATGGGAGTAAAGACTGTCACAAACTATGCTAACTACTTGGGGCTGCCTATGGTGTTTGGAAGATCTAAGAAGGATATTTTTTTTATTTAGTCATCAGAAGGGTGTGGAAGAAACTAAAAGGGTGGAAGGAGAAGTTTCTCTCTAGGGCGGGAAAGGAGGTCCTCATAAAAGTGGTGGCACAAGCTATTCCTAGTTATATTATGAGTTGTTACAAACTTCCAGAGAGCTGCTGCCATGAGATTGAAGCCATGATTGCCATGTTTTTGTGGGGATCAAAGGATGGTAATAGGAAGATTCATTGGTTGAGCTAGGATAAACTAGCTCGAGCAAAAGGTGCAGGTGGAATGGGATTTCGAGGCATTTTTTATTTTAATACAAGTTTGCTTAGGAAACACTATTGGAGATTGGTGTCAACCTGAAATTTTCTACTAGGGAAGGTGTTGAAAGGTAGATACTTTCCTCGAACCTCTTTTCTGATGCTTCTTCTGGCTTCATTCCTAGTTATACCTGGAGGGGTATTCTAAGTGCGGAGGAAATAATGTCTAAAGGAACTTGCTGGAGAATTGACAATGGGGAGAAGGTTTGAATGTGGGATGATAAATGGATCCCTGAAACATCTAGTTTCAAGCCTTTCAACCCTATATGTGTCCTTGATAGAGAGATTAAGGCGTGTGAGCTTATTGATTATAACTTGGCCATATGGAAGAAAGGTTTGGTTCAGGCTTGTTTTGTTCCTTCAGAGGCTAATCAGATCCTAAGCATACCCATTTCCATGAGGCAACCTAAAGACAAGCTTATGTTCCACTATGAAAAGGATGGTGAGTATTATGGTAGGTCTTCTTATCACCTTCTTCAGTAGGTAAAGATGTCGAAGAACCCCGACCCCTCAAGCACTCCTAACAAAAAGCTTTGGAAACATATTTGGCACTTTCCGATCTTACCTAGAGTTCGCAACTTATTGGCGCCTTGCAAAAACATCTCGCCCTTGAAAGCTAATCTCCAATCAAAAGGAGTCAAGTTAGATTCTCTGTGCTCTTTCTGTCACTCTACCCTGAAACAACACACAGATACTCTACACCTTGCAGCCTTTATCAAATTTGTCTAATCTTGTTTATATTTATGTGATTTTTATTTTGTATCTTTGTCTTTTGAGGTATGAGTTTGCACTCAAGGTGTTTTGCAAACTGCCTCAAAAGTGTTTGTCTTGGAATATTGCCTATATTTCCTCTATTTATCCATTAATCTTCGAACATTCGATGAAAGTGGACATTATTTAGGTTAAAGATAGTCGAAATACGCAAAAACAAGTCAAAGAAATCATTTGTATTTGGATTTAAAAAAAGACAATGAATTCTCTTTTCTATCTTGCCATTGATCATGTTCGCAAGAGATTGGTTGACTGGATGATAAGTTGTTCCTTTTGCTTATGGTATGTTTGTGTCGTATTAGCTTGTGAACATTTTATGGGTATCATCTTTTATGATTATGTAAGTTTTTATTTAAATTTGACTCTAAATTATAGATAGGCTATGTCCCATTTCAAATGTCCATTGAAATTTGTATTGTATGTGTTATCTAAATCTAATGAACGCATTATTAAAAAAAAAAAGACATAACCATTATACCAAAATTTTTGTTAAAGTAATAATCTTCAACCTATTATCTATTTCTGTTTAATAAGTAATATAACCCATATCAACTTTTACTTAGTAGTGTAAATGTATTTTTTTTAATTATATAATTTTTTAAAATCAATTTATAAATTTTAAAATATTTTACAAAATAATTTAAAGAAAAGGTTGTTGTTTTCCAAAGTAAATTCCCATGTGTTATGTACCTACCCTACCCTACTTAAAACTAAGAAAATTAAGATTACTCCTCTCTAAACAAGAAACATAGCATAAACACACACAATCAACTCTACCAAACAAACATGAAATTGCAAGGAAGAAGACACATATATCCATGTGTACCTACCTACCCTACCCTACTTAGAAACAGCGTCCTATTATTATGTGACGCATCTTCACTGAAGCTTTTCAATTATACTCGTAAATATATGAAATTCACACCAATTATTTTGTTACCCATCAATCTAAACCACTAAACGTGATATTATCAATCTATATGCTAGAATATAATTTAAAAGAGGCATAGTATTGCACTAACCACTCCCCATTATAAAATAGTGGAGTCATAAAAGTGAATCACTAGCAACAGATAATTATTAACAAAAAGAGACACATATTTATTCTATATGATGGAGAAAATATTTTAGTTATGAAAAAAAAAAGTTTAAAGAAACATGTTATGTGATCAAAATTAATGAAAAAAAAAAATTAGAAAACTCTTGAAATTTGATACGAAATCCAAAGTGACATGATCCACAAAAACTCCAACCGATCTTTTATGATAAAGGTAAGTAGTTGAATGGGGGAATTGGATACCATTTTCTGAATCCTCCAATTAGAATATAATAATACAATAGACAAGAATTACATGTTAGGTACACAATCTCCACTTAACAAAGCAACTATTATTTGGTTCCTTATCACCAACGATTCGTCACAATGATGTTTCCAAATGTACCTTTTTGTAAAAAGTTGAGGTTTCAACATGATTTTTCTTTTATATATTTATGGTTGGCTACTAGAGATATTCTCAATAGCTAAGGTATTTACTCGATTTAATTGTAAAGACTAATAATTTTATAATAATTCAACGAAATTTGAAACCCTCATAATTCATGTAAAATCACATTCATATTGTCGAGAATCTTAATAAAAGGTGGACACGAATTTGAGTTTTCTTTATTACTTAAAGTATGGAGTGTGGGTGGGGTGAAGGGAGAAGTGAGAGTGTGTTGTGGATGTTTCGAGGTAATAAAACGGGATAAATTTGTTGGACCTGTCAGTTTTATGCGTACTTTAGTGTGGGACGCAGTTTTATGCGTACTTTAGTGTGGGACGGATAAATAGTTTAGTCTTTTATTTTTTAATGTATCTGTTTTGTCCCGCTTTATCTTTTAGGGTTTTTTTTAGACATAAACATTAATATAAATTTTGTATTTTAAAACTTAAAATATGCAGTGCTCGCGAGTCTGTTATGCCACACCCTTGAGTATGCCCACCCCATCCAACTCCATTTTTGTGAGCTTTTGCAGGGCGAGTTTAAACAGGACGGACATGCCCGTTTACCACTCCTATTGATATTTTTCTTTCTCCGTCTTCAAATCGTTTCAGTCGTAAACTACATATTGGTCTTTAGTCAGACTGTGGTGGAATAAAAAACATAAGAGTTTTGTTGAGATGTTGGTGTCTTTGGGAGATGTACATTAAATGTTTCCCTCATGATTAACAATGTTTCTCAGGTATATCACAATGCATGTCTCCACGTCTGATGGTAATAAATCCTTTTAATACTAGGGTATTTGAGTGCTCTTGAGCAACTTGCAATGAAATCTTAATCGTTGGTGAAACAGTTTGTACTTCTCTACACTGAGGATCACATGGTTCATCTCCCTTGAAAGATATATAAAGAGTTATGTGGTTACCATGTCCCCTTTTCATTATTTGTGAACATTTGAAAGCTCTTCTCTCGAGTCTGCAACCTCTTACATCGTTGCCAATCTCCTCTTATTGGTCATTGATTCGTGTTTGCGCCACCTCTTTGAGTTCATCTTTTCGAGATAACGTCTAAGTGTGAGATTTCTCTTATTTTCAAACTTACTCATTAGGGTTTTTTGGGGAGTCAAGTTTTTGTCCTTGTTGTTTTGTGGGTTGGTGAATTCTTTTGTTATAAATGACTTTGGTGGGGGTGCAATATTTGTCTTTGTGTTGATCATGTGTTCTTCTCACGACCATTTTTTCAATATGTTCCAAAGTTTCTTTTTGACATGGATATATCTCAATTTAGAGTCTGTAGGGTGACATGAGATAACTTTTTGGTGGGGGTGCAACATTTGTCTTTGTGTTGATCATGTGTTCTTCTCACGACCATTTTTTTCAATATGTTTCAAAGCTTCTTTTTGACATGGATATATCTCAATTTAGAGTCTGTAAGGTGACATGGGATAACTTTTTGGTGTGGGTAACATTAGCCAATGTTTCTTCTCTTGCGGGTGATGGTGGCTAAGACAATGCTTTTACTAAAGTGGATCCTTCCTAATATTCAGATGTGCTTCCTCCCAAAGGGGACAAGAATATTTTCAAAAAGTACACGAGTGTGTCGTCCTTCTCCAAGAATGTTTATTTTCTTTTATAGGTTTCTTCATCCTCTTCAATGACTTTGAAATTGGCATTCTAAACCATCAGGTAATTACTTTTTCACAACTATACTTAGTGAGTTTTGCTTATTTCAAAGTCTTCAATTACTATTGTGAATAAAAGAAAGGTGTTCCATCTTTGATGCTATTCTTTCGTCTGTTTAAGGCCCAACGGAGTTCTGCCGATTCACCTCGAGGTCAAGGTCAAATATTCCTTAGGTAGACTACCAGGATGTTTGAGGTTTATTCAGAGACCATGAAGAACTTCAAGGATCAGTACTACATAGTTAGCCTTTTTACCGGTGCGAATCATGCCAACTTTGCAATATAGATTTCAAGTTGCTTTATCAATGTTCAGCTAAGTTCTCCAAGTTGTGGTGCCAGATCCCTCTCTTGGAGGATGTTGGGTCTTATGTCTATAAAAAGGATGACTTATCCCAGAAAGAAATTTATATGAATAGAAAATTGGTAGTAGTCTTCAAAGATTTGGGCTATGTTGACAACATTGTTCCTACAGAAGCGGCGTCAAGGAAGCAAAAGAAGAGGTTCATAGAGACATGCTTGTTAGTGGATTCTGCTTTGAAGGAGGGCATGCACATCATCTTTGATAAGTAATATGGGAGACTTCCTCTTTTCTTTGGCTTTGTTTATATTATAGTTATTACTTTGTCTTTAAATAATATTTGATTTGTAGATAAGATGAAGTTCTATAACACGATGCTCCAAATAAAGATGACTCTTAAGTTTGCCCATTGCCTATGTTTGTTGAGGCCGGGCAGGCTTCTGGGAGAATCTTGCATACAGGGTCCCCTGCCAGTCCGATCACAATTACCCATCCTCTTCCAATCTAAGTGGAAGTTTAGGATTCCACGGATCAAGTAGTGGTAAAAAGTGTTAAATGTTTGTCGTTGGTCGTAACGAGAGGGATGCATGTTACTATACCTTTTATCGGGGTGACTCATTGGGAAGGGTTGTGTGACCGAAATCAGACGCTCGATAAAAACTTAAGAAGGTCAGTCCTAGTGCATGTAGAACATCGAACATGTATGAATTGTCTCATTTACTTTTGGCCAATTCTGGTTTACGAGTGATTAGGGAGTTTTGATCCTCTATTTTTTTGGCAAGAATGAGGTTGTTTTTCAAGAGCAGTTGGTTGAACTAGCATACAAGACTTGTCAAACATCGTCTGCCTTGGCCTTTGGTGTTGCCGGGATGGGAGGTATTTTCTTACTTGTTCATATTTGAAAGAGGAAAAAAGTGATTCAGGAACATGACAACACCCTTACTATTGAGCTAGACCAGTACTTGAAAAAGCTTACCAAGATGACTGGTTTGATGAGAGAGATATGAAATAAAGTGCACAGTTTTTGATACCCTCACTTATTAGTCGAGTAGGTGCAATATCTTTTCAGAAAACTAAGAATAAAAATGAATCTCTATTGTTCATCTGGTCAACATTATCCACAACTGAGGCCACTATTACAGAAGTAAACCAAGAATTGGAGTCTTCTTGGAAGAGGGTAGAGGAGTAGGAGATGTCTTTGAATGAGGCTCGGGAAGGTTGGAAGAAATTTGAGGATGGTCTTTGGAAGATGTGTCATGAAACCTTAAGTTATCCAAGAGTATGCAAAGTATGTGACATGCTATTTCTTTGCTCTGCATGTTTCTTTTGAAAATTCCTTACAACAAGTGGAAGTTTTTAATCCCATTGTGCATATATCTAGAGGGAAAGTTCATCCTAATCATAATATGGTGAATGCTAAACTGTTCTTCGTTGGGTGCAAGCCGACCTCATAATTTTTCTTTTGTCCAGGAAGAATCTAAATAATGTAACATTTCTTGTGAATGAATTCCATAATTGTTGCCTCATGACATTCTTTCATATTGTTTTCTTACCATTGTTTTACCCGTTATGGTGTTATTTTAGTTCCTCTAGTTCATTTCTATGTGAACTTTTTAATCTCTGAGGTTGCGCTCTGATGTTTTGTTGGATGACTCTAAGGACCGTACACAACTAAAGGTCAATACCCTTCACTACCCTCAAGTTTGAACTTGGTTTAAGGTTGACGTAGTGGGAACTCACCTCTTTCTATGGAGTGTCTAGCTACTAAGGTAGCCCAGATTATAACTTTGTGATTAGTTGTTTTATCCATGCAAATTTTGCTGCAAGGTTTTGACTTCTTTGGTCATACGACTGAGGCGTTTGCGAAATCACCCCTGATTCATTCATTATTGGGTTTTAATTGCTTTAGTTGCACGTCTTCGACATATGCGATATCACCCATAATTCGTGGATATCTTTTATATT
Organism: Lathyrus sativus; assembly: GCA_963859935.3. Taxonomy (NCBI): domain Eukaryota; kingdom Viridiplantae; phylum Streptophyta; class Magnoliopsida; order Fabales; family Fabaceae; genus Lathyrus; species Lathyrus sativus. The sequence continues at coordinate 776,390,073 of OZ012735.1, forward strand.
CATAAAGAAGAGAATTTAGTGAAACTTTATTCACTCATTTTGTAAAAGATGGTATTATATACGCATGCGACAAAGGAAACTTTAATCAAGAGATATGATCAATGCTTATTCTCCTTTGTATATGCTGATACAAAATTCCTCATTTGGTCTTAGTTTTTATTTGTATTTGTCCCCCCCGCATCTTTTAGGTCATGATTAGTCATGTCATGCCTTTTGGGATCCCTAATCCTTTCTTTTAGGGACTTTATTTCCTTTTCTTATAGTTTCTTGGTGAGGGAAGCCAGATTGATATCCATTGCCTTATTTTTGTCTTTCCCTTTCTCGCTGCATTGCAAGGCTTTGTGTATCCTCCATGCTCTAGATAGGTTGGCACAAATTTTTATCGGCTCGCTGTGAATACTGTGATACGTTAATTTGAGGTGGACCGAGGAGGTCACCACATCCAACATTATCGCGAAGGATCTGCCTAGGATACAATTGTAAAAGCTCTTATAATGAAATAATTAAAAGTCAATCATCCTAGTGTCCTTCCTTTCTTCCAATGTGACCATCAACTCCATATACCCTCACAAAAGAGTTATCGTGCCATTAAAGACATGTAGTTCAAATCCCTCATACGACCACATCATCTCTTTTCTCAATCCAAGCTTCTTGAAAAGTTTCACATAATCGATGTCGGAAGAGCCTCCCTATCAATGAGAATCTAGGATAAATAAAAATTGGACATTTGTTGTTATCACCAAGAGGGAAATCTCATTCGGAATTCTTCCCACCTTTTCACTATACCGAAACCTAAGGATTGACCTTTTCGACTTTTAGTTAGAGGTTGTTCCTTATTCCTTATTGATTTCCATTAATTCAGAAATCCTCATCTACATAGTCCCCTTTGAGGTTTTTCATTACTATAGGGATACCCTCAGTGGCGGAAGCCATGCATTGTCATTTCCCCTTTTTATCTTCTTCTTCTTTTCTTACACTGTATTTCTTCTCCTTGGACACTCTTATTAGATCAATAGCTTTCTTATGAGAAGCCTTTTTTGGGTCGAAAGGACTGTTTTTTTAGACTCATACTGTCTTCCATGACCTATTGTTTAGTCTCAGTCGTCTCTTTGGCCTCCATCTTAGGTGTACTTGGTGAGTCACCCATTTTTTATTAGCTCTTCAATTGCATCCTTTAGATGGACACATTCACTAGTATTATGGACATAACTTTTGTGGAAACAACAATACTTCGACTTATTTTTCCTAGATGACTCTCTAACTAGATAGAGGTTCCTGATACCGACTTCTTTGAACTCATTGTTCGTGCATTCTTTCTATAATTTCTCCTTTGATATTTTTAAAAGAATGTATGCATTAAATATGGATTGGGGTCCTCGCTCCTCATCATCTCTACTTCAGTTACTATCATTTTTTGAAGCTCGACCATATTCTAGGTTTCTAACTGCTTGCATCTTCTCTTTACCTAGGAGTTCTTCTTCGTAATTGATATAGGACTAGGCTATATTCAATAAGGCGCTTAAGCTGCAAGCTTTTTCCAACCCTAGTTTCTCTAGAAACATACAATTTGATATCAATCCCTTCTTGAATATCTAGCATTTTAATCTGTCGTCCTTACCTCCCACTTCCCCTAATACCTTGGTGATTCTCTTGATTTACTCTCGAAGTGTCTCTTTCTTCTTCTACATGATCCTGTTAAGTATGACTTATGTCAGGTTTCCATTTTCTAGGGATAAACGGAGTCGTGAACAAATCACATAGTTCATTCCACAAGTCTATGCTCCCGTCTATGAGGGTTTTGAACCAAATCATGACATTTCTCTTGAGAGTTAATGTAAAAATCTTACACTTCATAATTCCCTGGGTGTGGTAATAGTCTAACCTATTGTCCACATGTTCAATATGCACATTTGGATCCTAAATACCTTCTTATATTTCTAGCTTTGGGGCTTCACAAGGGATCTTGGGATCCAGTTATCCATAATGCATGCAGATAGTGGGTTCCTCTTCCACTTAGAGGTCATGGAATATGCAATGTACCTTTTCCTTCTCTATAAATAGTATGTTGGCAAACTATGAGAATGGTGAACCTTGGATGGAGTGTGGTTCATCACTCATCCCTTTAGAATCAGGTGGGGAGTATGATGTCTTTTGCTTCGATTACGACTCTACAACTATTAAACTGTTATTTACGGTGAGGCGACATCTACAAGAGCCAATTTTTGTATGAATTTTTTGTCACCGTGAAAACTTTCCTTGCGATTCACAAATGAGCGCATTAAAGGTTCTCTTAAATTATGAGTATCGTGTCTCTAAAGCTTTGGGGTTTTGCTATTGTACCAGATTCTAGACACTATTTAGTAAGGCGATTGCTCCTTGCATGCCTAGGTTGTCTTGTCGTTGCTGAGTGTTTGGGAGCATCTCGTGTCAAGGCATTAGCAGTTGTGAATGAGGTTATTGTGAAGGTTTTCTTGGTAAATCTATTGCACAAGTTGAAAGAACAAAAAAAGGCTTAAGAACATTCAGCGATCAATTCTTGGAGGAGAAAGTTCTTCTTACACAGTAGCAGACGAAGAAGTCACTAGAACTAGATTGTTCTCTATCAAAGAGAGAGGTGAATCTTTGTATCTCTAGTGGCCGCAACAACATCGTGATGTTGAGTGACATATTGAGTAACCTTCAAGGTCACCGTGGATTCAAGAGTTCATTATCTGACCTGTTTGAGAAAGATCAGTGTTTTACAAGAGGATTGTCAATGATCTGTCCTCGGTGAATAAACGATGTTCTTTATATAGAAGTGGAGGGAATCAAGAGTTGATTTACATAAAAGGAATCAATTTTCAATTAAAGAACTAGAAATGTGTAGTGAGGTGGTGAAATAAAGTCTTGGTGTAATGGAACAAGCTTTTGGTACAATGGAGATATGGTGGATCTGCAAAGTTAATACTTCAACACCCAAACCCGTTATTGAGTGAAAAGTAGTATGAGAGTGAGAATAAATTCGATACCTAAAATGACACGATGTGGTCTTTATATAGAATAAACAGTTAAAACTATTTGTGTGTTGTTACTGCATTGTTGTTCGATTATTAATAATAATTATTTTATTATATTATTTTTTTACAGAATATTAAATATAATAAATATAATATTTTAATTTTATTAGTTTATGTACATGAAGAGAAGAATGCAAGAAAAAGATGAATATTAGAGAGACATAATCTTCATTCTCTCTAGAAATTTCCCTCAGCCTTTTAGGTTTTGGTGGTCGCTTCCCATCTTCATGGTGGTTCTCCTCTGCCACCTTTATAATGGCCACATCCTCCTCTATTGAGAGCGTTACCCACTCCTTTCAACTACATCCACATGCTCTTACCAAAACCAACTCACTCATCGGTTACTCCCTTTCTCTACTTTGAATCACCATCACCCATCTCATTCCGTTGATGCGGCCACCACCGGAGTCACCACCACCAAGAAATGATGATTTTGTAATGTAATGTTTTAAAATATCAAGATTAACAATAGGAGATGTGTCTCTCTCCCGTGTAGCTGCTTTTCCACATCCGATGTCGGAAACCATTCGTCCACCTTCAAAACCGCCATGGATAATCTACACATTGTAGATATTTCCTATGTCAGATTTTTGTACTTCTATTTATGTTTATGTATTTTTTTTTATTTTTTGTCTTTGTCTTTTGGGGTCTAAGTTTGCACTTATGGTGTTTGACAAAAAGCCTTAAAAGTGTTTTGTGTCATAGAGCAACACCTACATTTCCTCTATTCATCAATTAATGTTTGAACATTTGATAAAAATGGATAATATTGAGACCAAAGATATTTGAAATGTGCAAACACGTATCAAAGAAATCATCCATAATTGAATTTAAAAAAAGATTGTGGATTATTTTTTCTATCTTGCCATTGATTGTGTTTGTAAGAGAATGAATGGCTGAATGATAAATTATTAATTATGCTTCTGGTTTGTGTGTGTTCTGCTAACTTCTTTCTGGTTTGTCCATGTTCCGTTCATTATAAATAATTTACACTAGTATTCGAAATTTCTCGACCATTAAATTTCAGTTTCATTACCTCCAATAATCACGAGTAGTTTGCCAATAAGATACTTATTTTTCTAGTGCATATATATGTGTGGCATGTGTATGGAATTAACTATATATAATGGTTTTGGAGTTCCATTATGAGGATTTGGCTTCAACCTCTTAGCAAAAGATGACCATGGATAAAGGCTAGACTAAGGTGACGCATCAGAGAAAGTCTGGTAAGAGGTGGGATAAAGAAGGTAGAAGAAGGGGGAAGAAAGTCGATTTCTCAACTACTTTTTCATCACGAAATTCCCAAAGAAGATGAAGGCAAAGAAACTGTACGCGGTTTTTTCAGAGTTTAGAGATGTGGATGAGGTTTTCATACCTCAGAAGTGCAATAGAAGAGGGAAGAAGTACGATTTTGTTCGGTTCTTTGGAGTGGAGGATATTAGGAGGACGGTGCTGAAGCTTGACAACATCCTAATTGGTGGTAGGAAACTTTATGCTAACGTTCCGAGATTTGTGAAAAAGCAGTCGTTCTCAGCTGAAGATAAGAAACCAGTTTATTGGGAATGCAAGGAGGAGGAAAGCAAAGGTAAGGAAGGATTTAGGAATCCATCTTACCAGAGTCACAAGGGCTTTTCATATAGATGCAATAAGTTTAGACCTACATATAATGATGCGACTTGTTCGAGGAGTGATAAGATGAAATGTGCATTATGTTTTGAGGTAGGGGATGAAATGCTGAGTTGGTTCAAGCGAGCTTATGAGGAAAGGGTTCTTCTTCAAGAAATACATACAACATTCAGAGAAGCTTTAATATCGGAGGTTTTTTTGATGTTAAAGTCACTCCGCTGGGAGCTAACCTGTGCTTGTTGGAAGAGAAAGAAGATGATGTTATTGAAGAACTCTTTAATAGTGCCAAAGATTGGCTCGAGTAGTGGTTTGATGAGGTTAAGAGTTGGGAACCTAAAGACGTTGATCCTGATAGGCTTACTTGGTTAAGAATGTACAGTATTCTTGTCATGCTTGCTCGGTGCCTTTCTTTGAGTTCATGGCTATAAAGGTTGGCAAGTACGTCAGTTATGAGGAAAACTCTGCCAACTTCACTAAAATGGACATAGCCAACATCATGGTTAGAACTTCTTGCAGATTACTCATAGATGAAGTGTTTAACATGGCCATCAATGAAGTCGTCTACAAGATTAAAGTGGTGAAGGAGTCTTTGGGTCCTATATGTAAAACCGTGTTTAAGAATAAAGGTTTTGTGTCTGGATCGGATTCGGAAGACTCCATCGTTAAAGAAAGTGAATGCTAGTGGAACTTCGACGAAGGGTTTATCGGAGAAGACGAAGATGATGAGTATAATACCCGAGGTTTTTTAGGTAGTAGACCTATTTATGGAGTAGGGTGCAAAAAGGATGATTTTGGAGTTTCTCTAGATAATAAAGGGGATTCAGAAAGAGATGTTCTAATGAAAAATGGAGGATTCGAGGTGAATAAATGCCTCACTCAGGTGGACGCTGTAGCTACTGGACAAGTGTCAGTTAGGAAGGTGAGAGAGGTCATACGTGTAGGATTTTTCAGTAAAGTGGGTAATAGAAAGGCAATCTTTGTTTTAAGAAAGGGACAGGTGTCGGTAGGAGTGATGATGCTTCTTTTGATGACCATATTAGGGTCTTATTTGTTTCTAAGACCCAAGATGTTTTAAATGGGACGGGCGTAAAAGTGGACAAAGAGGCCCTAGTTAGGAAAAGGATTTTATCCTTTTCTCAACAGATTGTTATGAATGAGGAATTAGGGATTTCACGTGGAAGTTCCCCCAATTTCATAGCTTCTTCAAGTTCTCCTCAAAAGGTTGTGGTTTCTTCTATTTCCTTTCCAAAGTCGTCTTACAAGGTCATTGTTGGTGATTCTTGTGGATTAGTAAGTTTAGGTATTCAATTAAGTGTTTCTCCTTCTGTATTGGAGAGGGTTGGTTCTGAAGAGATTCCTTCTACTATGTGTCATTCTGTCACTGATTCTAAGGTTTTATAAGGCAATAAGAGATTCTAGGAGGAAATGGAAAGCAAAGTTTTGATTAAAGTTTGGGAAATTATGGACTCTTTAGGAGTCAGAGGTGGAGGTAACAAGTCAAGTGTTATTGAATACTTCATGGTTCTAGAGGTTAGAAATGAGGAAGGCAAATCAAAGAGGGAGTTACCTAAATAAGGTTTTTAATGAATATTCTGTCCTTAAATGTGAGAAGGTGTAGCAGTGTGATTAAGAGGAAGCGGGTGGCTAGATTAATTCAATCAAGTAATGTTGATGTCTGCTTTATCCAAGAAACCAAATTGAAAGAGTTTGATTGTAACTTGGCATTCTTGTTGTGGGGCAGTTCGGATGTAGAAGGGACTGTTATTGGAGCTAAGAGGAAATATGGTGGCATGGTAATTTTGTGGAGGAAAGGGTCTCTCAACTTAATTTGTAGCTTCATGAAAGATGGGTTTGTGGGTCTTAATGCTTTTTGGAAAGATAAGGGTTTGTTTTTTTGTTAATGTCTATTCTCTGTGTTGTCTGGATTTGAAGAGAAAATTTTGGCGTGAATTGATAGAGACTAAAGTGAAGTTTGGGAGGGGAGATTGGGTCGTAGGTGGGGATTTTAATTCGGTAGCTTTCTAAGAGGAGAGGAAAGGAAAATCTGAAGGGGGAGATGGAAGAATTCTACGACTTCATTGGCAATCTTGAGTGTGTTGATGTATTGTGCGTTGGTGGCCAGATCATATGGTTCAATAGCTTAGGCAGTTCTATGAGCAAAATAGATCGGTTTTTATTATCGGAAAAATTGGTTGATGATTGGAAGGTGTTTGGTCAGTTTATTATTTGTACGAACGAGTTTTGGAAGAGAATGAACTAACAAGAGGGTATGCTTAGGCTGAAGGCGAGAGAGACGTGACTGAAGGAAGGAGATAGTAACTCTAGTTACTTCCATAGAGTTATGAAGAGAAAAAGGTGTAGAAACAATATCAGCTTTTTCAACTCTTGTAATGGCAAGATAGAGAGTGCGGATGGGGTTAAGAAGAAGGTGAGGAGGTTCTTTAAAGAGAACTTTAGTGATGCTACTAAAACCCGTCCTTTCTTCGAAGACTTGGATTTGAAGCTGCTGTCTGAAGTTGACAAATGTAGTTTGGATTGTGAGGTCACTGAGAAAGAGGTTAAGAATGCAATATGGGGTTGTGTAGGAAGGAAAAGTCCAGCCCCTGATGGTTTTTCTTTTGCATTCTTTCAAGCGTGCTGGTGTATTATCAAGTCTGACGTGGTCAAATTTGTTATAGATTTCTGCTGCAAACCTGTTCTTACTAAGGCTGTTACTACTTCTTTCATTACTTTGGTGGCTAAAACTAATAATCATCAACAACTGTTGAACTACATACCGATTTTCCTGGTGAATTGTGTCCAAAAAATTCTCTTCAAAATCTTGGCTAGCCGTCTGAAAAAGGTTGTTGGAAGCTTGGTTTCGATTGAGCAGACGACATTTGTGTCGGGTAGGTGTATTTTTGATGGTGATGTGGTTGCTAATGAAGTCATGGATATAGCTAAGAGGAGTAAACAAGAATGTATGGTAATGAAAATAAATTTTGAAAGGGCTTATGACTGTGTGTCTTAGGTGTTCTTAAAGGCTTTAATGGAGAAGTTGAACTTTAGATCAAAGTGGTTAGGATGGATTGACTTGTTGGTTTTCAGTAGGACTATGTCAATTCTGGTTAATGGTAGTGCTACTAAATATTTTAATGTGAGTAAAGGCCTTCAAAAAAGAGATCTGATGTCGCCATTTCTCTTCATTTTTGTGATGGAGGTTCTTACTCTTTTGGTGAAGAAAGTTGTTGTTAGAAAGTATTATGCGGTAGTGTTTTATCGTATCCACAAGGATTGAAGAGAATATAGATGCTTGTCGTTCAACGGTTTAATGACTTTAGAAAAAAGGGGGTTTTTAGAATGGTTTCACTTTTCGTAACATAAGTTTTCAAGAAAGAAAACAGAATAAAAGTCGGTCTAAGTTTGATAAAAGCATGTCAAGATTAGGGTTCGCTAGTCCGTCCTAAACGTATCCAATTAATCAAATATGTGAACAAAGTTCTAACCAACATAATCGCGTATCCTCGCAAAAACATTCATCTCTAAAGCGATTTCGTAAGTGTTATTGTTTTGATCGTTAAATGATATCTCTAAATAACAATTGAAACAATAATCATTAAGATCGATACAACGTGGATATCAACTTTCAAATCTATGTCTAGCATTTGTATAGTTGATAGATGAAGAAGTTAGGTCAAGACTTGGAAAGTTCATGTCTAAAGCAATTCAAACCATAAATGTACAAATAGTAGCAAATAACTTCATCTACATTGAGCATAACATTGTTCACATACAAGAGATTAAGAAGAATACATAAAATCTAAACAAACTACTCCTAACCTTGAAAACAGAGGGATTTAGCCACTCATTTCCATGATAGCTTGAGCAACAAGTTTCGGAAGAAGGTTGATCAACATCTGAGTCGAGTAATCGAGAATGGATGGGAACTCACCTTCTTTTGGTGAAATATTGCTAAGAGATGATGAGAAATGAAAGAATGGGTTTTTTAGGTCAGAAAAATCCTCTCCAATGCAAATACAAAAAAATAGATATTTTTACAAAAAGTAGCCCATGCTACTTATAGAAGGGTCAACTGAGCTATCATGTTCGCTAGACAAACAAAGTTGTTCGCCTGGCGAACTCCAAAAGTGCCACCTGAAGTTCCTGTGCCCTGTGAACTCTCCCCAGACAAGTTTCCAAAAGTTCGCTAGGCGAGTAATCCTTCGCCTTGTGAGTTTATGGCCCTTTCCTTACTGTTTTAAGTTTGGGAGTGTTCGCTGGTTACTCGCTGCTTCTTCGCCTAGCAAGTGCTTCGCTGCCTCCCTCGCCTAGCAAGTTTATGACCCTTTCCTTACTATTTTGGATTCTTGGCCTTCGCTACATAGTTCGCCTAGCGAACTTTGTGAAGTTTTGGAGGGAGCTTCGCTAGCCAGTTCGCCTAGCGAACTTGCTGATGTTTGCTTGCTGTCTTGGTTTCTTTGTCATCTTTCTTGTGTCTTAATTCTCACCATTTCATGCCAAATTCCTGCACAATAATACACAAATTAAAGGTACCAAGATACTTTCACACAAAGTTGCAAACCAACCAAAGCAAGAGTGATTTTGAACACTTTCTTGACAAAAAAGGAGTGAAAGATGCCCACATTTGATAGCTCAAATAAGCACAATTGAGCATCTAACAGCTGTCCAATTTGATTTGTACAAGGGTTTCTTAGTGAGTTCTGAAGTTTCTTATAATATGGTCTAATTGGCAGATGACACTCTGCTGCTTGGTGAAGCTAATTGGAGTAATCTTTAGTGTATTAAAGTGGTGCTGCGAGGATTTGAATTGATGTCAGGGTTGAAAATTAACTTTTTCAAAAGCCGGATTGGAGGAGTGAATATTAGTGATGATTTCTTGGAAGCAGCATCAAATTTTCTTCATTGTAAAGTGTTCAAGTTGCCCTGCAAGTTCCTAGGGGTGATGATTAGTGACAGCACTAGAAAGGTTTTTGTGTGGAAGGATGTCTTAGACAACATTCGACGTAGGCTAGCGGTTTGGAAAGGTAAACACTTGTCTATTGGAGGGAGAGTTGTGATGATTAATGTTATGCTAAACACTATGCCATTATACGCTCTATCTTTTTACAAAGCTCCTGTTAGTGTCCTGAAATGATACAAAGGTAACAGAGTAATTTCCTGTGGGGGTGGTGGAGATAGTTCAAGGAAGATTCATTGGGTCGATTGGAGGATAATTTGCTTGCCAAAAGACAAAGGTGGACTTGGCATTAAGGACGTTTCACTCTTCAATAGATCCCTCACGGATAAATGGAAATGGAGGTGTCTTCATCCTGAAGGCTTGTTTTGGAAAGGCATTTTAGAGTTTATATATGCGAAGAACAAATTTGGGTTGGAAATTACAGGTTTTGATGGTAAGCCAGGTAAGAATTCTGATTCTATTTGGTGGAGAGACTTAATGGGGGTGAGTTTTTACAAGAGTTGTGGTTCTGATGTGTTTGTTGAGAATCTTAAGTGTACATTGAGAAACGGTAACAGTGTTGCCTTTTGGCATTGTAAATGGGTGATTGATGTCCCTTTGAAGGTTATGTTTCCAAACCTGTACCTTTTCTCCCCCAACTCAGGTGGTTCTGTAGGAGACGTGAGAGAGTGGAGTGATTTTATTTGGCGTTGAAAGCTGTTGTTCGATGATTTTTCTAGCGATTCAGTTATGGTTAGAGAGAAGGAGGACTTATTATAGTTATTGTGTTTAATGGAGCCATCGGCGGAAGATGATGTTGATTCTTATTCGTGAGATCCGACGAGGTCTTCTAATCCATCCTTCTTTCCTTCTTTTACTGTGGCGTCTTATTATGAGGTTCTGCTACTATCTAGGGCGTTGAATGTGGTGGGAGGTGATGTTTTGGGAGGGTTAAAAAAGGTTTGGGAGGTGAGAGTTCCTTCTAGAATTCAGGTTTTTATTTAGAGGGTTTTGAGAGATCGTATCCCAACTAGGATTTGCTTGCGAGAAGAAACATCTTTGTTAGGGGGAAGGGTTTGAGTTGTCCAGTTTGTATGAGCTTTGATGAGAATATTAAGCACTTGTTTTTAGAATGTGTCTATGCAGGAAAAGTTTGGTTAGGGGTTGAAAAGTAGTGTGGATTTCAAGTGTTCAAATGAGGCTCTTGTGTTGATTCTTTTACAGCTTTTAGAAGCTCCTCTAAAGTTGTAGCAGAGCAATCGATGGGTAACACCATTTGGCCTTTGACGGTATGGTTCCTGTGGGCGAACAAAAATTCTGTTTCTTTTAACGCCAAACTTTTATCGGTTGACGATACCATTAACTCTATTAAGTTCTTTTCTTGAAAATGATTTTCTATCGGCTGTGATAAAAACATTGGTTCATTTTATGACTGGTTCACTACACCTTATGAGTGTATTATGAGGGTATAGTTTGCTTGTGTTGTAAATGGGTTGTGCACTCCTTGTGCAGTTGTTAATTGATATCATTGCTTACTAAAAAAAAACTTCTAAACACTATCTATAACGTCTTTTATGACTATGTAAATTTTTGTTTAGAATTAACTCCAAACTATTGTTGATATGTCGTAGTTTAAATGTCTCATGAGATTTGTATTGTATGTGTTCTCTTAATTAATCTAATGAATGCATTATTTAAAAATAATGAAGATCAAAATTCTAACTCTAATAAAAATAAAAGTAAAAGAAAAAAGAAAAATCAGCATCTATCACAAATTGAGGTGGTAGAAGCAAAACTGACCTCATTGTCATAGCTATGTCTATTTTCTTTCTAACATTTTTTTATTATATGTAAGGTTAATAATCATACACTTAATTAAGTATTATTAAAAGATCTAAACATCTTCCACTTTATCACATCATATCAGTCTACTTAGAATCAACTTAATTTAATGCAAAATTATTGATCTTTAGGTGGGCATCTTGTCAAGAGGTTTGAGATGCCCCACTAAGGAGCATTACAGTTAGCTAGTCTTATAACATAATTTATGCTCACATGGAACCATTCTTTATGTTGCTTCACCAATAGACATTAATGAGTCAAACCATTAATAATAATGTTCCATTACTAAGATTCTTATGTTGTCACAATTATACGAATCTTATTTCCATTTACATAATTTATTAATTATTCATATGGTATAGTAACCATTTAATTTCTTATATAAAGGGTCATTTCTTTACCTTTCAAACTCATTAAACTTGCTTTGTTCTCTCAATTCATCATTGTTATAAGAATGTCTTCTTCACTTGAATTAGGAAATGATCAGTTCTCGGAGGCTAATAATGTAATTCTCATGTCCTTGATGGAAGAAACACATGAATTTGAAGATGAATACTTTGGTGATGATAAACTTGTAAGTATGATTCAATCACTTGAAGCAGAGATAAGTGACACTCAAAATTATGACATGGGAGGATATATGGATGGTCAAGATTGTTCCACGTCATCATTCATTGGTTCTGATCATTGGATTGATATGGAATTGGTCTCTTCCTCACCGTTTGATGAGGTGAATGTGAATGCATGGATGCCTTGTGAAAATGAGATGGAATATGAAGATCAAAATTTCATTGATGATTTTCAGATGTGTTGTGGAGTTTTCATGGAACAACAGCATAGAGAAACTTATAATTTGTCCCAAGTATCAAATGATGCAGTATTCTAAAATTAAGCAATAGTAATATTATTTGTAAGGAAAAAGTATCATATTGTCACATATTTGTGAAGAGAAGAGTCCTATAATACATATAATACATTATATGTGAAAGATCTTATTTAATGGCTTAGACATTTTTTTCTTCTTTTAATTAGTTTTTCTTCCTCTCTTACTTCTTTGAGTTGACTATATAAGCAAGAAAAAAAATCTATGAACTATGTGCATTAATGTCATGAGTAAAAAGCATTCTCACTTTAATCTCATCACAATGTTTAGTAATTCTAAAAAAACTAAGACTCCTAAGTCATATATAGTTAAAATATGCACAATTTTCAAATCAAATCACTATTAATAATTTCATAAATAAGAAAATTTATTATATCTTTGACACGTACCACAAAATGAATCACTCCTTAAAATCACATTCTCTTTGCAGTCGTCTTAAGAGGGATACATTTTTCTAAAGGTCAGGTTCAAAACCTGTATCGTAGACTTTAGTGGAGCAGGAATCTCTAGGCAACCTATGTCCTATGCAATAGGGTATACCACCACATCCGCTGACATTAGAATCCGGTCCTCACTAAAGAGAAATCTCCAATAAAAGCGAGTAAATGCGTATGATACACGTTCAAATTTCCCTTTCGATGTATATTTACAAATATTCTTGAGTCGGAGATTGATCACTTACCTTTTGTAGTATATAATCGTTGTTTGTCGAAATATGCACAACACAAATGATGAGGCCTATACTTTGTCAACATGAACATAATCCGGAATGAGTGAGCATTTTTTCTACGGTGCTAGTTGTGGTCGAACAAAATTTTTGAAAAAATACAAATTTAGAGTCCTGGTATGACTAAATTTTGTAAATACGTGAATGATTGAATATCAGCTCAACATACCAGGTATATTTATATAACCAATTATGCACAATGTAGCTTAATGTGTATCACATTTCACTAATTTGCATTGATGCATTATAAAAATGAACCTCATAATCATTAATGAATCTTATTCATTTAGTTAATCTTTAGTCTATTTGTCCTTATGTGTGTGATCCTACAAGTTTTCTTAATGTTATAAATAATATTTAATCACCTATTTAATATTATAAACAATGATGAATATCTAGCAACACACCACAACTTTCCAATTGAAAAGAATATCATGTGATATGGCGTAATCTTTCTTTGATAATGATCATGTGTATATTTATCCATTTCTCTTAAATCTACATCGAGTATAAGTCAGAGTATGTATCACTCTTGTATAGTCTAATATAATACTCTTTGATACCTAAGTATACTTAGCAACAATAAAAAAGTCTCAATAGCCCATATTGAATCATTTCAACATCAATATGCATTTTAAAGTCATACTCGTTTAGTAGACCTAAAGATATTATGCCCTTATATGCAGGAGAACCAAATCTCATTTAGGTCACTTTGCATGAGTCATAGAGTACCTAGTTTACTAGTTTAATAATCGTATTATTACATTAATTATTTGATAGTGTTAAAGTGATCAATTTCTCATGTAGGAACCATATTGGTTTTTGGTAGAAGAGTGACATACACAAGTCTCACTATGAGAATGAATTATGATACTTACATAACAAATTGTGTACTATTTTCATGGTGGGTCAATCTAGTATAAATATTACTACTAATAGATTTTTATGTATAGGTTGGTAAGAGCTAAAATTGATTTGAAATGAGGGAATATTTACAGTTGTTGTGAAAATCGATACTGGAATAACAAAGTATAATCGATTTCTTGATCAACAAGAAGCCCAAAAGGGTATCAAAAAATAGGGAAACAAAAAGAACACAATAAAATTGGTTATAAACTGCTATTCTTTATTTTCTCTTTGAAATAAGATTACAAGTGTTAAAGAATAGCAAATAACCTCTCAAACCCTAATTAGGATTTGCACTACACCCTTAAGATGAGAAACTAGCATGCTATTTATAAGAAAACTAGCATACTAACCTATGGGCTTTTATACACAAGCCCATTACACAAGCTAACTTAGGGAACAAGCTAACTTAAATAATTGGACTTACAACCAAAGCCAAATTTGACATGCTAACACTCCTAGCATACTTCGACTGCAGCATATGAACAAACTTCGACGACATGCTCATATTCTTTTGAATTGTCGAACCAAGAAGCTAACCTTCGACCATAATGGATTTCAATCAAATATCTTAAAAATCTCCACCTTTGAATAAACTCTATAGCATCAAGGGAACAAACTAGCTTTCTTCATGCAACTTTATCAACTGCATATAGTGGAAGAACTTATAACTTGGTAATGTCTTAATGATCATATCAACAACATTGTGATCCTGTCGAAACCTTCAACACTTAGACTTATCCACGCTCGATCATCCCTCTGTCGAAATGCAGTCTCACATTGACGTGCTTAGTTCGCTCATAATAGGCTGAATTCTACGACAGGTGTATAACACTTTGACTATCAAATTTAACAGTGACAACTCGATCTTGAAGTTTCAGATCTTTAGTAAAATCTTTAAGCCACAATGCTTCTTTTACAACTCCAGCGAGGGAGATATATTCAGCTTCAGTGGTTGATAAGGAAACAACCTTCTGAAGCATTGCTTTCCAACTTATAGATGTGCCAAACATAGTGAACACATTCCAAAAATAGATTTTCAGGAATCTATACAACATGCATAATCAGAGTCGATATACCCTTCAATTTCAGCTTTATTATTTTCACCACACGCTCCCCCATAAATCACGATCTGTTCAGAGACTCATTTATGTACCTTAGAATCCACTTAAATTTTTTCCATTGAGCCTTTTTAGGATTCGTCATGTACCTGCTTACAAGACTTACTGCATATGATATATCAGATCTAGTACAAACCATAACATACATCAAAGAACCTAATATGTTAGCATATGGCATGCTATTCATATAAGCTCTTTCTACCTCGATACTGAGACACTGATTTGTATTCAACTTGAATTGAGGGTTTGTCGGAGTTAGAATAGGATTTGAATTCAACATACCAAACTTTTCGAGAATCTTCTTCAAGTATGCCTCTTGAGATAAGCATAATCTAGACTGCTTTCTATCTCTTCAGATGTCAATCCCAAGAATTTTGGATACAGCTCCCAGATCCTTCATATCGAACTCCTTATTGAGTCCAACCTTCACTTTCATTACATCCTCGACAGTGTTGCTTGCTATGAGAATATCATCCACATAAATCAACAAAATAACAAATGAATTTATAGGTCAAAATCTAAAGTAAACACAATGGTCGATCTGACTTCTAATGAAACCTATGTGTGCCATGAACTTGTCGAATCTCCTATTCTATTGTCGAGGAAATTGTTTCAGTCCATATTCACATCCATTTGTTCCAATTCATTTGTTCCAATTCCAGGCCGAATTGTGCCATTATGGCAAGCAATATTCCAATGGATATGTGCTTCACAACACGAGAGAAGACATCACTGAAGTTGACACCTTGTTTCTGAGTGAAACCCCTTATGACAAATCTTGTCTTGTATCTCTTTGACGTCACTCATTCGGTTCCTTTCTTAACTTTAAAAATCTACTTACAGATGACTAATCTAGCTTCAACAAGTTTCTTGATCAGTTCCTAAGTGTGGTTATTATGAAGAGACTTCATCTTATCATCTATGGCCTTCAGCCATTCAGTCTTATTTCGACTTATCATAAATTCCTTATAGTCTCTAGGTTCTCCATCCAGAGCCTTACTTGTAGAGATTAAGGCATAAGCTATAAGATATGCATACCCAAGTCTTTGAGGTGGCTTGATGAGTCTTCTCGACCTATCTTTTTCCAACAGGTAGTCATCAGCAGTTTCCTCAGTTTTGATAACTTTTTCAGTTTCTTCTACTTCATCTGGGTCATGCAATTCAACATCACTATGCTCCACCTGTCGCACCCTAATTTTTGACCACAAGATCTCACCTCTGTTTGTGCATTTTCTTTTGCTATTTGACTTTATTTTAATATGCATGTTTTACGGCTAACGAATGCGCGCAGGGTTATTTTGTTGCGAAGACGTCTCTGGCGGAGTTTCATGATTAGATCCCCTTAAATCAAGATTTTTGGTCCTTTTCAAGCTTTCTCTCTTTATCAAGGAAGGTTTGACAAGACAAGGTTCGTACAGGAACTGAGATCATGGATTCATAGATTGAAGCATTGGTAGTACAAGATTTTGGATTCAAGATTTAAGGATGATTCATTTGATGCGTTTCAAATTGATATCCAATTCCATCAAGTGTATTCTAAAAGGGTTCAAGACTTTTGTTTTTTAATAAGCTGGGATTAAGCTCAATTTAAGTCATCACTTTGGTTAAGGTGGCACCTAAATTCAAGGGAGGATTGCAAGTCCATTCAGTTATGAGCACAAGTTCGAGTCCTTTTGAGATCTGTTAAGCATTTTTTGCAAGTTCATTATAAAGAAAATCGCCTGAGGGATTCATTCGATTTCTACACAATTGACGTCGAATTCACATAATGAAACTTCGAATACATTACAAGTCACTCTTTCACAGGGTACAAATTGGTAAATTCACCACTCAAGAATTTCATGTGTTCACATTTACATGAAGAATCATTTCAGGGTTTTCCATTTTTGGGTTATCTTAACAATTGATGCTGCTACAATGGTGAACATGACAAGGTTTAGAAGTTTACACATGTGAGCTCTACAGTAATTCAAAAGACATTCATATACGGATTACAAAGACTTTATACTTTACAACATTAAGTAACTCAGTATATAACAAGACCCAGACAATTAGGATTCTGCTTTTGTTTCCTAAGGTTTTCCCCGTTTGTGAAGCTACACGGCGCAAGATCTTCAGCACAATGAGAACTATCCGGTTACGGTTTCGTACAGCTCCAAACACGGTCCGGCTCAGCTGGAGGAAAGATTTTCGCCTGCATTCCAAGAGGCGAAGCCATTAGTTGCGCTAAGAGAATTTGCGCGGCTGTACTCATCAAAGGGTTGGATATGCATACAAAGGTCACTATAGCCAGATCGCAAGAGGAAGATTTCAAATACACAACTTCAAATGTCATCAAACAGACCTTATAAATCAATTGAAGCATAATTATCACTACTCACCTGCTCCCAGTTGTTGGAAGATCAGCAGCAGCAGAAGTAGGAGACCAATGTTGGGACATACAACGCGATACGTAATCTGTAACCGACAATGCATACAATTATGTAAATGAAGGACAGTCGTTAACTCGTTCTCAAGCAACATCATCAGCTGGTGATTACAAACATAAGGTCCAAGGAGAGCTTTCTCCCAATGCTGCAGACATCCTGCTGATGCTTTGAGCCAATCATCCTGATACCTATTACAGGAGCAACACTAACCTAAGTATTTAGATGCACTAAAATACTATCAAAGCCTTGTGTCCTGGATAATTGTATAACCAGACTTGCTTAACTTCAACAAAATGATGATTGCAAATGCACATACCTTGCGAGTACAGAAGGGAATGGAACATCAACAAAATTGAGGTTCAGCCGGGAGCACAGGTGTTGCTCTGTCTCTGAAATTGCACATGTCTTGACCAGATTTCCTTTGGGAAGCCTCATCTACTTTGGCACTGTCCACCATGCTAAAAAAAACTGCAGTAACATTCAATCTTATTAGTAGGCCAAAAGACAAGGTTTCCATCACTAATGTAAAAGCAACCTATACCTTCAAGGCTGGATGATCCACAAATAGACGGTTGGATAAAGAGCATGTGATTCTCCTTGCTGCTAAGGCCACTAAGACTCAAAATCAGGATGCTATTGATCTTGTCATCGCTAGAATGCCTGCCGACCCTAAAGAAACGAAGGCTACGAGACAGAGCTGCGTTCTTGCCGTCCAATTCAAGAAATAAGACAACTGCTTCGACACACTGACAATGATATGGAAGGGAACAATTGAGACTTTTCAGGTTGAAGATTGTGGTAAAGTGTTCACCCTTTCTTACCCCACGGGACCGCACTTGGCCATTGTTCCTCCACATTAAACACCTGCAAAAAAAGAAAACAACACAAGAATGAATGAGGATCTTCACAGCAACAAGTCACAGTTCTATTCTAGAAACGGAAAATCCATCAGTCGTCAACCAATCACGGCAACACGGTGAAACCTGTCAAGATTAGCAGCAATGTTCAAAGAAGGTTAGACAAGGAGACTCGAACATAGAATCATTATTGGTACGAATAAAATACCATGTACCAGCGCTGTTACGATGGTTGAAAGACGGATATCATTTGTTGTCAGCATCATGAATTCGCGGATGACCTGTACAAAACCCAGAGCAAGAAGAATAATAAGTTTACAAGGTTATCAACGCTCAAAGCAAAACCAAACATAAATATCACTGAAAATTCGCATGGTTTTGTGTGAAAGCTACAAGCAAATGAAGCTATTATGCAACCTGACCATGACAATACAACTGCTAGAGAAGTCAAGGAGTCTGCAGGTTATTCAGTTTCAGTAAGTGAAAGACTTTGTGGAGACTCACGGTGAAAGCTGGATAGTGCTGTTACATTTACAAGGCTTGCTGAGAAACATCGCCGGCTGCAACAAACAACAAGAAGAAAAACATCGTGAAGAAGACAGTACACCAGGTCTCGGAACTCTCGGTGGTTATATCACAACATAACAACACCTTGAGTCTACTTTGAAGCTCCATACCGAAAACCTGTTACCACCAATATCGTCACCTGTCAACAATTCCAACTCATGTCATTTACCTATGAAACCACTTATTCACGGAGCCACCGCATTTCAGTCAAAAGAACTTATCCATTTGAAAAAGAATGTGATGGAGAAGGAAAACATCACCACCCCCCAAATTCAGTACATGGTTTGCATTCAAGTCCATTCACCCTGGCCCAACAAGCTCGTATCTGCTTTCCACACCTACAAACGAAATATCTGAAATTAGCAAAAAACCGTTGGAGGATATTCCACAAGAAGATTCTAATATCCCAATCCAAACCCTAACATTGAACGTAGATGGGTTGATACGGTACCAAAGAATTGATTATCATTTAACAGATATTTAAGAAGATTGGAACAAGAAAGGAAACTTTCCAATCTGATTTATCCTAAAACAGAAAGTTCCAATCAATCTTCAAAATGTTAAAATCAAACATTCGACCATTCTAATCAGACTTTAAACACGGAATTAATTCTCAAGATGCCTATATAAAGAGATGAAGGGGAAAAGAAAAGGATTCATGACGAAAAACCCTCATACGAAAAACTCGCAAAGCACCGTGAAAACCCTAAAACTGAGAAAAACCTAGAAATCGAGAGGAAGCTTATCTTCGACAAAAGCGCTAGCCAGATTCAGGAGCCCGTCAACCACGTCGTGAAAGCCACCACTTCAAATCCCTCGTCGGAATCACAAAGCCGCCACCACCCCCGCAGAGCCGTTGCCGTTTTTTTCTCTGGGTAAAGCTCGTGCGTGGATCTATTTATCGCTGTTATGTCTGTTTTGCAGGTTTTCCGTAGCAATAGGAGAAGGAAAAGAAGCTGAAATCGGAGAAGACGAAGGCATTTTTTTGGATGGGGTTTAGGGTTTCGTTCGCCCCTGTACCCGTTCCTCTTTTTTTCTTGTCGTTTCCTTTTGTTTTTGCTGTCGTTTTGTTTCTTGTAATGTGATAATTGTGCCACACACAACACCAAACACAACACCACGCACACACTTGATCATTAATTATTTCTCTAACTTGCAACTTAATCCCTTTTAACAAACCATTAATCCTACCATTACCCTTTAATTAACCCACTCCAACCTAATTAACTATTTAACATGCTTTAATCAAAATACAAATTTAAATTAAGCTTAGTCTGCTATTTAATTAATAACCTTTTTTTGATTAATCAATATTTTCTTAATTAAAATGAATTAGTA
The DNA here is from genome assembly GCA_963859935.3 of Lathyrus sativus. Classification (NCBI taxonomy): domain Eukaryota; kingdom Viridiplantae; phylum Streptophyta; class Magnoliopsida; order Fabales; family Fabaceae; genus Lathyrus; species Lathyrus sativus. The sequence continues at coordinate 776,410,361 of OZ012735.1, forward strand.
TCTTTTTTTTATTTATAATTTTCATCAATATTAATTTAATCATTACCTTTTATAAGTTTAATAATAACCTTTATATTTATAAGCAAAAATAAAAACCCTTTATAACAACTTAAGTAAAAAGAAAGACGATCTAAAAATCATTTCCATAATCTAAATAACATATATTTCATGGCAATTAAACCTTTTAGTAGAAGACTGTTTTCTTAGGTAAATATAATAGTGAACAATTTTGCTAAGAACAAATCTAATGCCATCTCCTTCTTAAAATTAATCTCACACTTTTCTGAAAGCCAAATATTATCAAGATAATATATTTTCTCAATCCGTCTAAAATCAAACCATCTCAAATAAATCAATACAAATTCGCCTAAAAACAATCAACATCGTAATGTAATTCAATCAATCGCGCACGCCTCCACTCACGCTCAAGATTTACATTTGTGCACCTAGCGCTTTCATGCGTATGTATGTTTACATTATCTGCCTTTACCTTCAGCAATTTACATTACAGTAATTTACATTATCGTCATTTATCATTCTTGCATCACATCCGTCCAAAGGGAAAACCTACACATAATTCAATGTTGTGTGTAGTTGCACATCATTTGCATCACACTCCCCATGATCCTTGATCCCATTCAAGTTGATCTTTAGGATAGATCCTACCCCATAGGAAGGACTGTTATCCTTACAACATAGAAACAAAACAATCAACTTAAAAGCAATATAAACACAATAGAGAATAGATGTTAATCATCTTAAGCGGGAAATAACTTCTCATGCCCCACAACACAAATACAATCAATATCTTCTTTTTCACTTAAGAGAGACAGAGGCGTACTTGTCGACCCTTCCAAGTACTTGAGCCCCTCTCTTAAGACGACACAAAAATACAATTTCCCTACAAACATGTGGTGGCTAAAGTCAAGTAATCTCTCTTAAAATGATGACTCACCTCTTCTCCTAAACCCAATCAAAACAACTACCCTAAACCCGTAGGAACTTTGACCACATTCAAAGAACTCCCCAAACCCTTTAGGGGAACTACAAATACTCTGATTCCACTCCCGTAAGGATATGTAGGCATAAGATGTGACATCTTATCGAGTATACTTAGATATAAACCACTAGGTCTTCAACCCTTAAGCAGATAAGCACTTAGCAATAAACAAACATAAAACAAGAGGTTCCTGTAGAGTACTACAGAAACTTAGGATGCTAGCACCTTCCCTAAGTTTAAACAACCCTCGAACCTAAAACAATCTCTAGCTTGCATTTGCATTGCATTGTGGGAATTTCGATCTTTATCCCTTCCTTTGGACAAATCAAAGTTCGGTTGCAAATTGAATTAAAGATTCAAACTAATTAATAGTTTGGTATCCAAATTTCACCGCGACACCACCTTAACATGAATCTCTTCCTGTTCTAGATCTTCTTTAAATATCTTCGAACTTCGAACGATGTCACCAGTTTTCTTAAAAGTCATCTCAGCCTCATTGAGAACTGCATCTCGACTTGTGATACACCTCCCGTGACCTGGCTCTAGGCACCACATCCTATAAGCTTTGACTCCTTCAGGGTATCCAAGGAACATACAATTTAGAGCTTTAGGTTCGACCTCATCTTGCCTAGTGTGAGCATAGGCTATGCAGCCAACTACTTTAAGTTTGTCGAGATCTGGTGGATATACTGACCAAACTTCTTCAGGTGTCTTCATATCTAACACAGTCGAAGGACATCTATTCATCATATATGTTGTTGTCGAAACAACTTCTGCCCAAAACACCTTCTTTAACCCAACACTAGTCAACATGCAGTTAACTCTTTCCAAAATGGTTCGATTAAACCTTTAAGCCAAACCATTTTAATGGGGAGTACCTGCAATAGTTCTGTGCCTTACAATACTAGAGGTCTGATTTTCGACCAGAGTCTTCTAACTCTTGAAATTCTCAAAAGTTTCATCCTTAGTCTTCTGGATGAATACCCATAAATTTCTAGAATAATCATTAACCATGGACAGAAAATACCTTGCTCCTAAATGTGATGGACACATTGTAGGCCCCTAAAGATCAGCATAGATGTAATAAAGGGATCCATGCGTTCTTTGATTACCTTTGTTGAACTTCACTCTGCAAGCTTTTCCAAGTACACAACATTCACAAAACTCCAACTTTTCAAATTTGTCTCCACCAAGTAGATTTTGTTTCCCCAGTTCGACCAGACCCATTTCAATGACATGGCCCAATCTCATGTGCTAAATTTCTGTCTTCAACAAAGGTTTCGTGGATACAACATCTGCAGAACCGCTTACAACTTCAGCCTCAAAGGTATCCAAGCCTTGTTTCTTCTCGCCTCTTAAGACTTCCTTCGACCCCTTGATGACTTTCAGAATACTTTTCTCTCCTTTGAAAACATATCCTTTCTTGTCGAATTCACTAAGAGAAATCAAATTTCTCTTCAAATTAGGTACATATCTGACTTTAGTCAACAACCTTATTGAATCATCATGGAGCTTGAGTGTCACAAATCCAGCACTTGCAATCTTTATTGTTTCCAAGAAATACAGACCCACCATCTTGGTCATATAGTTCCTCGAACAAGTCTTTGTTTGGAGTCATGTGCCAAGTGGAACCTGAATCCATAATCCACTATTTACTTGAGCCACCTCTTGAAACCACAAGAATATCAGATGAGTCAAAATCATCTTGAATAATGGTTGCGTTTCCATTATCCTTACCTCCATGTTTTTTCAAGCGTTCAGGGCATACTTTTCTTATATGACCCTCCTTCTTACAGTGGTAACATTGAATACTAGATGCATCACAACTATAAGACTTCTGCTGACTTTTACCCTTCTTCTTGTCGAACTTGCCATCCCTCTTTGTGAATTTCGCCTTAACCGACAAGCCTTCACCAGTCAAAGATGGCTTGTGCCTCTTTCTTTCCTTCAGATCCTTATAATATAATTCTGATTGAACTTCTTCAAAGGTCAAAGACTTTCTTCCATACAAGAGATTTTCTTTGAAGTGAGCATGTGATTTGGGCAAAGCACACAACAACAACGTTTGATCTTCATCCTCGATCTTGACATTGATATTTTCAAGGTCAAGAATCATCTTATTGAACATATCCAACTGCTCAGTCAGAACTTTGTCTTTACTCATCTTGAATGAATATAGGGCTTGCTTTAAGTAGAGGCGATTGACCAACGATTTGGTCGTGTACGAACTTTTGAGTTTCACCCATAACCCAGATGTCATTGTCTCCTTCGAAACCTGTTGAAGAACCTTATCACCAAGACTCAATAAGATGGAGTTGTGGGCTTTCTCTACCATAGTCAATTTTTTCTTTATCCGTTAACACAACGTCCATGACTGTGACTCCCTTCAACGCTTCTAAACAACCCTGCTGAACCAGTAAGACTTTAATCTTCAAGCGCCACAGACCGAAATCATCCACTTCGGTGAACTTTTCAATCTCATACTTTATTTATGACATCTTCTCCATGCTCACCACAACAATTTGTTGTGAAAATCGATATCGGAATAACAAATTATAATCGGTTTCTTGATCAGTAAGAAACCCACAAGGGTAAGAAAAAAGAGGGAAAAAAGAAGAACACAATGAAATTGGTTATAAATTGCTATTCTCTTTGAAATAAGATTACAAGTGTTAAAGAATAACAAATAACCTCTCTCACCCTAATTAGGATTTGCACACACCCCAACGATGAGAGACTAGCATGTTATTTATAAGAAAACTAACATACGGACCTAATGGGATTTTACACACAGGCACATTACACAAGCTAAATTAAAGAACAAGCTAACTTAAACAATTGGGCTTACAACCAAGGTCTAACTCGACATGCTAACACTCCTAGCATACTTCGACTACAACATGTGAACAGACTTTGACGACATGCTCAGATTCTTTCGAATTGTTCAACCAAGAAGCTACCCTTCGACCATACTAGAGTTCGATCAAATATCTAATAGCACTATTACCAAAATCATAGATATAATTGTACAACATGTCGTAATATAAATAATGTGATAAACAAGTACATGTGATGATTGTATCCACTTTCTTAAGTATAAAAACAAGAATCTGAGAGTGTTATTGCTCTATTTATGAAGGAACGACAACTTTTTGGTATTTAACCAAATGACAAATCCATAATATATAACCACTAGATGAGGGAAATAACCTCTCAGCAGGCTAGCCCAAAGAATGACCTAACCCATCACAAGTCATTCAACAGTTAAATCCACTATAATATTATTTATATTTAATCAAGTTAATAGTTGATAAAATAATTATATTTTATTTAATAACTCATTAATGTAAATTCATAAAATTTAGCATTCTCCCACTCGAATGAATTTAATTAATTATTAAAATATAACAATTATAACAAACAAATATATCAATCATTTATCATCAAAACAGTGTGAGAAAACACAAAAATTTAATAATGTATAAATTGTATCCAATATTGAACAAATTGTACATATCAAATACTCACATTTCACATAATGATAATGAATATGGACTAACATAATATAATGAAGAAATATGTAATCGAATAATGGTCCAAGAATCTGAAATGCTATAAGATATATGATCATTTAATTGACTTCATCTTATACATATCTCATTATAATAATTAAATACAACAATCACACTCCCACTAATACAAAATATCAAATGACTTAATTACACCCATGTTGGTTGCATGTCTTTGAAAAACTTCAATAGTTAAACCTTTGGCCAATTCATCTGGCAACATGTTCTCTATGGAAAGATGTTCAATTCGAGTATGAAATTCACAAATTTACTCTCAGATAAATAGATATTTAATATCAAAATTATTTTATCGAGAATAGCTCTTAGTGTTATGATACAAATACACAAGCGCAAAATTGTCACAATATATCACAAGTGACCTATATATGTTTTCAACAACTTTGAAGGGAGAGATTAAGTTCTTTAACCATATAGTTTGATAAGTAGCTTTATAGCAAAATACATATTGTGTCTCCATGGTTGAGGAATTTGTAAGAGTCTATTTAACACTCTTCCATGAAATACACCGTCCCTCCATCATAAAAACTACACCTAGATTTTCGGTCGTTAGGGCAACCTGAAAAATCAGAATAAGAATAACCAATGATCAACAAAATTATTATAGGTCAACATGTAATATTTGGTTCCCTACAAAGATCACATTACTTTTTTTAACAACTTTCTAAGGACCTAAACCTAGGTTACTCAACTATCCCTAAAACATTAACTGCATATGCAATATCAGGACAAGTACAAGTTCAAGCATGCATCAAAGCGCCAACAGCAAAATGGGACTCTTTTCCATATCAACAATTTTTTAAATCATTTTTAGGATATTCAAATTTAAAGAGCCTAAAATGAATTGAACAATTCACTTTAAAGATAGATTTGAATTGATGAATGTTTATCCAACTTCATCTACACCCTAAGTCCAATGAATTTAAAGAGAAAAATGACCTTTAAAAGTGTATTTCATGGCCAAAACCAAAAGGAAATGAAAGAAGAAGAGGTGGGAACCAAAATAGTCCCAAAATAAAGCCAAAAAAATCAAAAACATTACTGAGTAACCGGTTACCCTATATAAGGTAACTGATTACTCTGCTAACAGCAGCGAAAAACAGCAAAAATAGCAGCAAAACATGGCCAAAAAGTGACAAACACTTGATCAATCATTTCTACAAACACCTCATGATCAAGGGTGCAATTGAGCATGAAAATTCAAGTAAAATAACAAAAATTAATCACCAATAGAATATGATATGCAAGATCCAAAAATCAAGCAACAAGAATCAATAATGGATCACATTGTGAAAGATGTATCAAGAGCAACAATGGTGGATCAAGAAATTATCACTCTAAATCTGAAAATTCTTCAAATCAACTTCACAAACCACACTTCAAAGCTTTGATCTACTAGAATTGAGGATGAAAAAGTGAATGGATGAAGGTTTAGTTCAAAGATTAGTAGGTTCTAATGATGAACTGACTAATCTTTTAAAAGGAGGAAGAGCTTTGGTGAATTTGGTAATTGGAGAAAAATTGAAAGTCAAGAAAGAGTTTGACAAGGTAATTTTGGCTATCAAAAGCTTATTAAATGATAGAAATGGGACCTCTATTTATAGGATTTAGGCTTGGAAAATTTGGTGGATTGGAGTTTGATTTGGAAACAAAATTAGGCTTGGAATTTGAATTTGGAGAGAAATTCAAGATCAAAGGGTGATTAGTGAAGGTGTATGGTGGAAATTAATTATAATGACGTAGGGGGTTTAAAATGAAGTGATCTAGAATAATCTCATGTTACAATATTTGAATTTGGTGCCAAAAATGCTTCAGAATTTGAATTTGCCCTATTTTCACAAAATTTGCACAGAGTAACCGGTTACTCTATATTAGGTAATCGGTTACCACAGGAAAAAAATGGTGAAAATGACCTTTTGATGTGCTGTCTTGGCTCTGGCTCGACTCTTTTTGCTTGTCAAAGAAGGAATGGAAATAAACACATGAACCTTGGAGTCTCTTGACTATAAGCCAATTAAAACTTGAGAGACTCTTGATCAGATGATTTTGAATTGTTTGCAGATCAACTTCGACTTTTTCAGATGAAATTCATTTGAGCTGAGGGACTGATATTTGATAACTTTGTTCCAAATTCTTCCCGAAAAATTTAGTAAAGGAAAAAAACACATATTTTTGGATTTTAATCAATGGTTAGTAAACATAAATATAAACAAATATCAAACAAACAAGAAACAAGGGTGCCCGGTGATCTCTAAGAACAAACCTGCAGAGGAAGGTAAGAAAACCAAAGCTTGCAATCTTGTTTGTGGGATGAGATGCAAATGATATGTGGGATATTAGGGGTAATAATTAGGGTATTACAATATCAAAGAAGATCATCCAGGAATCAATGGCCTGCTACGGCCACCCGTAGCACCTGCTACGAGCCGTAGCAGGTAAGCTCTTAAAAAGTTAAAGAATAACCCAAGAGGCAGTGAGCCACTACGGGCACCCGTAGCACAGGGTACGGGCCATAGTGTTGCACCCTAAAAATTTGCCCAACCTTATTCACTTGGTTTATGTTTCAATTGCATTAGCATTTGCATATAGGGCCATGTACATAGGTTACTCATCTGCATAGCATAAGCATAGCAAGTCAGCTAACAGGGGACCAATCATTATTCTCATCTCTAGAGGCCTATCAAGAGGTTATTATCCTGATTCAACCTCATTCAAGTCATCAGAAAAGAATTTGGAAGCTATCAAGTCAATGGAGCAAGCAGTTCATCTATCTCCTAACTGAGGGTGTCTGAGGATCAACAAAGAAATGGTGAGCTGTGGTCTGAGCATGGGGAGTATCTAGACATCTTGGAGGACTTAGAAAGTCATTTGGAGAAGGAGACAAGTCATTGGTGAAGTCACAAGAATTACAGTTGGAGACAGTCAGCTAGGGTTTCATTTGGGTCAACCCTAGGTCAACTCTGGGTCAATTGACTGATTGAAAGGCATTAAGGGCTATTGAAGAGATGTGGGGTTCATCATTTGAAATGGATAATAAGGATATGTTGTTATGCTAAGAAGAAATCAAGAGAAGTCAAGGAGAAGAGGAGGTCCTAAATTAGGGTTTCTATGTAAAATCCCTTGGTTTAGGTCAAATTTCCAAGCAAGATAAGTCAAAATGCAAGCTTCAAATGGATCCTTGGCCAACATGGAACTTGTAGAGGATCTCAAGACTTTTAATTTGAGTGGTGGAAGACATCAAGGAGATTTATATAACTCAAGTTATGGTCCTTGCAAGTTATAGGTCATCTGGGGTATCTGAAATTTTGTCTATAAACGTGACTTGACTTCCAAGCTACTTTTACCCCTCAAGGAGATTTCAAATGAATTTCTGGTCAACATAAGAGTTGTTCCTAATTGTCTTAGATTTCTAGAATGGTATAGTATGCCTTCATATGATTTGGGGAACTTTACTTATGGTCTTGGCAAGCAAAGGGTATTTTGGTCATTTGTGAATTACAGGTCATTTTAACCTATGCCCAAAACTCATACAAGGAAGCTTCAAATGGAAAACTTTACAACATCAAACTTGTTCCAAATGACATTTTGAGTCTAGAAAAGTGATCATGAGAGGTTGGAAAGATTCATAGCACAAGGTTTCAAAATTGTTGGATTTAATGAATAAAAATGGCCTTAAAAATGAGATTTTTCATATCTTGGCCAAATGAAGCAAAATTATAGGTCATTTTGAATGGAAAGATCATTTTAAAGACATTGGCTAAAGTGGAATTTTGAGCTTAGTTCATATTTTGTGAGTTATCCATGGTTGCTTGTAATGGAAGAAACATAAGCCAAATTCAAGGGAAATTACACAAGGGAAGCTTCTCCAAGTTTCTAGGAGGTTCTAACCTCATGTATATATTGATGCAAGATGGTTCATGCCATGGTTGGTGACTTCATTTGTTTAAAACCCCAAGTTTTACACACTTTCTCATTTTTGCATAAGCTTCACAAACTCTCCCAAATCTCCATCAATCCTCTTATCTTTTGATTGAATCTTCATCATCATCATTCAAACACCATAATCCACATCAAGATTGGTAGAATTGGAGGAAGAATTGTGCTATTCAAGACAACCATCACAATTGCAAGAACTTCTCAAGGACAAGATTCATGAAGTGTACACACTAATCACTGCATACAGAAGTCATCATCAAGGTTACTGAGCAAGTTTCAATCACTGCAAGCACTAAATTCAAAGAGTTGCATACCTGTTTTCACCAATTGCACCAGGTTTGTTTTCTCTTCGTATGGCATGAATTAGTTAGAATCTTAGGGTTTTGATAGGGTATAATGGTTAAGATAGGATAGAGGATTGATTGGGATGATTTTGGAGAAGTTTCATGAAGTTTGAGTATGATGTATCAATTCTGTTGAGGCTTATAACTCTTGGATTAAGGCACGATAATCATGGGTTAATAGCTTGAAATGATCAGTGCAAGGTGTAGAGTATGTTAGGGCAATGGTTGGAGAGAATTGAGAGGATTGATATCAGTTGAAAATGGTGGATCAGATCTGTTATACCTATCGAGTTTGCTTCGTGAGTGAGTTTTAGGAAGAACTAAGGCTATGGCTGTGTAGAGGGAGAGATTTAGAGCAATTTTGCTCTTGACATCGAATGAATCCATGGAGAGTTGAAGGAGAACAGAAAGGTGTAAGGTTCGTGCATGGGGATGAGTTGCAGAACCTAGGGTTTGCTGGAGGTAGGAGACGATCCCTGGGCCACACGATTACATTTTGACATTTGACTGGGGTTCTAATCCAACGGATCATATTCAAACTGAAAACGGAGGGAATGACTCACATTGAAACGCCGCGTTTCATTTAATTGAAACGTTGGGCTTGGACTCAGATTAATATGCGCACCCCCCTTTTCTAGCCCACCAGGGATATGAACTGCAGCGAATTACTTTTCTCACCCCCTCCCTTTATTTCTTTCTATTTTCTTTTTCAATATCTTTTTATTTTCATTCATTTTTGAAAATTCATAACAAATTAGAAATTGCATATTTTTAATTCATTCTTTTTTTAACATTTTGTTTAAAGTGTCAAGAAAATTATAAAAAATAAAAATTGCATTTTATTTTTTGTTTGATATTTTTCCCATATTTTCCAAATAAATAGCATTTTAAATAGTTTCATTTCATGCATGAATTTGTTGATTTTTGTTCTAACCAATGCTTTAATATTTTTTGTCCATTCTTTTTAGGTTGTTTAGTTTAGACATTCAACTTGTAAATACAATTTAATTAATATTTTTAGGAGTTAGTTTTAGGTGTTTAGTTTAGGTGAGAACAACATGAACAAATTAGGGTTTTAAGTGGTAACTTAGGAGAATTGATTCATTTCCCTTAGGACTTAGAGCTTGAATAGTTTAGCTATGGGACTATAGGGACTATGGGTAGTTATTAGATCCCCTTAGAAATCACTAGGATTCCCCTACTGCTATTAATCTACTGCCTATATTTGATTGACTGGTGTGGTGTGCCCTCTGGGGATTATTGCTTGCTTGTTTGGGTGTTGGGATTTGTCTGGGGATTGGGGAAGCTGAAGACTGATGATGATGGAGCCATTGGAGATCCAGAGCCTGAAGACCAACTTCCAGAGTTGATGAGGTGTTTCTTGCTAGCAGCTGTTGAGGAGATTAGGGTTTAGGAACTAGGCAGAGCTCTAGGTTAGAAAGCTTGATTCTCAAACATGGAAGGTTTTGACTGCCTCCATTCCTCTCTATGATATAGAGTCTCTCTGAGACACTCACCCCCTTCCTTTGGAAGGCTTGGTGCTATTGTCTGAGGGATAGAACTCTTGAGAGAAATATTCTATGTGTTGTTAGCAGTCTGTTTGCCACCCTTGGTGGTCAACTAATTGCTTAACAACCAGTTCACTCTTATGATTGCTTCCTCAGCTTGGTGATTGAGACTTGAAGAAAAGCCATTGCAGATGGAAGACTGATGACAAAGACTTTGCCTGAAGGCCATGAAGATAGAGACTGATGCTTGTTGAAGCCTGGAGTTGATTGGAGATGAATTGAAGATGGATATTGATGCAGAGCTGCTGTGGCTGTTTATTTTGCTGTATTTCATTTCTGATATGTTGACTGGTTTTCCTGACTGTATTGTTTGCTGATTGCCCTGTTGGGTTGAAAGTGAAGCCTGTTCACTTTTGCCTATTGTTTTCTAGGTTCGAGGTTGAGTGGGACTCCCTTGCCTCGCTTGTACTGTTGCATCCATGCATTTTACCGCTTTATTATATCTGTTATTGTTTCTGTTTCTGCCTATCCCGTAGGACCTCTGTTTCTCTCTGTGCAAGAGAGGAGCATGATAGACACTAGGTCTTAACCCATGCATGATAACATTAGGTTAGTTTGATTCCCTTCGCAACCGTAGGTTAGAGTTCTGTCTCTTCTTTCTTAAAACAAACAGAAAAACACATAAAGATTTCAAACACAATAAAAGACACCTCTTCCGTAAAAGAAGGTGAACTCATCAAAACGTCATTTTTGTCCGCCGGGACCGGTAATCAAGAAACCCTTTTTCAGAAGGTATAAAATCAATCAAGGACAGACCTGTGTCGTACGCGGCCCGAACTACGTTTGCTCTGATCTTTCATGCTGTATGAAAGTACGTAGGCATAGGATGTGATATCCTAGCGAGCAACCTTCCCCTCTTTTCCCGTAGGTAGGCGAACTACGTTGACTCTGATTTCTCGTTCTAGACGAGAATACGTAGGCATAAAGTGCGATACTTTGCCAAGTCATTTTTATTTTCATTTTATTTTATTTTTAACCCTTGACCTATAGTTTAGATAGAATAACAATCCATACCCGAAAACAAGCGTGGATCCCGTCGAGTACGACGGACGTGAGGGGTGTTAATACCTTCCCCTTGCGTAACCGACTCCCGAATCCAGGTTTTGGTTGCGACGACCATACCTTTCCCATGTTGTGCGAGGTTTACTCTGAGCGTTTCCTTTCCCTCCCGTGGGATAAATAACGCACGGTGGCGACTCTTCTGTTCAGCCGGCGCCGATTTTCGCAGTAGCGACAGCTGGCGACTCTGCTGGGGATCCAACGTCCCCTGGCTGCTAAGGACTGCGATAGTTCTTATGCATTTGGGATCCAACGTCCCTTAAGAGAGTCAATCCTAACGCTTGTTTTCCCGTCGAGGATTTTGTATGGATTTATATTTCTAACCTTTACTTTCAGCTTTGTATATATGGATTATTATTGCTGTATCTTGGGGTGTGACGGGTGTTCTGATATTGAGTGAGAAGTCGGACCTGGGCTTGAGTGCACCTAGAATTAGAGTAGAGATTAGTTGGCGCCCGCTTGCTTTGCTTGCTTTGGTGTCCCGCGAAATCTACACTCAGACGAGGTTCCTCTGGTTGGCCTCCTGCCCCTTCCTTTGGTTGGCGTGGGTTGCTGGTTAGTTGAATTGTCGACTCTGGGGACCGATCATTTGGAAGTTGGCTAAGTGAGGCCTCTTCAGGATTTGATGATGCCACTCCTTCTGGGAATCGTATCATCAACCCTGAAAGTCTGTGACGCCGACGACCGCATAGGATGCCATCCCTTTGTCAGTTACTAGGACATCCACCTGTGAGAGGGTTTGGGGTTATGCAGGTAACTAGACCTTCAGATACCGGTTATTTCTTGATCAGAGATTCTGGGTATTTATGGAGGGTTATGAGGTCTGTCAGAGACCATTTGGAGATATGTTATGAGGTCTGTCAGAGACCAGTTAGAGGATTCTAAGGTCTGTCAGAGACCTATTGGAGATGTGATTTGAGGTCTATCAGAGACCAGTCAGAGTTGTGCTGTGGGTCTGTCAGAGACCATTGTTGGAGCTTTGTTTTAGGTCTATCTGAGACCAGGGTTTGAGGACTTCTAGAAAGTCTATCTGAGACTTCTTGATATGGTTCAGGCTATTCAGCTACGACATTTGGTCCCTGTTGCATGTCACTTGCATTGCATTCTGTTTGCATACTCATCATCATTGCATCCCACTAACGTGTGTCTGTGCTGCAGGTGCATTTGCATTTCCCGAGTTCTAGTGTCCGGATTTCTGAGTGTTTGATCATGGCCAGCTTAAGAAGGACAGTTGCTTACAAATTGCCTACTCCTGATGTTGTTCCCCTGCTTGGGTTGATCTCTTTGGATGATGAGGAGGTTCGTAGGAGCTTCAGAATGAGTTATGGAAGACTATTGAGATTGGTGCGCAAACCCACGGAGACAGAGCTAGATAGGCTGTACGCTTTGATGCAATTCTATGATCCCGCATTGAGATGTTTTACGTTCGCTGACTTCATTATAGGGCCTACCATTGAGGAGTATGTGGAGTTTACTGAGTTACCCGTGCAGAACCAGGTTCCATTCATTCACTCGGGCATCAAGCCCAAGCCGGAAGACTTGGCAAAAGCCTTGCATGTGGATGCTTCTGAACTGTTGACTACTGTTTCCCGTGGAGTTCCAGGCTTCTCACTCCAGTTCTTGATCGGTAAAGCTCAAGAGTACGCTAAGAGCGGATGTTGGATTGCCTTCAATGCTGTGCTGGCTCTGTGCATTTACGGCATAATATTGTTTCCCAATGTACCAGATTTTGTGGACTTCGATGCCTTCTACTTGTTTGCCGCTGGTAATCCTGTACCGACCATGCTCGGAGATTTCTACCACTCACTGCATTACAAGAATGAGAAAGGAAGAGGAAAGAATGTTCATTTCTGTGTACCATTGCTGGATATGTGGTTTAAAAGCCACCTTCCCCTGAAGGGATCTTTTGTGAAGAGTGCAACCACAACTAGCTGGTCAGAGCACCTGATGAGGCTATCTTCCGGAGACGTTGAATGGTTTGATAGAGATCTGCTAGGATCTGAGCTTATATTCAGTTGTTCTGGGTACCCTAACGTTCCGTTGATAGGGAGGAAGGGGTGTATCAACTACAACCCTTCTCTGTTCATTCGTCAGTTCGGATATGCGCTGAAGAGCCCGCCAAAAGAGGAAGAAGTACAGGAATCTCTGTACTTCACTGGAGATGTGAAGGGGGAGTTATTGGCCAAGTTGCAGCATGCCTGGACGCACATTAACCGAAGAGGGAAACCGTTGTTAGGAAAGAATGACTGTCAGGCCTATGCACCTTATAGAGTTTGGATTCAGGAGAGAGCCAGTCAGTTGAAGATGCCATTTCCGGACGCACCAATCCTTGTTCCTATTCCGGTAGCAGAGCCAACCACTGTTTCTCGGGAAGCCTACGAGCAAGTAGTGAAAGAAAAAGAAGCCTTGATGAAGATCAATGAAGGGTTAGAGCAAGAGTTAGCCCAGGTACGCAGTGAGAAAAACAAGGCTGTGTATGCTTTCCAACAGCAGATTGAGCTAATGAACAGATTAGGGGATGAGTTGACTGAGGAGAGGAAGAAGCGCGAACGTCTGGGGCAAGAGTTCAGAAGCTCCCATGACATGCTTGAATCCAAGAAGAAAGCGCTTGACATCGCTCACCGAGAGATCTCTTCTTGCAATAAGACTTGGAATGCCACGCTCACTAACAACAAGAAGAGGGAGGATAAGTTGAAGCAGCAAATCTCCGACCTCGAAGAGAAGTTGAAGTCTAGCATCAAGAAGTGTGAAGAAGAAGTGATGACCCGGTACAGTCTCCAGAACGCACTGAACAAGGCCATCAAAGGCAGAGATGAAGCCGTGTCTCAGAAGCGTAAACTAGAGGATTGCTTCGGAGACGGGGCATGGGAAGAAACTGCTGAAGACGTACGCCGTGTTCTTAAGAAGAGAAACCAACTTGTTGAAGGGCTGCTTGATCGACCAAGTCATCCGGAGACCAAGAAGTTGATAGAAGAGTACCGGGCTTTTGAGAGCATTTGATTATTCCATATATTCGCTTGTATGCTTTATTTGCATAGTGCTGACCATCACCAGGATTGTTGGATGAGGTCATGCCTTCTTATTGTACTCAGTGATATTGTACTCTTGGCTTATTGGGTTCCTCAGCAATATATGAGGCTTTCTATGATTCAGCTCCGATATTCCTATTGTCAGCACTGTCACTGCACTGGCACCTTCACACTAGAACTGGGGGAATGAGCTTCCCTAATGCACAAACACAGTGCATTGCATTCATACTCATACTGCATTACAGGTAATCATTGGATGTTATCTTATTTCCTGCTCTGCACCAGGTACTTTTCAGGATTGCAGATCAGCACCCGCACCGCTATTCTACCCGCACCAACTGTCGAAGAATCATGGATCAAATGCAGAACGAGATGCAAGATGTGCGTGAGAAGCTAGCTCTCTTCATGCAGACCATGGAAGCTATTGCAAAAGGGCAGGAGAATTTGCAAGCCATGGTCCAACCTCTGTTGGCCCGAAATGCTGGTCACGGTAACGAGGATCATCAGTCTGTGCGAGTCGATACTGCTCATGGAGATGGCACTCCCACGCCAGTGGCTCCACCTGTAGTCAATATACCTGCTGCTAATGTCAACAACGCTACCGCTGCTGTGAATGGTAACGTCGGAGTTGGGAATGAGACTGCTGTCCATAACGTTGGGCTTGGTGACGTCAACCTGGGTGATAATATGGGAGGCAACGGCTTTGTCAATGCTGGATTCGGGTTCAATGATCAGGGATTCGATAATGCTGGGAAATATGGTTTCAATGCTCAAGGCTTTGGGCAAGACGGTTACGGTATGGCCAATCAGGGCTACAGAGGTTTCGGGAATGGAAACGGCGCTGGGTTTATGGCTTTTGGGCCCGCTGGAGGTGTTCAGGGATACGGCAACAGAGGCCGAGGTCCGGGGATGAATCAAATCAGGGTTGGACGTAGTAATGGGTATGACGGGTATGGAGCTGGGAATGGTATGTGGCAAGAAGATCAGCAGGAGGACGCTTTCTCCGGCGGAGGTTTCGAAGGGCCGATGGATGACTCCCAGAAGATCAGAATGCTAGAAGAGCAGATGAGGGGGGTCCTGAACCAAAGTGTTGTGGGCTTGGACATGGCAACAATGGGTCTGGTACCTGGTTTGAGGGTGCCAATCAAATTCAAAGCTCCTACGTTTGATAAGTATAAAGGGGACACATGTCCGAAAGTGCATGTACGAGCCTATTACAGAAAGATGTCTGCATACTCAACTGATGAGAGAATGCTAATGCATTTCTTTCAAGATAGTTTGTCAGGCCCTTCC
Organism: Lathyrus sativus; assembly: GCA_963859935.3. Taxonomy (NCBI): domain Eukaryota; kingdom Viridiplantae; phylum Streptophyta; class Magnoliopsida; order Fabales; family Fabaceae; genus Lathyrus; species Lathyrus sativus. The sequence goes on from OZ012735.1 coordinate 776,426,177, forward strand.
CTAGAGTGGTATATGGGGTTAGAGCCAACTAATATCAAGACATGGAAGCAATTGGCAGAGGCATTTGTAGCTCACTACAAGTATAACAGCGACTTGGCGCCCAATCGGGTCCAATTGGCAGGGCTGTCGCAGAAGAAGGGGGAGAGTTTTAAAGAGTACGCGCAAAGGTGGCGCGATATGGCTGCCAGGGTCCGTCCTCCTGTAGAAGACAAGGAAATGAATGACATGTTCGTCGGCACATTCACAGGCTTGTTTCATGACATGCTGTTTCACACATCTCTGGCCAGTTTTTCAGACCTAATTCTGATGGGAGAAAAGATTGAGCGCAACATTAAGCAAGGAAAATTCCAGGCTGAGGAATCAACTGCATCTGGCAGTAATAGGAAGGCTTTTGGTGGGCGCCGTCAGGGCGACGCAAGCGCAGTGTTTGGAGGCCGAGGTCGAGGCCGAGGCAGGGGACGAAACCAATATCATCAGCCGCAGCAGGTGGCGAGTGTTACTATCCCGTACCAGCAACAACCACTTCAGCAACAACAACCGTCTCAGCAGCAGCCAATGCAGCAGCAACAGCCTCAGCAGGGGGCACAGCAGGCTCAGCAAAGATTCCAGGGTGGTAAACCAAGAAGAGTGTTTGAGAAGCCTCCCACGACATATGCTGATTTATTGCAGACATTGTTGGGATTGAACCTGGTAGAGAAGAGAACTCTGGCACCGATAACGGGAGCTCCCCCGTTTGGTTATGATGCAAGCAGGCACTGTGAGTTTCATTCTGGGGCTCCGGGCCACGATATAGAGGGTTGCCATGCTTTTAAGCATGTTGTGCAGGATCTTCTGGACAATAAGACTATCAATTTCGGAACGGCAGGTCCGAATATAGTGCAGAAGCCCATGCCTAATCATGGGGCAAACGCCATTCTGACTGAGGAAGGGTTGAATCTGATTACGAATGTCGACGATTTAAAGACTCCGCTGAGCGAGATAAAGAGCCGACTGTTACAAGGGGGTGTTTACCCGGGATGTGACGAGTATTGCTTAGAATGTTGGACCCTAGCTGGGGGGTGTGATGATTTGAAGAAAGGCATTCAGGCTCTAATGGATGGAGGCATATTGCAGTTTGACCAAGCAGCAACTGAAGAGCCCGCAGGGGCAGTAGCATATGATCAGAGTGATGTGGCCACTGTAACGATTCCTCGAAAGACAATCACCATTGCAGCACCAGTCCAGCGACCACCGATCACCATAACTAAGGCCGGGCCGATCCCGTACGAGAACACAAAAGCAGTCCCATGGTCATATGGGTTGGAGGTGTATTGTGACGGGATAAAGATTGATGTTAATAAGCAGCCAGCTGAGACTGTAGATAACGTTGTTGGTTCAGGAGGTATGACAAGGAGTGGTAGGATCTTTATATCACCTGAAGTGGAAGCCGAAAGATTAGCGAAGGGAAAAGGGAAAGTGGTTGAGAATGTCCCAGTGCAAGCAAGCGAAAAAGAAGCAGCATCGAAAGATGTAGAAGAGTTCATGCGCTTGATCCGAAAAAGTGATTATAAGATCGTGGAGCACCTGCAACAGACGCCGTCCAAAATATCTATCCTGTCATTGCTGTTGTGTTCTGAAGCTCACAGAAATGCTTTGTTGAAAGTCCTGGATACTTCCTTTGTACCCCAAGACGTCTCTGTAAATCAGCTGGAAGGAGTGTTGGCACATGTGAATGCAGGCCACAGCTTGGGCTTTACTGACTTCGATTTGACCTCGAAAGGGAGAGATCATAATATGGCGTTGCACATATCTGTTGAGTGTAGAGGATCAGTAATGTCGCATGTATTGGTCGACACCGGATCGTCTTTGAATGTGATGCCTAAAAAGGCGATGATGAAGCTGGACGTTAGAGGAATCTTGTGTACGCCCAGTGACTTGGTAGTTAGAGCCTTCGACGGCACGCAGAGAACAGTCTTTGGATCGATCACATTGCCTCTACAGGTGGGGCCGGAGGTGTTTGCCACTGAGTTTTATATCATGGATATACAGCCTGCGTACAGCTGCTTGCTTGGAAGACCCTGGATTCATGGGGCGGGGGCAGTCACGTCTACCCTACATCAGAAGTTGAAATATATGGTCGGAGATAGCGTAGTCACCGTATGCGGAGAAGAAGACATCCTGGTCAGCCATCTGTCGTCATTTAAATATGTGGAGGTCGATGGAGAGATCCACGAAACACCCTGCCAGGCATTTGAAGGGTTGCGCATCAAGGACAAAGGTCCCGGGCCGAGCAAAGTGCCAGAGATAGCCGTCTCATCGTATAAAGAAGCTCAAGCTCTAGTAGAAGCAGGAGAAGCAAAGGGCTGGGGCAAAGTGCTGGACATTCCTGTGAAGATGGACCGGTTCGGGCTGGGATACCAACCGTCGTCATCAACTCCTTCCGTGGGGGCACCCCGCTTCAGAGGGCCAATCACCATCTCTGCCAGTGGAGTATGTCATGAAACCGTCAATGCTGCTTCGGAGTCTGACGAAGGAGACAGAGACTGTGATATGGAGGCCTGGATTCAGCCAAGCACGCCAGGACAAGGACTGTGCAACTGGTCTATTCAGGAGCTTGTTCCTGTGACTCTTAAACAGTAATGCTTTGCTTTGTTAATTGTTGAATAATCTGATGTCTTGCCCGGGGCATCAGGATGTGCTTAGGGCTGTGTTGTTATGAACATTGCGTGTTAATCATTAAATAAATGGCGTTTTTTCATGTACAAATACTGTAATCTCTGTCTTTCTTGTTTTATATTTTTTCCAATAAAATGGCAACGTGGTTATTCGCTTTATACGCATTTTGAAGCACTTAACCATTCCTTTTGCAGGATAACATTTTCAGATGACATCCTTGAACCATCTATGACTCGTCCCGACTTTGAGTGCCCGGTATTTCAGGCCGAAGAAGAGGTTGTCGAAGATAGCGACATTCCTGAAGAACTGTCTTGGTTGGTGAAGCAAGAGGAAAGAGCCATTCTGCCTCACGACGAGGTCATCGAAATTATCAACTTGGGGTCGAAAGGGGTTGAGAAGAATATCCGCATCGGGGCCGCACTGCAGGGTGATATCAAGTGAAAACTGGTTGAAATGCTCCGAGAATATAGTGATGTATTCGCTTGGTCATATGAAGATATGCCGGGGCTCGATACAGATATGGTGGTGCACCGTCTGCCACTGAAGGAAGACTGCCCGCCCGTCAAACAAAAGCTTCGCAGAACTCGACCAGATATGGCAGTGAAGATCAAAGAGGAAGTTCAAAAACAGTGGGACGCTGGTTTCCTGGCTGTGACAAAATATCCCTCATGGGTTGCTAACATCGTACCCGTGCCAAAGAAAGATGGCAAGGTTCGAATGTGCGTGGATTATAGAGATTTGAATAAAGCAAGCCCAAAAGACGATTTTCCGCTTCCTCATATTGACGTGCTAGTTGATAATACTGCTCAATACTCCGTATTCTCCTTCATGGATGGTTTTTCAGGCTATAATCAGATTAAAATGGCGCCAGAGGATATGGAGAAGACCACTTTCATAACGCCTTGGGGAACATTTTGCTATAAAGTGATGCCCTTTGGTTTGAAAAATGCTGGGGCAACATATCAGCGTGCGATGACGACTCTTTTCTATGATATGATGCATAAAGAGATCGAAGTTTATGTTGACGATATGATTGCCAAATCCCAGACGGAGGAAGAGCATCTGGTGAATTTGCTGAAGTTATTTAAAAGGCTTAGGAAGTTCAGGCTGAGACTGAACCCTAACAAATGCACCTTCGGGGTGAGATCGGGTAAACTGCTGGGGTTTATCGTAAGCGAAAGAGGAATAGAGGTCGATCCTGCTAAAATAAAAGCGATCCAGGAAATGCCGACGCCTAAAACAGAGAAAGAGGTGCGCGGGTTTTTAGGGAGGTTGAACTACATCGCCCGGTTCATATCTCACCTAACGGCCACGTGTGAACCATTGTTCAAGCTGTTGAAGAAAGATCAAGCTGTAACATGGAACGAAAATTGTCAAAAGGCGTTCGATAAAATAAAGAAGTATTTGCAGGAACCTCCTATCCTGATACCCCCAGTGGCAAGGAGACCCTTGATTATGTATTTGACAGTTCTTGAGGGAAGCATGGGTTGTGTTCTCGGTCAACACGACGAGACAGGAAGAAAAGAGCACGCGATCTATTACTTGAGTAAGAAATTTACAGATTGTGAATCTCGATACTCAATGCTGGAGAAAACTTGTTGCGCGCTAGCCTGGGCCGCCAAGCGTTTGAGGCAATACATGCTGAATCATACAACCATGCTCATCTCGAAGATGGATCCTATCAAATATGTATTCGAAAAGCAGGCGTTGTCAGGAAGAATTGCCCGTTGGCAGATGGTCTTGACTGAATATGACATCCAATACGTCTCGCAAAAGGCTATAAAGGGGAGTGTACTGTCTGAATATTTGGCGGAGCAGCCTATTGAAGATTACCAATCAATGAGGTTTGATTTTCCTGACGAGGATATCATGTACCTAAAGATGAAAGATTGTGAAGAGCCGTTGCCAGACGAAGGACCGGAGTTGGGTTCCAAATGGAAGATGATATTTGATGGAGCTGTGAACGCTTACGGTAGTGGAATAGGGGCAATCATCACTACGCCACACGGGTCGCACATCCCGTTTACTGCCCGATTGACCTTTGTCGTTACCAATAATGAGGCCGAATACGAAGCTTGTATAATGGGGCTTGAAGAGGCCATTGATTTGCGAATCAAGAATTTAGACGTATACGGAGACTCAGCTCTGGTGGTGAATCAGATCAAAGGGGAATGGGAGACACGTCAGCCCAACTTGATACATTACATGAATTATGCAAGGAGACTGTTGCCTTTCTTCGACAAAGTTGAATTGCATCACGTACCGCGTGCAGAGAATCAAATGGCTGACGCCCTCGCCACTTTGTCTTCCATGTACAAAGTCAACTTCTGGAATGAGGCCCCCCGAATCGTTATCTCTCGGTTGGACAGACCCGCTTACGTATTTGCTATTGATGAAGCATCCGATGACAAACCGTGGTATTTTGATATCCTTAATTTCCTGAAGAATAGAGAGTATCCGGCTGGGGCATCCAGTCAAGATCAGAAGACTCTCAGGAGATTAGCGGGTAATTTCTATTTGAATCCGGATGGTGTCTTGTATAGAAGAAACCACGATTTGGTGCTGTTGCGTTGTGTAGATGAGAAAGAGGCAAAGCTGCTCATGGAGGAAATACACGAAGGTACCTTTGGTACGCATGCTGGTGGGCATGCTATGACGAGAAAGCTGCTGCGGGCAGGTTATTTTTGGCTGACTATGGAAGCTGATTGTTTCAAGTTCGCAAGGAAGTGCCACAAGTGCCAAATCTATGCTGATAAGATCCACATGCCTCCGAGTCCTCTGAATGTGATGTCATCGCCATGTCCATTCTCGATGTGGGGAATCGGTATGATTGGAAAGATCGAGCCGACAGCTTCTAACGGGCATCGGTTCATTCTAGTAGCAATCGATTATTTCACCAAGTGGGTGGAAGCGGCGTCATATGCAAATGTAACGAAGCAGGTAGTGGCTAGATTCATCAAGAGAGATATCATTTGCCGATATGGGATCCCCGAGCGAATAATTACAGACAACGGTTCAAACCTGAACAACAAAATGATGAAGGAGCTCTGTCAGAATTTCAAGATCGAACATCACAACTCCTCCCCTTACCGACCCAAGATGAATGGCGCTGTCGAGGCGGCCAATAAGAATATCAAGAAGATCGTGCAGAAGATGGTGGTGACCTATAAGGATTGGCACGAGATGCTACCTTTCGCTTTACACGGTTATCGTACGACGGTACACACATCAACCGGGGCAACCCCGTTCTCATTAGTGTATGGAATGGAATCGGTATTACCATTGGAAGTTGAGATCCCTTCTCTGAGGGTATTGCGAGACGTTCAGCTGGACGAGGCAGAATGGGTGAAAGACAGGTTGAACCAATTGAGTTTAATGGATGAGAAGAGGCTAGCTTCTCTAGCATACGGTCGTTTGTACCAGAGCCGAATGAAGAAAGCATATGACAAAAAGATACATCCGCGAAGATTCCAGACGGGAGACCTGGTGCTGAAAAGGATTCTCCCACCGCAAGTGGATCACAGGGGCAAGTGGACCCCCAACTACGAAGGGCCATACGTTGTCAGGAAAGTCTTCTCAGGAGGAGCGTTGTTGTTGTCCACTATGGACGGTGAAGACTTCACGTCACCTGTGAATTCGGACGCAGTTAAAAAATACTTTGCTTAAAATTGACCCGCTGGACAGAAAAAAGAGAGTCCAGGCAAAAATGGGGCATCCTGGCGAACCAAAAAACAGAATAAAAGGTTCGGGCAAAAGTTAGGGATAAATTGAAAAAATGTACACCCGCGAAGTTGAAAACCTACACTGGGCGGCTTCGGCAAAAAAGGGTATCCCGGTGAACTGAAAACCTGTAAAGGGCGGTTCACGCAAAAGTTAGGGATTTGAAAGGCAAACGACTGCGGTCCGAATTTGATATTGCAATGAGCATCAGGGCGGGAGAATACCTAAAGGATCGATTATCTGATATAACCTCTTCAGAAGTGTGAATACCGGGAAAGCATTAGAGTCGGATGAGTCATAGGAGGATCAGTTCGTGGTGTTCGTCTGCATCCCGTTGCCGACATGTGTACAAAATTTAATTTGTCAAAATATTTATGCTTCTTGTGCATACTTGTGTATTTGCTTTGCGTGGCTTCCTCATTTCAGGAGTTACATCCCGTGTATAAAACTCCGCCCATTCAGGGGCCCAATCAATGAAATATGTTATTCAGTACTTGATGCTGGTTCTTTACTGTTTCGTGCATGATAAAACGCCTAAATTTATTGAAACTAGCATGTGTATAACGTCACTGGCCCTTGCCAACGATTGTTAAAGCGTTGAATTAACTGAAAATAACGTCACTAACCTGAATCGATTTGGTTCCATAGGCTTGTCTTGTCTTGTTTGCGTTGTTGCAGGCTTCATAACCGTACGAGAAAAGGAGCAAAAGATTGCAATAACGAAAGACTCGGTCCCCGCGCAGGTCATGCATGTTCTTCCTGAAGAAGGATAGAATTCCCCAGCTAGTTGTAGCTTATCCAAAGGACATTTTCCAGCAAAGTCATTTATCCTCAACAGAATTGACGAGTCCAAGATAGTAAGGCTGTATTCAGACAGTATGGTGTCCCCCCAGAAGGATTCCCTTGTCTCGAGCAGAGTAGTTTAGCCGCAGAAGATTGATATTTGTGAGCTGTATTCAGGCAGTTTACCTCTCCCCGCAGGGTCATTTACTCTCTCCAGCGGAGTCAGTTGATTTTCCCCAAGAGAAGCATCCCATCCCCAGCGGAATTCTCTTCTCAGCAAGTATTCCTCCCAGTGGAACTCGAAGATTAAGGCTCTCCCCGGCAGAGTTGGTGTGGGTCATGGCATTTATTTTGTCAGAATACCGTATGATATCCGTTCACTTTCCCGCAGAAGTTCGATCATACCAAGCGCACCTGCTATTCTCTAGCAGAGTTATATTCCCCAGCAGGGTGTTATTTCAACGAGGTGCTTGGCTTAAGTTCCCAATTCCCCAGCCAAGTCGACTTCCTCTTCCAGCATTTATTTTGCTGGAATAATTCTGCAGCATCTGGCTATCCTCATCGGATTCGGCATCATCTTCAGCATTTATTTTGCTGAAGCAGTTCCTGTACCCAGCAGTTCGAGTCTGCATTCGCATCAGCATATAGTGTCATACTTGCCTTAACCAAGTAAACGTGTAGCATTCCCATGTCGAAGGGAGCATTGCATCATTGCCGAACATATGCATTTGTGAAACATAAACTAGGTTAGCTAACCGTTTGTTCCCAGGTATTGTTTCTCTTGCAGGAAGAGAGAGCCCTTGCTCAGGTGAATCAATAAACATTCAGGATCTCGACGTGAGACATCCGACGAAGTGTCAGTTGTGGCGCTACTCCCCACAGAGTCAGCAGGGTAAGTTTCTCCTTATCCCCAAGCAGAGCTATTGGTCATCAAAGGATTCATGAGTCAGAATTTTAGAGGCTACCGCCGGTTATCAGAACAGGCGTCCGGAAGTTTGGTTTCCAAATGTCCCCAGTAGAGTCAGCCTCGAAGTTGCTGGGACATCAGTGATAAGAAGCTCGCGGACCAATGAAAGGATGAGTCCTAACGTGGACAGTTTTATTGACGGGATTTCTTTTGTGCTAGAGATGATTGTTGGAATGTGGAGTCCTAACGTGGACACTTCCTCAAGTTAATGTTGTGTGTTAGTCCTAACGTGGACAGGCTCGAGTTCTCGATATTGATTGGGTGTGGGGTCCTGACGGGGGCGAAGGTTGATTGTTCTTCGTGTTGGTGTCCTGACGTGGACAATTCATTTCCAGAAGATAGCTTTATTGGTGACGGTGAAATGTGCGTCCTGACGTGGACAAGTTTATATTTCTTCGTGATGACAAGATACGAGAGTCCTGACGTGGACAAATTTATCCTTCTTCGTGTTGTTGGCGAAGTATGAGTCCTGGCATGGACAAAGTCTTATTTCCCCAGCAAGTCGAAGACGCGCGAGCCCTGACGTGGACAGGTTCTGTTATTTCATCAGATGAAGATGTGAGTCCTTACGTGGACGAATCAAAATATGTCTCCTCACGTGGAAAGTTTAGTCCTGACGTGGATAGATTCAGATCAAGATCATTCCTTACGTGGAAAGATTGGAGTCCTTACGTGGACAGATTAAGATGGTGTTCCTGACGTGGAAAGGTGGGTCCTAACGTGGACGATGTTCTCCTTACGTGGAAAGACAATGTTTCCTTACGTGGAAGAAAAATGGTTTCCTTACGTGGAAAGACGAGTTTATTCCTTACGTGGAAAGATTGAGTCCTCACGCGGACATATCAAGATTGATTCCTGACGTGGAAAGAAAGAGATTATTCCTAACGTGGAACGGTTATTCCTTATGTGGAAAGGTGAGTCCTAACGTGGACAGTATTATTCCTAACGTGGAACGGTTATTCCTTACGTGGAAAGGTGAGTCCTAACGTGGATGGTGGTATTCCTAACGTGGAAGAGTTTATTCCTAACGTGGACGATTTATCTCTGACGAGAAGGCAGACGAGCCGTCCCCAGCAAAGTTGTTGAAGTTTTTCCGAGTTGACAGCAGATAGAGTCCTGACGTGGACAAGCAAAGGACGAAGTTTCCGATGATTCAATCTTTTTCAGGATGATGAGAAGAATCCCCAGCACGGTCGCACTAGATCAGTGGGTTGCCGTAACAGTTAAATTCAGCTGATGAATGTCGTTCCCCAAGCAGTGGCGCAGTTTATTTCTGCGGTTGGCAAATTTCTGGGTTCCTAGTATTCAACCGTCTCGTACCGCGAATGTCTGAAGGCTCCGGGCTCTTCACCCAATCGGGTCCAAGCCGCTTGAATAGGGGCAGATGTTGCACCCTAAAAATTTGCCCAACCTTATTCACTTGGTTTATGTTTCAATTGCATTAGCATTTGCATATAGGGCCATGTACATAGGTTACTCATCTGCATAGCATAAGCATAGCAAGTCAGCTAACAGGGGACCAATCATTATTCTCATCTCTAGAGGCCTATCAAGAGGTTATTATCCTGATTCAACCTCATTCAAGTCATCAGAAAAGAATTTGGAAGCTATCAAGTCAATGGAGCAAGCAGTTCATCTATCTCCTAACTGAGGGTGTCTGAGGATCAACAAAGAAATGGTGAGCTGTGGTCTGAGCATGGGGAGTATCTAGACATCTTGGAGGACTTAGAAAGTCATTTGGAGAAGGAGACAAGTCATTGGTGAAGTCACAAGAATTACAGTTGGAGACAGTCAGCTAGGGTTTCATCTGGGTCAACCCTGGGTCAACTCTGGGTCAATTGACTGATTGAAAGGCATTAAGGGCTATTGAAGAGATGTGGGGTTCATCATTTGACATGGAGAATAAGGATATGTTGTTATGCAAGAATAAATCAAGAGAAGTCAAGGAGAAGAGGAGGTCCTAAATTAGGGTTTCTATGTAAAATCCCCTGGTTTAGGTCAAATTTCCAAGCAAGATAAGTCAAAATGCAAGCTTCAAATGGATCCTTGGCCAACATGGAACTTGTAGAGGATCTCAATACTTTTAATTTTAGTGGTGGAAGACATCAAGGAGATTTATAGAACTCAAGTTATGGTCCTTGCAAGTTATAGGTCATCTGGGGTATCTGAAATTTTGTCTGTAAAAGTGACTTGACTTCCAAGCTACTTTTACCCCTCAAGGAGATTTCAAATGAATTTCTGGTCAACATAAGAGTTGTTCCTCATTGTCTTAGATTTCTAGAATGGTATAGTATGCCTTCATATGATTTGGGGAACTCTACTTATGGTCTTGGCAAGAAAAGGGTATTTTGGTCATTTGTGAATTACAGGTCATTTTAACCTATGCCCAAAACTCATACAAGGAAGCTTCAAATGGAAAACTTTACAACATCAAACTTGTTCCAAATGACATTTTGAGTCTAGAAAAGTGATCATGAGAGGTTGGAAAGATTCATAGCACAAGGTTTCAAAATTGTTGGATTTAATGAATAAAAATGGCCTTAAAAATGAGATTTTTCATATCTTGGCCAAATGAAGCAAAATTATAGGTCATTTTGAATGGAAAGATCATTTTAAAGACATTGGCTAAAGTGGAATTTTGAGCTTAGTTCATATTTTGTGAGTTATCCATGGTTGCTTGTAATGGAAGAAACATAAGCCAAATTCAAGGGAAATTACACAAGGGAAGCTTCTCCAAGTTTCTAGGAGGTTCTAACCTCATGTATATATTGATGCAAGATGGTTCATGCCATGGTTGGTGACTTCATTTTTTCAAAACCCCAAGTTTTACACACTTTCTCATTTTTGCATAGGCTTCACAAACTCTCCCAAATCTCCATCAATCCTCTTATCTTTTGATTGAATCTTCATCATCATCATTCAAACACCATAATCCACATCAAGATTGGTAGAATTGGAGGAAGAATTGTGCTATTCAAGACAACCATCCCAATTGCAAGAACTTCTCAAGGACAAGATTCATGAAGTGTACACACTAATCACTGCATACAGAAGTCATCATCAAGGTTACTGAGCAAGTTTCAATCACTGCAAGCACTAAATTCAAAGAGTTGCATACCTGTTTTCACCAATTGCACCAGGTTTGTTTTCTCTTCGTATGGCATGAATTAGTTAGAATCTTAGGGTTTTGATAGGGTATAATGGTTAAGATAGGATAGAGGATTGATTGGGATGATTTTGGAGAAGTTTCATGAAGTTTGAGTATGATGTATCAATTCTGTTGAGGCTTATAACTCTTGGATTAAGGCACGATAATCATGGGTTAATAGCTTGAAATGATCAGTGCAAGGTGTAGAGTATGTTAGGGCAATGGTTGGAGAGAATTGAGAGGATTGATATCAGTTGAAAATGGTGGATCAGATCTGTTATACCTATCGAGTTTGCTTCGTGAGTGAGTTTTAGGAAGAACTAAGGCTATGGCTGTGTAGAGGGAGAGATTTAGAGCAATTTTGCTCTTGACATCGAATGAATCCATGGAGAGTTGAAGGAGAACAGAAAGGTGTAAGGTTCGTGCATGGGGATGAGTTGCAGAACCTAGGGTTTGCTGGAGGTAGGAGACGATCCCTGGGCCACACGATTACATTTTGACATTTGACTGGGGTTCTAATCCAACGGATCATATTCAAACTGAAAACGGAGGGAATGACTCACATTGAAACGCCGCGTTTCATTTAATTGAAACGTTGGGCTTGGACTCAGATTAATATGCGCACCCCCCTTTTCTAGCCCACCAGGGATATGAACTGCAGCGAATTACTTTTCTCACCCCCTCCCTTTATTTCTTTCTATTTTCTTTTTCAATATCTTTTTATTTTCATTCATTTTTGAAAATTCATAACAAATTAGAAATTGCATATTTTTAATTCATTCTTTTTTTAACATTTTGTTTAAAGTGTCAAGAAAATTATAAAAAATAAAAATTGCATTTTATTTTTTGTTTGATATTTTTCCCATATTTTCCAAATAAATAGCATTTTAAATAGTTTCATTTCATGCATGAATTTGTTGATTTTTGTTCTAACCAATGCTTTAATATTTTTTGTCCATTCTTTTTAGGTTGTTTAGTTTAGACATTCAACTTGTAAATACAATTTAATTAATATTTTTAGGAGTTAGTTTTAGGTGTTTAGTTTAGGTGAGAACAACATGAACAAATTAGGGTTTTAAGTGGTAACTTAGGAGAATTGATTCATTTCCCTTAGGACTTAGAGCTTGAATAGTTTAGCTATGGGACTATAGGGACTATGGGTAGTTATTAGATCCCCTTAGAAATCACTAGGATTCCCCTACTGCTATTAATCTACTGCCTATATTTGATTGACTGGTGTGGTGTGCCCTCTGGGGATTATTGCTTGCTTGTTTGGGTGTTGGGATTTGTCTGGGAATTGGGGAAGCTGAAGACTGATGATGATGGAGCCATTGGAGATCCAGAGCCTGAAGACCAACTTCCAGAGTTGATGAGGTGTTTCTTGCTAGCAGCTGTTGAGGAGATTAGGGTTTAGGAACTAGGCAGAGCTCTAGGTTAGAAAGCTTGATTCTCAAACATGGAAGGTTTTGACTGCCTCCATTCCTCTCTATGATATAGAGTCTCTCTGAGACACTCACCCCCTTCCTTTGGAAGGCTTGGTGCTATTGTCTGAGGGATAGAACTCTTGAGAGAAATATTCTATGTGTTGTTAGCAGTCTGTTTGCCACCCTTGGTGGTCAACTAATTGCTTAACAACCAGTTCACTCTTATGATTGCTTCCTCAGCTTGGTGATTGAGACTTGAAGAAAAGCCATTGCAGATGGAAGACTGATGACAAAGACTTTGCCTGAAGGCCATGAAGATAGAGACTGATGCTTGTTGAAGCCTGGAGTTGATTGGAGATGAATTGAAGATGGATATTGATGCAGAGCTGCTGTGGCTGTTTATTTTGCTGTATTTCATTTCTGATATGTTGACTGGTTTTCCTGACTGTATTGTTTGTTGATTGCCCTGTTGGGTTGAAAGTGAAGCCTGTTCACTTTTGCCTATTGTTTTCTAGGTTCGAGGTTGAGTGGGACTCCCTTGCCTCGCTTGTACTGTTGCATCCATGCATTTTACCGCTTTATTATATCTGTTATTGTTTCTGTTTCTGCCTATCCCGTAGGACCTCTGTTTCTCTCTGTGCAAGAGAGGAGCATGATAGACACTAGGTCTTAACCCATGCATGATAACATTAGGTTAGTTTGATTCCCTTCGCAACCGTAGGTTAGAGTTCTGTCTCTTCTTTCTCAAAACAAACAGAAAAACACATAAAGATTTCAAACACAATAAAAGACACCTCTTCCGTAAAAGAAGGTGAACTCATCAAAACGTCATTTTTGTCCGCCGGGACCGGTAATCAAGAAACCCTTTTTCAGAAGGTATAAAATCAATCAAGGACAGACCTGTGTCGTACGCGGCCCGAACTACGTTTGCTCTGATCTTTCATGTTGTATGAAAGTACGTAGGCATAGGATGCGATATCCTAGCGAGCAACCTTCCCCTCCTTTCCCGTAGGTAGGCGAACTACGTTGACTCTGATTTCTCGTTCCAGACGAGAATACGTAGGCATAAAGTGCGATACTTTGCCGAGTCATTTTTATTTTCATTTTATTTTCTTTTTAACCCTTGACCTATAGTTTAGATAGAATAACAATCCATACCCGAAAACAAGCGTGGATCCCGTCGAGTACGACGGACGTGAGGGGTGCTAATACCTTCCCCTTGCGTAACCGACTCCCGAATCCAGGTTTTGGTTGCGACGACCATACCTTTCCCATGTTGTGCGAGGTTTACTCTGAGCGTTTCCTTTCCCTCCCGTGGGATAAATAACGCACGGTGGCGACTCTTCTGTTCAGCCAGCGCCGATTTTCGCAGTAGCGACACATAGCAGCTGCACGACCCTAAGAATGTTTCATGAAGCATATCCAATGGCCTGCTACGGCTAAACGTAGCACGGGCTACGACCCGTAGCAGGCAGGCGAGAGGCAGATATTTCATTCCTTTTTGGGATCAGATTTGAAATTGATTGGGATTTGGGATAACTTTCAGAAGATATTTTTGATATATTAGACATTGTTTGGCTAGGTTAGGGGATTCATTCTGCTTTTACGATAAAAATAGAGAGTTTTAGAATCAAGGGAGTTCAGGAGAAGACGGAGATTTTTCATGATCAATAGCGATTGGAGATCAAAGTTCATCATTTGTCTTGTAATGTTCATACTCTTGTCTATGTTTGATTTTCTTTCCATGAATAGCCAAACCCCCAATGTTAAGGGGTGTCCTTGAATTGTGTTTGTGAACAACTATCATTTTAGTATTGAAATAAAATTCGGTTATCGTATCGTTAATTATTCTCGTGATGTATTTACTGCTTTCTCTTTTAGAAAAATCGAGATTGATGTATGATTATAGATTAGGTTTAATCACCATTTATAATGCTTTCATTAGAATATCATATAGTAGATAATAACTAGGCCTAGGGTCACCCTATATGAACTAGACTATTCTTGATATATTATCGCTTAATTTTACCGAATAATTTCTATGAACATAGATCTTAGGGGTGAATGATTAAAGGTTTTCCCACTATGGACTTAGGAGAAAACAATCTCGAAAACTGGTATTAATGATTTAAAACTTGTTGTTGCAATATTAATTCAAAGTTGTGACATGAATGATTCATACATCTTTCCTTGCATGTTTTTACTATTTGTTTTAACTGTAACGCGATTTCTTTACTTTTCTTGCACTTTCATTTAAAATTCCACAAAATAATTCCAAACCCCCAAAAGGATTTTGTTTGCTTGAACAAATATTTAAAGCCGATATTCATACGCAGTCCTTGAGATCGACATTCGAGGGACTTCCCTTATTATTACTACATTGGCGAAATAATACACTTACTATTTTTCCGATCAAATTACATAATCAATATGAAGTATAAGAAGAAGCACAAGGTGTTGATGAAGATAAGAAAAACTAATAATGATTACCTGCTTGCAAGAGATAGGCCGAGAAGAGCCATCAAGCCACCTTAGGACTTGGTTATGCAGATCTCATAACATTCATCTTAATCTCTGCAAGTGAGGTTCTTGATGAAAAACCTAAAGACTACAAAAAGCTATGAGGAGTCAAAATAGGACTGAATGGATGAAAGCCATAGATGGTGAGATGAAATCTATTCATAATAACACTTGGGAGCTGATCGAGAAACCTGTTGGAACCAGGTTAGTCAACTATAAGTGGATTTTCAAGGTTAAGGAAGGAATCGAAGGAGTGATGTTAAAGAGATTTAAGGTAAGGTTAGTTTGTTAGGGGTTCACTTAAAAAGAAGGTGTCAACTTCAATGATGTGTTGTCACTTGTTGTAAGCCACAAATCCATTATAATGTTGTTAACCATGGTAGAAAAGTTTGACCTAGAACTTGAAAAGATGGATTTGAAGACATCCTTCCTATATGGTAATCTAGATTAAACAATCTCGATGGGGCAACTTGAAGGGTATGCAGAAAAGAGAAAGGAAGATTATGTGTACAAGTTGAATATGTCTTTATATGGCTTGAAACAATCTTCTCGGTAATGGAATAGGGGATTCGACAAGTTTATGACACACATAGGTTCACTAGGAGCCAATTCGACTACTATGTTTACTTCAGATTTCGACTTGGAAATTCACTTGTTATTTTATTGCTTTATGTGAATGACATCCTCATACCAAGAAACATTGTCGAGGATGTTATGAAGGCGAAAGCTGAACTCAATAAGAAGTTTGACATGAAGGATCTGGGAGCTGCATCCAGAATTCTTGGGATTGACATCCAGAGAGATAGAAAATAGTTGAGATTATGCTTATCTCAAGAGACATACCTACTAAAGATTCTCAACAAGTTTGGCATGTCAAATTCAAAGCCGGTTGTAACAGCGAATAATCCTCAATTCAAGCTGAGTTTGACTCAAAGTCCTTGTATTGAAGTCGAAAGGGCCTATATGAATAACGTTCCATATGCTAGTATAATAGGTTCTTTGATGTATGTTATGGTATGCACGAGACCATACATAGCTTACAAAGTAAGCCTTGTAAACAGGTATATGGTCAATCCTGGGAAGGCACATTGGCATGCATTGAAGTGGATTCTAAGGTAAATAAATGGGTCTCTCAGCAGAGTCCTAATTTATGGTGGAACCTGTGGTGATGATAGAAAAGTTGAAATCAAAGGATTTGTTGACTATGATTACGCAGGTTGTATGGATTCCAAAAAATCTATTTTTGGATATGTATTCACTATGTTTGTCGACTCTGATTATGCAAGTTGTTGCCTTATCAACCACTGAAGTGAAATATATTGCCCTCATTGAAGTTGTAAAAGAAGCATTGTAGCTTGAAGGTTTTGCTAAGGAGTTAAAACTTCAAGATCGAGTTATCACTGTTAAATGTGATAGTTAAAGTGTCATACACCTGTCAAAGAATTCGGTTTATCATGACCGAACCAAACACATCTATGTGAGGCTACATTTAGTCAGAGAGATAATTGAGCGTAAAAAATTCCAACTGTTAAAGGTTTCGACTAATGACAATGTTGCTGATATGATCACCAAGAAATTGCCAAGTATCAAGTTTTTTAGTGTATGCAGCTGATAGGACTGCATAATGACAACTAGTTGGTTTCGAGGTCCAGTATTTTTTCCAAGATGGAGATTTGTAACTTATGGATTATAAGTTAGTGTTGTAGCAAACTCTATCAAAGTCGAAGCGCTTTGTCGAAGTCGAAAAGCTAGTATAGATGTCGAAATATGTTATTTGTTGTTTAAGTTAACATGTTGAATTAGATCAGTCTGTTAGACCAATTGTTTAGTATGATAGTTCATAGATAGGGTTCAATTTTTTTTCCAAATAACATACTAGTCATCACTTCTCCATCAATCTCTTATAATCCTAATCAAAGGAAGAAAGTGGTGTATTTAAGATTCAATTGTAAACATTATTTTTTAATATGTAATTGAATCAAAAATTTAATTTTCAACCACTTTAAATTGTCTTTCTCTTATCTTCTTTCTTTTATTTTATTTTATAATTTTCTTGTTAATAAAAAAAATCAATCCTACTCTATTTTCTAAATATCACTTTCCCAACACATAACTTATCCAAAAATAATGATAATATGTGCCCTGTCAAAATTGTATATTTTAAAGGCTTTATGTAAGAAGTATGGACCCGAAATAAAATTGGGATATCAAAGCAAGATCTTTATTTTGGATTTTTAATTTCACATTGAGGATTGAGCACCTAAAATTAATATGCGAATAATCAAATTACCCCTAGAAAACTAATGAGCAATGTGTGGCTATATTATATAGTTTCAATACCCATCATCCATCATGTTCATTCGAAAGAAAATCATCATGTTTCTTATTAGGAGGACTAGCTTTTGACTATATAGTATATATATATTCCAGTGCACGAAGAGTCACCCTTTTGCAATAAAGTAATGGTATAGAAGATACACTGACTTTGGACCTACCATTTCATTTATACTAGCATTTGCTTGTCAAGTTCAATAGGATATAATATATATGCTTCTTTATCTCCTCGATAAATTTGTTTATGTCAAAAGGGGTTGGATTTGGAATATCACACAGCTAGGTTCATTCATCATCCATTATTTTAAGTGGCAATATGTGCATCAAAATGTGAATTGGATGGTCACAAACATGGGTATCAAGCTCTTTGTTGGTTTAAATGGGTCCACTTTCTTTTCATGACATAAAATTATTTCATTTGAAGCATATGTCTTTTGAGTACACTACATAAACAATGTAAAAGTTGGCCAAAATCTTGAAGAGCCCCACATACTAGATTTTCAGTACTTCAAGAACAAATAAAGTTGATATGGATCTATTCCCACTTTCTAAAACTAGATATTAAGAATTAATTACAAGAACTTTTTTGAATGGGGTTTTATAAAAAATTAAAGAATTAAAAGTGGAGAGAAAACAAGGCGAGAACTCAAACCACTAAAACTACCTCTACTACCAATAAAATAAATACTTTTAAGAGAAGAGTCAAAACCACAAGTAATTTTTAAAAGCAAGCTAAAATTTTTGATCCGCTATTTATTAAAAATTACAAGTGTGAGTAGTGTGAAAAATAGTCTCACATTAGATAGAAATGTGATGATTTGAACATATATAAGTGAGAGAACCTACCCATCTATCACCTTAAGGTTTTTGATAAATATGTGGCGTGTCTCTCACAAAGGTGTGTTGATCTAAGAAGGGTGTTCAACCGTTTAAAATTCTCCTCGTTCGACCTCTCCCCCCCCCCCCCCCCTCCCCCCCAATTGTTGCGCTAACAAATGGTATCATAAACTTTGGTTCGAGAAAGGGGCCTGATTACTTGTATCGAGAGTATCTCACATGGGCATGGGTAGGTGTCATGCATGTGGTTGAGTGTCTCGTTGAAGAGTGTTCAACGACGGTACAAGTGTATATGGAAGAAAGAGTTTTCACTTGAGGGGGAGCATTGTGGTAGACTCACACTTGAGGAGGAGTGTTGAAAAAGAATTACAAGTGTGAGTAGTGTGGAAAATAGTCCCACATTGGAAAGAAATGTGGTGACTTGAGCATTTATAAGTGAGAGAGCCCACTCACCTATCACTTTAAGATTTTGGATGAATATGTGGTGTGTCTCTCACAAAGGTGTGTTGCTCTAAGAAGGATGTCTCACTGTTTAGAATGCTTCTCGCTCGACCCCCCGATTGTTGCGCTAACAGAACTCAATCAGAGAAATTATATGAGTTTACCATAAATCTATCTAAAAACTATTTCTAAACAAGATAATTATTTTCTCCTCCACTTCTTTCATGTTTAATGAAGAAGCAGAAAAAGTATTGTCGTTTCTCTTGTGAAACGATGTTGTCAATAACAGAACAAAGTTATGAGAAAAAGATTGAGTTTCTTGAACAAACACAAGAAATCCTATTAGGTTTCACAAAGAAGAAGAAAAAGAAGAATAGAGAATTAGTTAAATTTGTTTTACTATTCACTTTCTCAATAAGGGTTCAAAGATTACAAGTGAATACCAATAATTAACTTCTCTCACCCTAATTAGGATTTGCATCACCCTTACAAAGATGAGAGACTAGCATGCTATTTATAAGAAAACTAACATACTAACCTAATGGGCTTTTACACACAGGCCCATTACACAAGCTAACTTAGAGAACAAACTAATTTAAACAGTTGAGCTTACAAGTAAGACCCAATTCGACATACTAACTTAAATTACAAGTTAATATATTTTGACAGCATGCTTGAACAAACTTCGACTATAGCATGCACAATTTCTATTGAAATATCAAGTTATCATTGTCAGTACTAGAGTTCGATATAAAATATCAAAAATCTCCACCTTGAAACAAACTCTACACAAACAAGAGAACAAACTAGTTTTCATCATCTTTGATCCTTTCAACGCTTTTAACAAATCCTCTTGAACAAGAAGAGCTTGCATCTTTAAGCGCCACAAACCGAAATCATTCACACTAGTGAATTTCTCAATCTCATTCTTTGCCGATGGCATCTTCTCCTCCACACTCACCGCACCAGTTTTTTTGAAACGATGTCGTCAATAACAGAACAAAGTTATGAGAAAAAGATTGAGTTTCTTGAACAAACACAAGAAACCTTATTAGGTTGCACAAAGGAAAAAATAAGAAGAATAAAGAATTCGTTAAATCTGTCTTACTATTCACTTTCTCAACAAGGGTTCAAAGATTACAAGTGAATAGTAACAATTAAACTCTCTCACCCTAATTAGGATTTGCACCACCCTTACAAATATGAGAGAGTAACATACTATTTATAAGAAAACTAACACACTAACCTAATAGACTTTTACACACACGCTCATTACACAAGCTAACTTAGGGAACAAGCTAACTTAAACAATTGTGTTTACAAGCAAGACTCAATTCGACATACTAACTTAAATAGCAAGTTAATATGTTTTGACAGCATGCTTAAATGAACTTTGACTACAACATGCACAATTCTCGTCGAACCATGAAGCTACCATTGTCAATACTAGAGTTTGATCCAAAATACCACAGTTTCGAGCACTTCAAATAGTCCAAAAAACAACATACCATATCATAGAAAACCCACCCCTATTCCTACCATCTAAATTGAGAATAATCTCGAAAAGAAGTCTAGAATCCCTAAAGAGGACCACTTGTCTCCCCAACCAATTAAAGATCCTATACCTCACAGTCGAAGTTATCTCATAAGTGATAAACAAAATGAAAACCGACTCGACCAAATACCCACAAAAAATGGCAAGAGACTTCAAATAGGTCAACAATCACCTTTCTCTTGCAAAATTTTCCAAGAAACAAAAAATTACTTAAAAAAGAGCCTAACCAATATAGATCAAACTACTTAAACAAAGACATCTTAAAATCTTTCTTCACACTTTCCTAGAGGAACCTTCTTTAAATCTTAAAAATCTTCATCCAACCCTTCACAATCATTTTCAAAAAAGACAAAAAATATTGAGATAACCTTAAGCACAATATTAAGCAAGACCAATCAATCTCTCAAGCTGACATACTTATGCTTCCAAAAATTTATCTTTTTGAACAATTGGGTAACTAGAGAATCCCACATGGATTCAAGGCGAGGATTACCCTCATATGAATTTCCATGTATTTAAATGGAAGATAATTAGCTTATAGTGAAAAAAGTCTCATATCGAATTTATAAAAACAAGATCCATATTAACCCATATCATGTCTTGAAATATCATGTCTTGAAGAGGTAAAATTTCTTATTTATTTTATGAGTTTTTATAGGACTCTAAATTTTGAGAATTTCCAACTTATTTTTTTCTTTATTCTCGAAACACTTTATGCCAATAAACTTGTGAAAACCCTTTTCAAAATAATTTTATTCTTTAAAAAGGTATAACTAATAATGCTATAATTATAAGAATATAGTTCATAGGATGCATAAAAAAGAAAGGAAACAATGTCATCTTTTGTTCAAAATTGATTTAGAAAAATAATACAATACAACATATTAGAATTTCCTTCTTATTACTTAGAAAGACTTTGGCCTCTTTACTTTCATTATTACTCTTTTTATGAAGCACAAACTCTAATACAGTTACTCAGACACAACAAAACATTGACACTCTAACTTTGATAATGTCTAAAATTCAACATATGACAATGACATAGCTACATAAATGATAGCATTTAAGGTTCATTTATCTATTTGTTATTAAAAAAAATTATAATCAAATTTTTTATCTATTTGTTATTAAAAAAAATTTTAAAAAAATTATAATCAAAATTAAAATCTTTAATTCTTTATTGATAACATTGTGTCAATACATGTTTAACTTTTTAAGATATCTATGAGGTTTGTACAAAAAATGTATAAGGTGTGTAGAAGTAAAGAAAAAACTGTTTTTAAAACACTGTCTGAATTGTCTGACTCGAGTTTTTTAAGTGTCATATAGATGTCAGGCAATAATTAATAAAATGTTGAAGTCAATAAAAAAACATCATTTTATAGAGGACACTCGTCTGACTTTTCAAACAATTGTTTGACTTTTCTAACACGTATTGTATAGGTGTTATACAAGTGTCAGATGCTGAAATATATTGGATACCGAAACACATCAACTCTTAAATGTGCCCTTGCTTCATAGACTATATACCCTCATTTATATAATTTATCTTTGAAGTAGAAAGTGAAAAATTAGATTGATATATTCCTTATAAAGGCTTGAGGCAGATCGAACACATGTCTTCCTCTACATTTGTTACATGCGTCTAAAAATTATTTAAGTTAACTCGGGAAAAGATGAAAGCCAAAGAATGTCATCCACACATGATTTTCGTCCCTTAACTTTAGCTCGGGGTCCAGTTTGGTCCCTTAACTTTAAAAAGTGGCAAGTTGGTCCGCTAACTTTTAAAATAGTGTCAATTGAGTCCTCACCGTTAGTTGTCCTAAACATCCGTTCATTTTGCGTACGTGGCAGATGACTTGACAAGTTATCTTCATCATGTTGTTTCCTTCTCCCTCCTCCTCCTTCTTCCCATTCCCATATTGTTTGTTAATTTTTTTTGGTTCTCCTTCCTCCTTCCCAATCCTAAATCCCAAAATTAACCTAGGGTTTTTGTTTTTGGAAAGCATGAAATCTAGTTATTCATTCTCTATGTTGAAACAGGAAAGTGGAGATTCAGATGTTTGTAGTAGGTCACGATGGAAGCCCATATGCCATTGTGGAGACATGGTTTTTCTTCAAAGGGCAACTACTGTTAAGAATATGGGAAAACTTTTCTGGGGTTGTCCAAATTATAAGGTGTCGTACCTCGAAAAAAGCACGATCCTTCGCGAATGGTCGCAGAAAACAGAGTCGCCACCGAACTTTATTCATCCCAAAAAGGGAAAGGAAAATATCGATAAAACCTTTAGGGAAAGAACATGGTCATCGCAACCAAGTTCTAAGTTCAGGAGTCGGTTGCATGAGGGGAAGGTATTAGCACCCCTCACGTCCGTTGTATTCAACGGGAACCTCTTAATTCGATTCATGAGAAATGTTAGGTCAGATTGTTTGTTTTCTTCTAAGGGAATAATGCTAAAAGGTAAGGTAAAAGGATTTAAATTGCTAAATGGGAAATGTATGGTTTATATTAGGGTGTTCGCCAAGGATTAGGGCCCTTGTGCCTATGTACTTTTACTTGAAAGAAGTGAAGAATCAGAGCATTCGTAGTTCGTGGCTACGGTAGAAAAGAGAGGAGGTTGCTCGCTAGGATCTCGAAATCCTATGCCTACATATTCTCATTAACAAATGAGAAATCAGAGCGTCCGTAGTTCGGACTACGGATGTGGAGTTTGCTTTATCGAAAGATACTTAGTCGCATTCGACAAAAAATATTGCTTTACCAAAACGGATGAGGAGAGGACGCTTGTATCACTTGGAATGGATTTCCATATATCAACATTCATGGGAAACACACCACTTATCTCGGCTCAAATGGGTTACAGACGAAGCAATATTTTGCGTCGTCTCAAGATATCATACCTCACATTTATGAAAAGGTTTGACGGTTTGCACGACGGCGAGAAGTTGAATTAATGTGTTGACGTATTTTGATTTGATGACGATTACTTGAAGCTTAAGAAAGACTCCTCGAGCCCAAGTAATCTGGAGAGTGGGTCAAAGACTTGACTCTCTCTCTCTCTTTTCATCTCGAAAAGAGGTTGTGTTTGGAAAATGTTTTGAACAATGGAAGATATTTAAAATATTTTAAATGGATGAGGATTACTTGAAGCTTAAGAAAGGCTCCTCGGGCCCAAATAGTCGGGAGAGCGAGTCAAAGACTTGACTCTATCTCTTTTTCATCTTATATTATGAAAGAGTTTTGATATAGCTAGAGTAAGTTACGAATATCGATTACTCGAAACTTAAGAAAGGCTCCTCGGACCCAAGTAATCGGGAGAGTGGGTCAAAGGCTCGACTCTCTCTCTTTTTTATCTAATATTTTGAGAAAAAAATATGATGTGAATCAGGTTATAAATTTTGGAGAAGACAATTATTTGAGCGTAAGAAAGGCTCCTCGAGCCCAAACAATTGGGAAAGTGAATCGAAGATCTGATTCTCTCTCTTTTCCATCCTTTATTGAAATATGGTTTAAGTATAGTTAAGTTAATTATTTGAATTTGAGAAAATGCTCGATGTTGATCGAGGTTTTAACTTGCGTATGGAAAAGTTAATCATTTGAACTAAACGGTAAGGAGGCCCTAATGGTATAGGGTAAGGTGGATGGTGAGGCCCTAATTGATCGAATATGTCTCACTATAAGAAAGCCCAGGAGTAAGCTATGAATGTTGTGTATAGTGATCAAGAGGTTGATGGCGATGTTTTGAAAGCAATTGACTTACATGGGTGAAAATGGCTCGACGTTAGATCGAGAATATACTTTAAAAATGGTTCAAAGCATCAGAGCATAATCAAGACAAACAAGTAAAGTGCGTACATCGAAATGGGAGCGGGATACATGTAAGTTACACGGGATTGCGAGAAATAAAAGATCTCATTGTCAGGTAACCCAAGAGGAAGTCGTGTGTGTGCAAGGTGTCCTAAACTAAGCACAAACAAGAGTTGGACAAAATCTCTTTTGTTAGGGTTTCTATACAAAGTCCATGTTCTGTTACTCGAAATATTAACCATAGTCCACCAATTTAGGCTTTTAGGGTTTCGATAATTATTAGTGTGTTTTGAGTAACGTGAACAAGATATGATGAAGATGATATGAATAATATGAATAATAATAAACAAGATAATATCAATAATCAAGATAATATTAACAATAGTATATGAATAATATTATAATCGAGAATATATTGACAAGAAATTAAATCAAGAATATATTGACATAAATTAAAGTTAGCGGTTAGTGATTAATTGGATAAATCGAGTTGACTTTAGCGCTAAACCATCATAGCACGATCTATGACGAAAATCATATTATAGGAGCCATTTTGGAAAGTCTATCATGAGGTAAATGGCCCAATCTAAAATGCCACAAAGCTTGTTTAGGGATCATTTTACAATTATTGGGAATTGAAGTTTCTACATGTGGTTTGGATGAGGAAATACTTGAAATACTAGTTTCTGCAGAAAAGGAATTCATATATGTCCTGAGTCTGTACAGCCCTTCCACTTGATTAGCCGAACCAATCATCTTCTTCGTTTTCACATCCTGAATAAAGCAATCATTAGCAGAAAAAATGAAATTGAAATTAGTGGAGTGACAAAGTTTGGAAACAGACATAAGGTTTAAGGAAAAATCAGGTGTGTATAACACATTATGAAGCTGCAAGTGAGGGGAAAATTGAATTGTTCCTGCATGTTTAGCTAGAACAACAGATCCATTAGGTAGACAAACATTGACAGGCTGAATTTTGTGGTAACAACTAAACAATTTAAGAGATGAGCAAACATGGTCATTAGCACCAGAATCTAAAATCCAAAAATCAAGTTTTATGTAAGTGGAGCAGGAAATTGTAGAAACAAAAAGTTTACCAGAATCTAAAATCCAAAAATCAAGTTTTATGTAAGTGGAGCAGGAAATTGTAGAAACAAAAAGTTTACCAGAATTCTCCTTTGGTGTATGACCAAGATGAGTAGAAATATGGTTGGCACTTGGATTTGGGGTAGGGTTGGAAGGCAGCAAATTTGTTTGTTGTAACAAAGCAATCAATTGAGCATATTGTTCTTGAGTGATGCTGGCACTTGAATTATTGAGAGAACCTTCTGTTCCAGTATTCATCGCAACTTGTGTATCAGCAGCATTAGAAGCATTTACTTATGCTTGCTTTTTGGTAAAATTGGGAGGGAATTCATGTTTGCGATAACAAACATCAATTGTATGGCCAGTCCTGTGACAAAAAAGTGCATACTCTACCATTTTTCTTATTGTTAGATGCTCCACCATAAGAGTTGGAAGGTTTACCAGCAAACTTCCTTGAATCATATGCATTAACAAGGCTATTGGCTTCATTAATAGTAGAATTAGAATCAGGTTGACTCAACAAAGAAATATTGTTACTCTCTTCTTAAACAACCATAAAGTATACTTTGTTGATGGATGGTAGAGGATCAAGTAACAAAACCTGAGTTTTGATAACAGAAAATTTATCATTCAATCTTGTTAAGAATTGTATAATCTGATCTTCAAGACGAAATTATTTAGCTCTACGCATAGCATCACATCTGCATTGTTGAGCACAAGTACAGGTAGGGATTGGTCTATGAGAATTCAATTCTTCCCATAGTCCATGAAGCTCAGTGAAATAATCAAGAACATATTTGTTTCCTTGTTTGAGATTGTTAATTTCAGCACGCAAATTAGATACGCGAATTCTATCAGTTTTAGCAAATCTTTCTTTGAGATCAATCCAAACATCAAGAGCATTTTCTAAGAAAATGATTGTTTGTGCGATAGCAGGACTTACATAGTTGAGAATCCATGAGTGAACAAGGCAATTGCATCGTTCCCACGCAGATCGATTAAGATCGTTGATACTTGGAACTCGAATGGATTCGTTGATGAACACAATCTTGTTCTTAGCTCCAAGAGCTCTTTCCATGGATCTTGACCACAAAATGTAGTTTGAACCATTCAATTGAGGGTGAATGCTAACAGAATTGGGACCTTCGCTAGGATGAACGTAGTAAACCGGATCAACATCACAATTTGTGATTCGATTTGCAGTAGGATCATTACGCGGAGGCATGCTGAAATCAAAGGAAAGATCACACAAGTGGAGAGATCACACGAGTGAAAGAGAAAAAAATGGTGCGGAAGTGTGGAAAAAAGGATCGAAGACGATGATACCATATTATGCTTCACATATGGAAGCCATTGAAAAATGGTAAGAAAGCTTAAAGAGAAGAGAGAGAAGATAAAATGCAGAACAATACTCACTTATTCATTGAATGAAGATTACACCAATTATATAGTAGGAAGAGAGATAACTAATAACATAACAAAATGTAACTAACTATATAACTAATAACTAACTACTATTTTTGTCATCTATTAATTATTATAATATTTCAAAAGTTAAAAATATATTAGTGATAAGCATTGCTTTATCATTCCAACAACAACAAAAATCAAAAAATATTAAATATTTTTCTATATTTAAAAAATAAATAAATAATTTCGAAGTCCTTCATTCGTCTCTCCTTTAAACTCTCAAACAAAAACTTAAATGACTTATAATCTTCTTTCTTCTCTATTGTCGTAAAATATGGTTTTTCTCTAATAAAATTCAAAATATTAACAATTAGACATGTTTGGAAATTTATAAAAATATGTTATAGGAAGCCAACATTATTGTTATCATATATTATGATAGCATCTCCTAACCTCCGTACCCCAAAAAATCATTATTAATATAAACAAAATCATGTTATGTGTTTAGTGTGATTGCTATCATCTAACTCCGAAAATTATACGGCAAGGAAGCTTCCTTTATGTGTTGGAACATTTAACACCTATAGAGTCCTAATCAAGTTATTATTACTATTATTATGGGCCCTAAAATAATTTATTATCATCACTCTACATAAAAAAAAAAATTGATGTTGTTAGGAGATATATTTATCTAACCACAATTCCATATAAAAAATATAATGAAAGCAAAACAACAGTTACTATAATATAGACTAATCTCTGTCTTTTCATGTTTCCTTGCCCCACCCACCATCAATTGAGGATTTGGGGTCAGATTCTAAGATTACCACAATATCTTATCTTGCTTACTTTGAACCATCCTTATTGCAACAGCACATATACATTTATGTCTCCATATTTCTTTATCATTCATTGTACAACTCTTAATATATTATTTGTCATATTGCTAATTTTCTATTCAACATGTAACTTTCATGTTTGTGTGCACATGACTGTCTAGGCCATATTGGATGTAATGTCCCCTTCATGAAGTGATGTGGCACCTTATGTGAGTAGTGTCTATATAATAACCAAACTTCCCTCATTTACAATCAGTTCATCTTAAGCCTTTTTCTCTTCTATATTGTTCATCTTTTATTTCTTCTACTTCAAAGTCATAAAAAGTTAAACTAATTTAATAATTTGTTTCAAAATGGCTTCTCAAATTTGTGAAACTTTAACTTATGATGTAGAAATCAAGGGTGATAATCTTCTCATGTCACTAATGGAAGAGTTACCATGTGATGAAAATGATGATGAAAGGTTAGATAGCTTGATAAGATCTTTTGAGGCTGAAATTAGTGAAAACAAGATGGGTGATCATGATGATTCAACAAGCATAGAGTTACTACAAATGAAGAGCAATTTTGAAGAAAATTACCATGAATCATCATGGAACATAGGACAAGTGGATGACTTTGGGGTTGAATGGGTTGATATGGATTTGATACCATCCTTCCAATTTGATGATGGGAATTGGGAGTCTTGTGGAGATGAGATGAGTGTGATGGTTGACCATTTAATGGTTTGTGATGATGGATTTGATATGGAAGAACATGCTTACAATTCATTTTGGCAAGATAACTATGAGATGAGTTTGGTGCATTAATTTATTAGCTTATGTATAGACTAAAGTCATGTTTTGTAATTAATGCTCAAACTCTTTTATCTTCATTATGTATAATTGGGCGAGATTATATGCAAGAAGAGTATTTGAATATGAAAATTGAAATATGAGACTATTAATTACATGGAAAAAATATAGTTAAAAATGCTTAATTTAATATAGGGGAAGTTTAGTTTTTCAAATGTGTAATTTGATTAATATTCAATTAGCCACTCTCATTTAGGACGAATCTAAAACATTCCATCATTTAAAAAAAATCCAAATTTCTCTTAATAGAGGAAGATTTCAACATTTTGATCACTCTATTTGTTAAAAAAAGTACATATACATAGCAATCCTATATTGGTAGGGGTTTCCCGAACTATAGTGTTTATGAATGTTAGGGCAAGATTACGAGGGTGAGAAGTCTTGTTTTTGAGGTAATTTTTTTATGGGATTAAAGCAAGCTCACGAAGGTGAAAATCTCTATTACAGGGGTATTCTTTGGTGGATTTCATATTGTTCTTCAATCCTAAGGTTGGGTATTTATAGGGGTTTAGGGACCTAAATTTAGGGTTTCTCAAAAATGGAAACCTCTCACTCTAATAATGGTAGTTGACTGTTGAATCCTTATTTCCAAGGGAAATATGGGTTATTCCCATGACTCCTTCTCTACATCACATTTGATCAGGACATATCACTCCCATATTTTCCTTCCCTAGGTGAGTGATACATGTTGTAGATGATGCCATACCCTGTGTGTAGTATGCCCTTGTCGCCCATTGTGGATCCTTACAAATATATCACTACACAATTCCATAAGCACAAGGTCTCTGAAAGGAGAAGTGCTTGATTGAATTTTCATTAGGGGAACCTAGGCCTATGGGAGATGCATTTAGATGATTCAGTCCAGCGAGACTCTAAGTCCTTCAGGCGTCTGACGAAACTCAAAGTCTTCCAGGCGAGGTGTTAAGATGAGCCTGTCTGATGAGACTCTAAGTCGAGTCCCTCAAAGAGAGGCATTTAGATGAATTTGTCTGACGAGACTCTAAGTCAAGTCCCATAAGGCGGGGTGTTGAGATGAGTCTGTATGATAAGACTCTAAGTCCCTTAGGAGAGGTGTTAAGAAGAACCTGTCTGGCGACACTTTAACTCAATTCCTTCCAGGGGAGGCGTTTAGATGCTGCTTTTTAGGAGACTCTAAGTTGAGTACCTCTAGGCAAGGAGTTGACATTAGCTTGTATCACGAGACTCTAAATCCCTTAGGCGAGGCTTTAAGATAAGCATGGCTAACAAGAATTTAAGTCCCTTAAGCAAGGTGTTAAGATGATCATGAGTGATGAGACTCTAAGTCCCTCAGGCGAAGTGTCGAGATAAACCTGTCTGACAAGACTCTAAGCCCCTAAGGTGGGGAATTTAGATGAGCCTTTCTGACGAGACTCTAAGCCTTTCAGGAAAGACATTTTAGATGAACTAATTTCTCCACATATAGTCCCTTCATATTGCCCCCGGGGACATCAAGGATCTTCATTTGGAACTCCAACATTTGTGTATTGCCTTGAGAGGCTACAAGAATCTTAATATGGAAGTCCAGTGTTCATGTATTGCTTTAAGAGGCGAAAAAGATCTTCCTGTGAAAGTCTAACATTCATGTATTGCCTTAAGAGACGCCAAGAATCTTCCTGTAAAAGTCCACCATAATTAATTGGGGAGCCAAAATATTTTTCAGGGTCATAAATATTCAAATATTCATGCAAAGGTAGACACACACACCCTCAAACAATTTGCGAATAACTTAACTATAATAGTATTTTAAGCTAGTGATATTCTAAGTCATGGGGAGTGTAACAGCCCAAATTTCATTAAATAATTAATTGTGTTAATTAATTGATTTATTTGGATTATTCTAATTATTTGAATAATTAGATGTTTGTTTAATGGATTGATAGATGTTTTGAGAAAGTAAATATAATGGAAAGAAAATGATAGAGAGAAAAGAAAAGAAAAGAAATAAAAGGATATAAAAAGGGGATTGGAGAGAAAGAGAAAGATAGAAAGAAAGAAAGAAAAGAGAAAGAAAGAAGAAGAGGAGAAATGAAGAGGAAAAAGGGAAAACTTGGAGAATCATCAAGAACCGACATCAAAGCTCCGATTAATCGAGGTAAGGGTGAGAAACATTGCTATTTAATCATTGTATGCTATTATGTATGTTGGGTTTGAGTTTGTGGATGTTTTTCATCACTTTTCAATTAGGGCAAATGTTGGATTAATCGGTAGATTGATGATTTAATCGGTTGAAACTGAGCAATAACACCGTAGGATAGTCGGGTAACATGTATTGATGTTGTTTGTACTGATTTGGATGTGTAAGAGAGGGTTGATGACGGATTGGTGAAGGAGAAGACAGAAGGGGATTCTGTTCTGCGCAGGTTCGCTGGCTCTCGCCAGGCGAGCGAAGGCGAAGCTTCGCCAGGCGAAGCCTAGCGAATGTTGGCGAATAATTATAATTAAATCCCAGTGGACTTCGCTGGCGAGTTCGCCAAGCGAAGGTGGATAGCGAAGGTTCGCCCAGCGAAGGTGCTGGCGAATGGTGGCGAATGAAGTCAGTAGCTACTGACTTGGGCTCGCTGGGAAGTCTCGCCAGGCGAAGCCTAGCGAGTGCTCGCTGAGAGAGTTCGCCAGGCGAAGGCCAGGCGAAGGTTCGCTGCGAGGGTTCGCCAGGCGAATGAAGGCGAATGTGGCAGTATATTTTCTTTGCTGTGTTATCCAATGGTGATTGTTTGGTTGATTCGCATAGGTTAATACTTCTATGTTATGAATGAGTATGTGAACTCCTATGATAACATGTGCTGTGGATAGCCTTCGGGCGTGAATCCTAGAGTTGTGATATGAATGATTAATTGTAATTGGTTAAAATACATGAGAACATAATGATGATTATGTGTGTATTAATTGATGAGTTTGTGAATGTTTGATTGTTGTGTACAATTATGTAATAAGTATGCAGGAGAATATTGTGGAAATATGTGTGCATAACTTATAATTGTATGATTGGTATTGTGATGTGTACACCTTGTATGAGATGGCATGAGATACAGAATAAACATACTATGAAAAATGTGTTGTGGATGCATATTGTTTATATGCAATTGTATGTTAAAAATACATGAAGAATGCATGAGAGCATAATGATGGATATGCGTGCAGTGCTTGCTAAATATGATGTTGTATTGAATTGTGAATATTTGTGGATAATGCATGGGAACATATCGCGGATATGTGTGCATTGTTAATAATTGTATGAGATGCATGGGAACATATTGTGGATATGTGTGCATCGTTAATAATTGTGAGAAATGCATGGGACCATATCGTGGATATGTGTGCATTGTGTGATAGTATTGAATTATGAATACGTTGATGATTATTATGATATGTTGTGTGTGCAATCATGATATAATTCACGAAGGGGTGAATTATTCGAATACATGAGAATATAATGATGAATGTATGTGTATTGTCTAATGAATTGTGAGTGCATATTTGTATGCGATTGTTGTGTAAATGCATGGGAATATATGTGATATGTGTGCATTGTTGTTGAATATGATGATGATGATGGGAGAAATGAATACATTGATAAATGTTTGATATATGTTGTATGTGCAATCATAATGAAATTCTCGAAGGGGTGAATTATTCGAATGCATGGGATTAAGACGCGGGAACGGTCTTAAGTGCATTTATTGTGATTGGTTGATTGTACATGCATCATTCAGTCAAGAGGCAATGTCTGTTAGTTTCGTGGAAACTAGTGGCTTGTCCCAAACCTAGAAGGGTGGGTTTGAAGCCTAGGGGACGGGCTTGGTTGTTATCGGTCTAGAAGGGTGGACCCGGTTTAAAGTAAAAACCGAAAAATGATAACGAGTTATCGGTCTAGAAGGGTGGACCCGGTTTAGAGTGAAAACCGAAAAAAGATAACGTGAGTCGGTACCGCATAGCATTGAGTTGCATTGAATATGTTGAGTCACATTGCATAATATTGTTGTTGTATAAATGTGCTTGTGAATGATTGTGAGATTAAGCATGAAGGGATGTGCTTGTGGATGTTCATAATGTTGATATATGTGAACGTGATATGATTATGATTATGAGAATGAAGTGTGGTGAGAAATGTGAATATGTGCTATATGATACCTATATATGCATGATTTTATGCTTTGATTATTATGGTAATATTTCTCACCCTTCTGCTGTTTTATAATGCTCTATGAGGCATTGCAGATTAGGTTGCTGGAGGCCTTTATGAAGTTCTGCTTGTAGTTCGAGGTCCCTACGTGTGTAGCGGTTTAGTAATTATTTATGGGTCGAGTCATGCTCTGGTATTGTAACACGGGGATCGATTGCTTACGTCTTAGGATTACATTATGTAACCTAAGTTATGTTTTCATATTTGGAGTAATTGATATAATGAGATGTTGGCCTTAGTGCCCGGAGATGTTGAATTTATATGATGAAAGTAAATGTTTCTTTTAAAGGATTTTCATTAATGAATCCGCTGCTGCATGCAAACTGAAATTTTGTAAAGCATGATTATTTATTGAAATATTAATGAGCATGACAGATTGTTTTAATGTGGTGCAAGTTTTGTGTGACGCCCTAATTATTTGAATGCATGTTAATTTTACTCTGATTATGCATATATTTTCCGTGGGGTTTAGAAGGGTGTTACATTAGTGGTATCAGAGCAGGTCGGTCCGTCCGGCCAAGTTGTCTAATGTTATTTGTTCCCTTGTATGCGACATGTGTGTGAAAACACTGTCGATACATGTTGTTGCTTAACCTTGTCTAGAGAAGTGGGAATGATCTAAGTGGGGGAGAAGTTGTGCTTCTCCAAGATGCTGCAGGTGTAGAAGTTGTAGCTCAGTGGGTGGTTAACACTCTTGTGGTTTGGTAAAGATGGTCTATGCCCCATTATGGTTTCGGCTGTCTATCGACAAATTGAGGAACTGATCACCCTTAATCTCTTGTTGATAGTAGTTGGGATTGTGTTGGATGGGATAGATGTGTCTTGCAAGCTTAGATGGCGTGGTGCAGTGAATTGTCTTGAGTAAAGCCGAGCACTTGAGAATTGTTTTGACGAGTCGGTGTAGGACAATGATGAGATGTTTGATTTCGATGGAAATATTGAGTATTGATGGAAGTGGAGGAGTTTTCGGTTTACCGTTTGATTGTGGTAGTCTGAGAATTTTCCTGACAAGATAAGGGTTAAACAGCCAAGACGTGAAGTTGAGTTGTGATCGACTTAGTTGCGGAGAATAATCAGATATTGGAAGCTCCATGTTATACGTTTGTTTGAGTGGCAAAGGAATTAAGATTGATTGAGTAGTGTTGAGAATTATGTCTGGTGTGTGTGCTACGGCAACAGATTGTGGAGTTGGGTATGAGGGTGGATAATGACTTCTGGTGATTACTAAAGGAAATGAGATATGGAATACAGGGTTGGTATAATCGGACCCTTAAGCATTTCAAGAGTTGGAGAGGTATTGAATGACCTTTGAGTGTGGAAGGGTTGTTTCCGTGATTTTGTCGTAACGGAAAACCGTAATTCGGAATGACGCAAGATTAGAAGCGTTGGAAGATATTACAGTGCTCTATGTGATGGGAAAGTAGTGACATGGAATTATGTATTTATTGGCGAAAAATGTTTGGATGTTATGGTAAGCGCGGAGAGTGCGGTTTGTGTTATCACCATGAGTTCGCAGCTGAGTGTCTGTTTGGTATAATGATTTTCCACACTTGATTGAGAGAGTCAATGGTTATGTAACCGATGGTGTTTGGATATGTTCGGAGAGTATAGGGGTTCATGTTGAGCTTCGGGAACTTGAGTTATTAGTATTGGGGAAGAGGCAGTGATGTACTACTGTGAAGAAAGTTCAAAGAGTTTTGAGAAAGCTGTCAACAATTCGTGTATTGGTTTTGCCAAGTCCGACAAGATTGTCGTTGTGTTTTGAGATACTTTGTTGATATGATTAAGAGATGTGTTAAGTACAACATTAATGAGTTTTGGTTATGCTTGAAAGCAATATAAAGTACAGAGAGGGATTATCTGACAAGTAATTTGGAGTGGGTTGCTGTTGTGTGTTTGTACCGGAGTTTGGAAGCCTCAATTGTTTAGTTGAGATTTGAGATGGTTACTGACCTTAAGGTATTTGTTTTATTTGAGAGAGAGTCAAATATGAGACAGAGAAGTAATTGGAACTCCTGAAGGAGTATGGTTTGGTTAAATTACCATTCGGATGAGACCAAGTGGTAGCTAAGGTATCGAATCGGGAATTTTGGTATACACTAATGAAGATGGTAAGGAAGTTAGAACTGATTAAGCAAATTCAGCTATGAGTTCGGCCTGTGAAGAGACTTCTTATGGA
Source organism: Lathyrus sativus (assembly GCA_963859935.3). NCBI lineage: Eukaryota > Viridiplantae > Streptophyta > Magnoliopsida > Fabales > Fabaceae > Lathyrus > Lathyrus sativus. Next base: position 776,460,938 of record OZ012735.1, read on the forward strand.
GTTGAGCCTTGGATGTTGAGATTGACTTTTGGTATTCTGATGAGGTTCGAGGAAATCGGAATTCTGAGTTGAGTTGATAGATTAAGTGAATTTAATGGATAAAAGTCAGGGGGCTTATTTTCGGGTTAAGGGAAATGGTATTGTGAGATGTCGTGATGAAGTGTGTATTCTGAATAGTGTGAGTTGGATAAGAGTACTCAGGGAGAAGTACATCGAGAAGATGGAGTATCCGTGCAGGTACTAGGAAGATGCGACCGAATTTGAGAAATAGTTTTGGATAGCCATAGATGGAGAAGGAATTGATTGAGTTTGTATATGTTGATTAGACTTGCTGGGAATTGAAGTATGGACATTAGAGATGGTTGGATCTGATACAACTGTTGAGTATTTCGAGTGGGATGGGATAGTATTCTCATGGGCTTTGTGCCGGGTTTTCTGATGAATTTGAGGAAGTATGATCCGATTTGGACAGTTAAGAATGGATTAACAAGAGTAACTCGTTGCCTACCAGTGAAGATGAATCATTCTGTTAGATGGGAACTCAAGTTTTTCGTTAAGATTATGGGAAAGATTGCGAAAGCGGTTGGGTGCCATGTTGAAGATGAACTCTGACTAGCGTCCGTGAATGGCATGGACAAACGAAGAAAAATATCCAGTATGAAGAGGACTCGTTGAGAGCTTGTGTGTTGGACCAAGATGGATCTAAGGGTAGTTAATTGTCGTTGACGGAGTTGCCTACAATAACTGTTGCCATTTCGTATCGGAAACAACATCGTATGAAGTTCGTTGGGTAAGAAGGTATGACTCCTTTGTGTTGTTGCATGTCCAACGGGAGTGTTGTACTCGGATCAAAGACCGTGCAAGGGACGATGAAAACGATCAAAGAATCCAAGTAAGGCCGTGTTTTGAGAGTCATGGTAGTAATTGGTGTTGGTCGAGCTTGAAGTCTCGTGAGCACCCTGTGTTTTGTTGATCTGTATCAGAGTAGCGCAACGGAAGCGTGAGGCGGATAGCATGTTAGACTGTTTTACTGCTGTCGCTTGAGAGGATTGCATGAGGTGTTCATATGTCTAAGTTGAAAAGGTACATTGATTCAGGTGGATGGTTTACAAGTGAGAGGGAATTTGACTTCGGAGGCGTGGCTAGTTCTAATTGTTGATAAGAAACAACTTCGAAGTATGGAGATTCTTTTGGTGAAAGTAGTTATGGGAGAATTGGATTTAGAAGAATTGGAATGCGAGAGTCGTATCCAGAGTTGTTTGGATCAGGTAACATTTTCGAGGACGAAAATTCCTAAAGTGGGGGAGAGTTGTAACAGCCCAAATTTCATTAAATAATTAATTGTGTTAATTAATTGATTTATTTGGATTATTCTAATTATTTGAATAATTAGATGTTTGTTTAATGGATTGATAGATGTTTTGAGAAAGTAAATATAATGGAAAGAAAATGATAGAGAGAAAAGAAAAGAAAAGAAATAAAAGGATATAAAAAGGGGATTGGAGAGAAAGAGAAAGATAGAAAGAAAGAAAGAAAAGAGAAAGAAAGAAGAAGAGGAGAAATGAAGAGGAAAAAGGGAAAACTTGGAGAATCATCAAGAACCGACATCAAAGCTCCGATTAATCGAGGTAAGGGTGAGAAACATTGCTATTTAATCATTGTATGCTATTATGTATGTTGGGTTTGAGTTTGTGGATGTTTTTCATCACTTTTCAATTAGGGCAAATGTTGGATTAATCGGTAGATTGATGATTTAATCGGTTGAAACTGAGCAATAACACCATAGGATAGTCGGGTAACATGTATTGATGTTGTTTGTACTGATTTGGATGTGTAAGAGAGGGTTGATGACGGATTGGTGAAGGAGAAGACAGAAGGGGATTCTGTTCTGCGCAGGTTCGCTGGCTCTCGCCAGGCGAGCGAAGGCGAAGCTTCGCCAGGCGAAGCCTAGCGAATGTTGGCGAATAATTATAATTAAATCCCAGTGGACTTCGCTGGCGAGTTCGCCAAGCGAAGGTGGATAGCGAAGGTTCGCCCAGCGAAGGTGCTGGCGAATGGTGGCGAATGAAGTCAGTAGCTACTGACTTGGGCTCGCTGGGAAGTCTCGCCAGGCGAAGCCTAGCGAGTGCTCGCTGAGAGAGTTCGCCAGGCGAAGGCCAGGCGAAGGTTCGCTGCGAGGGTTCGCCAGGCGAATGAAGGCGAATGTGGCAGTATATTTTCTTTGCTGTGTTATCCAATGGTGATTGTTTGGTTGATTCGCATAGGTTAATACTTCTATGTTATGAATGAGTATGTGAACTCCTATGATAACATGTGCTGTGGATAGCCTTCGGGCGTGAATCCTAGAGTTGTGATATGAATGATTAATTGTAATTGGTTAAAATACATGAGAACATAATGATGATTATGTGTGTATTAATTGATGAGTTTGTGAATGTTTGATTGTTGTGTACAATTATGTAATAAGTATGCAGGAGAATATTGTGGAAATATGTGTGCATAACTTATAATTGTATGATTGGTATTGTGATGTGTACACCTTGTATGAGATGGCATGAGATACAGAATAAACATACTATGAAAAATGTGTTGTGGATGCATATTGTTTATATGCAATTGTATGTTAAAAATACATGAAGAATGCATGAGAGCATAATGATGGATATGCGTGCAGTGCTTGCTAAATATGATGTTGTATTGAATTGTGAATATTTGTGGATAATGCATGGGAACATATCGCGGATATGTGTGCATTGTTAATAATTGTATGAGATGCATGGGAACATATTGTGGATATGTGTGCATCGTTAATAATTGTGAGAAATGCATGGGACCATATCGTGGATATGTGTGCATTGTGTGATAGTATTGAATTATGAATACGTTGATGATTATTATGATATGTTGTGTGTGCAATCATGATATAATTCACGAAGGGGTGAATTATTCGAATACATGAGAATATAATGATGAATGTATGTGTATTGTCTAATGAATTGTGAGTGCATATTTGTATGCGATTGTTGTGTAAATGCATGGGAATATATGTGATATGTGTGCATTGTTGTTGAATATGATGATGATGATGGGAGAAATGAATACATTGATAAATGTTTGATATATGTTGTATGTGCAATCATAATGAAATTCTCGAAGGGGTGAATTATTCGAATGCATGGGATTAAGACGCGGGAACGGTCTTAAGTGCATTTATTGTGATTGGTTGATTGTACATGCATCATTCAGTCAAGAGGCAATGTCTGTTAGTTTCGTGGAAACTAGTGGCTTGTCCCAAACCTAGAAGGGTGGGTTTGAAGCCTAGGGGACGGGCTTGGTTGTTATCGGTCTAGAAGGGTGGACCCGGTTTAAAGTAAAAACCGAAAAATGATAACGAGTTATCGGTCTAGAAGGGTGGACCCGGTTTAGAGTGAAAACCGAAAAAAGATAACGTGAGTCGGTACCGCATAGCATTGAGTTGCATTGAATATGTTGAGTCACATTGCATAATATTGTTGTTGTATAAATGTGCTTGTGAATGATTGTGAGATTAAGCATGAAGGGATGTGCTTGTGGATGTTCATAATGTTGATATATGTGAACGTGATATGATTATGATTATGAGAATGAAGTGTGGTGAGAAATGTGAATATGTGCTATATGATACCTATATATGCATGATTTTATGCTTTGATTATTATGGTAATATTTCTCACCCTTCTGCTGTTTTATAATGCTCTATGAGGCATTGCAGATTAGGTTGTTGGAGGCCTTTATGAAGTTCTGCTTGTAGTTCGAGGTCCCTACGTGTGTAGCGGTTTAGTAATTATTTATGGGTCGAGTCATGCTCTGGTATTGTAACACGGGGATCGATTGCTTACGTCTTAGGATTACATTATGTAACCTAAGTTATGTTTTCATATTTGGAGTAATTGATATAATGAGATGTTGGCCTTAGTGCCCGGAGATGTTGAATTTATATGATGAAAGTAAATGTTTCTTTTAAAGGATTTTCATTAATGAATCCGCTGCTGCATGCAAACTGAAATTTTGTAAAGCATGATTATTTATTGAAATATTAATGAGCATGACAGATTGTTTTAATGTGGTGCAAGTTTTGTGTGACGCCCTAATTATTTGAATGCATGTTAATTTTACTCTGATTATGCATATATTTTCCGTGGGGTTTAGAAGGGTGTTACATTAGTGGTATCAGAGCAGGTCGGTCCGTCCGGCCAAGTTGTCTAATGTTATTTGTTCCCTTGTATGCGACATGTGTGTGAAAACACTGTCGATACATGTTGTTGCTTAACCTTGTCTAGAGAAGTGGGAATGATCTAAGTGGGGGAGAAGTTGTGCTTCTCCAAGATGCTGCAGGTGTAGAAGTTGTAGCTCAGTGGGTGGTTAACACTCTTGTGGTTTGGTAAAGATGGTCTATGCCCCATTATGGTTTCGGCTGTCTATCGACAAATTGAGGAACTGATCACCCTTAATCTCTTGTTGATAGTAGTTGGGATTGTGTTGGATGGGATAGATGTGTCTTGCAAGCTTAGATGGCGTGGTGCAGTGAATTGTCTTGAGTAAAGCCGAGCACTTGAGAATTGTTTTGACGAGTCGGTGTAGGACAATGATGAGATGTTTGATTTCGATGGAAATATTGAGTATTGATGGAAGTGGAGGAGTTGTCGGTTTACCGTTTGATTGTGGTAGTCTGAGAATTTTCCTGACAAGATAAGGGTTAAACAGCCAAGACGTGAAGTTGAGTTGTGATCGACTTAGTTGCGGAGAATAATCAGATATTGGAAGCTCCATGTTATACGTTTGTTTGAGTGGCAAAGGAATTAAGATTGATTGAGTAGTGTTGAGAATTATGTCTGGTGTGTGTGCTACGGCAACAGATTGTGGAGTTGGGTATGAGGGTGGATAATGACTTCTGGTGATTACTAAAGGAAATGAGATATGGAATACAGGGTTGGTATAATCGGACCCTTAAGCATTTCAAGAGTTGGAGAGGTATTGAATGACCTTTGAGTGTGGAAGGGTTGTTTCCGTGATTTTGTCGTAACGGAAAACCGTAATTCGGAATGACGCAAGATTAGAAGCGTTGGAAGATATTACAGTGCTCTATGTGATGGGAAAGTAGTGACATGGAATTATGTATTTATTGGCGAAAAATGTTTGGATGTTATGGTAAGCGCGGAGAGTGCGGTTTGTGTTATCACCATGAGTTCGCAGCTGAGTGTCTGTTTGGTATAATGATTTTCCACACTTGATTGAGAGAGTCAATGGTTATGTAACCGATGGTGTTTGGATATGTTCGGAGAGTATAGGGGTTCATGTTGAGCTTCGGGAACTTGAGTTATTAGTATTGGGGAAGAGGCAGTGATGTACTACTGTGAAGAAAGTTCAAAGAGTTTTGAGAAAGCTGTCAACAATTCGTGTATTGGTTTTGCCAAGTCCGACAAGATTGTCGTTGTGTTTTGAGATACTTTGTTGATATGATTAAGAGATGTGTTAAGTACAACATTAATGAGTTTTGGTTATGCTTGAAAGCAATATAAAGTACAGAGAGGGATTATCTGACAAGTAATTTGGAGTGGGTTGCTGTTGTGTGTTTGTACCGGAGTTTGGAAGCCTCAATTGTTTAGTTGAGATTTGAGATGGTTACTGACCTTAAGGTATTTGTTTTATTTGAGAGAGAGTCAAATATGAGACAGAGAAGTAATTGGAACTCCTGAAGGAGTATGGTTTGGTAAAAATCGTGAGTGTAAGTTATTGACTAACTTAACTCAAAGAAAACAAGAGTCGCCACCGCACTTTTATTTTATCCAAATAAAGGAAAGAAAAAAAAAGAGCGAACAAAACCAAAGAGTTCTAAAATAAGAACACGAGACAGAGATCGGGGTAAGGGGGTTGGTTACGCAATGGGAAGGTGTTAGCACCCAAAACGTCTATAGTACTCTATAGGAGCCCTTTGAAATATTTACGCTTTTTGGTTTGCAAATGGTTTGTTTGAAAAGAGATTGGGGAGATGAGAAGAGAATATTTTTTAGATTTTTGTGTTTGGAGAGACTTATCGTCTCATGCCTACGTACCCATAAAGTGCAATATGGAATCAAAACCCCGTAGTTCGTGGTACAAATGTCAAAATTTTGTTGGTTTTGATTGATTTTAGATGTTCAGACAAGTCGTCATTTCAAGGAGAAAACTGCGACTATCCACCCACGAGTATTAAGACAACATTTGCGTCACATAAAGATGGAGGATTTGCTTGGATTATCAACAAGACTATCACTCAACATCAACGTGGAAAATGTCAAAGTCTTAATAATATGGGGAATAGGAGATTTACATCTCAACTATAGAAATGAATCATGTCTAAACTTTATGAAAAGTTTTAAAGTGAAAAGTGCATAAAGGCACAAAAAGAGTTGATGAGTTTTTGTATTTTTTATGTCTTTTGAAATTGGTCAAAGCATGATTAACATTGATTGACTTTTATTAAGAAAAACAAAGTTTAAAAATCACTTGACAAAAGTCAAGGTTTTATTGCGAAAGCGGTTTGGAAGTTTGAAACCAAGAAGGTTTTGAAAAAGGGAGAAAGTTTTGAAAATTTAAGAAGGGAAGGAGATGAAGTGACTATCCTAAAAAACAAAATAAGAGCTAGAGGCAAGAAAGATCTAACCGACTTGTAGTACACTCCATAGCAAGCAAAAAAAAGAATTCCATCCGATTTAAAGCATAAGCTAATGAGCGAGCCAAATAAAGGCTAAGATCCACAATACTCCAAGCATAGGAATGAGAGCCCTAATTCTAAGTCCAAAATGTCCATGAAGTCCCAAGGTCTAAGAATGGTCCAAGAGTATAACCACAAAATTAATAGCACCAAATTTTTTAGATGTTTTATCCTTTATTAGTGTTTTTGAACAAAGTATGGTCCAAGTGGACAAAAGAAAAAATGACATAAACATAAACAAAGATATGGTATGGAATGATAAAATGGAAGCATAAAAGTAAAAAAAAATAAGGAGTAAGAAGAGAATATAAACAAAATTAAACAAGGATATTGTTAGTGAATTAGTGGTTAGTGGTTAGAACATATGATCAATGATGATTAATTCTTGTACTTAGACCAAGATTAATGAAAATTCATTAGAGGATTGATAGAATCAAAGCCTCCTAACAATGATTTTCATAGGTATTGGAGTTAAGACAAGCAACTAAACATACTTGGACTTTTAAACGTAAGTTTGAGCCACGAATGATCATTTTCCGATTAAGGGACACTTTAGCGCTATGTTAAGCAATCGTAATCGGGTTTATGTAGAAACCACGACTATCTGAGGCCGGTCAATAAAATGTTAGTGTTAATACATGTTAGAGAAATGATATGTAAATCACTCTCCTAAAACATGCCACACAAAAAGAAAAGAGGTAGTGATCTCATCATAATCAAGATTTTTAATTAATTAATCAAAGGTAATCTATCACTATTCCAAAGTAAGGAGAATTATCTCAATGATTATTCGTCCATAGTTTTGAAATAATGAAGATTAATCAACCTTGATAATCAACAATCTATGATCCATAGATTTCATCGATCAAAAGAAAAATAAGAAGAAGAACTAAAAAGAAAAGAAACCACAATTTGGATCTTAAATCGATTAAATCATCATCAATATCAATCACCTCTTTTGGTGGATAAAATCGACACCCAAAGTCCATTGAGATTGATGAGACCTTATCAAAATTTAAAATCCAAAACAATCAACAATTAGCTCATAACAAAAGTTTTTTTAAATAAATTTTTTTAAGAGCTCTTTTTTAAAAAAACTATTTAAAATATTAACTAGTAAAAAAAAGAAATAACAAAATAAAAGGAATAAAGAAAAATATATTTAAAATAGTAAAGAAAAACGAAAAGGAGAAAGAGAAATAGAAAACCAAAGTATCAGAATAACTTCTTCTTCAAAACTTCACGCGACACCGTTCACCATGGCTATGAATTCAAGCTCAAATCAAAGCGACGGGATGCAAAATTAACACGGTTGCAATCGAAATCAAGAGCTCTTCACAATGGTACCAACAATTCAGAGAATCACAACAAAAGATAACGGATCGAAAATGACGGTGAAGCTCAATCTACCTTCAAACTCAGGTAAGAAATCAATCCAAGCTTCTTCTTGCTTCTCTTCTTCTTCTGAACGAATTCTGGTTCGAAATTGATCTGTGTTTGAGGTTGATTTGAAGTTAATTTGGTGGAATGAAGTATGAGAAGAGAATGAACGAAGGTTTTTCTGGTAGTGAAGAATTGAGGAAGAAAATCAGCAGAGATTTTTTGGCTTGAAAAGCTTGAAGAATAGAGTGAGGGATGAATTCTATTTATAGATGAGAATGAGTAAAAAAAGATTTGCAGTTTGTGAGATTTTTTCTGCGTTTTGGGATGCAAGTTATGTGTGACCTGTTGTGATATTTTTTCATGTCGTTTTGAACTTTTTCTTCTTTCAGCTCACTTGGGTGACGTGGATTATTTTTCAACTGGCTCATATGCTATTTATTTTTTGTTTCAGCTTGTGAATATGGCTTGGTTAATGGCTCACATTCAGTTTGCACGGCTTGGTCTACGTGATAAATTTCCTTCACCCTGATAAAAATGAACACAACTACCCATGTACCAGGACATTACTTGCACCTTCCATTTTGATCTTTGACGTAATTCTCTGGATTTCTGGACCAAACTTCTCATAGAACACACCGCGGGTAATTCACAGTTGAAGCAAACCCTTGATAGTTTGACCAAGATGAGGTCAAACGTCCATCTGATTTAAACTTGAATGAATGTCTTAGCCATTAATCTCTTTGCAAAATCCTAAGCATACAGAGAAGAAGAAGAAACAAACAAATTGAAAAATATTTTTGGTAATTTTGGTTAGATGTTAGTAAACAGAAACAAACATAAAGCAAGTATGAAACAACAAGGGATCAAAAAGTATGGTCTTGTTTGTGGAATGATATGCAAATGAAATGTGGGATCTTAGGGGTAAAAATTAGGGTATTACAGCTGCCCCTATTTAAGATTCTTCTATCCGGAGATATGGAGATTGACATCTTTGTCTCGACTAGATAGAAGAGACTTAAATATAACAATTAACCCAATTTTTAGCCCTAAGAGACCACAAAATGATATGATTATGCTAATGATATACGAACATAAGACTTCTGTGGGGAAATAATGCCACAGGAGACAAACAAAAGCTCGGGAGAAAAAGAGAGACTCCACATGAGAAAACAAAAGAGCAAGATCCTATTCCGATAAGGGAAAGGAAACGACTCAATGGGGAAAGAGATACCAACTGCCAGTTACTGGGCGAAGATATTCGAACCGAAGAGAATAGGTAAAATACTCTCTACTGGTTACTGAGTAGAAAATAAGTGCAAAACACAAGAGAATTGTTATCTACCAGTTACTGGGTAGAAAACAAAGAAATGTATTACCTATTACCAGTTACTGGGTAAAAAGTAATCCACTCGTTGAAATATAATCAACTACCTATTACTGGGTAGGAAAAGAAGCAACGCCAACTACTGGTTACTGAGTAGTTTAGCGAGATTAATAAACTTGAATGAAAGGGGTTACCATCTATCGGTTACTGGATAGTGTAAACAACATGTCAACTACCTGTTACTGGGTAGGACGGACTCGACTACCTGTTACTGGATAGGAGAAAAAGATATATCATTAGCTACTTGTTACTGAGCAGCTCCAAACACACAACAAACTTCTCAAATAAAGAGACAACCATTTGTTGGAAAAAGATATTAACAACTCTGTCGGGGATCTTTAAAAGAGATACGAGCAGGTTGAACCATGCAATAGAATTCTCATTGGGAGCTATTCCACAGAAATTCCAATTGACAGAAAAGCTGATCAGATAAGGATCCATCACTTCACAATAAACTTCTCTGTTAAGGATGAGCCAGAGAAATGTTATTTATTGAGAAGGTAAAATTCTTGAGATTACACAAGCTGCTCAAATAAAGAGGCTTCCATATGAAGTTGCATAAGTAATTACCAAGAGAGTGTTATCAAAACACTACTGGGGAAATCAAATCTTCACCTTCTATTGGGGATTAATAACAGATTCTGCCGAGGAAAATAAATCCTCAAAAATACTTTCTTGTCATCCCGGTTCCACAGCCCAGGGAAAACTAAAGTAACTGCTGCAAGAGACCAAAGTTCAATCCAGGAACAAACTGGAAAGAAACGGTCAAACAAGACTCGTCCCAATGAGGAAATAACTCAACTGGGGAACAATTCCATCCAGATAAAAAACTGGGGAGGAAAGCTAAACAAAGCATCTTCCACGAGGCATAAACTCAGTGGGGAATTAAAAATGATAGGTATTTTCTGCTTAGGGGTCGACACTCTAATGAAGAGAGGACACACGCATTCTGCGATATAACATCATCGGGAAAAGGGAAATATCAACAAAAAATGCAGGATGCACAATGCAACAAAGACATGCTATGCTCAACCAAAATGAATGCGCATGCAATGAGTATGAATATGCTGATAAATCAGACAAAAGGGCAAACAGAGGGTGAACCAAACACCACAACACCACTGAAATACTCGGCTAATCTCTGCAAGTTAGAGATATCATTGGAGATCGTGCTGGGGATCAGCAACAGAAAATCTGCAAGAGATACACAAGAGCCATCAAAGGAAAATAAATCCTACTACAAGGCTTAAATCTCGCTGAATAAATGGAGATATTGCTTGGGGAAAAGACCCCAAAGATCAATCTTCAACCATCAATAATTCAACAAAAGGGAACAACAATATGAACTCCGCTTTGAGAAAAAACTGTTGGAGAAAACATAGCAACAGAAATCTTCCAACCCTGCCAAGGGAATAAGAAGTTAACATCATAGCAAAAAGTCAAACTGTGGGGGATTTTAAATCAACACCCAACCACAAGGTGAGAGAAAACCCAACAGGTGACTGCTATGTCAACACTTCTCAACATTGTTCTCTACTTGAGGAATAATCCAAAGCAAATGCGCATAACCTCCGCTAGGAATCATCAAAGACAAATCTCCGCTTGGGCAAAAACATCAAGGAGAAGTGGTCTTCAAATTTCTCAACTGTCTGATCATTTGAATCAAGACTTTGCTGTGGAAAACCGTTCAACACTCGTCTGGTTTATCCAAAGAAACAAAACTCTGCTAAGGGAATATCAGCAAACTCTACTGAAGAGACCTCAATATAGCTCAAATGGGGAAACATCAACACAACTCTACTGGGGAGCTGCCAATAAATTCTACCAGAGAGGCAAGAAAGAACCCTGCTGAAGAGAACACTTACGCTTTTCGCTTCAAGATTCTACCATTCTTGGGATTACTGTTGATATTCTTTCTTTTATTTTCACAAATCAAAGAAAAATGTTTTTATAATTTTCAAAATTTAAATCAATTATTCACATTTGTTTCAAAAATCATCATCAAAAATAAAATGAAATTCTGTAAACAGAAACAAAATAAGAATTGCAAACAAAGGGACAAAGGCCCAAATTCTATTGATAGAATGGTAGTTCGCAAATGGCGTAACTCCATGGATCATTACAAAGTTTGAAAAATGGTAAGTACAATGGAAAGTTCTACATTGAAATACAATGACCATTATTCTCCCTAACAACTTTGAATTCCAACTGTGCTTGAGGCTTCAGCGGAGAATATCTGAAGTAAAACCTTTGATAGGAAATGTTGCTTCAAACGATCAAGACTGGCCAGATGCAGTTACTTGCCATGATCCCTAACTTTTGCCTAGATTGCCCTCTCGGGTTTTCAATCTACCGGGATGATTATTTCTATTTTTGTCTCTAATTTTTGCCTGGACCGCCCTTTCGGGTTTTCAATCCACCGAGACGCTCATTTTTGCCTAAGTCGCCCTTTCAGGTTTTCAACTTAGCGAGCTGTTCTTTTATTTTTTTAGGCGAAGTATTTCTTGACTGCATCGGCATTCACAGGACGAGCGAACTCTTCTCCATCCATAGTTGTAAGAATTAATGCACCGCCAGAGAAGGCTCTCTTAACAACATATGGGCCTTCATAATTAGGAGTCCACTTGCCCTTAGAATCAGTAGTAAAAGTCGAGATCTTTTTGAGCACGAGGTCACCTTCTCTGAACACACGGGGTCGAACCTTCTTATCAAATGCTTTCTTCATTCTTTGTTGATATAATTGGCCATGACACAAAGCCGTCATTCTTTTCTCTTCAATCAGATTCAACTGGTCGTATCTACTTTGACACCATTCAGCCTCAGCCAATTCAGTTTCCATCAAAACTCTCATAGAAGGGATTTCAACCTCTATCGGGAGCACTGCTTCCATGCCATAAACAAGAGAAAAAGGGGTTGCCCCTGTTGAAGTGCGAACGGATGTACGATACCCATGCAGAGCAAAAGGAAGCATATCATGCCAATCCTTGTATGTAACAACCATCTTTTGAATAATTTTCTTAATGTTCTTATTAGCAGCTTCAACAGCCCCATTCATCTTGGGTCTATAAGGAGAAGAATTATGATGCTCAATCTTAAACTCATCACACAATTCCTTCATCATCTTGTTATTTAAATTCGACCCATTATCAGTGATGATCTTGCTCGGAACACCATACCGACAAATGATTTGATTCTTGATAAACCGGACCACTACTTGCTTAGTCACATTTGCATATGATGCCGCTTCAACCCATTTGGTAAAATAGTCAATAGCCACCAATATGAAACGGTGTCCGTTCGACGCTTTAGGCTCAATCATTCCAATCATATCAATGCCCCACATTGAAAAAGGCCATGGAGAAGAGATAACATTGAGAGGAGTTGGAGGCACATGAATCTTGTCAGCATAAATCTGACATTTATGGCACTTTTTCACGTATTTACAACAGTCAGATTCCATTGTCAGCCAATAGTAACCTGCCCTTAACATCTTCTTAGCCATCGCGTGTCCATTGGCATGGGTGCCAAAGGATCCTTCATGGATTTCTTTCATCAACATATCTGCTTCGTGTCTATCCACGCATCTGAGCAAGATCATGTCATAATTTCTCTTATACATCACATCATCATTCAAGAAGAAACTACCAGCCAATCTTCTCAAAGTTTTCCTATCCTTCTTGGATGCCCCAAGTGGGTACTCTTGATTTTGAAGAAAGCATTTAATATCATAATACCATGGTTTATCATCAACAACTTCTTCAACTACAAACACATGAGCTGGTCTATCAAGACGCATCACATCAATCTTTGGCACATCATTCCAATGATTTACCACAATCATGGAGGATAAAGTCGCTAAAGCATCTGCCATTTGATTCTCTGCTCTTGGTATATGGTGAAACTCAACTTTATTGAAGAAAGTTGACAACCTTCTTGCATAATCACGATAAGGAATCAAATCAGGTTGACGTGTCTCCCATTTCCCTTTAATCTGATTAATCACTAAAGCTGAATCTCCATACACATCAAGAATCTTGATTCTTAAATCGATAGCTTCTTCCAAGCCCATAATACACGCTTCATACTCAGCCGCATTATTTGTGCAATTGAAAACCAACCTTGCAGTGAAAGGAATATGAGAACCATGAGGAGTAACAATAATTGCACCAATACCTCTGCCATATTCATTAACCGCCCCATCAAAAATCAAACCCCAACGGGATCCAGGCTCAGGTCCTTCTTCATGTAATGGTTCCTCACAATCTTTAACCTTTAGATACATCACATCCTCATCAGGAAAGTCAAACTGAATGGGTTGGTAATCATCAATTGGCTGGTGTGCCAAATGATCAGCCAAAACACTTCCTTTTATCGCCTTTTGAGTTCGATACTCGATATCATATTCTGATAACAACATTTGCCAACGAGCAATCCTCCCAGTTAAAGCAGGCTTTTCAAAGATATACTTGATTGGATCCATTTTAGATATCAACCAAGTTGTACAATTCAACATATACTGACGGAGGCGCTTGGCAGCCCAAGCTAGAGCACAACATGTCTTTTCAAGCATCGTGTATCGAGACTCACAATCAGTGAATTTCTTGCTCAAATAATAAATGGCAAATTCTTTTCTCCCGGATTCATCTTGTTGACCCAGAACGCAACCCATAGACTCTTCTAGCACGGTCAAATACATGATCAAAGGTCTTCCTTCTACGGGAGGAGACAAAATAGGAGGTTCAAGCAGATACTCTTTAATTCTTTCGAAAGCTTTCTGACAATCTTCTGTCCAGACACAACCCTGATCTTTGCGGAGAAGTTTGAAAATCGGTGCACATGTGGCAGTCATATTGGATATAAATCGAGAGATATAGTTCAAACGTCCCAAGAATCCTCTTACTTGTTTTTCTGTTCTGGGTGCAGGCATCTCCTGGATAGCTTTAACTTTACCAGGATCAACTTCAATGCCTTTCTGACTGACAATAAAGCCTAACAATTTTCCAGAACGAACACTAAAAGTGCATTTATTAGGATTCAGACGAAGCTTAAACTTTCTCAAACGTTGAAACAACTTTAATAAATTTTTAATATGATCTTCTTCAGTCTTCGACTTACAAATCATATCATCCACATAGACCTCAATTTCTTTATGCATCATATCATGGAACAGGGTGGTCATAGCTCTCTGGTACGTTGCACCAGCATTTTTTAAACCGAAGGGCATCACTCTGTAACAGAATGTTCCCCAGGGTGTAATGAATGTTGTTTTTTCCATATCCTCAGGTGCCATCTTTATTTGATTATAACCGGAAAATCCATCCATAAACGAAAAGATATTGAACTTAGCAGTATTATCTACTAACAAATCAATGTGTGGTAGTGGAAAATCATCTTTTGGACTTGCTTTATTCAAATCTCTATAGTCAACGCACATTCGGACTTTTCCGTCTTTCTTTGGAACAGGCACGATATTGGCCACCCATTGAGGATATTCTACGGTCACAAGAAAACCAGCATCAATCTGCTTTTGAACCTCTTCTTTAATCTTCACTGCCATGTCAGGATGAGTTCTTCTCAATTTCTGCTTCACGGGTGAACATTCAGGCTTTAATGGCAAATGGTGCTCCACAATACCGGTATCAAGACCAGGCATGTCTTGATAGGACCAAGCAAACACGTCAACATATTCTCTAAGAAGCTCTACCATCCTCTTCTTAACATCTGACTGAAGCAGTGCCCCAATCTTGACTTCTTTTTTATCATCATCGGAACCCAGATTAACCAATTCCACCGGCTCTTCATGAGGCTGAATGGCCTTCTCCTCGTGCTCAAGCAATCGAGAAATCTCATCAGGAATTTCTTCAATATCCTCCTCTTCCGCTTCAAACACAGGGAACTCAAAGTTGGGAGGGGGCATATGGTCATTGTTTCCAATGGGTTTAACAATCAATCTGCACAATGATTTTATGTTTGATTTTAGAATATGAACAAAAAAAATGAAAATATTATGCAGATAAGAGTGATTATAACATTATTATACTTTTTTTCGGTTTTTTATGTTACCATTTTTCAGAAGTAAAGCAAAAAAGGAAAACAACATATGGATAAACAGAAAAACATTTTATTGATGATGATAAAAGTTGAAACAAAGCCCTCACAAATTCACTTTCACCTTGGGCAGAGTGAAAGGATTTTTGAAAGAAACAAAAACAAATTACTTTGAAACATGAACAACAGTAGGAACATCAACAGCGATCCAATTCTGGCATATCAATCCATGTGTCACAAAGTTGGGCATTTCTTCCTCTTGGTCATCTTCAAGAATTGCAGCTGTAGAATGATCTTTGCAATGGATGAACCCAGCACTTCGAAAGACTTCATGAATACTCTTCAGCTCTTTTTGGGTTGAACCAGATGTAAAACCCAAACCAGCTCTATCTTTTTTCTCAGCAACTTCAATGATTCGGCCCCATCCATCAGCTTGGCCATTATCCACTGCACGTTGTGCATCTTTTAGAGAAGACATGGACGCCCCATCCTTCTTGACAGCTTTATCAACCACAGAAAGAGCCTGAAACGGAGTTCCAATATCCTCTTCCGCATCGATATAAGAAAAAGACGACAAACTGCTTACCAACATAGCCTGTTCTCCACCAACAACGACAAGTTTACCATTCTGCACGAATTTTAACTTTTGATGCAGTGTTGAAGTAACAGCTCCAGCTTCATGGATCCATGGGCGTCCTAGAAGACAACTGTAAGCAGGACGAATATCCATGACTTGAAAAGTGATCTGGAAAAAACATGGACCAATCTTGATAGGGAGATCGACCTCTCCGATCACGGTTTTCCTCGATCCATCAAAGGCTTTCACAATGACCCCACTGAACCTCATAGGAGTACCTTGATAAGATAATCTGGACAAAGTAGATTTTGGCATCACATTCAACGATGACCCAGTATCAACTAGCACATTGGATAGAGCGTCTTCCTGGCAATTCATGGAAATATGGAGAGCCAAATTATGATTTCTTCCATGATCGGTCAACTCTTCATCACAAAAACTCAGATTATTACACGCAGTGATATTGGCAACAATGCTATCAAACTGGTTAATAGTCACATCATGATCTACATAAGCTTGTTCCAATACTTTCTGCAACGATTCACGATGGGCCTCAGAGCTCATTAACAGAGATAGAACAGATATTTTTGACGGTGTATGTAACAATTGATCCACCACATTATATTCACTCTTCTTGATCAATTTCAATACCTCATCATTATCTGACTTCTGATTTACATCACTTGATTGACCAGACTCCACAGTAGTCCTCAACTGAATTTGCTTACTCCCAGTATCTTCACTTGTCTTTGAAGGCACATTATCAAATACTCGACCACTTCTGGTTACACGTCCGACATCAGCAATAGTCACAACTGAGGGAAGAGAAGGAATGGGAACCTCTTTTCCATCCTCCAACATAGTAGCATTGTATTTGTAGGGAACAGCTTTATCGGATTCATACGGCGTCGGGCCAGGCAAACGGATAACCAAAGGCGTCACAGCAGATTTCTGACTGTTGTAAGAAATTACAACCCGCTCAGGAATATTGAAACGTGGGACTATGACATTCACCTCGTTCTCCACTTCATTTCTGTTTGCAGTAACCTGAATCAAATTTTCATCCATCATCTTTTGTAAGTCCCTTTTCACAATCACACACCCTCGAGGGTTCACAGAACAAATACAACAGGCGGCATAATCATGCTCAATATCATGGAACTCACTCAAAGTAGCATGCATTTCAACAAGCGATCTCCGAATCCAGCGAATGTCGAAAATACGGTATGTACCAGGACAACCATATACCATATTAACAGTTGCATTACCATGCTTAGGAAACGGATTTGATTGCACATTAGGGTTGGTATCTTCAAAAGACAGAATACCGCTTTTTACGAGCTTTGCAACTTCATGCTTCAGAGGATAGCAATTTTCGATATCGTGTCCAGGGGCACCTTGATGAAATGCGCAATGAGCATCTAGCTTATACCACCATGGAATTTCAGTTGGAACAGCCGGCGGATCACGAGGTTGAACCAAATTATTCTTTATTAAAGCCGGAAAGAGCTCAGTATACGTCATTGGAATGGGATCAAATTGTGTTTTCCTCTGTGTACGACCTTGTTGAGTTGTCTTCTCTTGGAAACGTGGTTGATAACTTGCAGTAGCTTGAGCGGTAGGGGTGTTACTGACAACAGGCATAACAGATGCTACTTGTTGCTGACGACGACTACCATTGTTGTTCACAACTCTGCGTCTTCTAGACCTTTCCTGAGATATAGCATTAGTTTCTCCCTCTTTTTTCTTAGGGAACCCAACACCAGGCTTTTTTGTACTTCCAGAATTTCCTTCTTTTATCAGACGTCCCTCACAGACAGCTTCCTCTAATCTCATCCCCATATTAACCATTTCCGTGAAATCACTAGGAGCGCTCGCAACCATCCTTTCATAGTAAAATGAATCCAGAGTCTTCAGAAAAATCTTGGTCATTTCTTTCTCTTCAAGCGGAGGGCTTATCTGAGCTGCAATCTCACGTCATCTTTGCGCATATTCTTTAAAAGTTTCTTTCTCTTTTTGAGACATTGCGCGAAGCTGATCACGGTCTGGCGCCATATCGAGATTATACTTATACTGACGAACAAAAGCTTCACAAAGATCATTGAATGTCTTGATTTGTGTACTATCGAGTCCCATATACCATTTCAGCGCAGCACCAGTAAGACTATCTTGAAAATAGTGGATCAACAACTGATGGTTGTCAGTATAGGTAGACATCTTTCTAGCATACATGATCAAGTGACTTTGCGGACAAGTGTTCCCTTTGTATTTTTCAAACTCCGGAACTTTAAACTTGGCGGGAATCTTCACATTTGGAACAAGGCAAAGCTCATGAGCATTCTTTCCAAATAATTCCTTTCCCCTTAAAGCCCTGATTTCTCTTTGCATTTCAGCAAACTGATCTTGAAAGTCATCTATTCGATCCATAACATCCAAACTCTCGCTCGGAGCAGTATGGAAAATTTGTTCTTCAGTATAAGGCATAGCGTGAGTTACAGGCGGTGGCACAGGTATGACAGTAGGAACAACCGGAACTTCAGCATTAGGAACAACATTAACCACAGGAGGTGGCACAGCCATGACAGCAGGGAGTCTAGAACCTTCGGGAACAGGAGGTCGATATCCCTCTGGCACATAATTGTTAGGCATGCCCCAAGGGAAACCAACGGGCATCTGATATTGAGAAGCATTAATCGGGGCCACAGAAATGGGCGTTGATCCGATTTCAGAAATCACAGTTCCTTGGACAGGAGAAGGAGGAGGTAGTGGTGGCTGATTCTGAGCAGCCACCAGAGCTTCCATTGCGGCAGTCAGTCTTTCCAAACCATCTTTCAGAGTTGATACCTCTTCACGGAGCTCGCGGTTCTCTTGTTGCAACTGATCCATCTTTTTCTTAGAGCTAGCCCGAGTGTTGTAGTGATGCGACAGCTTGACTGAAGGAAGGCCAAAAGAAACAAATAAGACATCTGGAAAAGGCAACACACAATGCACAATGATGCGAATGCAAATGCAAAATGCAGGTGTTTCAACCAGTTTTCAAGGATTTTTAAGATATAAAGCAATTACAAACATCATAAAGAAAAATAACACTTCTTGAAATACTAATAAACATCTCATTTCATTGAATATTGGAAAGAGTTACACTTGGAAGTACAAAATACAATAATATCAAAATAAGAAAAAGCTAGGTCCTAAGGAACATCTGATGACGATCCAAGCTGATACTTCCTTCGGAGTCTCTTAATCTCTTTCTCATAGTTGTGCTTCATGGTGATCTTCTCTAGCACAAGCTGATCCACAATACCCTTCCAAGCACCAGAAGTAGGAGGATGTGCTGATGGAGTAGTAGAGGAAAATAAATCCTCTGCATGCCTCTTCACAGCGCGCCGCTCAAGTAACTCTATCAAGTCATCTTTCTCCTTCATCTGTTTTTGCAATTCCATCTTCTCTTTGTCAGAAGCTTGAAACTTACTTTCCCACATCTCTTTCTCTTCTTTCATCTTAGCCAAAGCGTCTTGAAGTATCTTCACATCATCAGAAGAAACAGGGATTGCCGTAGGGAGTGGCGTAGAGATCACAGTAGTCAGAGGTTTCTCAATAGGGTAAGGCATCTTAAGCTCCATAGCCCTCTTCTTCACCCAAAGCGTGTAAGGTTCTAAAGCAATGCAAACTTGTCTTCCAAGCTCCCCTCTACCCAACCTGTGAATCTTAGTCCAGGCATGAGCCATTTTTCTTCTCAAACCAAGAGAATCATCCCCTCCTTGAAAGAATAAACCCTCTAATCAAATATTCTTAGGCCTATCCTTCAGCATATATCCCAGCTGACGGCGAGCTAGACTCGGGTTGTAGTTAATTCCGCCTTGTATTCCAAGAAGAGGAACATTAGCGAATTCTCCACAACTATCAATAATCCGGACATTATCGTAAACCGAAGAAGACCAAGTGATATCAGTATGCGTAAGAGACATAATCCTTTGAGACCACCTTAAGCAATCCTTGTTTTTCCTAAAAGCAGATGTCTGAGGTAAGTGTGAAACGAACCAATTATACAGCAGAGGTAGACAGCAAACAATGGTACCGTTTCCCTTAGAGGTCCTACTATGGATGGAAAAATAAGTATCACCTAGCAAAGTTGGAACAGGGTTCCCAATCGAGAAAATCCTAATAGCATTAATGTCCACAAAATTATCAATATTAGGAAACAAGACTAGTCCATAGATGAGTAAAGCCAATATAGCCTCAAACGCCAATGTGCGACCAATGTCAGCAAATAAAGTAGCCTTCTCAATTAAGAACTTAGCAGTCAAACCCTTGAGGCCTCCCTTAGTCTTTAGATTTGCATCAATATCCGACTTCGTCAAATGGGTAGCTTCAGCAATATCTTGAGGTTTAAGAGCTTCCTCCAAACCAGTATACGGGACCTTATCAGAAACCGGTACACCCAACAAATAAGCATATTCTTCCAAGGTTGGCATGAGCTGATAATCGGGAAATGTGAAGCATCGGTAAATAGGATCATAGAACTGCATAAGGGTATTCAGAATTCCGTCTTCAATATTGGTAGAAAGAACAAATAAAAGTCTCCCATAACGAGATAAGAAGCCTGAACGATCATCTACCAAGGACACTAGCTTTCTCAACTCTGTAAGATCAGGAGCCCGAAAACCGTACTTCTGAGTGTTTCTCCTTCCAATATCCATAATCAACAATATCTGCGATGTTTGCAAAAGAAAATCTCTGAGATCCTTAAAAAACCAGCTGAAACACAATGCTCATGAATGCATGAGTGCAAGATGCAACACCCACAAACAAGTCATACAAAGCACACAGGTTCAAAGGTTCGGCACGAGCATGGAGCCAAAGGTAAGAATCAACCAACCCACAATGGTATGTACTATGGTTATATCATCACCTGTAAAACAAGGTTCTAAAAAGTTCCCAGAATCATAATTCCATCTTTTGGATATTATCGGCTTAAACGACTACTCGTCGGCCAACAATATTCTCAAGAGAAACTCATCTGAGTGTGGTATCGCGTAACGACCAATTCAAGTCTACACCTGAACAGCCACCGCACCACGTCCTAATAAGGCCAAGATGGGTTAAAGGGTTCTAAGGTCCTCAGCTTCTCAGGCTCCCAGTCGGAAAAAGTAATATCAATTACGACTACTCGTAAGACATCAGTAATTTCCAAAGGGGCCTCCACCGAGCGGGGGATCTCAAGTCAGCTTAGTAAGGACTACTCCACGTAAGCCAACAAGACTATACCACCCTCCTATCATAAGTGCACTCAAGTCCGGGTTAGGACTTATCTCACCACACAAATTACCAGGCACCAAAACAGAACAATCAATAACAAACAAGTCAAACAGAAAGCGAGAAATAAATCAAAGTAGGCGAAACCCACTAGGAACCGTTGGAATCCCCAGCAGAGTCGCCACTTTTCTGTAGCGGTAAAAATCGTGAGTGTAAGTTATTGACTAACTTAACTCAAAGAAAACAAGAGTCGCCACCGCACTTTTATTTTATCCAAATAAAGGAAAGGAAAAAAAAGAGCGAACAAAACCAAAGAGTTCTAAAATAAGAACACGAGACAGAGATCGGGGTAAGGGGGTTGGTTACGCAATGGGAAGGTGTTAGCACCCAAAACGTCTATAGTACTCTATAGGAGCCCTTTGAAATATTTACGCTTTTTGGTTTGCAAATGGTTTGTTTGAAAAGAGATTGGGGAGATGAGAAGAGAATATTTTTTAGATTTTTGTGTTTGGAGAGACTTATCGTCTCATGCCTACGTACCCATAAAGTGCAATATGGAATCAAAACCCCGTAGTTCGTGGTACAAATGTCAAAATTTTGTTGGTTTTGATTGATTTTAGATGTTCAGACAAGTCGTCATTTCAAGGAGAAAACTGCGACTATCCACCCACGAGTATTAAGACAACATTTGCGTCACATAAAGATGGAGGATTTGCTTGGATTATCAACAAGACTATCACTCAACATCAACGTGGAAAATGTCAAAGTCTTAATAATATGGGGAATAGGAGATTTACATCTCAACTATAGAAATGAATCATGTCTAAACTTTATGAAAAGTTTTAAAGTGAAAAGTGCATAAAGGCACAAAAAGAGTTGATGAGTTTTTGTATTTTTTATGTCTTTTGAAATTGGTCAAAGCATGATTAACATTGATTGACTTTTATTAAGAAAAACAAAGTTTAAAAATCACTTGACAAAAGTCAAGGTTTTATTGCGAAAGCGGTTTGGAAGTTTGAAACCAAGAAGGTTTTGAAAAAGGGAGAAAGTTTTGAAAATTTAAGAAGGGAAGGAGATGAAGTGACTATCCTAAAAAACAAAATAAGAGCTAGAGGCAAGAAAGATCTAACCGACTTGTAGTACACTCCATAGCAAGCAAAAAAAAGAATTCCACCCGATTTAAAGCATAAGCTAATGAGCGAGCCAAATAAAGGCTAAGATCCACAATACTCCAAGCATAGGAATGAGAGCCCTAATTCTAAGTCCAAAATGTCCATGAAGTCCCAAGGTCTAAGAATGGTCCAAGAGTATAACCACAAAATTAATAGCACCAAATTTTTTAGATGTTTTATCCTTTATTAGTGTTTTTGAACAAAGTATGGTCCAAGTGGACAAAAGAAAAAATGACATAAACATAAACAAAGATATGGTATGGAATGATAAAATGGAAGCATAAAAGTAAAAAAAAATAAGGAGTAAGAAGAGAATATAAACAAAATTAAACAAGGATATTGTTAGTGAATTAGTGGTTAGTGGTTAGAACATATGATCAATGATGATTAATTCTTGTACTTAGACCAAGATTAATGAAAATTCATTAGAGGATTGATAGAATCAAAGCCTCCTAACAATGATTTTCATAGGTATTGGAGTTAAGACAAGCAACTAAACATACTTGGACTTTTAAACGTAAGTTTGAGCCACGAATGATCATTTTCCGATTAAGGGACACTTTAGCGCTATGTTAAGCAATCGTAATCGGGTTTATGTAGAAACCACGACTATCTGAGGCCGGTCAATAAAATGTTAGTGTTAATACATGTTAGAGAAATGATATGTAAATCACTCTCCTAAAACATGCCACACAAAAAGAAAAGAGGTAGTGATCTCATCATAATCAAGATTTTTAATTAATTAATCAAAGGTAATCTATCACTATTCCAAAGTAAGGAGAATTATCTCAATGATTATTCGTCCATAGTTTTGAAATAATGAAGATTAATCAACCTTGATAATCAACAATCTATGATCCATAGATTTCATCGATCAAAAGAAAAATAAGAAGAAGAACTAAAAAGAAAAGAAACCACAATTTGGATCTTAAATCGATTAAATCATCATCAATATCAATCACCTCTTTTGGTGGATAAAATCGACACCCAAAGTCCATTGAGATTGATGAGACCTTATCAAAATTTAAAATCCAAAACAATCAACAATTAGCTCATAACAAAAGTTTTTTTAAATAAATTTTTTTAAGAGCTCTTTTTTAAAAAAACTATTTAAAATATTAACTAGTAAAAAAAAGAAATAACAAAATAAAAGGAATAAAGAAAAATATATTTAAAATAGTAAAGAAAAACGAAAAGGAGAAAGAGAAATAGAAAACCAAAGTATCAGAATAACTTCTTCTTCAAAACTTCACGCGACACCGTTCACCATGGCTATGAATTCAAGCTCAAATCAAAGCGACGGGATGCAAAATTAACACGGTTGCAATCGAAATCAAGAGCTCTTCACAATGGTACCAACAATTCAGAGAATCACAACAAAAGATAACGGATCGAAAATGACGGTGAAGCTCAATCTACCTTCAAACTCAGGTAAGAAATCAATCCAAGCTTCTTCTTGCTTCTCTTCTTCTTCTGAACGAATTCTGGTTCGAAATTGATCTGTGTTTGAGGTTGATTTGAAGTTAATTTGGTGGAATGAAGTATGAGAAGAGAATGAACGAAGGTTTTTCTGGTAGTGAAGAATTGAGGAAGAAAATCAGCAGAGATTTTTTGGCTTGAAAAGCTTGAAGAATAGAGTGAGGGATGAATTCTATTTATAGATGAGAATGAGTAAAAAAAGATTTGCAGTTTGTGAGATTTTTTCTGCGTTTTGGGATGCAAGTTATGTGTGACCTGTTGTGATATTTTTTCATGTCGTTTTGAACTTTTTCTTCTTTCAGCTCACTTGGGTGACGTGGATTATTTTTCAACTGGCTCATATGCTATTTATTTTTTGTTTCAGCTTGTGAATATGGCTTGGTTAATGGCTCACATTCAGTTTGCACGGCTTGGTCTACGTGATAAATTTCCTTCACCCTGATAAAAATGAACACAACTACCCATGTACCAGGACATTACTTGCACCTTCCATTTTGATCTTTGACGTAATTCTCTGGATTTCTGGACCAAACTTCTCATAGAACACACCGCGGGTAATTCACAGTTGAAGCAAACCCTTGATAGTTTGACCAAGATGAGGTCAAACGTCCATCTGATTTAAACTTGAATGAATGTCTTAGCCATTAATCTCTTTGCAAAATCCTAAGCATACAGAGAAGAAGAAGAAACAAACAAATTGAAAAATATTTTTGGTAATTTTGGTTAGATGTTAGTAAACAGAAACAAACATAAAGCAAGTATGAAACAACAAGGGATCAAAAAGTATGGTCTTGTTTGTGGAATGATATGCAAATGAAATGTGGGATCTTAGGGGTAAAAATTAGGGTATTACATCCATATACCATGGTGAATGGAGTTCCTTGGAAGTTGAATGGGGGTGGTATTATATGACCATAATATTTCATGGAGTAATTCATCCCACAACCCTTTGGTATCATCTAATTTATTCTTGATCTCTTTTAGGATCACCTTATTTATTGGCTCCGCTTGTCCATTGTCCATGGATGGATGACAGAGACAAACTTTGTTTTCACTCCTAGTTTGCGACAGAAGTTAGTAATTGTGGTACTAGTGAACTAGATTCCATTTATTGATATGATGATGCATGATATCCTGAAGCTAAACATGATTTTTTCCAATAGAAGAGTAGAATTCTTTCTGTTGTAATTTTGGCGACAACCTCTACTTCTATCCACTTCGTGATGAATTCGACTTCTACGACTAAAAATTTCAATTTTCTAGGAGACAAAGTGAATAGGCCCAAAATTTCCATACCACATTGATAAAAAGGCCAAGCCAATGTCATAAAGTGAAGAAGCTCAGCTTGGGTGTGGTGTAGATCGACGAATCTATATCATCGGTCATAATTATTAGAAAATGCCATGTTGACCTCATCAGGTGGGCCAATAGTGTCTTTCCCTCAGTAGTTTGTGGGCAAGGTCTCGGCCACCAATATGGTTATCACATGCTATTTGTGAACTTCCACGATGAATAAGGCGGTTTTGTCCTCCCATAGGCATCATAGCATAAGAAAGGCTTTCTCATATTGTTGAGTTTTCCCACCAAAATGGTGTATTTAGAAGCTTGCTTCTTAACCTTTTTCATTGCTATCTTCTTGTGGGGTAGTTTGTCCATCTACATATAGCGTAGTATGGGTGACATTCAACTTGGGTCTAGGGCAACTTCCAAGGAATATATCTCGTCTACATCAATGCGAAGGGTGATGAAAGTCTCTTGTATTATTGTTCTATTTGAAATTCTGGTGTGCAAATCTCAGATGTACTGAGGGATGTCGAGATATTGATCTCTGCATAACTAAACAAGGACCTAACAGAATAGACCAGAACAAACTAATATGTCAAAACAAAACAGTGTGATAACAGAAGTGTATTTTACAGCGTGAGACAAAACTGAACTAATCATAACATAATGATAAATAACTCCAAGATATGATGACCCATATCAGTGTACAACAACACCTACATCTGAGGGCTACCGAGCCAAGAATGAATCCATTATCAGTAGTATTAATTTAGAGCTAAACTCCCCCGATTACAACTCATCACTTAATCCCTACCCAGTACAATTCTATCTAGAAATCACCATCTAAATAAGAGAATCCCCATCTCAATTCCTAAATCACCTCAGTGATATCTAACAGTCATAACCTCTGGTGACTATATCAAATTGTTCTATTGAAAGACACCCTCTCAATATCAAGTTCAATCAAGACTCTTGACTAATAATAATGCATGGATTTGCTTAAAAGCTTCATCCAAGAACAATATATAATTCATTACCTACAGGCTTCTAAATATCAAAAACTATGTCTACCACAACGTATCAACTAATACAAAGGGTGACTTACAACACAAGAAAGTACACGACTCTCAAAACCCTAAACTTTTATAATTACTTTTCAAGCATTTGTTATAAGGTTTACACTCTCTTTAAGCCCTAGGTCTTGGTTTTCCTTTTATAGCCTTCAGCAGTCCATTAGCTTCGAAGTCTCTGTCCAATCTTTCCTTGATCTACGTTCTGATTGCACCTTAAATCTTGGAACAGATCTACAACAAACTGTTGCACCAGACCAAGATGTCAAGTCCACAATGCTAGGACATCTTGTCTGACATGTTGTTCTTTATAGATTTCTTCTTATTGGAACATCTTGTGCAACGTCATGTTTTACCAAAATTTAGTCAAATATTTAGAGCCTTCACTATTATACCCCTATTGTCTTTGTGTTGGTGAGTTTGAAAAAAAAAGGTTTTATCTAAAAAAATGTATCCCTAAGTATGTACTTTACTTCAAAGGACTTAAAACATGTTGATAAATCTTGCATATTGTAGAGATACTTTATGAGTTAAGGCTCATTTTCCTGGCACTCCCTGGCGACATGGCTGGCTACCAGTTGGGAATCTCATTTATTTTAGTCTTGAAACACCCATTTCTAAGGCGATGACCATATCGGCTATGAGGGCTTCGTACTTGACCTATTTGTTGATGACCATGAATTCAAATTTTAACGACTACTCAATTAGTATGCCACCTGGTCCTTCTAGTATTATCTCGTCACCGCTTTCCTTGATGTTCAAGGCTCCATCCATCCATATCATTCATTCTGGGGGTGCTTCCTCGTTTATTGGCAAACTAAATTCTGCCAAAAAATCTTCCAGAACTTGGGATTTGATGTTGCATCTTGGAACATATTGAATGTCATATTGTGACAGTTCTACCACCCAAGTCACCATCTTCTTGTTAGGTCTGGTATCTTGAGGACCTGTCGGATAAGGTAGTTGGTTTTTGTGAATACTTTATGGCCTTATAAATAAGGTCAGAGCTTCCTCGTCATGACGACGACATCCAAAGATAATTTCTCGATCTTTTGATAACACGGCTCAACACCTTTAAACATTTTTCTTTCAAAATACATGGGTCTTTATGATTTTTCAACTCTCGGAGGAGTACTAAACTCGTCGCCATATCTATGAATGAAAGGTAGATGAGAAGTGGCAATCCTGCTCTTGGGTAAGAGAGAATAGTTGGTGATGCAAGGAAGGATTTTATTCTTGAGATTTAACCTAGCATTCCCATGTCCATTTTTCGTGGTGAGAATCAGATATCAAGCTATTAATTAACTTGAATCACAAATCTTTGAAATTCACCACCGAACTTTGATTTATCCAAAGGAAAGGTTAAAGATTGAATAAAAGCCTAATTGCATTGTAAAAACAATGCAGGAGATCTAAGGTTCGGGGGTTGGTTATATCTAGGGAAGGTGTTAACATCCTAAGCAGCTGTAGTACTCTACAAGAACCTCTTGTTAGTAATGTGTTATTTGTTATTTTGTTATTTGTTATCTGTTTGCTAAAGGGTATGACCTAGAGGTTTATTTACTAAGTATGCTCGCCAAGACATCGCATCTCATGCCTACATATCCTGGCGGGAATAGAATTAGAGCATTTGTAGTTCCCCTTAATAAGGGTGAGGAACTCTTGATTGTGGTCAAGGTTCCAAGAGGATGAGGTAAGTATCCGTGGAAAAATAATTACATAGAGTGAGGTGACTCAAAACTTAAAGCTAGGTTGAAAGGGAAAGATAAGTAAGTGTCTATGGCAGGACACTTATATGGAGTGTGGCGACTCCGAACTTAAAGCTAGGATGAAAGGAAGTAAATGAGTAAGTTTTCATGGCAGAAACTTACATGGAGTGCGGAGACTCCAATCCTAAGGCTAGGATAAGGGGAAGGACCTAAAGTTATGCTACGTGTGACATGGAAGTCAATAGGAGGAGATCCTTTCCTCTGGAGTGGGAATAGGCAACCAGTAGAGTTAAAAGCTTAAAAATGAACAAATAACAGCATAATTACAAGGCAAAGATCAAGTCAATGCAATCAAATCACAATGGATTGATGTCACGAAAAAACATTAATAATTAACCAAAACCAATTATCCAGAATCAACAGAATCGGGCCACAAAGAATATACGAGATTAGTATTATAAAGATAAATTCGAAAATGTACGTCAAGGGTTAAATAAAAAATCGAGGATTGTCAGGATAAAATCTAATTAAAACCAATTAAATTAAGATTCTATTAATAACTAATTAACTTAAAAAATTTAAAACTAATTAATTGATTAACTAAAAATATAAATAAAAGTTGCATAAACCAAATTCAAAAATCGAAATTCTAAACTACTTAGGTTCTAATTAAAACTAATTAAACTAAGTCTTAGCTAAACTAAAATTAAGCTAGTTATTTTTAAAATTTAAAATTAACACGAATTAAACTTCGCTACCTACTCGTTGGGGCTTCGCTACAGCGAACCCCTCGCTACCTCACCCGCTACCAGCGAAGAAGGTCAATTTCATTCTGCCCAAGTTTGAGACCGTTCGCTACTAGCTCGCTACAGCGAACACTCGCGACCTGCTCGCCTAGCGAAGGTGCTAGCAAACGTCTGCGATGTTCAAAACCCCAACTGTCCAAACTCATCAAATCATCACAAAATCAATTGAATCAATTCCAAAATTCCAGTAGTCTTAGCCTAACATTTCTCGACTAATCTACACCATTTATTCCAAATTTTAACCGTTCAAACATCGACTCTATTGATTAAACTTATTTCTGCCCTAGAATGAAAAAAGATTGGAAACCTCTAACAAATTCAAACACACACATACATAATCATATACATTGGTAAGATAACAACATTTCGCACCCTTACCTTGATTAATCGGAAGCTAGAAGTAGTTCTTGATGATTCTAAGCTTTCCCCCTTTTTCTCCTCTTTTCTCTTCTTCCTCTTTCTTTCCACTCTTCTTTCTCTTATGTTTTTTTTCTTCTTTCCTTTCTCTCTACTTTTCTTTTATATCTCTTTTTATCATTTTTCCTTCCATCATAATTCTTCTCTCCAAATATTTACCAATTCATTTTCTCATAAAATATCCCATCTCATCATCAATTAGAGAATAACTAGTAAACCCACATTATTCTACCAAATAGAATAAGTCAGTTAAATCCAAGAATTTATTTAAATCAAATAAATCACATAAACCAAGTAATTAGTACAATTAATCAATTATTGAAAATTGGGCTGTTACAACCCTCCCCCACTTTAGAAATTTTCGTCCTCGAAAATGTTACCTGATTCAAACAACTCTGGATACGACTCTCGTATCCTAATCTCCCAAATTACCTCCACCAAAGGAATCCCTTTACCTCGAAGTTGCTTCTCGTTCATCAACCTGAACTAGCAATGCCTCAACAGTCAAATCATCTCTCATTTGTACACTATCCATCTGAATCAATGTACCTCCTCAGCTTAGACACATGAACACATCATGCAATTCCCACAAGTGACAACGATAAAATAGTCTATCATGCTACTTTTCCCACGCTTCCGCTGCGCCATTCTAATACAGATCAACAAAACACAGTGTGTGCTTCCGAGACTTCAAAGCTCGACCAACACCCGTCACCACTGTAACTCTCAAAACACGTCTTTTCTTGGATCCTTTTGATCTTTTCAGTCGTCTCTTACACAATCTCAGGTCCGAGTACAACACTCTCGCCGAACACACATCAACACAAAGGAGTCCTACACCTCCTACCATACAAAGCCTCATACGATGTCATTCCGATACTTGAATGAAAACGGTTATTGTAGGTAAACTCAACCAGCGACAATTATCTACCCCCTGATCCATCTTGATCCAACACACAAGCTCTCAACAAATCCTTTACATACTGGATAGTTCTCTCTGTTTGCCCATCCGTCTACGGATGCTAGAAAGAATCCAACTTCAACATGACATTCAAAGCGTCTGCAAAACTCTTCCAAAATCTCAATGAAGAACTCAGATTCCCATCTGACACAATATTCGACGGCATCTCATCAAGAATACCAATAGTCGGTCTCAACATACAAAGTTCAACTCCATAAGAAGTCTTTTCGCAGACCAAACTCATATCCCGAATTTGCTTAATCAGTTCTAACTTCATTACCATCATCATCGGTATATATAGAGATTTCCTCTGCCTCATATTTAACTCTTTCAAATCAAATAAATACCTTAATCTCGTAAGATCACCAACCATCTCAAATCTCAACTAAACAATTGAAGCCTCCAACTCCTGCACAAACACAACAACAATCAACTCTAAATCACTTGTCAGATAAGTCCCCTTAATATACTCGACCTCACACTCTGTTGTCGTAGCACACAGACCAGACACAAGTCTCAAAACTACTCAATCAATTTAATTCCTTGACCATCCAAATAGACATATAATATGGAGCTCTCAATACCGGATTAGTTTCCGTAACTAAGTCAATCACAACTCCACTTCACGTCCTGGCTGTGTACCACTATCTTGTCAGGATAACTTTCAGACAACCACAATTATTCGGCAAACCGCCAACTTCCCACTTTCATTAACACTTAAAATTCCCATCAAAATTAAACATCTCAACACTGTCTTGTGTTGACTCATCAAAATAATTCTTAAGCTTAACTCAAGACAATTCACTGCATCACGCCATATAAGCTTGCAAGATACATCTATCCCCTCCAGCACAATCCCAACTATAAGAGCATTCAACCATACACTGAGCTACAACTCCACACTTGCAGCATCCTGGAGAAGCACAAGTTTCTCCCCCACTTGAACCATTCTCACTTCTGCAGACAAAGGTTAGGCAATAAACACGTACCGACAGTGTTTTCACACACATGTCGCATACAAGGGAACAAACAACATTATACAACTTGGTCGGACGGACCGACCTGCTCTGATACCACTATTGTAACACCCTTCTAAACTCCACGGAAAATATATGAATAATTAGAGTAAATAATCATGCATTCACAAAAGGGAGTCACACATAACTTTCAAACATCAAAACCACCAGTCATGCTCATTAACACTTCAATAAATAATCATGTTTTCCAAAGTTTCAATTTGCATGTAGCAGCGGATTCAATTTATTTTCATAATTCTCTTAACAGAACATTCATGATCATCACATAATTCAACATTACTTAGGCTCCAAGGCCAACATCATAATATTCCAATGAATATAAAAACATAACATAGAATACATAATGTATCTCTAAAACATAAACCAACGATCCTAGTGTTACATGACCAGAGCATGACTCGACCCAACATAATTAAATTACAAAACAGCTACGCCGCTGGCGACTTCGCAACTACAAGCAGCTCTACTCTCGATACCTGCACGATGCCAGATAGGACATCATTCCAGCAGAAGGGTGAGAAATATTATCATAATAATCAATGCATATAATTATATATCTACAATCTTAGGATACACATAATCATCATTCTCACCACAAGTCATCCATATACATCACAATGTATATACAAATACATGGATAATCACCAAGCATATTTCCTCATACATACATCCACAATTTCAATCAATTCACCTAAACACACACATTATGTTTAATTCACCATAATTCTTATAAACATATACAATCATGTTTATTCATTAATTCCTCAGTCAATATCATTCACAATTAAACATTCACAATTCACATTATTGCACATAAACATTTACAATTATGTTTATTCATCACAATTCATCATAAAGTATATATATAACACCAAGCATATTTATCATGCATATATCCAAAGTTCTCAATTCAACAATTCAAACACAAACATACTTTCATATAACAATGATATCTATACCATGTGACTCATATAAAACTCATCAATTCTCACCAATCCCTACTTGGGATTATGGGTACATCGTTGTACCCCACCAGGAACAACATCTCGGTCATTCTACCCCGGTGATCATTTCACTAGGAACGACACATAGTCATTCTACCCCAGTGAACACCAACACTAGGAACAACATCATAGTCATTCTACCCCAGTGCGTACGACTGTATCACGTATACTCCACTAGGAACAACATCTCAGTTATTCTACCCCAGGGAGCACCCCACCAGGAACAACATCTCAGTTATTCTACCTCGGTGATCATTTCACTAGGAACGACACATAGTCATTCTACTCCAGTGATCACCAACACTAGGAACAACATCATAGTCATTCTACCCCCAGTGCGTACGACTATATCACGTATACTCCACTAGGAACAACATCTCAGTTATTCTACCCCAGGGAGCACCCCACCAGGAACAACACCTCAGTTATTCTACCCCGGTGATTATTCCACTAGGAACGACATCTTAGTCATTCTACCCTAGTGTATACGACCATGTCATTATACCTCACCAGGAACAACATTTGTCATTCGACCCCAGTGATTACTCCACTAGGAACAAGATCTTGTTATTCTACCCCAGTGAGTACGAGTCTTACACATACACATATTTTCAACATCATCATCACATTTACCAAACAATGCACATATATTCACAATATATTCTCATGCATCCTTCACATACAATCGTATACAATTATTATCCATTCACGATTCAATACCATCACCACATTCATCAAGCAATCCACACATATTCACAATATGTTCTCATGCATTCTTCACATACAATCGCATACAATTATTATGCACTCACAATATCGCGCCAGAGACAACGACTCAATCACATTCATCATGCACTTTTAAGTAATTTAAACAATGCATATATTTGTCAAAAGACCACATATATGAATATTGGTTAATTGATGATCATGGTTGATACATTAATTGAATGTAATAAGTAATATTACTTATTACATTATTAATAAGTACCAAATTTATGATGCTCTCTTCTTATGCACACCAATTTGATTAATCGCCGCTGTTGCATATATGTTCCATTTAATTTTAATTATATTGCGCGTCAGAAAATATATCTTTTCAATAATATGCATGGCAGCTTGATATTTCAAACATAGTTAGATTAATTATTTAAATAATTGACATAATCAATTATTAATAAATTATAATAGAGTTAATTGTTATTAAATATTAATTATTAATAAAATATTGGGTTAAATATGATTTTGGTCCTTATAAATATCTCACATTTGATTTTTAGTTCCTATGAAAAAAGACATATTTTGGTCCCTACAAAAATTTTATTTATACAGTTTTAGTCCTTGTTATTTTCTAAAATTTTTAAAAATATTTAATTACGCCTAAACTTTTAAATATTTGAATAATTTTTTTCATACGTGATTAGATTAGTATAAAATGTTTCTTTGTCAAAATATATAATTTTTTAAATTAATAAGAATTAAATATAAGTTTTTTAAATTTCAAAAGATAATGATAAAAGTAATGAAAATTTCGACTTATAAGTCAAATTTTGAGTTTTTTTTGTGAGAAACTTTTTATAACATTTTAAATATATATGCAAAATAATGATTCAAAAATACACATTGGTTTAACAGTAGGACTCAAACTACGTACATAATTATTTTGTAGGAACAAAACACACTATTTTTTTATAGGAACCAAAAACATATTTAACTCTAAAATATTTGATTGAGTTTTGTGAGTGAGATCATTATGATAATTCCAAAGTGAATTATATGTCCTCTATCACTTAGTTATTTAAGCATTGTTTCATTAAATGATTAGGATATTCTGAAAATTCTAAATAACAATTAGAACAATAATCCTGAGGTATTCAATTGACAATTTCTTAAATCTAAAAAAATATAATGTTTATTCATATTCTAATTCTATTATAATATATGTTATAATTTGTCTCTATAATTCTTAAAATCCTTCATTGATGATTATTAAACTAGTTAAAACTTGTTTAAAAACAATTTACTAGTACAATTTGACATGAGTTGTCATAAATGTAACTCTTATCAACACTATTAACAGTTTAACACTATTAAGTGATATTAGAATATCTCAGTGCTAAGAAATTGCAACTTTCAAAGTGGTTTCGTTTACTTTGCTAGCAATAAGATTTTCTGGAAAGGAACGGACAGCGCCAATGGAAAGAACACTTGTTAGTTCATAATAGTATGAAACAATACGCCACAAACATCCACCAACGAATCACCAATGCCAAATCAAACCTCACACGCGCCACAAACTTCACTCTAAATCAAACCAACTCTGCAAAATCTACTACTAACTTTGTCACACACTGTAATGTCAAGATTTCAGAAAATGGTCGAAACGGCAACGTTAAAGCAGCAGAAACAATATTCCACAGAATGCCCCGTAAGAACACTGTCACTTGGACAGCCATGCTCACGGTTTATGCCCAAAACGGTCAAATTGCAAACGCCCGTAAACTGTTCGACGAAATGCCTGAACGAACAACAGCTTCTTACAATGCTATGGTCTCTGCTTACATTCACAATGGTTGTAATGTCACCAAAGCTTATGAGCTTTTTACCACGACTCGCGACAGAAATGCGGTGTCATATGCTGCCATGATAATGGGTTTTGTTAAGGCAAGGAAGTTCAATATGGCTGAAAAACTCTACCTTGAAGCTCCACGTGAGTTTCGTGACCCTGTTTGTTCCAATGCTTTGATATGTGGGTATTTGAAAATGGGTGAAACAAAGGAAGCTTTGAGGGTTTTTGAGAATGTGAGGGAGAGTGAGAGGGATGTGGTTTCTTGGAGTGCTGTGGTTGGTGGTTTGTGTAGAGATGGGAAGGTTGGTTATGCTAGAATATTGTTTGATAGAATGCCTGAGAGAAATGTGGTTTCTTGGAGTGCAATGATTGATGGGTATATGGAGAAAGGTTTGTTTGAAAATGGGGTTTGTTTGTTTTTGGATATGAGAAGGGAAGGCATTGTGGAGGTTAATTCAACTACCATGACTATAATGATTAAAGGGTGTGGAAATTGTGGCGGGGTGAAAGAGGGAATGCAGATTCATGGGTTGGTTTCAAGGTTGGGATTTGAGTTTGATAGTGTTTTGAGTAATTCTATTATTACTATGTATTCCTTGTTTGGTTGCACCGACATGTCAAAGAAAGTGTTTTGTGCTATGGCTAATAAAGAGTTAGTTGCATGGAATTCTTTGATTTCTGGATATGTTTATAACAATGAGGTGGATTTAGCTTATGGGGTTTTTGAGAGGATGCCAGAGAAGGATTTGATTTCTTGGACAGCCATGATCAGGTGGTTGGCAAAGGATGGAAGAATTGGAAAGGCCATTGAACTGTTTAATACGTTGAAAGAGAAAGATGATTTTGTATGGACAGTTATTATATCTGGTTTTGTGAGTAATGAGGAGTACGAGGAGGCTTTGCGTTGGTATGTTCGGATGAATCAGGAAGGGTGCAGGCCAAATCCTGTAACCATTAGTAGTGTTTTTGCTTCTTCAGCTGCTTTGGTGGCACTGAATGAAGGGCTTCAGATTCATTCCCATGTTCTGAAGATGAACCTGGAACATGATCTTTCAATACAAAATTCTCTTATATCATTCTACGCCAAATGTGGAGACATAACCGATGCCTACAAGATCTTCATAGACGTCGATGAACCAAATGTTGTCTCATATAACTCAGTCATCAATGGCTTTGCACAAAATGGCTTTGGCAAAGAAGCTCTCAATATGTATAAAAGAATGCAGAGTGAAGGCCTTGAACCCAACCATGTTACTTTGCTTGCGGTTCTTTCAGCATGTACTCATGCAGGATTGATTGAAGAAGGACGGAATTTATTTAACACCATGAAATCTCATTACCGAATTGAGCCAGAAGCTGATCATTACGCTTGCATGGTTGATCTACTAGGGCGTGCTGGTTTGCTTGATGAAGCTTTTGATTTAATTTGTTCGATGCCGATAAAGCCTCATTCTGGTGTTTGGGGGGCTCTTCTTGCTGCAAGCAAGGCTCATCTACGTCTTGACCTTGCTAAGCTTGCAGCTCAACATATTACCGAGCTGGAGCCTGCAAATGCGACACCTTACGTGGTATTATCCAACATGTATTCTGCCTCTGGTCAAAAGATTGAGGGTGAGTTAGTAAGAAAGACCAAGAATTTAAAAGGAATAAAAAAAAGTCCAGGTTGTAGTTGGATAACTATTAAAGATAAGGTTCATCTGTTTCATGCAGGGGATCAATCACACATGAATATTGAAGAGATAAAAGCAATAATATTGACTATAGATAAAGGGATGCAGTGGTTGTATTATTCTGGGTTCTGACTTGAACTTTAATACAGTAATTATTAGTACTAACCATGTAAGTGAAATTAGTGGTATTAAATATATCTGTATCTTCTACGTGATATGTTTAGATAATGATACGAGACATGCTGGAAACACAGACCAAGGCGAGATGTTTCGTTATCCAAAAAGCTCTTAGTTCTGATATTATTCATTGAGTTTTGCTATAACTTATGCTCTAAGGACACACGTTAAAGAATACGAAAGTTAGCAAAAGTGCTCTAAGTTTTGATATAACATATTGAGTTTTGCTAACTTGTGCTCTGACCTCTAAGATGTTTCCTTATCAATTAAATTTGATAATCTTGGACACTTTAATATGGTATAAATCTGGAGACCAAATACAATTTTGTGTTCGTATGGAGCTGATCAAGAGAAAACATATGAAGACCTTGACTTGACACTCTAAATGATGTGTTAAAATTATGTGTCTTATAAAAGAGAACCTTAGAGCTTAGAACATAGAAGAATTTATGTGTTTCATCTAGGATCAGCTTATTTAAGAAAATAGTTGTGTCTTACAGGAGCAACTACCTAGAAGTATCTTGCAAGTATATAAGAAATACATGTTCACCATTTAAAAGAAAGTTTTCGTGCAAAAGTTCGAAAGTACTGATGTCACATACCGATTCAAAATTAATTGGTATACATAGAAAACGACCAACTCAAAATATGCAATAAATCAAATGTATTATGAAAGCCTATTTCTGAATCGTCTCATACATGTCATTGAGAGTACACCTCATACATGACATTGAGAGTACACCGCATTGGTTTTTTCATATCCAAAATTGACTGCTGCTACCTATATCCGTTAGGGATGCAACACTCTAAATTTTGATTTCTAAAAAGCATCTTATTTTTATGGTTACGGTTGTTTCCTTGATTTATTGCATTAGATAAAATAACATGGATTAAAAGATATTTGGATATTCTGATGCAACATGTGAGATATGTTGTTCTAGCATGTGTGCAATATCTGGTTCCGTATGTAGGCCATGATTTGTGTGTGATTAGTGTGTTTCTGTTTTTTTTCTATAGCGAGATTCTTGTTGTTCTAAAAAACTTTGTTAGCAAGTTATTAGTGAGATTTGTTTGAAAGATTTAATAAATATCAAATCTAATTATATGGAGATTTAAATTCAAATCAAATCTTTTTGGCGGAGAGTTTTGAAAAACAAATCTTAACTAAATCTCCTTCAATTATGTTGATCTCAAATCAAATGTCCATTGGAGTAAAGTCTAACAAATGTGTTATCATTTAAGAAGACTCAAACCTAACATTTGAAAGGGTGTATAAAGAGTTGAAGATCTTTGTGTTAGGGTTCCTATTTTAAGTCTTTGTTTGTGTTGTTATTTGTTCACCTCTCTAGCGCCTAAGTTACATATTTAAAGACATAGATGTTGGTTTGTTAGTTGAGTAGTAATTCAACAATTCTTAATCTGATTATAGTATTGATCACTAGGGTTTGTGGTTGAGAGAAAGTGAGAGGGGTTTTCATATTGAGGAATCTTAAGTAGAAAGACACAAGAGTTGTTCATCTAAGATACTTTGTATTAAGACTATTGAGAGTGAATTTTCTTTCTTGGGTTGAAAGCCCCTCCCCCAAACGTAGGTGACGTTGCACCCAACTAAGTTACCAATTTTCTTGTGTTCTTTATTTGCTTTATGATTTATTAATTGTTTTCTATCATCTGTCAAACCAGATGTAAGATGTTGAACACGTTGCTTAGACATATGGTCTAACATTTGTCCTTGCATAAAAACAAATTTTCAATTGGTATTAAAACATACATCCTGTTCTGTTTGGGAGAGCTTTGAGGAGAATTTTTCTACTCAAATTGATAACTGTAAACATGGAGGATCAGGCAATGGACCACTGTCTTAGAATGATTGGCTTTAAATAAGCTAAAAGGCAAAGTGTATTAAGTATCTTTCACCAACTTCAATTTCTTCACCATTTTTTTCATCATCGGATTCTTCATTTTGATCACAGTCACAAATGTTTCTAATCTCAACTTCTGCTGCATCCATTGTCTGTCATTTCTAAATTTCAAATTTATCCAAGACCACATATGTGTTGATGTGTACTTTTTTGTCAACGGGATTATATAGTTTATAGAAACATTTTGTATGATCTCTATGAATATCCTCTTTTGACTCTTGTCTTGCAGCTTGGTCCTCCTTTGAATAGATAAATGTTTGTGCTAAATTGCTCCAAAAACTCTCAAATGCTTCATATTTGGATTTCATGCACACCAAAATTTTTTTTGGTACCTTCATTTTTAACCTTTTAGTGGGACATCCGTTTAGAATATAAGTGGAAGTATTAACTTCCTCACCCCATAAATGATGAGACATACTCTTCTGTTTTAGGCATGCTCTTTGCCATGTCAAGAATGGTATTATTTCTTCTTCCTGCAAGACAATTGTGTTGTGTTGTATAGGGTGAGGTTACTTCATGTTTTATATCTTCACTACTGCAGTATGCTTCAAACTCCTTTGATGTATATTCTCCACGTACACCATTCCTTAAGACCCTAACTATTTTGTCACTTTCCTTATCAATTAAGGTTTTAAACTTCTTGAAGGTTTCAAAAGCTTCACTTTGAACCTAATGGTATAAAGCCACAACATCCTTGTGTGTTCATCATCAAAGGTGATGAAGTATCTACTACCTCTCAATGATGGTACCTCAAAGGGACCACAAATATCATAATGCACCACTTTAAGAGCATCTCTTAACCTCTTAGAAATTTTTGAAACAAAATATGATCTACTTTTCTTTCTCCCTAGGAAAATTTCACAAGTCATACTCCTTGCGCTAAGTTTAGGCAGACCATGCACCAAGTTCTTAGAACTTAACTCGCTTAAGCCTCTAAAGTTCATATGTATATACCTTGTATGACACAACCATTCTTGTTCATCACTGCTTGAGAGACATACTTCTTTTCCAGTTTGAACGCTCAAGTTAAAGATTTTGTTCTTTGACAATTAAAACTTTAGGATTAATTTCTTACTTATAGCACACAGTTCGAGTGCATCACCAGACATAGTGATTTAGAAGCCTTTCTCCACCAATTTTTAAATGCTTAACAAGTCGCACTTAATTCTTGGTACAAAGAGTACTTTTTTAGTAAAGGCATACCTTCCACCTTTCCTTTTGATCAGTATATCACCAATACCTTTTTCTACAAGGCAACTACTATAAACAAGTTTGACACTATTTTTCTTGATTGAATCAAAGTTAGTAAGCCATTTTTTATGTCATGTCATGTAGTTTGAGCATCATTAATCTTAACATAATGGATTTCCTTCATAAGTTGTGGCAATTAGTAGCACTGCATTAGATTCATAATCATCATGTGCTATGTTGACCCTTTCATCTCCTTTTTGAATTTATTTCCTCCTTCTTTCTTGTACCAATATTTATTTGCAAAGTGGTCATGCTTCTTACAGTTGTAGCATTATATCTTACTTTTGTCAAAGTCTTTCTTTTTTATCTGATTCTTGCCATAGCCTCTTCCTCCTCTAGAAGATTCAACCTTTTCTTCATTTCTTTTCTTTGTAGAATTGTACAAGTTTGGACTTTTGAAACCTCTTTTGATTTTCTTCTTTAAATTCCTTTTAATTCATCCTTTTTCATCACTTGTGCTTGCAATGCTTATTGAGTTTCTATTTCAGTGCCCAATACTAATCTCTGTCGGCTCATCAACTTCTAATGAATTTTTCAAGTCCTCCATTTTCAGTTGAGATCCTTTGATTCCCGAATGATTACTAGAATAGAATCCAGCTTTGATGTTAAAGATCTCATCACCTTTTCAACCACCTGCCTATCAGTGATTTTTTATACCATAAGACTTTATTTGATTCATTAGTCTAATCAATTACGAACAATAATCACTGATCTTTTGGTTCGCTTCCATTTTCATAAGCGCATACCTTCTCCTGAGTGATTGCAACTTCACTTACTTCACATTCTTTCCACCATAATGATAGTTTTCTAGTATCTATCATACTTCTCTTGACTTAGTGGCCTTTGAAATCTTCTCTATGTGGTAAGAATTCACATTTTATTGAATGTAGAATAGAACCTTGCAATCATTATTTCTTTATTCTTTGAAGATGGTTCTTTGCGTATTAAAAGGATCTACCCCCAAATCTTCATAACCTTCTTGCATAATTTCACCACGTCTTGTGCTCTAAAAATGACTTCATCAAGGAACTTAATGTCTCATAATTTATTCCATAAAAATTTAGAATATTGGAAGAAACACCACCATTAACATTCATCTTTCTTCTACTTTAAGAAAACTCTGCAAATCTTCTTCACTATGCATTTCCCTTATGTTTTCCTCACACTTCACTCTTGTTTCTCTTATGGACCAACACCAATCGACTTTGGCGTTGCAACCAAGCTCTAAATGTCAATTAATGGCGTAACAAGTTGTTTCTTGCAGTGCAAGAAAACAAAAATGATACAGAAAAAATGAGAGAAAGAGAACGAACTAAAAAATGTTTATAACTCAAGTTTCACATAAGATTTTGAATACTATTACATTACATGAAAAACATAAAAGGGATTGGATTTATAATTACTTGTGATTTAAGCAATTTACTTGAGTCACAAGTTAACCAACCAACTAACTAACAAACTAACATCTAGTTAGTATTAAACCCTCATTTAAAATTAATTAGTATAATATTTAATTTTCTTAATTCATGTAAAAAAATTAATATAATTAGAAATTTACTTATAATTAAATTATCATTCTCTAACCATATTAAATAATTAAAACACTAAAAAAAATGCGTTTGATTGTGGAGGTTATTTTAGAAAGACTTTAACAAATCCTCTAAAATTGAATTAAAAAGTGAACATCCTATGTTATAAAGTAAATTTTTAGATATTTTAAAGGGGTTTTAGAACCCCCACAATTCGATACAATTTTTTCTTATTGTTTTCACGCTTCCACTTGATTTTTGTTCTCAATCCTCTAGTTTGATTGAGTTGCATTAGGAACTTGCTTATTTTTTAACATAAATAGGGGTAACTATTTTAAAGAAAAATTTAGATAATTTTCAGTTTTTAACTATTTAATGGAAATTTTAAATTTCACAAAAATTTAGTGTTTATTTTTATTTTTTAGTTTTTAACACTAAAATTTTTTTAACATTGAAATTTTTTAAAAATATAGGTGTTGGTTGAACTATCTCTAAAATTATTACTTTGTATGTTTGCATGGTCTATTAATTTTGTTATGCATTGGTCTTGACTCATTTGAAACATTAAGCATTACTCTATTAAATTTATTCACCAATGGATGTCCTGCTTAACCATTCAAGAGAAATGTGAAATTTGATATTGAATGATCTATGGAGCCTCTTGACATACATAAATTAGTTCAAGATGTTTTTGCTAACTAATGAGGTCGAAGTATGTTTGCATGCTGCTGTCGGAGTAATGCGTATTGTAGTCGAAGTTTGTTCTAACGTGCATTAGTCAATATTGTTAGGGTTGTTAGCATGTTGAATTATGTCTTACTTATAATCTCAAATGTTTAAGTTAGCTTGTAATGAGTATTAAAAAGTCAATTAGGTTAGTGTGCTATTTTTCTTATAAATAGGATGCTAGTTTCTCAATTTTGGCATAAGAAAAAATAGGAAGATAAAATCCTAATTTCAAGAGAAGGAGGTTATTTTGTTATTCTTGTATACTTGTAATCTTATTCTAAGAGTAAGG
Organism: Lathyrus sativus; assembly: GCA_963859935.3. Classification (NCBI taxonomy): domain Eukaryota; kingdom Viridiplantae; phylum Streptophyta; class Magnoliopsida; order Fabales; family Fabaceae; genus Lathyrus; species Lathyrus sativus. Next base: position 776,503,391 of record OZ012735.1, read on the forward strand.
AAAGAATAACAGTTTATAATCAATCCTTGTTGTTCCTTGTTGTTTTACCTTGTTATCTTTGTTAACCCTAACCCTTGTGTGTTTCTTGATCATAAAGAAATTGTTTATATTTTGTTTCAAGACATCCGATTCACAACAAATTGGTGCAGTGAGCATGGAAAAGATGCCTTCAACAAAACATGAGATTGAAATATTCACGGGAGTGAACGACTACGGAATGAAGACACCTGAAAAAGTTTGGTCTGGACATCCACCTAGTCTCGACAGACTAAGAGTATTTGGTTGTGTGACCTATGCTCATATTAGGCAAGACAAGGTCAAACCTAGAGCTCTAGAATGCATGTTCATGGGATACCCTGAAGGAGTCAAAACTTATAGGTTATGGTGCCTAGAGCCAGGTCACAGGAGGTGTGTCACCAGTCGAGATGTAGTTTTTAATGAAGCAGAGATGACTTTCAAGAAAATTGATGATGTTGACGAAGAGCTGGAACAAGGAGAGATTCCAGTTGAGGTGGAGCATGTTGATGTTGAATTGCGAACCCTAGATAAAGTCGAAGAAGACATAAAAGATATTGTCGAAGATGAAGATACTGATAATGACTACCTGCTAGCAAGAGACAGGTCGAGGAGATTCATCAAGCCACCTCAGAGACTTGGGTATGCAGATTTTATAACTTATGCCTTAATCTCTGCAAGTGAGGTTCTAGATGAAGAACATAGAGAATAAGGAAGTTATGAGGAGTCGAAAGAAGACTGAATGACTGAAGGCCATGGATGATGAGATGAAATCTCTTCATGATAATAACACCTAGGAACTGATCAAGAAACCTGCTGGAGCTAGGTTAGTCAGTTGTAAGTGGATTTTCAAAGTTAAGGAAGGAATCGAAGGAATGGCGTCGAAGAGATACAAGGCAATATTGGTTGCTAGGGGGTTCACTCAGAAACAAGGTGTCGACTTTAATGATGTGTTCTCTCCTATTGTAAAGCACGGATCCAGTCGATTGTTTCCTGCCACCGTGACACAGTTCGACCTTGAACTGGAACAGATGGATGTGAAGACTGCGTTCTTGTATGGTGAGTTAGATGAAACAATCCTGATGAGGCAACCTGAAGGATATGTCAAAAAAGGGAAGGAAGATTATGTGTGTAAGCTGAATAGATCCTTATACGGACTGAAACGATCTCCTTGGTAGTGGAATAGAAGATTTGATAAGTTCATGGCACGCATAAGTTTCATCAGAAGTCAGTTCGACCACTGTGTTTACTTTAGATTTTGACCGGGTAATTCATTTGTTATTTTGTTGCTCTATGTAGATGATATTCTAATAGCAAGCAACAATGTCGAAGATTTAATGAGGGTGAAAGCTAAACTCAATAAGGAGTTCGACATGAAGGATCTGGGAGCTGCTTCCAGGATTCTTGGGATTGACATCTGAAAAGATAGAAAGCAGGAGAAATTATGCTTATCTCAAGAGGCATACCTACGAAAGATTCTCGAAAAGTTTGGTGTGTCGAATTTAAAGCCTGTCATGACTCCAACAAACCCTCAATTCAACCTGAGTATAGATCAGTGTCCCAACACTGATGTTGAAAGAACTTATATGAATAGCATTCCATATGCTAATATAGTGGGTTCTTTGATGTATGTTATGGTCTGTACTAGGCCTGACATAACATATGCAGTAAGTCTTGTAAGCAGGTACATGGTGAATCCTGGAAAGGCTCACTGGCAAGCATTGAAGTGGATTTTAAGGTACATAAATGGGTCTCTTAATAGAGTCCTAATTTATTGTGGAGCCTTGGGTGAAGATAGTAAAGCAGCAATCGAAGGATATGTCGACTCTGATTATGCAGGTTGTATGAATTCTAGAAAATCTATTTCTGGATATATGTTCATTATGTTTGGGACAACAATCAGTTGGAAAACAACACTTCAGAAGGTTGTTGCCTTATCAACCACTGAAGTGGAATATATTGCCCTAACTGAAGCTATGAAGGAAGCATTATGGCTTGAATGTTTTGCAAAGGAGCTAAAACTTCAAGGTCAAGTTATCATTGTTAAATGTGATAGTCAAAGTGCAATACACCCGTCGAAGAATTCAGCCTATCATGAGCAAACCAAGCACATTGATGTGAGGCTGCATTTCTTCAGAGGGGTAATCAAGCATGGAGAAGTCCAAGTGCTAAAGGTTTTGACATATCATAATGTTGCTGATATGATCACCATGACGTTGCCCAGTTGCAAGTTTTTCCACTGTATATAGTTGATAAAGCTGCATGAAGGAAGTTAGTTCCTTGATGTCATAGAGTTAGATCCAAGGTGGATATTTGTGAGATGTTGGATCGAACTCTAGTATGGTTGAAGGGTAGTGTCGCTACTGCAAAAATTGGCGCCGGCTATGACAGAAGAGTCGCCACCGTGCGTTATTTATCCTAACGGAGGGAAAGAAAACGCTCAGAGTAAACCTAACGCAAAACGGGAAAGGAATGGTCGTTGCAACCAAATTCCTGGATTCGGGAGTCGATTACGCAAGGGAAAGGTATTAGCACCCCTCACGTCCGCCGTACTCGACGGGATCCACGCTTGTTTTCTAGTACGGATTGTTATTCTATCTACTCTAAAGGGTCAAAGGTTAAAAAGAAAATAAAATGACTCGGCAAAGTATCGCACTTTATGCCTACGTATTCCCGTCTGGAACGAGAAATCAGAGTCAACGTAGTTCGCCTACCTACGGGAAAGTAGGGGAAGGTTGCTCGCTAGGATACGGCATCCTATGCCTACGTACTTTCATACAGCATGAAAGATCAGAGCAAACGTAGTTCGGGCTACGGAAGACACAGATTTGTCTGACTGTTTTTTAGATCATTCTGAAAAGGTTTTCTTCTGATTAAAAGTCCTAGAGGACAAAAAATGACTTTTGATTTGTTTTCAGTCTTTTACGCAAGAACTGTTTTTTTATGATGTTTGAAATGTTATTGTGTTTTTGATTGTTTCGATATGAGAAGAGAAAAGACACTCTAGAAATCCTAAGGTTGAAAAGGGGATGCAAAACTACCCTAAAGTTGTCATGCATGGATAAAAACCTAATGTATGTCATATTTCCCTCTTGCACAGAAGGAAACAGAGATCCTAGGGGATAAACAACAAAAGAACAGATATATACAGTAAACAGTAAACATGTATGCAATGCATCAATACAAGCAAGGCAAGGGAGTCCCGCTCAACCTCGAACCTGGGAAAACAACAGGCAAAGTGAAACAGTATTCGCTTTAAACCTTTGGGGGGAAAACTGCACAAGCCAACAAACAATACAGAAAAGAAAATAGCACCAACACCAGCTCTGACAGCAACAATCAAGCTCCTACAGTAAGCAGCACAAGTAGCAAAAGCTCTGACAGCTACAGTTGATCAGACATCAAAGGGTTGACAGTAACAACTTCTTCAAGCAAGACCCCATCTTCAATCTTCAACAATCTTCAAACTTCAAATAATCTCCTATCTTCAAGCCCCATCTCCAAGAGAGAATCAATTAACAGATTAAGTTGAAATGTTAAGAAACTTAGTGACAACCAAAGGAAGCCCATAAGCACTTAACATTATAAGAGACAAGTATCCTCAAAGTTCTACTTCTAAAGTATGTCAATCATCCCTCCAAAGGAGGTATGTGAATACTTTAAAAGGACTTTGTGTCATAGGAATGAATAGAGACACAAGAAGCTCTCTATGTTTGAAAGAAGAAACAAGTCTATTCTAAAGCTCTTCCTACATATCCTAATCCCTAAGCCTCTGACAAGCACTCCAACAGATGAGAAATCTTCAACTCCAAGCTTCTTCAAGCCATCCAAAGCAACTTCATTTGATCCTCAAGACATCCAAGTAAAGCCCAAGCCAAAATCACACCCAAAATAGCCCCACACAAATTGAATAAACCAAGCATCCAAGGGAGAAACCCACAATCACCACACAAGTTGCAAAAATCAAATAAAATGCTAAAACACATCATAAAATCCTAATTAAATTTCTAAGGGAACCTAAGCCTATACCCAATACCCCATATAAATCCCAGAACCTAAATCAAACACTAAGTCCCCAAACTATGCTCTAAACTACAACTAGTTGTTTTGAAACCCTAATTCTAACACTCCTTATGTTCACCACTCAAACTAACCTAAATTTTATTCACAAAATTATGACAAAATTTCTAAGGGTACATGCTTCTCTAAGCTAATTAATCCAACAAGAATCAACTCAAAATTCCTCACCAATTGGTCACAAGAAAATCAGCAAGAACATGTAGCAAATATACAAAGTTAAAGAAAAGGATAAAATGGAAAAACTCAAATTAAATTGAAAAATGGATGAAAATGAGATTTCTTGATTTCATAAATTCACAAATAAATCCAAGATCATGGAGGTATTTTTAAAATATTTTTTGGATCAATATTGGATTTATTATGAATTTTAGAAATCAAATGGATTAAAAATAAAAGAAAATCAAATAAAAGAAATTAAGATGCTGAATTAAATGAGAGCCATTGGATCAATTGACTGGTAAACGCATCCAAGGCTTCAGAACATGTCCACGCGTGCATCCCAATCACACGCTGACTGGGATTAGTGAAACGGTGCGTTTCAACTAATGGAGGGAGAGCTGAGTTCAAATTACAACCACACGATCTGCTTACAAAGTCCATCTGAAGGATTGATCCAAGGGCCCAGGCATTATCTTCCCCAAAGTTCAGGTGACCTGAGACTATTCTCAGGCGGTGGTCCACGGTGGAAACCACCATCTTCTCCGGCGAGCCAACTTCAAAACCGCACCAATCTTTGCAACCAAATACCCTATTCCACCTAGTTTTTCACCCTGATCATGAATATGACCTCCATTCTTACTGACTCTAGCCCTAACTCAAAACCCGATAGAAGTTGCAGAAGAATCACCCAATCTTGATCCACTCAATTCTTAAAATTAAAGATCCTAGCATGAACTACATTCTTCCCTGATCAATTCTCATCATCCAAACATGATTAATTCCTCAAGAACCACAAGTTCTACTCCTCAACAGAAAATGCATCACCCTTGTTTTTGTCACTAAACCTCCATTTTTCCTACCAGAATCCACCTAAACACGATTTACAACCTATATACACCTCAAATTGTGATCAATTTCATCTAATCTAAGCTATAGAGTGAAAGTTGCATACCTGGTAAAAGAGGATGAACAGAGTGAGAATTCCTTCAATTCAGCCTCCAATTTCTTCCAGAATCACTCAATAACACTTCCTTAAGCTTCTGAAACAGATGATTTGCCTTGAATCCTCACCAATCTTCAAACCCGATCTTTGTTGCAGATGAAGAAATTTCAATGGATCCTTCTCGTTTCTGGCTCAATCCTTCCCAAAAAATCATCTGAATCTAATGCAATGCTTATATAGAATGTGTTGGAAACCTCTAGAACTTTCTGGAGCTAACAGAATGAGATTTTCAATTTCTCATTCTCCTCCAATTTCTCATATGTGCAGTCAATGAATTGCTCTACCACAGCTCTTGATTTTTCTTGAAATTCTCACCTCCTGATATTTAGAATTGAATGGCTATGATATCTCCCTGGTTTTGGATCCCATGGCCATGTATTGATGTGTTACTTCATTCTTAAGCAACAAAAGGAAAGTGCTTGAAAATGGCCTCATTTGCAAAATGTAATATTCCCATCATTCTCAAAATAAATTTTCTGATCAAATTGGTATGTAACATGGACTTGTTTGGACCTATATCTCAAAAAATCATTTTTTCCTCCTTTGAATCATTTGAAAAATCTCCCTTTTTAGGCCATTTTGGAGCACTTTATGAAATAAGCCAATCCAACTCACCATGACTTCATATCTGACCTAGAAACATCATTTTAAGCACATCTCATGTTGAACAATTTTTCATTTGAGGAGTGGAAGATAGAGATTTGGACCCTTGGTTGAGAATGACCTATAATCATCAATACCCAAAATACCCATGGATTGCCAAGATCATAACTTGAGTTCTATACATCCCCTTGAGGACTTATAGTACTCTATGGAAAGCTAAGATCAAGATATACAACTCTTATGTTGGCCAGGAATCCATTTGAAAACTCCTTGAAGGGCAAAAGTTGCTTGGAAGTCAAGTGACTTTCACAGATAAATTTCAGTGTCCTCTGATGACCTGTAACTTGCAAGAACCATAGCTTGAGTTCTACAAATCTTCTTGAAGACTTCTAGTACTCAAATTAAAGCTATTGAGAAGATCTACAAGTTTCATGTTGTCCAAGAATCCATTTGAAACTTGAATTTTGACTTAGGTGGCTTGGAAGTCCAGTGCTATACAGGGGATTTTACCCTAGGAACCCTGTCTCAAACACCTTCAACCACTCTTGATTATTTTGAATTTGATCTTGACTCATCCATACACATGCTTCAACATATCAATCCATGATTTCCATGACCTAGAGCTAGGTCTTGATGCCTTCTCTTTGCTCTCCTTGACCTAGGGTTACCCAGATGAAACCCTACTTGCACACACCTCAACTCTGGCTCTTGAACTTGATATAATGACTTGTCTAAGCATCAATAAAGCCCTCTAGACATCCCATGAGCTTCATACACACTTCAAATTCACCATTCCATGCTTCATAACCCATTGATGACCTCCAATACACCTCAAGTTAGGAGTGAAATCCACTTGTTGACACTCAAATCTCCTCAAAGCTTCAACCCATTCCTTGATGACTTGGATGGTCTCTCAGGCTCAGATAACACCTCTAGATAGGCTTCTTCTTTTGATAGACACCTTGATCCCTTGTTGGAGGCATGCTATGATATGATATGCAAATGATTAGACCATGTACATGATGTAACTATGCAAATGATAATGCAATTAAAACATAAACCAGGTGAAATAGGTTGGGCAAATTTTAGGGTGCAACAGCTGCCCCTATTCAAACGGCTTGGACCCGACTGGGTGAAGAGCGAATAGCCTTCAAACAATTGAGGTACGAGACAGTTGAATACCAAGAACTCGGAAATTTGCCAACCGCAGAAATAAACTGCACAACTGCTTGGGGAACGACAACCAGAGAACTGAACCTGGATGTTACGGCAACAACTGGCTCAATGTCTTATAATAACTCTGACTCAATGTCAACCGCCTGTGTAAAGCCACAGGCTTTGAACTCCCTCTTGTCAAAACACCCCGTCTTTTGTCCATGTTAAGACTCCGCATTCTGTCAGTACGGAGAAAAAAAATTAGCGACCATACCGGGAGATCATTTTCATCAACCCGAAGAAGATTCTATCATTGCAGGAATAGAACTTTGTCCACGTTAGGACGCTACATGCGGAAAAATCTCGGCGACTTTGCTGGGGAAACATTTCTGTCTAATCACAGGAAACTCTGCTTATCTCTGCATTAGCTGACTCCTTGGGCCCAACCCACAAACGACTTTGAGGAGGACTCTACTGGGGACAGTAATATTGCGTCAACACGAGGATATCACGGCGACTTCCTTGGGGAAAATACCTTTGTCAAACATCGGAACACAACTCACATACTCTGTCTATCACGGGAGAATCATCTATCTGGATACCGGAAAGTTCATCTGTCTGCTTCATACGGGAAAATCCATCTGTCTGATTCATACAAGAAAAAGTCATCCGTCTGCTTCATGCGGGAAAATCCATCTGCCTGATTCTTATAGGAAAGTTCATCTGCCTGCTCCATACGGGAAAATACATCTGCTTGATTCATATAAGAACATTCGTCTGCCTGCTTCATACGGGAAAATACATCTGTCTGATTCATACAGGAACACTCATCCGCCTGCTTCATACGGGAAAACACATCTGCCTGGTTCTTACAGGAACATTCGTTCGCCTGCTTCATACGGGAAAATCCATCTGTCTGGTTCATACAGGAACACTCATCTGCCTGCTTCATACGGGAAAACACATCTGCCTAGTTCATACAGGAACACTCATCTGCCTGTTTCTTACAGGAAAGTTCATCCGCCTGCTTCATACGGGAAAACACATCTGCCTGGTTCTTACAGGAAAGCTCATTCGCCTGCTTCATACGGGAAAATCCATCTGCCTGGTTCTTACAGGAAAGCTCATCCGCCTGCTTCATACGGGAAAACACATCTGCCTGGTTCTTACAGGAAAGTTCATCTGCCTGCTTCATACAGGAAAACACATTTGCCTGATTCATACAGGAACATTCCATCTGCCTGCTTCATACGGGAAAACATATCTGCCTGATTCATACAGGAACATTCCATCCGCCTGCTTCATACGGGAAAACACATCTGCCTGATTCTTACAGGAACATTCCATCCGCCTGCTTCATACGGGAAAACACATCTTAGATATAGCTTCCTTGCCTATTCTTGGTAGTAGCTAACTCCACCGGGGATATTCTGAAAATAACTGCCCGACACCCGTTTTGATGACAAGTGACCACTTCTGAAATTTTGATTTATGAAACCCTGTAATGCTGCCGCGACAGCAAACCTGAAGAAAAACACTCCGCTGGTCGGATAAGAGAAACTTCAACCAGTAACTCTGTGGGGATAATAACAAGAACTGTATCATCACATGTCTCACAGCGAGACTTCGAATATCTGGAAATAGATCCGAGATAGAACTCCATACTCCTGTTGAGAAACACACCTGAAAGCAAAAAGTTAACCAACCTGATTTATGTTTCACAATGCGTATGTTTGACAATGGCGTAATGCTCCATACGGTATGGAAATGCTACGCGTTTTTTGGGTAGATGAAAATATGATAATATATGCAAATGCAGGTTCAGGCTGTTGGGGAAGCTCTGATAAGCTTGCTTCATCCACACGACTGCTGAGGACAAATACAACTCTGTTGGGGATGAACGGGTATCACAAAGTATCCCAGCAAAATAAACGCCGGAAAAATCGCCAACTCTGCCGAGGAGAGATTAACGTCGAGTTCCACTGGGAGGAAAGAACAACACCTCTGCTGGGGAGAGAAACTCAGCTGGGGAAGAGGTGACCCTTCTGGGGCCTACTGTCTTGGCACAGTTTACATACTCGGAGCTACCACTTCGATGGGGATAATCATCCCGATGAAGGCATGACGACCTGTGGGGAGAAAGAAAACCATCCTCGGAGGGGATAATCCATCTGAACCTACTATGACTTGGTTACGCGCCGCGGAAATCCTCCCAGTTGGGGATTGAACGTGCACATACTCGACTCGCTGGGGAGTATAACCTCTACATGGGACACTGATTTTGTCTTGCTGGGGATTGTAACCCGGTGAACTGACTTTAAACAATGTTGCGGATAGCAAGAGTCGCCACCGACTTTTATTTTATCCATAAGGAAAGGTTATAAAAGAACAGGAAAGACCTTAGAGAATATTTTGGGTCCGGGGGGTAGGTTATGAAAAGGGAAGGTATTAGCATCCTTTTCATCCATGGTTATCCATGGGCTCTTAGGTACTTAAGCTCACTTTTGAATTGTTTTGAAATTGTAGTGTGTGAATAGAAAATTTTCAGAATAGTTAATAAATAATCCATGTAAGGATGTGTTAAGAACTTGTTTGAAAACTTGTTGAAAATTTGTTTAAGTGCGAAACAATTTTGAAGTGAGCAAGCACCTAGGAGTAACCTACCCTAATGTTTAAAGGTCTTTCTCATTCTTCATTCTTTCCTTTAGTAAGACTATCCCTACTATAATGGAGTAGGTAGTCCTTACTTTGGATGTTAAGGGGTATGTGAGGGACAATTTGACTTTGAAGGCCATTGTGGAATGTAATAAGCACATATAAGGGACCATCATCATTTTTCGAAAGGGACTTGATTCGTAAAGGCAACCATAAGGGACTTTGATGATTTTTTTATTTGAGGGACTTGCTTTATACACCCCACTTAACCATTATTCGTAGGCAACTTGAGGGATATCCTTAGGAAGTGAGACGGCGATTAAAATCGACTTACGTGTGTGACGTGTTTATTTTAATTATCTTTATTTAAAAGTGATCTAAATTTATTTTAATATTACATACATGTTATTACACTCCCTAATTACTAACCATAATAATAATTAAATAATTAAACAACTTTACATCCAAGAAACAATTACAAAATAATAAGCAAAATAATTAAATAGCAAAGATAAATAAAATATAAATAAGCAATAATAAATAATAAAGGGGGTTAATTCTAAGTTTACTCGGCAAGACATCGCATCTTGTGCCTACGTATCCTTACGGGAGTGGAATCAGAGTAAACGTAGTTCCCCTCAATAGGGAGGTTAGAAACTTCTTGACTGTGGTCAAGGTCTCAAGGGGAATAAACGCATCTTAAGGACACGCTTACGTGGAGTGTAGAAACTCCAAATCTCTACGTTGAAATGTTAAGTTGTAATTAGGGTTAAATTAGGGATTCCACGGCGGAAAACCCTAAAATGAGCGCGGCGGCTCTTTGACCTAATGCTAAGGGTAAAATTGTAATTTTGCCTGCGGCGAGGCATTTGTGAAAATTAGGGTTTGTAGTTTGTAGTTTTGAGGATTTGAAATTGAATGTGTGAAGTTTTATGGACTATTGGCGCGGCGGCCAAACAGTTAGACCTAACCTTCGGATGTATGCAATGTGACAGAAATAATAGTAAACGCGTGAGATAATTGAATCATGCAAACAGAGAGATAATGTCATAATTTAAACCATGCAAGCAGAAATTTAAAGGCAGAATTTAAAGAGCGATTGTTAAGTTCGCGAGGTTACATGAGAGGAGCAGATACAATATGATAATGAAATTTGAATTGAACAATAATAAAATAAAATAAATAACGGTTCTAGTTATTATTTTAAAAAAAAGATTTTAGTTATTATTTTAAATTTATCTAAAAAAAAGTTTTTCTTAAAAATAATAGGTTTTCATATTAATTTGGAAAAGATGTTAATGTTATTTATTTTAAAAAACAGATTTTTATATTATAACAAATTTTAATAAATTAATGATAACAATAATAATAATAATGGTAATAATAATGATAATAATGATAATAATAATAAATAATGATAATAATAATAATAATAATAATAATAATAATAATAATAATAATAATAATAATAATAATAATAATAATAATAATAATAATAATAATAAAGCAATAATGAATTTTAAATGTGCCAAATAATCCAACAATGTTGCTAACGCAGAAATGCGCTCATCGCAACCAGATCTAAATCGGACGAAACAAAATTTATCGCAAAGAAAAAGAAATTAAGCAAAAAATAGTATTATTGCTCACACAAAAATGCGATCATCGCAACCAGATCGAACTAACACAAATGTCACGCGTCATGCACACAAATGTGCAAACATCGTATCGACATAATTCGATCAAAAATCTTATATATATAAACTCTAACAATTTAAAAATTATATATATATAAACGTAACAGTAATAGATAAAGAAAAAGAAATAACGGTAATAGATGAAGAAAAAGAAATAACGGTAAAAGATGAAGAAAAAGAAACAACAGTAATAGATGAAGGAAAAGAAATAACGGTAAACGATGAAGAAAAAGAAACAATAGTAATGGATGAAGAAGAAAACTAAATAACGGCAAACGGCACTCACTCCTCTTAGGTTTTTTTCATTCTCTCCCCTTTTTTCCAACAAGGCAACACATGTATATATAGGGAACAAATTAGGGTTAACACCAAATTGTCAATAATGTCCCTAAAGCCCATTTTAAAGCCCAAACTAAATAATTAGTTAAGAAAAAATAAAATTTAAATAATTTAAAATAATTAAAATAAATTTAAAATAAAAACTAATAATCCTATTGATTCCTAAAATAAAAAATATTATAAAAAGAACAAAATTTTTTTCAATATTTTTTATTTTATGATTTTTTGGATATTTTTATGAATAATTTAGAAAAAAGTGAAGAAAATAATATTTTAAAAAATGATTTAATTAAAATACGAAAATAATAATTAAATAATAATAAAAAACTATTTTTGTTATTTTTTTAATGAAAGATAGAAAAATTTAGAGTAAAAATAATAAAAAACAAAAAAAATGACAAAGGTGAGATTCAAACTCTCAACCTCTCACACTCATAACTCATTACACATGTCCTCCTGCCAATTGTGCCATTTTTACTTTTTTAGAAAAAAATGCATGCCATATGATATTTACCTGCAAAAAGTCAAACGACTACACAAATTTGTTAGTAATTGATTAAATGCAATGAAATGCGACGACAAATCTTAGGGCAAAATTTGGGGTATTACAGTTATTATGATAATATTTCTCACCCAACCTCTCTTTGATGTTGGCAAAAAATCATGAAGTTTGACTTTGGTTTGACCACGGTTGACCTCAGTTTGACTTTTTAACTGCATTGACTGCTTTTGACTTATCTGATCATCTGACTGAGCAAACTTTTGAGAAAAGTCTTGAAACTTGACATGGGGGGTCTTATACACATATAAGATGTTATGAAGCTCACTTGAAGTCTTGGAAGTCCATTTAGCCTGATTAAAGTCAAAACCCTAGTTTTGGATGCACTGCTTAGGAGGTGCATTGTCTGAGGGAATTGTCAACTCTTCTGACCAATTGTGAACTTGTGAACCTTGTGAACCTTCTTAGAACACAAAGTCTTGTATTGTGAGGGCAAATTTTGGGGTGCAACAGCTGCCCCTGTTCAATTTTCTGAAACCTGAGGGGTTAGATTGGTATATTTGCCAGTCGTAACCTGGAAGGTTGAAGGGGATTGAACACAAAAGCCCAAAAATTTGCACTCACCAGTGCACTAGAGTGATACAGATGGCTAGTTGAATATGATTGAGTGGGCTTAAAGATGCCACTAGGGGGGGAGCAGTTCAAAATATGGGTGTATGATGAAAGCTGTCAGGAGTCTGGAATAATAATGATGTAGCAGCATGTCTTCATGAGGATAGAGCAATCAATAGTGTTAACCCTAAAGCAGTCTTGAAGCAATGATATGATTTCAGGAGGATAGAACAATGAATGGCTCTAAAGCAGTCTTGAAATAATAATGTGATATGTCTTCAGGAGGATAGAGCAATCGATAGCCCTAAAGCAGTCTTGAAGTAATGATTTCAGGAGGATAGAGCAATGGATAGCTCTAAAGCAGTCTTGAAATAATAATGTAATTTCAGGAGGATAGAGCAATGGATAACTCTAAAGCAGTCTTGAAATAATAATGTGATATGTCTTCAGGAGGATAGAGCAATCAATAGCTCTAAAGCAGTCTTGAAGTAATGATGGCTTCAGGAGGATAGAGCAATCAATAGCTCTAAAGCAGTCTTGAAGTAATAGAATGGCTTCAGTAGGATAGAGCAATCAACAGCTCTAAAGCAGTCTTGAAATAATAAGGTGATATGTCTTCAGGAGGATAGAGCAATCAATAGCTCTAAAGCAGTCTTGAAGTAATGATTTCAGGAGGATAGAGCAATGGATAGCTCTAAAGCAGTCTTGAAATAATAATGTAATTTCAGGAGGATAGAGCAATGGATAACTCTAAAGCAGTCTTGAAATAATTAGATGGCTTCAGGAGGATAGAGCAATGAATAGCTCTAAAGCAGTCTTGAAGTAGTAATATGACCTCATGAGGATAGAGCAATGAATAGCTCTAAAGCAGTCTTGAAGTAATAGGATGATTTCAGGAGGATAGAGCAATCAGTAGCTCTAAAGCAGTCTTGAAGTCATGAGAGGCTATCAGGAGGATAAAATAACCCTGAGGTTACAATAAAGCAGTCCCAAAGTAATAAGAAGCTCATCAGGAGGATAAAGTAACCCTGAGGTTACAATAAAGCAGTCCCAAAGATCATAAGATTGTTTGTTGGATAATTAACCTGAAAACAAGGTAGCATTCTGTATAACAACATTAGTTTATGCTTTATGTATGCATGTATGACATGATGCACTTAGGTAATGTACTATAGACATATATGTTATGGTATGATGTAAATGATGTATGTATACTATGACACTGCTGGAAGTGTCTGGATATCCTTGTATAACAACTGCTGGCCAAGGAAAATAAATCCCGATTCGTTGTTGAAGAATATATAACCCTCCGTCTGCTGGGGATAACAAGGTATAGATAACCTCCCGTTGTTGGGGATAACAAGGTATAGATAACCTCCCGTTGTTGGGGATAGTATGGTATAGATAACCTTCGTTTTCGTTTGATAGTAGGATAAGTATAACATCCCGTCTTCGTTCATCGTGCCCTTATTGGAAAGTAATTTCCCGTATATCCGTATGAGGATAAAAGAGATGGATATAAATTCCAGGGGAGATTAGACTTTGTGAAAATGGATTAGTCCTACTGATGGTTTGTAACTGCCTTGTAAAGATGAACCGGCGAAGCTTCGTTGAAATCCTTCCCTCGTTCGTCCTTAGTAAATACTATTACTGCATTTTCATGCATTTCTGGTAAATATCAATCATATTCAAAGGCATACATACATTCAAACACAACCAATGGACGTTTCGCTTATGTAAATAGGGTAAAAGTAAATCTGGATTCAAAAGATGGAATTTATTTATATCAAAAAGTGACCCATACACGAGTAAGTTTGTACAAGGAAACTTAAACCCTAGTAAGAGGATTTTGTCATGAAGTTTTACAAAAGAGAATCAGCTATGTGAGAAACAATCCTATTGAGTTTCAATTCTACTATTGCCACTCAAGTATCTCATCTTCTTGCTGTTGAGACGGAAACGATTGGATTGAGCTTTATCTGTTTGAGCTTGAGTAAGTAGTACACCTGGTTGCAGTTTCATGAGTGATCCAAACGAGACATAGTCATACGCTTTAATCCCTAACTTTTGCCTGGATTGCCCTTTCAGGTTTTCAATCCACCGGGATACCCTTTTTTGCCCAAGCCGCCTTTTCAGGTTTTCGACTTGCCGGGTGTACATCCTTTTATATATATATCCCTAATTTTTGCCCAAACCCTTTTGGTTTGCCGGGATGCCCTTATTTTTGCCTAGGCCTGTCAACCTAGCGGGTCTCTTTTTATGCGTAGTATTTTTTAACTATGTCTGCGTTTACAGGTTGTGGGAAGTCTTCACCATCCATTGTAGTCAGTATCATGGCACCTCCTGAGAACACTGTCTTGACTACAAATGGTCCCTCATATGTTGGAGTCCACTTGCCCCTAGGATCACCCTGTGGTAATATGATACGCTTGATTACCAAGTCACCAGCCTGATATACCTTTGGCTTAACCTTCTTGTTAAAAGCTTTGATCATCCGTTTCTGGTACATCTGGCCATGACAAACTGCTGCTAACCTTTTCTCATCAATCAAATTTATCTGGTCAAGTCGAGTCTGAATCCACTCATCTTCATCCAAGCCTGCATCCTTCATAATTCTCAAGGAGGGGATATGAACTTCAATAGGCAGAACTGCTTCCATACCATAGACTAAGGAGAATGGGGTTGCCCCTGTTGAAGTACGTATTGTAGTACGATAACCATGCAGAGCAAATGGTAACATCTCGTGCCAATCCTTGTAAGTAACAGTCATCTTCTGTACAATCTTCTTAATGTTCTTATTAGCAGCTTCAACTGCCCCATTCATCTTCGGACGATACGGAGAAGAGTTGTGATGCTTAATCTTGAACTGCGTACAGAGATCAGTAATCATAGTGTTGTTCAGATTAGAGCCATTGTCAGTGATAATCCTTTCAGGGATACCATACCTACATATGAGATTATTCTTAATGAACCGAGCCACAACATTCTTAGTCACAGATGCAAATGAAGCTGCCTCTACCCACTTCGTGAAGTAATCAATAGCAACCAGGATGAAACGATGCCCATTAGAAGCAGTAGGCTTGATCTCACCAATCATATCAATGCCCCACATGGCAAAGGGCCAAGGAGCAGTCAACACATTCAATGGAGATGGAGGTACATGTACTTTATCAGCATAGATTTGACATTTGTGACATGTTCTGGAGTGTTGATAGCAATCAGCTTCCATGGTAGACCAATAGTAACCTGCTCTCAAAATCTTCTTTGCCATGGTATGACCACTAGAATGAGTGCCAAAGGTCCCATCATGCATCTCTTCCATAATTTCTGTAGCTTCCTTCTTATCCACACAACGAAGCATAGTTGAATCATGATTACGCTTATACAGAATGCCATTACTCAGAAAGAACTTAGCAGAAAACTTTCTCAGGAACTTCCTATCTTTGACAGATGCCCCTTCAGGGAACTCCTGAGCTTCAAGATAGTTTTTCACTTCATAGAACCAAGGCTTCTCCTCTGCCCCTTCAGTGTCAATCTCATTGCAGTATGCAGGCTTCTCAAATCTATCAATGGTAATCTTGGGAGCTTCATCATCCCAGCTGATCTCAAACATAGATGCCATGGTGGCCAATGCGTCTGCCAACTGATTCTCTCTTCGTGGAATATGTCCAAAAGTAATCTCTTTGAAATGTGGGATCAAAGACAACACATGTTCTCTGTAAGGAATGAGATTATCATGCTTTGTATCCCAATCTCCTTTAATCTGACTTACTACCAGAGCTGAATCTCCATACACCTCAAGGAACTGAATCTTCATATCAATAGCAACTTGCATACCCATGATACATGCCTCATACTCAGCCATGTTATTGGTACAATAGAAACAAAGTCTGGCAGTAATCGGGGTATGACAATCTTCAGGGGAACTAATCACAACACCAACACCATTACCATGTGCATTGGAGGCACCATCAAAAACCATAGTCCATCGGGATCCTTGTTCAGGTCCGTCATACTGTCCAGGTTCTTTGGTAACAGACATAATGTCTTCATCAGGGAACTCAAAATTCATTGACTGGTAATCATCTACTGCTTGATGAGCCAAATGATCAGCAACAACACTCCCCTTAATGGCCTTCTGAGTAGTATACTGTATATCATATTCCGTCAAGATCATTTGCCATCTTGCAATTCTTCCGGAGAGAGCAGGTTTCTCAAATATGTACTTGATTGGATCCATCTTCGAAATCAACAAGGTAGTATGGGTCAACATATACTGTCTTAGTCGGCGAGCAGCCCATGCCAAAGCGCAGCAAGTTTTCTCGAGCAGTGAGTATCTTGTTTCACAGTCGATAAACTTTTTGCTAAGGTAGTATATTGCCTGCTCTTTTCGACCAGACTCGTCATGTTGCCCCAATACACACCCCATTGAGTTGTCTAATACTGTTAAATACATAATCAAGGGTCTTCCATCAACTGGTGGCATTAAAATTGGAGGTTCTAGCAAATATCTCTTGATTTCATCAAAGGCAGTCTGGCACTCATCATTCCATTCCATCACCTGATCTTTCTTCAACAACTTGAAGATTGGCTCACAGATGGTAGTTAATTGGGAAATAAATCTTGCAATGTAGTTCAATCGTCCCAAGAAACCTCTAACCTCCTTCTCAGTACGGGGGGCTGGCATCTCTCGTATAGCTTTCACTTTTGCAGGATCCACTTCAATACCTTTTCCACTGACAATGAAACCCAGGAGCTTTCCAGATCTAACTCCAAAAGTACACTTGTTTGGATTTAATCTCAACCTGTATTTCTTCAACCTCTCAAACAACTTGTGCAGATGATCAAGATGTTGTTCTTCATTCTGAGACCTGGCTATCATATCATCCACATATACCTCTATCTCATGATGAATCATATCATGAAACAAAGCCACCAAAGCACGCTGATATGTTGCCCCTGCATTCTTCAAACCAAATGGCATTACCTTATAGCAAAAGGTGCCCCACTGTGTCACAAATGTAGTCTTCTCCATATCTTCAGGTGCCATCTTGATTTGATTGTAACCAGAGAAACCATCCATAAAAGAGAATACCTTATGCTGAGCAGTGTGGTCTACCAGGATATCAATATGAGGAAGTGGAAAGTCATCTTTAGGGCTAGCCTTGTTCAGATCTCTGTAGTCTACACACATACGTACCTTACCATCTTTCTTAGGAACTGGTACCACATTTGCAACCCACTGAGGATAAGAAGTTACGGCCAAGAACCCTGCATTGAACTGTTTCATTACCTCTGCTTTGATCTTTTCTGACATTTCAGGACGCATACGACGAACCTTCTGCTTCTTTGGACGACAATCTTCTTTCACTGGCAAACGGTGAACCACAATGTCTGTATCCAACCCTGGCATATCTTCATAAGACCAAGCAAAGATCTCCACATAGTCACGTAGCATCTGAATCAACCTGCTCTTGACACTGTCCTCTAAATCAGCCCCTATTTTGACCTCTTTTCTGTTTTCTTCAGTTCCCAGATTCACAACTTCGACTGGCTCTTCATGTGGCTGTATAGCTTTCTCTTCTTGTTGTAACAACCTAGCAAGCTCTACAGGTATTTCACAATCGTCCTCGTTTCCGTCTTCAGTTTGATAGATCGGATTCTCGAAATTGTAATTGGCAATAGTAGAACTGTTATCAACTGGATCCAGAGTGGATGAGGATCTGTATTTTAGTGACGTGGGTGTGTGTAAGAACACATAGCTGATAAAGCAAAAATAAAAGAAAAAGAAAGACAAGGAACACAATATTTACGAAAACGAAACGTCCACTGATTTTATTGAATGCAGTATGCAAATGAAATGACAACCCGTAACAAGCACACCATTGTGCCCCGGGTAAGGCACATGGCTTGAAAGTTTTAATTGTTCCAGAAATTATAAATTTAAAAACATAACACAGTAATAGTATTTACTCCTGACTAAAGGAGATAGGGATAACATCTTCAGCTGTCCAATTATTGAGTCCAGCACCCACAGTAGGAAAAATCCATGCCTCCAAGTTGTAGTCTTCATCTTGATCTCCC
This sequence comes from Lathyrus sativus, assembly GCA_963859935.3. NCBI lineage: Eukaryota > Viridiplantae > Streptophyta > Magnoliopsida > Fabales > Fabaceae > Lathyrus > Lathyrus sativus. The sequence continues at coordinate 776,522,292 of OZ012735.1, forward strand.
ACAGCATTGATAACCCCTTGATTGGTGATACGAACAGCACGGGCACGACGGACAGCCTTCTGGGACTCTGCAGTGAAACCCAAATCAAACTTGTCAGACTTGTATGGAATATCAGGGAGCTGACCCCAAATAGTACAACCACCTTCTTCCACCACAGCTTTTGCATCATTGAGGGAGGCCATTGCCATTGTTGGAGGGTTTCTGATGACCACAGGAACCTTCTTCACAGCAGGAGGAGTCACACAATCCTTAACAGCCCAGGGAACCACTTCAAATGACTGACATGGAGTTTCAATGTATTCACCTTCTACTTCCAGATACTTGAAAGTGTTTACATGGCTGACAAAGTATTCTTCCTCTCCAAAGACAGTAACAACTTTTCCATTCACCGGATATCTCAACTTTTGATGTAATGTGGAGGTCACAGCACCTGCCCCATGGATCCAGGGACGACCAAGCAGACATGAGTACGAAGGACGAATATCCATCACATAGAATGTAGCAGTAAACACCTGAGAGCCAACCTTGATTGGAAGATCAATTTCCCCATGCACTACTCTTCTAGAACCATCAAAAGCCTTTACCGCAATATTACTGGGCTTCAATACCGTATCTTCAGGACTCAGCTTGTTCAGGACTTCCTTAGGCAACACATTCAGAGAGGAACCATTGTCTATCAGCACATGAGACAGGGTAGTGCCCCTGCATTCAATTGAAATATGCAAGGCCCTGTTATGATCCCTCTTGGCAGGGGTCAAGTCAGCATCAGAAAATCCTAACCCGTTGTCATAGGTCAGGTGAGCAACACAATTCTCAAACTGGTCCACAGAAATTGCACTGGGTACATGAGCCATCTTTAGAAACTTGATCAATGACTTGGCATGAGCCTCAGAACATAATAACAGGGAGAGCATAGAAATCTTTGAGGGAGTATGCCCCAGCTGATCAACAATATCATAATCACTCTTGCGAATGATTTTCAATACTTCTTCCATCTGCTTAGAGAGGTCATCAGCAGCTGGCACATCAGTAGATACAGGCTCAATAACAGGACCCTTGCCCCGAGCATCAGTGGTGGAAGTAACAGCAGGAGTAACTGCACTCTTAGAAGCAACTGGAGGAGAGAAGACTCTTCCACTACGAGTGATCTTGCTAGATCCAGCAATATTATCAATGTCAACAGGCATATCAGGTAAAGGCTCCTGCTTGACACCATGGATGTAAACATCAGACCCATAGTGCCAAGGCACAGCTTTGTCAGATGTATAAGGAATAGGACCAGGAGTGGTAATGATCAGAGGAGCTACTCTGGCTTCAGCAACAACTTTCACAGGACCTTCAGCAGTAATCTTGATTGGGCCCTGATGAGTGATTTTAATGGGACCCTTTGAAGTGATTCTTAGTGGTACTTTGTCAACTATGTCAACCTCTTCAATCTTCTTACCCTGAGTCAGATGATCCACCATACTTTCTACAGATGCTGGTCTTCTTTCAAACACTATAGTATATTTATCCATGAGACGTTGAATCCTATCTCTCAAAATGAAGCAACTATCCGGCTTATAGGTACAATATAGACAATCTTCATGACAACCTGGAAAGATCCCAGCTTGTACTAACCTCTTTTTGATAACAGACAATGGTGTGCTCAACTCCATAACTGAATAGACATGCAGATCTTCATCAATATCTTTATCAATGGCGTTGACAGTCTTCTCGTGATTTGGCATTGGAGCTGTAATCACATTTGGAGTACCTGGTGGATCAAACTCAATTTCTCCAGCATCAATCATATCCTGAATTTTGTTCTTCAAGACCCAGCAGTTATTAGTATCATGTCCTGGACAGTTTGAATGATATGCACATCGTGCATTGGGATTGTACTTGGGAGAGGTAACATTGGGATTCCGAGGGGCCTCCCTCAGGGTAATAAGTTCAGCTTTCAACAAGTGTTGCAATGCCTGAGCCATTGACATGTTGATCTTCGTGAACTGTCTTCTAGCCCTCTGTTGGTTGCCTTGAGGCTGCTCTGTTGTTGCAGGAGTTGGATTTGAAATACGAACTGCACTAACAGACTGATGCCTTCTGTTACGATCAGGCTGACCATACACAGCATTAGATTCTTTCTTCCCAGTGGGAGGCTTCTTTGCAGAACCTGATGAAGAAGTGCCCATTTGGATCTTACCACTCTTGATGCCATTCTCTACTCGCTCTCCTGTCATGATCAACTCAGTGAAGCCAGATGATGAGCTTCCAATGAGATGACTGTAAAACGGACCATTCAGCGTACACATGAACATATCAACCAATTCCCTATCAGTCAAAGGAGGTTGAACTCTTCCAGCTAAGTCTCTCCACTTCTGAACATACTCCTTAAAGCTTTCTTTGGCACCCATAGACATGCTTGCTTTATGAAATAGCTTTGTTAGCTCTAGGATCCTTGCTTGGCTTGCTTTGTAATGAGCCTCGAAAGTATCCCTTTGCTCTTTCAGTTGGATCCATGATCTCTGCAAGTCTTCCATATCAGTAGGCATGTCTGGGTGAAGGATGGTATAAGCTGTGTCTCCTTCAGCAACAGGTTCCATGGTAACCGGTAGGATGGCAGGATATGGCATCATGAGTGTCTGAGCACGAAATCGTACCCATCTGAGATAAGCCTCCATAGGAATGGTGTACTTAGGCTCCAGTGTCTTGCTGTCAATCCTGTTTACCTTTCCCCAAGCTCGTATGAATCTCTGACGGTAACCCTGAAGATCGTTGTCGTAGTCAAACACAATGCCCTGAATCAACATGTCATGTGGACCATCGCTCCGGGCGTAACCAAACTGTCGTAAAGCTAGAGATGGGTTGTAGGTGATGCCTCCTCTTATGCCTAGAAGTGGTACATTAGGAAACTCCCCACAACGGTCAATGATGGTGACATTCTCCATAGATCTGGAGCACCAATGGATGTCTGAGTGAGAAAGTGACATGATCCTCTTGGACCATCTGAACCCTTGCTCATTCTTCATTACTGAGCGAGGAAGGTGAGAAATAAACCACCCAGAAAGTAAAGGTATGCAGCACATCAAAGTTCCTCTTGCCCTTGTAGTACGGGTGTGAAGAGAATGTAGGATGTCTCCAAGTAAGGTAGGCACTGGATTGTGACTCAGGAATATGTTGATGGCATGAACGTCTATGAACTGATCAGGATTGGGGAACAACACTAAGCCATAAATCAATAAGGCTAAGATCTCCTCAAAAGCATCGTAGCTCATAGCCTTCAAGAACATTTGAGCTTTATCCACTAATACCTTGGCAAGAATACCTTTAACTCCACTTCTCGTCTCTAGAACAATGTCAGACTTCTTCAGATGTAGAGCTGCAGCAATAACTTCTGGTTTAAGCTCCTTCTCTAAGCCTGTGAATGGCTTCTGATCAAGAACAGGTATCCCCAGAAGTTTAGAGAACTCCTCCATGGTTGGAACCAGCTGATAATCAGGAAATGTAAAGCAATGGTGCTTAGGGTCAAAGAACTGAAACAACACACTCATCATGTCTTCACTGAACCCTGAAGTGACTAGATCCAATAGGTGACCATGTCTCTGGACGAACTGGGAATGATCAGACACTTGGGAAACCAACTCTTTGAGCTTGGGAGGTATCCCTACAAAGTTGATCCTGATGGTGTTTCTACGAGCAGAAGCCATGACCTGCAACAAAGAACAAAAATTAATCCCTTGGTCCTTGAAATGGTTAGGGAAAATGATATGCTCATGATGCATGATGATGTCATGATGTTATGTTCAATCACAAACGTGTGGCACACACAAACAAGTCACACAATTGCCCTAGGTTTAAAGGCTTGCATGAGGTTTAAAGGTAAGTACCCTCCCCTGAAGTTAGATGGTTCATCCTGTCCTACAAAAGTAACCGGGTTCTAAGGGATCTCAATATCATTGATCCTTCACAAGGGTGGTTGATCAGAAAGCAACTTACTTGCCAACCAAAACCCTCCAAGTTTAAGATCTCAATGAGCGTAGTATCGAGTGTCAACCAACTTCAGTCTGCACCAAAGCCGGTTACCTCACTACTTTCTAAAGGCCAAGATGAGTTAACTAGGGTTCTAAAAGTCAGTTAGTGCATTGACAACATATGGCAGCCTCAATATTATCCTCAACTTGACTTAAGGAATATAAGCACCAACCAAGAAGTCGCACTAACTATGGCCACCAGATCAACCGTATCGATATACGTCGTACAGTTTCCTTGGTTTATTGCCATTTACCTAAGGTACACTAGATCCGGGTTAGGACCTTTCACCCATAAGAGCACCCCAACAATATAATAATAAAGCAACCAAGGCAAACAATTTAAAGTGATCTTAATTCCCAAGGGTACCCCTCTTAAATAGCTCCCCAGCAGAGTCGCCAGTTCTGTAACCCGGTGAACTGACTTTAAACAATGTTGCGGATAGCAAGAGTCGCCACCGACTTTTATTTTATCCATAAGGAAAGGTTATAAAAGAACAGGAAAGACCTTAGAGAATATTTTGGGTCCGGGGGGTAGGTTATGAAAAGGGAAGGTATTAGCATCCTTTTCATCCATGGTTATCCATGGGCTCTTAGGTACTTAAGCTCACTTTTGAATTGTTTTGAAATTGTAGTGTGTGAATAGAAAATTTTCAGAATAGTTAATAAATAATCCATGTAAGGATGTGTTAAGAACTTGTTTGAAAACTTGTTGAAAATTTGTTTAAGTGCGAAACAATTTTGAAGTGAGCAAGCACCTAGGAGTAACCTACCCTAATGTTTAAAGGTCTTTCTCATTCTTCATTCTTTCCTTTAGTAAGACTATCCCTACTATAATGGAGTAGGTAGTCCTTACTTTGGATGTTAAGGGGTATGTGAGGGACAATTTGACTTTGAAGGCCATTGTGGGATGTAATAAGCACATATAAGGGACCATCATCATTTTTCGAAAGGGACTTGATTCGTAAAGGCAACCATAAGGGACTTTGATGATTTTTTTATTTGAGGGACTTGTTTTATACACCCCACTTAACCATTATTCGTAGGCAACTTGAGGGATATCCTTAGGAAGTGAGACGGCGATTAAAATCGACTTACGTGTGTGACGTGTTTATTTTAATTATCTTTATTTAAAAGTGATCTAAATTTATTTTAATATTACATACATGTTATTACACTCCCTAATTACTAACCATAATAATAATTAAATAATTAAACAACTTTACATCCAAGAAACAATTACAAAATAATAAGCAAAATAATTAAATAGCAAAGATAAATAAAATATAAATAAGCAATAATAAATAATAAAGGGGGTTAATTCTAAGTTTACTCGGCAAGACATCGCATCTTGTGCCTACGTATCCTTACGGGAGTGGAATCAGAGTAATCGTAGTTCCCCTCAATAGGGAGGTTAGAAACTTCTTGACTGTGGTCAAGGTCTCAAGGGGAATAAACGCATCTTAAGGACACGCTTACGTGGAGTGTAGAAACTCCAAATCTCTACGTTGAAATGTTAAGTTGTAATTAGGGTTAAATTAGGGATTCCACGGCGGAAAACCCTAAAATGAGCGCGGCGGCTCTTTGACCTAATGCTAAGGGTAAAATTGTAATTTTGCCTGCGGCGAGGCATTTGTGAAAATTAGGGTTTGTAGTTTGTAGTTTTGAGGATTTGAAATTGAATGTGTGAAGTTTTATGGACTATTGGCGCGGCGGCCAAACAGTTAGACCTAACCTTCGGATGTGTGCAATGTGACAGAAATAATAGTAAACGCGTGAGATAATTGAATCATGCAAACAGAGAGATAATGTCATAATTTAAACCATGCAAGCAGAAATTTAAAGGCAGAATTTAAAGAGCGATTGTTAAGTTCGCGAGGTTACATGAGAGGAGCAGATACAATATGATAATGAAATTTGAATTGAACAATAATAAAATAAAATAAATAACGGTTCTAGTTATTATTTTAAAAAAAAGATTTTAGTTATTATTTTAAATTTATCTAAAAAAAAGTTTTTCTTAAAAATAATAGGTTTTCATATTAATTTGGAAAAGATGTTAATGTTATTTATTTTAAAAAACAGATTTTTATATTATAACAAATTTTAATAAATTAATGATAACAATAATAATAATAATGGTAATAATAATGATAATAATGATAATAATAATAAATAATGATAATAATAATAATAATAATAATAATAATAATAATAATAATAAAGCAATAATGAATTTTAAATGTGCCAAATAACCCAACAATGTTGCTAACGCAGAAATGCGCTCATCGCAACCAGATCTAAATCGGACGAAACAAAATTTATCGCAAAGAAAAAGAAATTAAGCAAAAAATAGTATTATTGCTCACACAAAAATGCGATCATCGCAACCAGATCGAACTAACACAAATGTCACGCGTCATGCACACAAATGTGCAAACATCGTATCGACATAATTCGATCAAAAATCTTATATATATAAACTCTAACAATTTAAAAATTATATATATATAAACGTAACAGTAATAGATAAAGAAAAAGAAATAACGGTAATAGATGAAGAAAAAGAAATAACGGTAAAAGATGAAGAAAAAGAAACAACAGTAATAGATGAAGGAAAAGAAATAACGGTAAACGATGAAGAAAAAGAAACAATAGTAATGGATGAAGAAGAAAACTAAATAACGGCAAACGACACTCACTCCTCTTAGGTTTTTTTCATTCTCTCCCCTTTTTTTCAACAAGGCAACACATGTATATATAGGGAACAAATTAGGGTTAACACCAAATTGTCAATAATGTCCCTAAAGCCCATTTTAAAGCCCAAACTAAATAATTAGTTAAGAAAAAATAAAACTTAAATAATTTAAAATAATTAAAATAAACTTAAAATAAAAACTAATAATCCTATTGATTCCTAAAATAAAAAATATTATAAAAAGAACAAAAATTTTTTCAATATTTTTTATTTTATGATTTTTTGGATATTTTTATGAATAATTTAGAAAAAAGTGAAGAAAATAATATTTTAAAAAATGATTTAATTAAAATACGAAAATAATAATTAAATAATAATAAAAAACTATTTTTGTTATTTTTTTAATGAAAGATAGAAAAATTTAGAGTAAAAATAATAAAAAACAAAAAAAATGACAAAGGTGAGATTCGAACTCTCAACCTCTCACACTCATAACTCATTACACATGTCCTCCTGCCAATTGTGCCATTTTTACTTTTTTAGAAAAAAATGCATGCCATATGATATTTACCTGCAAAAAGTCAAACGACTACACAAATTTGTTAGTAATTGATTAAATGCAATGAAATGCGACGACAAATCTTAGGGCAAAATTTGGGGTATTACAGTTATTATGATAATATTTCTCACCCAACCTCTCTTTGATGTTGGCAAAAAATCATGAAGTTTGACTTTGGTTTGACCACGGTTGACCTCAGTTTGACTTTTTAACTGCATTGACTGCTTTTGACTTATCTGATCATCTGACTGAGCAAACTTTTGAGAAAAGTCTTGAAACTTGACATGGGGGGTCTTATACACATATAAGATGTTATGAAGCTCACTTGAAGTCTTGGAAGTCCATTTAGCCTGATTAAAGTCAAAACCCTAGTTTTGGATGCACTGCTTAGGAGGTGCATTGTCTGAGGGAATTGTCAACTCTTCTGACCAATTGTGAACTTGTGAACCTTGTGAACCTTCTTAGAACACAAAGTCTTGTATTGTGAGGGCAAATTTTGGGGTGCAACAGGGATATCCTGTGGACATGAGGATACTCTTATGGGGAAAATAATCCCTCCTTCGGTAAGGGGATAACATCATCTCAACCTCTGGGGATGAGGTGCGACCTGCTGGGGAATAACGTCAAGTAAGGTCAAATCCTTCATTCAGAGCCTCTGGCTGGGGGATACAATTTTCTGACTGTCTGCTCCAAGAGTGAGAACCCTGCAAAACACAAACGAGACAAAACAAATATATACAACCAACTCTATTCGGGTTAATATCCATGACATCCCCTCAGTCAATTCAAAGTTTTATCAACCATTGGCACGGGCCAGCAAAGTTATGCAAATGTGAGTTTATCAAAACATCGGCGTTTTTCACATACAAAACAGTAAAGCACAAACATCAAATACTGAATAACATGTTTTATTGATTGAGCCTGTAAATAGGCGAAGTTTTGTACACTGGATGCAACTCCTGAAAAGAGGAAGTTACGCACAAACAATATACAAACATGCACAAGTAGCATTAATACAAATACAAATCAAATTTGTACACATGTCGACAACGTGGTGCAGACAAACATCATGAGCTGATCCTCCTATGACTCGCCTGACTCTGGCGCTTTCCCGGTATTCAATTTTCAGAAGAGATTGTGTTGGATAAACGAACCCCCAGGTACTCCCAAACCACTAAGCAATGTAGTATCAAATTCGGACCGCAGTCATTTGCTTTTTCAATCCCTAACTTTTGCGTGAACCGCCCTTTGCGGGTTTTCAATTCACTGGGATACCCTTTTTTGCCGAAGTCGCCCTTTGCAGGTTTTCAACTTCGCGGGTGTATATCTTTTCAATTTTATCCCTTACTTTTGCCCGAACCTTTTATTCATTTTTTCTTTGGTTCGCCGGGATGCCCCATTTTTGCCTGGACTCTCTTTTTTCTGTCCAACGGGTCACTTTCAAGCAAAGTATTTTTTAACTGCGTCCGAATTCACAGGTGACGTAAAGTCTTCACCGTCCATGGTGGACAACAACAAAGCTCCTCCGGAGAAGACTTTTCTAATAACGTATGGACCTTCGTAGTTCGGCGTCCATTTGCCCCTGTGATCTGTTTGTGGCGGGAGAATCCTTTTCAGCACAAGGTCGCTCGTCTGAAAGCTTCGCGGACATATCTTCTTATTGTACACTTTCTTCATCCGGCTCTGATACAACCGACCGTATGCTAGAGAAGCTAGCCTCTTCTCATCCATTAAACTGAGCTGATTCAGTCTGTCCTTTACCCATTCTGCCTCGTCAAGCTGGACATCTCGTAAAACCCTTAAGGAAGGAATCTCAACCTCCAACGGTAACACTGCTTCCATTCTGTATACCAATGAGAAAGGGGTTGCCCCGGTTGATGTGCGTACCATCGTAGGATAACCATGCAAAGCGAAAGGTAGCATCTCGTGCCAGTCCTTATACGTCACTACCATCTTCTGAACAATCTTCTTTATGTTCTTATTGGCCGCTTCAACAGCGCCATTCATCTTGGGTCGATAAGGAGAAGAGTTGTGATGCTCAATCTTAAAATTCTGACACAGCTCTTTCATCATTTTATTATTCAAATTCGAACCGTTGTCGGTGATAATCCGCTCAGGGATTCCATATCTGCATATAATATCTCTTTTGATAAATCTGGCGACCACTTGTTTGGTGACATTGGCATATGATGCTGCTTCCACCCATTTAGTGAAGTAATCAATTGCTACCAAAATGAACCGGTGCCCGTTTGATGCCGTAGGCTCAATCTTACCAATCATATCAATTCCCCACATCGAGAATGGCCACGGTGATGACATCACATTCAGAGGACTTGGAGGTACATGGACTTTGTCCGCATAAATTTGGCATTTGTGACACCTCTTTGCAAACTTGAAACAGTCTGTTTCCATAGTTAGCCAAAAATAACCTGCCCGCAATAGTTTTCTCGTCATAGCATGCCCACCAGCATGTGTACCAAATGTACCCTCATGTATCTCTTCCATGAGTAGCTTCGCCTCTTTCTCGTCTACACAGTGTAGTAACACCAAGTCGTGGTTTCTTTTGTATAGGACACCATCTGGATTCAGATAGAAATTGCCAGCCAATCTCCTGAGAGTCTTCTGATCTCGACTGGATGCCTCAGCCGGATACTCCTTGTTCTTCAGGAAATTCTGGATGTCAAAATACCAGGGTTGACCATCGGGAGCCTCATCAATGGCAAATATGAATGCAGGCCTATCAAGCCGATAGATAACAATCCGAGGAGTCTCGTTCCAGAAGTTAACTTTATACATTGAAGACAATGTCGCCAGGGCGTCAGCCATTTGATTTTCTGCTCGCGGCACATGATGCAATTCCACCTTGTCGAAGAAAGGCAACAATCTCCTTGCATAATTCATGTATGGTATCAAATTGGGCTGACGGGTCTCCCATTCTCCTTTAATCTGATTCACCACTAGAGCTGAGTCTCCGTATACATCCAGATGTTTGATTCGCAAATCAATAGCTTCTTCCAGACCCATGATGCAAGCCTCATATTCAGCCTCATTATTGGTAACGGGAAAGGTCAATCGGGCAGTAAATGGGATGTGCGACCCCTGAGGAGTAGTGATGATTGCCCCTATTCCGCTACCATAGGAATTTACAGCTCCGTCAAATATCACCTGCCATTTGGAACCCAACTCTGGTCCTTCTTCCGGCAACGGTTCGTCACAATCTTTCATTTTCAGGTACATGATATCCTCGTCAGGAAAATCAAACCTCATCGATTGGTAGCCCTCAACAGGCTGTTCCGCAAGGTACTCCGACAGAACGCTGCCTTTAATGGCCTTCTGCGAGACATATTGGATATCGTATTCTGTTAATACCATCTGCCATCGGGCAATTCTTCCGGAGTGTGCTTGCTTCTCAAACACATATTTGATTGGATCCATCTTTGAAATTAGCATGGTTGTATGATTCAGCATGTATTGCCTAAAACGTTTGGCGGCCCAGACTAGCGCGCAACACGTTTTTTCGAGCATTGAGTATCTGGACTCACAGTCAGTAAACTTCTTACTCAAATAATAGATTGCATGCTCTTTACGTCCGGTCTCCTCGTGTTGACCGAGAACACAACCCATACTTTCCTCAAGAACCGTCAAATACATAATCAAAGGTCTTCCGGCCACTGGGGGTATCAAAACGGGAGGTTCCTGCAAGTATTCTTTTATCTTGTCGAACGCCCTTTGACAATTTTCATTCCAGGTCAATACCTAATCCTTTTTCAACAACTTGAATAACGGCTCACATGTCGCAGTTAGGTGAGAGATGAACCGAGCAATGTAGTTCAACCTCCCTAAAAACCCACGCACCTCTTTTTCTGTTTTAGGCGTCGGCATTTCCTGTATTACTTTTATCTTTGCAGGATCAACCTCTATTCCTTTTTCGCTCACAATAAACCCCAACAGTTTACCCGATCTCACCCCGAAGGTGCACTTGTTAGGGTTCAGTCTCAACCTGAACTTCCTAAGCCTCTTGAACAATTTCAGCAAATTAACCAAATGCTCCTCCTCCGTCTGGGATTTTGCAATCATATCATCAACATAAACCTCGATCTCTTTATGCATCATGTCATGAAAGAGAGTCATCATAGCACGTTGATATGTTGCCCCAACATTCTTCAATCCGAAGGGCATCACTTTGTAACAAAATGTTCCTCAGGGAGTAATGAAAGTAGTCTTCTCCATATCTTCTGGCGCCATTTTAATCTGATTGTAGCCCGAGAAGCCATCCATGAAGGAAAATACGGAGAACTGAGCAGTGTTATCAACCAGCACATCAATGTGAGGAAGTGGAAAGTCATCTTTCGAGCTCGCCTTATTCAAATCACGGTAGTCTACACACATTCGTACTTTACCGTCTTTCTTTGGCACTGGCACAATATTAGCGACCCATGAAGGGTATTTTGTAACAGCTAGGAAACCAGCATCCCACTGTTTTTGAACTTCCTCCTTGATTTTCACAGCCATGTCCGGTCTGGTTCTTCGGAGTTTTTATTTAACTGGCAGACATTCCTCTCGCAATGGCAAACGGTGAACAACCATATTCGTATCCAACCCAGGCATATCCTCGTACGACCAAGCAAACATATCATTGTACTCCTTGAGCATCTCAACCAACCTTTACTTGATGTCGCTCTGCAGCGCAGCCCCTATACGGATGTTTCTCACAACCTCTTCCGACCCCAAATTGATAATCTCAATGACTTCCTCGTGAGGCAGAATGATTCTTTCTTCTTGTTTCAATAACCAGGTCAACTCTTCTGGCACGTCGCCATCTTCGACAACCTCTTCCTCAGCCTGAAATACCGGGTGCTCAAAGTCGAAGTGAGTCATAGGTGGTTCATAGATGTCATCTGAAATAGTAATCCTGCAAAGAAAATGGTTAAATGCTTCAAAAACACAGACAAAACAAATAACCACATTGCCATTTTATTGTTAAAAACAAAAACAGGAAAAACAGGGATCACAACATTTGTATATGAAAAAAAGCCTTTATTTCATGATTAAACAATGTAATGTACATAACCAAATGGCCCTAAGCAAAATCACTATGCCCCGGGTAGGACACAGGATTATTCAACAATTAAGAAAACAAATCATTACTGTTTAGTTGTCACAGGAACAGTTCCCCAGATAGACCAATTGCAGAGACTTTATCCTGGCACGCTTGGCTGGATCCAGGCGTCCATAACACAGTCGCTATCTCCGTCTTCAGCATCGGAAACAACATTGATAGTCTCATGGCATACTCCATTTAGTGTAATTGTTATCGGCCCTCGGAACTTGGGTGTTCCTAAAGAGGATGTTGATGACGAAGGATGATATCCAAGCCCGAATCTATCCATTTTCACCGGAATCTCCAACACCTGACCCCAGCCCTTGGTCTTGCCTGTCTGCACTAGAGCTTGAGCTTCCTTATAAGATGACATGGCCACATCTGGCGCTTTGCTGGGCACTAGAGCTTTGTCCTTGACTCGCAACCCTTCAAATGCTTGACAGGGTGTTTTGTGTATTTCGTCATCGACCTCAACATATTTGAACGAAGACAGATGGCTAACCATAATATCTTCTTCCCCGCAAACAGTGACGACACTATCCCCAACCATAAACTTCAACTTTTGGTGCAACGTGGATGTGACTGCCCCTGCAGCATGAATCCATGGGCGCCCTAGAAGGCAACTATACGCTGGCTGGATGTCCATTATATAGAACTCAGTTTCAAATATTTCAGGCCCCACCTGCAACGGTAATGTTATTGATCCGAAAACCGACCTCCTTGTTCCGTCGAACACTCTCACCACTAAATCACTGGGCGTGCAGATAATCCCCCTGATATCCAACTTCATCATGGCTTTCTTCGGTAGCACATTCAGGGAAGATCCAGTGTCTACTAAAACATGGGACATGACTGTGCCCCGGCATTCTACTGACACATGCAATGCCATATTGTGCTCTCGCCCTCTCGGAGTCAAATCAAAGTCTGTGAAGCCCAAACTGTGCCCTACATTGACATGCGCCATCACCCCTTCTAACTGATTAACAGAAACTTCTTGAGGAACGAATGACGTGTCTAGAATCTTCAGCAAAGCATTCCGATGGGCCTCATAACATAACAGCAATGATAGGATGGAAATTTTTGACGGCGTTTGCTGGAGGTGCTCCACAATTTTGTAATCACTTTTACGAATGAGCCTCATAAACTCCTCCACATCTTTAAGTGACGTTTCCTTTTTGTTCAACTGAGAAGGGCCACTGTCATTTACTTTGGCTTTATCTTTGGCTAATCTTTCTGCCTCCACCTCAGGTGACGTGAAGATTCTTCCGCTTCTGGTCATACCCCCTGTTCCGACAACATTATCTACAACCCCAGCTGGTTGTCCATTGACTTCAATTTTCTCACCGTCGCAATATACCTCCAACCCGTAAGTCCACGGTACTGCTTTAGTACTCTAAAAAGGAACTGGCCCTGCTTTGGTAATTGTGATCGTCGGCCGCCTGGCGGGCGCCGTTATCGTTATAGTTTTCCTCGGAATCGTCACCGTCGCAACATCGCTCTGCTCATCATATAACGCCTCTACAGGCTCTTCAACCGCGGTTTGATCGAATTGCAAGGTACCTTCATCCATCATAGCCTGAATGCCCTTTCTTAATTCAGCACAACCCCCTGACCGGGTCCAACAATCCAAGCAAAATTCATCACATCCCGGGAATACACCCCCTTTTAACAACCTGCTTTTAACCTCACCCAACGGTGTCTTCAGCTCATTGACATCCATCACTAGATTCAAATTTTCTTCTGTCAAGATGGCGTTTGCCCCATGATTAGGCATAGGCTTTTGTACAATATTTGGACCCACCTGTCCAAAGTTGATAGCTTTGTTGTCCAGCAAATCCTGAACTTTGTCTTTAAACGCCTGACAAGCTTCTACATCATGCCCGGGCGCCCCGAAATGGAATTCGCAATGCTTGTTAGCATCATACCCATAAGGAAGTACCATCCCTGTAGGCGGTGCCAAAGTCCTCTTTTCAACCAAGTTCAACCCTAGCAGGGTCTGAAGGAGTTCTGCATACGTGGAAGGAGGTGCGTCGAACACTCTTTTCGGTCTCGTATTTTGTACCCTTCTCTGACCAGGATTCTGTACTTGCTGTTGCTGTGGTTGTTGTTGTTGTTGCTGAGGCTGCCCTTGTTGAGGAAAAGGGATAGTGACACTAGCTATCTGTTACGGCTGAACATACTGATTTCTTCCTCTGCCCCTGCCCCTGCCACCAAACACGGCACTAGTATCACCCTGTCGTCTAAAGGCTTTCCTTGTACCTCCTGCTGAGGTAGACTCACCTGCTTGGAATCTTCCAACTTTAATCCTGTTCTCGACCATCTCCCCCATAAGAATCAAATCTGAGAAACTGCTCAACGACACACTAAACAATTTTTCGTAGAACACCCCCGTAAATGTCCCAATGAACATGTCATTCATCTCCCTTTCAATTAAAGGAGGATGCACTCTCGCTGCCATATCGCGCCACCTTTGCGCATACTCTTTAAAACTTTCACCGTTCTTCTGCGACAAACCCTGCAATTGGACCCTGTTTGGCGCCAGATCGCTGTTATATTTGTAATGTGTCACGAAAGCATCAGCCAACTGCTTCCAGGTTTTGATCTGAGTGGGCTCCAGCCCCATATACCATTCGAGTGATGGTCATGACAAGCTATCCTGAAAGAAATGCATGAGCATCCTTTCATCATCTGAATACGCGAACATCCTTCTGTAATAAGAGCGGACATGGACTTTAGGGTAGGTGTCCCCCTTGTATTTGTCGAATGTGGGAGCCTTGAATTTCAACGGCACCCTCAGCCCTGGTACCAAGCCCATAGCGGCCATGTCTAAACCGGTAGTGTTCTGATTCACTACCCCCTTCATCTGTTCCTCTAACATTCTGATCCTCTGAGTATTGTCAATGGGTCCCTCAAATCCCATGCCTCTTCCAGAAAAGGCATCCTCCTGACGGTCTTCACCCTAATTCACATTTTCATTTCCGTACCCGTCGTAACCAGTGTTGCGACCAAACCCTGGCTGATTGATCATAGGACCTCGTCCTCTGTTACCGAAACCTTGATTGACCCCAACAGGTCCAAACCCAGTGTTGACAGGAATCACCCCAGCACCATTCATATTACCAAATCCCCCATACCCCTGGCTAGCGTTACCAAAACTGTCGTAACCGAAACCCTGAGTGTTGAAGCCGAATTTCCCGTCCTGATTGACGTAATCAAATCCCTGATCATTATAGCCGAAACCATCGTTGCCAAAACCATTACCGCCATTTTTATTACCACCGCCTTGATTGGCGTCCCCAAATCCAACATTGTTAACAACTGTCTCATTTCCATTCCCTGTGTTGCCATTGCCAGCGCCAGCGTCATTGTTTACAACCACAACCGGTGGGGTCACTACAGGTGGAACCATAGGCGTAGGGGTCCCATCCTCCAGAAGAGTCTCAACATGCACAGAATTATGGTCATTGTTGCCATTCCCATTAGTCTGCGTCAGCAGCGGCTGCACCAAGGTCTGAAGATTCTCTTGGCCCTTAGCAATGTTCTCCATTGCTTGCATGAACAGAGTCAGCTTCTCGCGGATTTCCTGCATCTCGACCTGAACTTGATCCATGATTGTCTTGCAGTTGTTTCGGGTTGAGTAGCGGTGGACTCTTTGATGGTCAATCCTGAAAAAACCTGTGAAAATGAAGGAAATAAGATACAGATTCCACAATCAACTGGTAATGCAATATGAATGTGTATGCAAATGCAATGTGTGTCTGTGCGTTAGGGAAATCGCCCCCGATTCTAGTGCCAATGTGCCAGTGTAGTGACAGTGATAGTAATAGGAAACTCGAAATACAATCATGGAAAACATCTCATATATTGCTGAAAAGCCCATTGAGTCAGGAATACAATATCACTGAGTGTACAATAACAAGAAGGCATGACCTCAACCAACAATCCTGGTGATGACCAGCACAATGCAAATAAAGCATATACAACAGTACATAAGATAATCAAGTGCGACCATATGCCTGATACTCCTCTAAGAGTCTCTTAGTCTTGGGATGATCTGGCTGAGAAAGCAACCCTTCGACGAGCGAGTCTCTTTGCCTGATAACACGCTGGAGATCACCAATGGATTCCTCCCAAACACCTTCTCCAAAGCAATCTTCTAGCTTCCGCTTCTGGGACGCAGACTCGTTCTTGCGTTTGACAACTTTGTTCAAGGCATTCTGGACATCATATCTCCGCATGACTTCTTCTTCAAACTTCTTCTGGCTAGCTTTCAACTGACCTTCCAGCTCAAAGATCTGCAGCTTCAGTTTGTCTTCTCTTTCTTTATTGCCGGTCAGCATGGTTCCAGGTTTTGTTGAATGCAGAGATCTCCCGGTAGGCTATATCAAGCGACTTCTTCTTGGACTCTAACATATCATGGGAGCTTTTGAAATCTATCCCCAAACGTTCACGCTTCTTTCGTTGTTCAGTCAGTTCTGCACCTAACCGGTTCACCAGCTTCGTTTGCTGCTCGAAGGAATATACAACTTCGTTCCTTTCGCTCCGGAGTTGCACTAGCTCTTCTTCCAATTTCTCGTTGGCTTTCATCAGCTCTTCTTTCTCCTTCACGACCTGCTCATACCTCTCAATAGGCACAGGAGTTGGCTCTTCAATTATGAGGGGAGTAGGGGGTAGTACTGCAGGAAACGACATCAGAATATGCTTTGCTCTACCTTGAATCCAAACCTTGTACGGGGCATAGGCTTGGCAGTCATTCTTTCCCAACAATGCCTTATCCCTCTTGTTGATATTTTTCCAAGCATGCTGAAGCCTGGACAATAATTCTCCTCTCAAATCACCTGTGAAGTACAGAGATTCCTGTACTTCTTCCTCCTTTGGCGGGCTTTTCAGAGCGTAACCGAATTGCCTAATCAACAGTGATGGATTGTAGTTAATGCACCCTTTCCTCCCGATCAGAGGAACGTTAGGATACCCAATGCAGCTGTAGATAATCTCTGATCCCAATAAGTCTCTATCAAACCAGACAATGTCTTCTGCGGAAAGTCCCATTCGACGCTCAGACTATTCAGCGGTATCTGCAGATTCAACAAAAAGACCTTTCTCAGGCATGTGGCTAGCAAACCACATACATAACAAAGGTACGCAGCAGGAGACGTTCTTTCCCCTTCTGTTCTCATTCTTATAATGCAAGGAATGATAGAAGTCTCCAATCAATGTGGGCACAGGATTGCCTGAAGCAAACAAATGGAATGCATCCAAATCAACGAAGTCAAGCAAATTAGGGAACAGTACAATGCCATAGATATACAAAGAAAGGAAAGCATTAAACATAGCACAACAACCACTCTTGGCATACTCTTGTGCTTTCCCCACCAGGAACTTGAGAGAAAAACCAGGAACCCCATTCCACCGGGTTAACAGCATCTCTGAAGAGTCTAAATTCAAAGCAACAACCAAGTCCTCCAATTTGGGTTCGACATCCATGTGAACAAAAGGCACCTTGTTCTGGATAGTCAACTCCAAGATCTCAGCATACTCCTCCATGGTCGAAGCCAGAATAAAGTCAGGGAAGGTGAAACACCTCAGCGGGGGAACATAAAACTGCATCAGCGCATACAATCCGTTCAGCTCATACGCGGAGGGTCTGCAAACCAACCTAAGCAGCTTCCCATAATTCTTCATGAAACTTCTATTCACATCATCATCAGCTAGAGATATCAAACCAAGCAAAGAAGAAACATCTGGAGTGGGCAACTTGTATGCTACAGTCTTATTCAAAGTATCCATAATATCAGCCGACAGAAATCCGGGCAACTAGAATCAAGGGTATGAAAATGCACCTGCAGCACAGACACACGTTAATGATATGCAGAATGAGTATGCAACAATGCAATATCTGTCTCAACAGACCCACGGTACTGCTCAAATCCTGTCTCAACAGACCCATAACGAAGCTCCAACCTGGTCTCAACAGACCCAATAACACTGTCCTGCTGAAGAACCCCAAATCTCAAACCACTGAACCACTGTCAAGAAAACCGGTAATCTGGAGGTCTAGTTTCCTGCATATCCCAACCCCTCTCACAGGTAGGTGTCCTATCAACTGACACAAGGTATGGCATCCTATGCAGTCGTCGGCGTCACAGACATTCAAGACCGATGATACGATACCCAGAAGGTGTGGCATCATCATGTCCTGAAGAGGCCCTCCTCAGCCAACTTCCAAATGATCGGTCCCCAGAGTCGATAATCCAACTAACCAACAACCCCCTCAACCCAAAGGGTTGAAAAAGAAGTCAACCAGATGAACCTCGTCTGAGCGTGGATTTCATGAGACACTAGTGCCAGCAAAACAAGCACGCGCCCACTAATTTCCACAACTAATTCTAGGTGCACTCAAGCCCAGGTCCGACTTATCTCTCAATAGATCACCCCTCCCCACAACAGCAGTAACAATATAAAGCTAACAATAAAATGCGGAAAGTAAAGACAGAAATGTAAATCCATACAAAACCCACGACGGGAAAACAAGCGCTAGGATTGACTCACGTAGGGAACCGTTGGAGTCGCCAGCAGAGTCGCCAGCTGTTGCTACTGCGAAAATCGGCACCGGCTATGACAGAAGAGTCGCCACCGTGCGTTATTTATCCCAACGGAGGGAAAGGAAACGCTCAGAGTAAACCTAACGCAAAACGGGAAAGGAATGGTCGTCGCAACCAAATTCCTGGATTCGGGAGTCGATTACGCAAGGGGAAGGTATTAGCACCCCTCATGTCCGCCGTACTCGACGGGATCCACGCTTGTTTTCTAGTACGGATTGTTATTCTATCTACTCTAAAGGGTCAAGGGTTAAAAAGAAAATAAAATGACTCGGCAAAGTATCGCACTTTATGCCTACGTATTCCCGTCTGGAACGAGAAATCAGAGTCAACGTAGTTCGCCTACCTACGGGAAAGGAGGGGAAGGTTGCTCGCTAAGATACGACATCTTATGCCTACGTACTTTCATACAACATGAAAGATCAGAGCAAACGTAGTTCGGGCTACGGAAGACACAGATTTGTCTGACTGTTTTTTAGATCATTCTGAAAAGGTTTTCTTCTGATTAAAAGTCCAAGAGGACAAAAAGACTTTTGATTTGTTTTCAGTCTTTTACGCAAGAACTGTTTTTTTATGATGTTTGAAATGTTATTGTGTTTTTGATTGTTTCGAGATGAGAAGAGAAAAGACGCTCTAGAAAGCCTAAGGTTGAAAAGGGGATGCAAAACTACCCTAAAGTTGTCATGCATGGATAAGAACCTAATGTCTGTCATATTTCCCTCTTGCACAGAAGGAAACAGAGATCCTAGGGGATAAACATCAAAGAACAGATATATACAGTAAACAGTAAACATGTATGCAATGCATCAATACAAGCAAGGCAAGGGAGTCCCGCTCAACCTCGAACCTGGGAAAACAACAGGCAAAGTGAAACAGTATTCACTTTAAACCTTTGGGGGGTGTTGCGGTGGAAATAGGATATCAAATATTAATTAATTTGAATCGCAATTCAATTCACAACCGCTCTTTGATTTATCCGAAGGAAAAGGTCAAAAGAGGGAAAACCTATTTTGCATCGTAAACACAATGCGGGGAAAGATCTAGGGTTCGGGGGTTGGTTAAATTTAGGGAAGGTATTAGCACCCTAAACTTCTGTAGTACTCTACAGGAACCTTTTGTTCAGATGTTTACTATTTGCTTTATTTATTTGCTTAAGGTATATGTACAAAGGATTAAAAGTGAGAAAATAAACCTAAGGGGTTAATTCTAAGTTTACTCGGCAAGACATCGCATCTTGTGCCTACGTATCCTTACGGGAGTGGAATCAGAGTAATCGTAGTTCCCCTCAAAAGGGAGGTTAGAAACGTCTTGACTGTGGCCAAGGTTTCAATGGGGAATAAACGTATCTTAGGGACACGCTTACATGGAGTGTAGAAACTCCAAATCTCTACGTTGAATTGTTAAGTTGTAATTAGGGTTAGGTGAGGTTAGGTTAGGGATTCCACGGCGGGAAACCCTAAAATGAGCGCGGCGGCTCTTTGACCTAATGCTAGGGGTAGTTTTGTAATTTTGTCTGCGACGAGGCATTTGTGAAAATTAGGGTCTGTGAGGTTATAAGGTTTTGAAGTTGTGAGGACGGTTGGCGCGGCGACCAAAAGCTAGACCTAACCTTCGGATGAGTGTAATGTGACAGGAGTATTAATGAAGATGTGAGATGATTGAGTTATGCAAGCAGAAAATAAAGACAGCAGTTAAAGCCATACAAACAGAAATTTAAAGGCAGAAACTTAAAGCGCGATTATTAGGTTCGCGTAGTTACATATGAGAAGCAGTTACAATATAGTAATGAAATAAAATGAGATAAGTAACGGTAAATGTAACGAGCTGCAAAATGAACAAATGGCGTTAGTGGGCAGAGTTAGGCGGTGATCAAATTAATTACGAAACAATAAAGAAAAAGATGCCAATTCGAGATTTTTATTGTTGTTTTATTTAAAAATCTTAATAATTTAATGTTAGCTTGCAAAAGAAATTTAATTTAAAAATAATTTACTCTTCTTTTTTTTTTTTTTTAAAAAGGTTTTATTTTTATATTTTAAAAAAAGTCTTTCTTATTTTTGTTAAAAAAAAAGTTTTTTCATTTTTATATTTACAAAAGTTTTAATTTTATATTAAAAAAAGTTTTAATTTTTATTTTTAAAAACAATTTTAAATTATAAAATAAGATGCTAAGAAAATAAAAATATATAAAAAACAAAATAAAAAATAAAGAAAAAAAGAAAAAAACAAATAAGGGGAGGGGGTTGGGCCGGTCATCACACCCGGACCCAACCCGGTTGATGGTTAAGCAAAAAAAACATTTAGGGTTCTGGGAACCCTAATGTTTCACGGCGCCGTTTCACTCTTCTTCTCCTCTCTCTCGCTTCTCTTCTCTCTCGCTGTGATCCTCTTATTTCCTGAAACAAAACATGAAAAATAAGAACATGTGAGTTAATGCATGGTGGTTTACATTTGTCTTTGGCCGATTGATGTAAAGCTGAGGCTCAGGGTTGATTGCCCGCCGTTTTTTAACGAACGGCGAAGGTGGTCTTCCTTCGTTCGGTGGCGCGGTTGTTGATGTTGGTTCGTCGGAGACGATGATGAGGGTGCTGATCCCTCTGAGTCTCGCGATTCTCGTTCGTTAGGGTTTCTGCGCTTTGAGTGTTCTTCGTTCTCTCTCTCTCACGGCTACCTCCCTAGGGTTTGTACGCGATCTTCTCTCTCTCACGGCTACGTTCCCCTCTTTTTGATGGTGAGATCGTTCCCCTCTTATACTCTTCTGACCCTCTCCTTTTTGGGCTTTTGATGTTGGATTTGCATTATTGCCTCAGGATTTCGTGGTGATTCGATTTGATTTGATTTTCGTAACCAGCATACTTTTGATTTGATTGAAAGTTTGATATGATTTTGTTTGGTTTTTTTCCAGATAATGATTGAACCATGTTCCCTCTTTTAGGGTTCGATTGGGATTTCGGTGAGATTGGATTTCATGAATCTGGTACTAATTGAACTCTGTTTCCTCTTTTAGGGTTCGATTGGTCTTTCTGATTTCCAGCTGATACGATTCTTCTGATTTGATTCGGAGCCTTCTATTTTCAGAACTCTGTGATTGGATATTACATGACCCTATTCGATTTGTTTGAAACTTTCCATATTTGATTGGCCTCGACTAAACTTCATCTTTTGGATTTCAAACTGGATGTCGTTTTTTGGTTTATCTGATGTGGTTTGTTTGGATTCATGCTTCGCAGATGCTTCTGATACAGGCAACTCTGTCATGTATCTGGATATCTGGTTCCATCTGATGCAATGTTCTTTGACCTCTGGTCTTTACTTTGGATACTGATGCGGACTAGATTATTTGATGATGATGACCTGCTTTCATTCAGTTTGGTTATCAGTTGGACTACACTTACTTTTCTTCTTTTTCTTCTTTCAGGACTGATGTTGTATTGATCTTTGCCGCCGAGAAGAGTACGCGGTAATGATGACGTTTGTCTGAACCATTTGGAACAGGATACTACAACCCTGACTTGTGTTTATATTTTTTGCTTCTGATTAAATTGGTGATGAGCCATGTGTTTGTGCACTTGTTTGTTTCATGAACTGAGTATGGTTTGATAACTTGTTTCGGTAACTTGTTTGTTGGGGCAATGATGTTCATAACTGAGCCCTTGTTTGGTGCTCTGTTTCTGATGTGCTTTGCACATTCGGGACCCAACCTAAACATGATATATCGCTGCGATTTCTTGAACTCATCTTTGTTCCTTTTCTGGTATGGTTTCGCTATGATCTTGTGCTGTGATTCGGTGCTGTGATTTTGTGCTGGCGCTCACTTATGTGTTGCTTGCCATTGAAACTGGTTTGAATGGGGACTTGCCTTTAACTGATGTTGCTGAATCTTGTGATACCTTGTCCTATGTTATTTTGCCGCAGCTTGTTGTGTGTCTCATTTTTCTGTACATGGTTCAGAACTGATGCTGCTCATGAACTATTTAGGTTTTGAGTTCCAAATTCTGAATCTGACATTGATGCGTTTGTGGCTTTTCAGGTGTTGGAAACTTCGGAACCAAAGCGACTCAGACCTGCCGGCATCCGGGTCTGAGTCCAAACTTGCCCATGTTGCCTTATTCTCGTATCAGTTTGGAAATCCAATCGCGGCAAAACGAAACAGTCCCGCTTCTTTTATTACTTCTATCTCTCGGATGTCCCGTAATGATAAGAACAGGTGTTACCTGATCTGACGCCCACGGCGCGGATCGGTAACGGGGGTAGGACGCAGCTTCGGTTGTGCCACTCCCGGCACTCGATGATGACACTGTTCTGAGAGTGTCAAAAACAACTTTTAACATTTTTCTATATGGTTTGTTCTGTTTTGACGTGCAGGTTAGTCGGAGATTCTGCGGAGAAGCTTAGGGACAACATGAAGGCATTTAGGAACTTTTAGGATTTAGGATAGATACCTTAAGAATCACTGTAATTCCTTGTAACATTATTTCTGAAATGGGAAGTATTCTTCATTTCTTGTATGATGAGATTCTTTTATGAAATAAAATTCCCAAAATTTGAATTCATTTATATTTTATTCTTAGTTAAAAATATAAACATTTGTGAATAAATCCACAAGTATTTAAATTCATTAACACAGTCATAAAACATAAACACTCCCAAGTGATATTCTTATTTGTGGACTCGTCTCATTTGTAATCCTAATCTCATCATCTGATTAAAATCCCTTTTAAATGTTAACCAACCATTTCGTAACCAAATACGTATGTGCACCGTAATCACGACAATTTCAGCATCAACAACAAAACTAATCGTAATTAAATTCCCCTGACCAAACGCCGAGAGCCACAAACCAACAATACCCAATTATGACTGTGCCTTAATAACAGAACGGAAGCGCTTTGGAAATAAACCATGAGCGATGGAATGGATCTTAAATCCAGTTGTGCTTGACAAGTTTTAATACCGACCACATCAAATTGGCACCTTGATACAATCAGACCTGGGGATAAGTAAACGCCTCTAAAATAGTGTATCAAACGCCTCATAACTTAATAACAACCCGTCTTCAAGGAATTAGCAGAAGTTGTGTAAAATGACCAAAATACCCCTGGAACCAAATCTGCAAAACAAACACCTCCATGACTTGTTAGTGGTTAGCAAATGTACATATGAGATGCTATGCGAAATGCTTGACTAAATATAAGGGTAAAATTTGGGGTATTACAGTTGCCCCTATTTAAATAGCTACACCGGACGATTTGGAGTGACAGAGACTCGAGGAATCGTGGTGGAGAGATTTAAATATAGATAACCGAAAATTTTGCCCTTATATGCGACGATATGCAATGCTATGGACAAAACGGGAACGACTTAATGCAGATGATGCCATGAATATGATACGCTACGTATGCTGGAATGATGAATGCGAAAATGATGACGAATACTACGACACCGGGACAGATGCCACGAGAAGAAACTCACTGGGGAAAATGACGCGCTGAGACACAGTACAACACTGGGGACTTCTAAAAATGATAGTCAACTGGTGCGAATGACCAATTGTCACTTTTAGAAAAGGAACGAGATCCTCAAATGGAGATGGTACCTATGAGACGGCCTCCACTGGGGAATCTAAAAATAAAACTAGATCACGTACGATTGTAAGATCGATTACAGAATGCTGGAGCATTGAGCAAAGAATAACATCCAAGCTTCTGTAAACTATCCCTCGTGACAAGATCAAACGGACTTTCGGAACTCCGTAGCAAATATACAGGGTAAAAACCGGCTGTATGCCAAAATAAATGGACTTTAATAAGACATGCCCTGATAAGCTTCTCGAGGGAGAACTGTCACTTATCGTTGGAAGGGACTTATGTGCAAAAAATGGATAAGCACTCAAATAAAGAGGCTGCTGCTCATCTGATAAATAAATCTTCTCGCATTTTAAGGTCGGCGCCTGGAATACGATTCTGATTCTTCTCTTACTGAAGGATAAATAAACTTCTTCATGCTTCAAGATCGTGCTCTCCTGAACATGAAAAGGGTAAACTGAACTTCCTCATACTTCAGAATCGTGCTCTCCTGAATATGAAACTGGATGACTGAATATACTCATACTTCAGAATCGTGCTCTCCTGAATATGAAACTGGATGACTGAATATACTCATACTTCAGAATCTTGCTCTCCTGAATATGAAACTGGATGACTGAATTTTTCCATACTTCAGAATCGTGCTCTCCTGAATATGAAACTGGGTAATCGAACTTCCTCATAACTCAGAATCGTGCTCTCCTGAATATGATTCGGCTCCTGAAATTTCTTCATTCTTCAGAATCGTGCTCTCCTGAAAAACGGCCAACTGAACTTCCTCATAACTCAGAATCGTGCTCTCCTGAATATGATTCCGCTCCTTCTTTTACTAAAGGATAAATGAACTTCTTCATAACTCAGAATCGTGCTCTCCTGAATATGATTTCGCTCAAACCTTCCCGTAACTCAAGATCGTGCTCTCCTGAATACGAAATGGTTCGTACCTCAAGACGGCAGGTAAATGGAAGCCCAACTGCTCCATGGAGATGGCCATTTGCTGCGAGTCGTAACGAGGATAGGATCGACTTCTTGGGTGAGAAATGTCGTATGTTGATGCTGTAAGATGTAAAGTGTAAAGGGTTGTAACATGTAGGATTGTAAAGTGTTGTACTGATATACTTTCCGGCGCGAACTGGCGTGTATCTGTAAAGGACTGTAGTTGATTTTCTTGAAAGGTAGTGCAAAATAAATGCACGTCCGGGTACAGTGATAAACTTCTCGGGCGAGAACAGTCGTGCATCTGTCATGGTATGGTGAAAACCTTTAGATAGTGCAAAATAAATGCACGTCCGGTTGGGATTGACGACCGACAAGACCGAGATTCAATCTAGGATTGAGCTAGAAAGAAGACTGGTAATCAAGACTCCATCGATGGAATGAACTCGAAGGGTAAATATCTTATCCTGGTGAGGAAAGATAGCTGAAGTAACTGTCATCCACGAGGATCGATCTCTGTGGGGAAACTGGAAACAAGTAAGTATTTTATGCTTAGGGCTGACAATCTATTTGGAGAGAATGGACGAACCCAGTTACTCGGCGGTAACAACCAAATGATGGTGAAACACAATGAACCTGTGAATGCTACTGCATATGTTGATGCATACGTTAATGTCTATGTATGTTAATGTCTATGTATGCTAATGTTTATGTATGCAAGATGTTATGAAATGAGTATGTAATGAAATAGGCAAGTGACGCTTATGCCCTTGCGTATATTGAACAGCCTAGAGACGGGGCGAGAGATGAAATAAACATCTCGACGGAGATACCCTGCGTTCTCTGCAACCAATACGTCAATCATGGGTGGGAAGGATCAATGGTGGAACCAACTCTGGTTTTAAAGTTCTGAATTTTCTGGGGGAGAAAGTAATCTGCTTGGGTGTACAGTATCACGTCTTCACATGGGGAGAAGAAAACCTGAGGGACACTTTTGAGTTACCCCAAGAAGAAGTTGTCAGCTTATAGTCTCTCTGGGGACTATCACTGGGCAATGGTTTGAAAGTGTTTCTGCAATAATGACATTTCCGGGGAATGAAGAGATCCTTTCGGAATTTCCACTAGTCAAAGTAATTTATTACATTTCAAATTTGTTTTGTTTTTGAAAAACAGTTTTTGAAAAATCTACAATGCACCTTTCATTTTCAAATTTTAGGAATAAACGCATTTTGCATAACAAATAGAAAGCAAAGAGCAATGCACCAAAGAATGTAAGTAACGAGATGGTTTCTTTTATTTAAAGGGCGGTAGCTCGCTGAAGGCATAGCTCCACAGATGATTATGTTTTTAAAATTGGCAACATGGGAAAGGTTACATCGAATCCAATGACACCTACTGACACTAATAACTAAGACTAATCCAGAATCCTGCTTTGGGCAAGGATGAAAGAACTGAAACATGGCTCTCATGCGGAAAGTGTGTTTGAGATAATCAGTGTCTTCTGATGCAATGAAATGCCTTTGTCCCTAACTTTTGCCTGGACCGCCCTTTCGGGTTTTCAATCCACCGGGACGCTCTTTTTTGCCTAAGCCGCCCTTTCGGGTTTTCAACTTAGCGAGCTTTTGTTATCATTTCTTTTTTTTTTTTTTTTCAACCCTTACTTTTGCCTAAGTCGCCTTTTGCAGGTTTTCGACTTAGCGGGTTTTTAGGCATAATATTTTCGGACTGCATCAGAATTCACGGGATGTGCTAGTTCTTCACCGTCCATTGTCGTAAGTATTAGAGACCCTCCGGAGAAGACAGTCTTTACAACGAACGGGCCTTCATAATTGGGCATCCACTTTCCACGCATATCTTTATGTACTGGTAAGATCTTTTTGAGTACGAGCTCTCCTTGACGGAACTCACGGATACGAATCTTCTTATCAAACGCTCTTTTCATCCGTTTCTGATATAATTGCCCATGGCACATGGCTGTCAAACGCTTCTCGTCAATGAGATTCAACTGATCCAATCTGTCTTGAACCCACTCAGCTTCCTCAAGTTCAGCCTCCATTAACACTCTTAGCGAAGGTATCTCTACTTCGATGGGGAGCACGGCGTCCATTCCATATACCAGTGAGAAAGGTGTTGCCCCTGTCGAAGTTCTCACCGAGGTTCTATATCCATGCAAAGCAAACGGTAACATCTCATGCCAATCTTTGTAAGTCACAACCATCTTTTGCAGGATCTTCTTGATATTCTTATTTGCAGCTTCAACGGCTCCATTCATCTTAGGACAGTACGGAGAAGAATTGTGGTGAGTGATCTTGAAGTTATCACACAACTCTTCCATAGTCTTATTATTCAGATTGGTGCCATTGTCAGTTATTATCCGGCTTGGGATTCCATAACGGCAGATGATTTCTTTCCTGATGAAGCGGGCAACCACTTGCTTGGTCACGTTGGTGTAGGAGGCAGCCTCTACCCACTTGGTGAAATAATCAATAGCAACGAGAATAAAACAATGACCGTTAGAAGCCTTCGGCTCGATTGCCCCAATCATGTCAATGCCCCACATAAAGAATGGCCAGGGTGAAGACAAAACATTCAACGGTGATGGAGGTACATGCATTTTATCAGCGTAGATTTGGCACTTATGGCACTTTCTAGCGTATCGGATACAGTCAGCTTCCATGGTTAACCAATAATACCCAGCCCTTAACATCTTCTTGGACATAGCATAACCATTGGCATGGGTTCCGAAGGTCCCCTCATGAATTTCCTGTAGTAACATGTCCGCTTCCCGTTTATCAACACATCTGAGCAGGACCATGTCGTGATTTCTCTTGTACAACACACCATTACTGATAAATAATTTGGACGCCAATCTTCTCAATGTCTTTTTGTCCAGACCAGTAGCGCCATCGGGATATTCCTGCTTGACGAGATAGTTCTTGATATCATGAAACCAAGGCTTTTCATCCACCTCAACTTCTTCGACCGTCTGACAATAAGCGGGCTCAACCTTGCGCTCAATATGGATAAGAGGTGCTTCATTAACGAATTTAACTTTCCACATAGATGCTAACATGGCTAATGCATCAGCTACGTGATTCTCGGATCTAGGAACATGCTCGAATTCTATCTCGTCGAAATGCTTGATCAGCTCAATAATGTAGTCCTTATAAGGGATTAGCTTCTCATTCTTCGTCTCCCATTTGCCTTGTACCTGGTAAATAACCAAGGCTGAGTCACCACTCACTTTAAGAAGTTTGATTCGGAGGTGAATCGCTGCTTCGAGGCCAAGAATACATGCTTCATATTCTGCGACGTTGTTAGTACACTCAAAGTCCAACCTCGCTGTAAATGGAGTGAATCCACCCTTTGGATTCATCAAAACGGCGCCTATACCATGCCCATTAAAATTCGAGGAGCCATCAAACATCATCTTCCACCAAAGACCTGGTTCTGGACCTTCGCTCGGATCTGGCTCTTCACAATCTCTTTTAATCAACAAAATATCCTCATCAGGAAAGTCGAGCTTAAGAGGTTCATAATCTTCAACTGGCTGGTCTGCAAGGTAATCAGATAAGATACTACCCTTAATCGCCTTCTGGGGTACATACTGGATGTCATATTCGGATAACAACATGTGCCAACGGGCTAGCCTCCCGGTTTGAGCAGGTTTTTCAAAAATATACTTGATCGGATCCATTTTAGAAATCAATAACGTGGTATGACAGACCATATACTGCCGAAGGCGCTTAGCGGCCCATGCCAATGCACAACAAGTTTTCTCTAATGGTGAGTATCTGTTTTCGCAATCGGTAAACTTCTTGCTCAAGTAATAAATTGCATGTTCCTTTTTCCCAGTCTCATCATGTTGTCCAAGCACACAACCCATAGACTTCTCGAGAACAGTAAGGTACATAAACAACGGTCTTCCAGGTACGGGCGGGATCAGAATAGGGGGATCTTGCAAATAACCCTTGATCTTCTCGAACGCTTTCTGACAATCAGGGTTCCACTCAACTGTCTGCCCCTTGCAAAGCAACTTGAATATCGGCTCACAAGTAGCGGTCATATTAAAGATAAATCTGGAAATGTAATTCAGACGTCCCAGAAAACCCCTAACTTGCGTCTCGGTTCGCGGAGCCGGCATATCTTGAATGGCTCGGACTTTGTCAGGATCCACCTCAATCCCTCGCTGGCTAACAATGAAACCAAGCAATTTTCCGGATCTGACACCGAAGGTACATTTTGCAGGATTCAATTTCAACTGATATTTCCTGAGTCGTTCAAACAACTTCACCAAATGGTCTAAATGCTCCTCTTCACTCTGAGATTTGGCTATCATATCGTCCACATACACCTCAATTTCTTTGTGCATCATATCATGAAAAAGAGTGGTCATAGCACGTTGGTACGTTGCCCCTGCATTCTTTAAACCGAAGGGCATGACTTTGTAGCAGAAGGTTCCCCAAGGAGTAATGAAAGTAGTCTTCTCTCGATCATCGGGATCCATCTTGATCTGATTATAGCCGGAGAACCCATCCATAAATGAAAACAACGCAAAACTGGCTGTATTGTCTACAAGTGTATCAATATGTGGCAGAGGGAAGTCGTCTTTCGGACTTGCTTTGTTCAGGTCCCTGTAATCCACACACATCCTGACCTTACCGTCCTTCTTGGGCACTGGCACAATGTTGGCAACCCAATCTGGATATTTCGCGACTGCCAAGAAACCTGCATCCAACTGCTTTTTAACCTCATCTCGAATCTTCAAAGCCATGTCGGGTCTCGTTCTTCGAAGCTTTTGTTTGATAGGCGGACAATCTGGCTTAAGCGGCAACTTGTGAACAACAATATCCGTGTCTAGGCCCGGCATATCTTGATACGACCATGCAAACACATCAACATACTCCTTTAACAACTCAATCAACCTCGGCCTAACCTCTGTCCCAAGCATTGCACCAATCTTGACCTCTTTCTTGCTCTCATCTGTACCGAGATTAATTAAGTCCACCTGCTCTTTATACGGTTGAAGCTCTGTGTACTCGTACTCAATCAATCTTGTCAGTTCAGCGGGTACTTCAAAATCTTCTTCACCCTCGTCCTCAACTTGATTGATGGGTGCATCCCAGTCAGGAGTGTCAGCAAAGTCATGGGATCCAACAAGGTTTATGATGTCTCTGCATGATGGAAGGCTTACTTAATTAAAATGCTCGAAGATATGTAAGAATGAAATGCTGTTTTTTTATTATTATTATTTTTTTTTTTTTGAAAAAGGTTGCCAATTTCATTTTTAAAGGTGAAAACGAAAAACGCAAATGAACCAAAGTGGAATTGAACAAAATGCTTTTATTAATATCTTTTTAGAAATGAAAGGTGGCCCGATAAAACGACCCTATAGCCTTGGGCAGAGCTACAGATTTTTATTTGAAAATGTAAATGAAACTTTAAAAAACAATTACTTTGACAAGGGAAAGATAACAGGGATCTCTACGGCCTCCCAGTTGTTCAAAACTGCATCACCCTTAAACACCAGGTTGCTCAGCTCTTCATTTTCCTCACAGTTGCTGATGGCATTGACTTGGAAACCTCCGCTGACAAATACCTCTTGGATAACCTTCGAACGCCCTTCGACGGTTGTGGCAGCTCCATTCTGAGTTGGTTTGTAACCCAACCCAGAGCGATCAGTCTTGGTCTTGACATTGATTACCTCTCCCCAACCTTCAGGAATGCCCCTGTCAATTGTTGCTTTGGTACTCTTCAGAGATGCAAAAGATGGATTACCCTGACCCACTGTCTCTTCGACCTCCAGCAGAACAACATTGGCGATCTCAAGTGCTTGAAAGGAAATGTCTAAAGCATTCTCATCGGCCTCGATGTAACGGAAAGAGGACAGGTTACTGACCATCAGATCCTCCTCACCGTGTATAATAACCAACTTTCCATCGATCACGAATTTCATCTTTTGATGTAACGTTGAGGTCACTGCCCCAGCGGCATGGATCCACGGCCTTCCAAGTAAGCAACTGTAATTGGGATTAATGTCCATGACTTGAAACGTGATATTAAAAACTTGCGGACCGATCAGGATAGGTAGCTCAACCTCCCCCATTACCGATCGACGAGAGCCATCGAAAGCCTTGACAACCAAAGGTGTAGGTTTCAGCGCAGTCTCCTTACAAGCCAACCTATCAAGAACCCTCTTGGGTAGAACATTCAGAGAAGAGCCGGTGTCTACTAGCACTCTCGCTAAATTGTCCTCCTGACATTTTACCGATATATGTAAAGCACGATTATGGTTCGGACCCTCTTTCGGTAACTCTTCATTGCTGAAACTGAGGGTGTTACAGGCGGTCAAATTGGCAATCACACTATCAAACCGACTGATGCTGATATCTTGATCCACATGCGCTTGAGTCAAAACCTTCTGCAAGGCCATCCTATGAGCGGGTGAACTCATCAACAGAGATAAAATCGAAATCTTGGAAGGAGTCTGATGAAGTTGGTCGATAACTTTATAGTCACTTTTCTTGATGATCCTCAAAAATTCGGCATCTTCATCATTCGTGACGGCTCCTTTACCTTTGTCTTTGGCAGGCATCGGGATACTAGTCGTTTCCTTAGGTGGGACCTCATTGGAATGGGGAGTATACACACGGCCACTGCGAGTCATCCCGCTTACCTCTGCGATATTGGTCACAGTATCCTTACCCTCTTCCTTTGGAATAACCTTCCCAGACTCCTTGTCAATCATCGTCACGTCGTATTTCCAAGGCACGGCTTTAGGATCACTGAAAGGAAACGGACCTGGTTTTCGAATAACTATAGGCTTAGGCTGATTCACCTCAGGGATAGACGACTTTGGTATATCGAACACGGGATTGGCAGAACCTGCCCCTGATAGATTAAACACTGGTACCTTACCCTTTGATTCGGGCTGATGGAAGACAGGCTCGACCGCAGCGACCTCATCTTTCTTGGCTTGGCTTGTCACTTGTAAAACACCCTCGTTAATCAACCTCTGAACATCATTCTGAACCAACACACAACCCTTAGTGCTGGCTTCACAACTTACGCATGCAACGTGGGAAGTATCTACCAAACCGGCTTCAAACAGTTTCGAATGGAACATCTTAAGAGGAGTCTTAATCTGTTCAACATCAAGGGCATAACCTTCCTCTGAATCAGCACTAATGGCATTGACACTCTCATGGTTAGGAAAAGGGTTCTTCTTAACATTTGGTTGAGGATCTTCGAATGACAAAATCTTCTTTTCCAATAAATCCCTGACAATATTTTTGAGAGCATAACAATTTTCCAGATCGTGACCAGGCGCACCCTCATGAAATAAACAATGAGCAGCGGCGTTGTAATTGGCGGGTAGAGGATTAGGAGGCGGACCCAAAGCCCGAGTAGTGATGAGACCCTGCTTGACCAAAGAGGGATACAACTCGGTAAAAGTCATTGGGATCGGCGGACAAGGTTTATACGTTCTTCTGTTCGGCATATTCTGGCGAGGAGCCGGACTCTTTGGCTATTGAGGAGCAGGAGTATTGGGTGCCTGTAGGTAGTTGACAGGAGGCGGATAAACAGGAGGTTGTTGCATAGGTTGATACATAGGAACCTGTTGATTGAAAGAAGGTGTAATGGCTGCCACATAGGGTTGTTGAGCATATTGGACTGGGTACCCTTGAGGTTGAGCATAACCTTGCGGATGTCGATAAAAGCGTTCTCTTGGTCTACCAGAGGATATAGCATTAGTCTCACCCTCCTTCTTTTTCTGGGAGCTATACGGAGGTTTCTTCGGCTGATCCTTAGAAGTACCATGATTATTTGTCATTTTACCACTCTTCATACCCAATTCAATCTTGACACCCACAGCAACGATGTCGGAGAAATTGGAAGTCACACTACCCACCATTCTCTCGTAAAATTCTGGACGGACCGTGTCGACAAACCAATCAGCTAACTCTTTTTCGGTCAAAGGAGGTTCTACCTGTGAAGCAGTCTCTCTCCACCTTTGAGCATACTCTTTGAATGACTCAGAATTCTTTTGCGACATACTCAACAGCTGTCTTCTGTCAGGAGCCAGATCCATATTGTACTTGTAGTGTTTGATGAAAGCGTCAGATAAATCCTGGAAACTCTTAACGCGAGACTGGTCTAAAGTTAAATACCACTTGGAGGAAGCACCCTTCAAGCTATCTTGGAAGCAATGAATCATCAGCTTATCATTCTCAACATGGGCAGCCATTTTGCGATAATACATGATCAGATGACTCTTAGGACAGGTGGCACCTTCATAGCGATCGAAGTTCGGAGTTTTGAACTTCGGGGGAATAACTAAACCCGAGACCAAACAAACATCCCTTGCAGCAGTCCCAAAAATTTGATCACCCTCTACCTTTTTCAATCTCTGGACGATGGTGTTCACTTCCTCACGAAGCTTATCATGTTTCTCATAACCCTCAACATTCTCATCAAGATTATCAAAAACTGTTTCGTTGAAGTACGGTTGCGCACGAGTGTGTACAACAGGTGGTGCAAAGATAGCAGCCCCCCTAGAAACTTCAGAAAACAAGGGCACGGCCTGCTGAACAGGTTGATTAATCGGAACAGTGGCTTGAGGAGGCACAAAACCTGGAGCAAGGCCATAAGGTGGGTCCCTTGCTACGGTCACACTTGGTGGAGGGTCCACAGTAACGCCGGTAATCTCAGAAACAACAGTGGGCTGGGTATCCATCTTAGCATTCATGACATGTAACAATTCCATCATACGCCCCATACCCCCTCGAAGGTCTTCAAGTTCATTGCTAAGGCGATCAATCTCTTTTGTCTGATCCTCCATTCTTTTCCGAGTTTGCGCTCTGGTGTTGTATTGGTGCCGAGAACTCAGGGTGACAAAACTGGAAGGTGAGAGAACCGAGTATGAGAAATCGGGAGACACATGCAATGCAAAAGTATGATGCTAAAATGTGAATGCAAATGAAGATTTCATGGAATTCAAACATTTACGAATGTCGTGGGGTACCAAGGAAATCTTTTTCTCGTTTTTTCCATCTTATTATTTTTTTTATTTATGGTATCCCGCGATATCCATAAATGATGTTTGAACTCCATGAAATACAATGCAATGAGATGCTTTATGGATGCAATGCATGAAAACACACAAAGTCCTAGGTTAAAGGAACGTGAGCGGAGTCAAGGTCTACCCATCCCAAAAGGAGTGTACTATAGGTTAGTTGTACCTGCCGAACAAGGTTCTACAAAGTGCCCAAAGTCATCAGCCCATCTTTCGGATATTATCAACTTTCCGACTGACTCGGGGGTTAATAATATTCTCAAGAGAACCTCTTTTGAGTGTAGTATCGCGTAGAAACCATTGTAGGACTACTCCCACATAGTTCCCGCACTACGTCCTAAATAAGGCCGAGGTGGTGTAAAGGTACTACGGTCCTCAATATCACAGACTCCAATCGACCATGGAAAAAGTTTTCACGATTACTCGTTCAACCGAACCATTTTCGAAAAGGTCTCAACTGAGCGGTGATTCTCGAATCAGCTTGGTCGGGATTCACTCCCTATAAGCCTCATCGAATATATCCCCATCCTATAATAATGTCACTAGTCCGGGCGTAGGACTTATCTCACTGCACAAGGAACAATCCCACCATCAAAGCACAAATATATACATGCAAATGAATAATAACACAGATAGTAATAAATATGAACAAGTTAGGGATAACCCTCAAAAATAACCATTCCCCAGTGAAGTCGCCATTTTCTGTTGCGGTGGAAATAGGATATCAAATATTAATTAATTTGAATCGCAATTCAATTCACAACCGCTCTTTGATTTATCCGAAGGAAAAGGTCAAAAGAGGGAAAACCTATTTTGCATCGTAAACACAATGCGGGGAAAGATCTAGGGTTCGGGGGTTGGTTAAATTTAGGGAAGGTATTAGCACCCTAAACTTCTGTAGTACTCTACAGGAACCTTTTGTTCAGATGTTTACTATTTGCTTTATTTATTTGCTTAAGGTATATGTACAAAGGATTAAAAGTGAGAAAATAAACCTAAGGGGTTAATTCTAAGTTTACTCGGCAAGACATCGCATCTTGTGCCTACGTATCCTTACGGGAGTGGAATCAGAGTAATCGTAGTTCCCCTCAAAAGGGAGGTTAGAAACGTCTTGACTGTGGCCAAGGTTTCAATGGGGAATAAACGTATCTTAGGGACACGCTTACATGGAGTGTAGAAACTCCAAATCTCTACGTTGAATTGTTAAGTTGTAATTAGGGTTAGGTGAGGTTAGGTTAGGGATTCCACGGCGGGAAACCCTAAAATGAGCGCGGCGGCTCTTTGACCTAATGCTAGGGGTAGTTTTGTAATTTTGTCTGCGACGAGGCATTTGTGAAAATTAGGGTCTGTGAGGTTATAAGGTTTTGAAGTTGTGAGGACGGTTGGCGCGGCGACCAAAAGCTAGACCTAACCTTCGGATGAGTGTAATGTGACAGGAGTATTAATGAAGATGTGAGATGATTGAGTTATGCAAGCAGAAAATAAAGACAGCAGTTAAAGCCATACAAACAGAAATTTAAAGGCAGAAACTTAAAGCGCGATTATTAGGTTCGCGTAGTTACATATGAGAAGCAGTTACAATATAGTAATGAAATAAAATGAGATAAGTAACGGTAAATGTAACGAGCTGCAAAATGAACAAATGGCGTTAGTGGGCAGAGTTAGGCGGTGATCAAATTAATTACGAAACAATAAAGAAAAAGATGCCAATTCGAGATTTTTATTGTTGTTTTATTTAAAAATCTTAATAATTTAATGTTAGCTTGCAAAAGAAATTTAATTTAAAAATAATTTACTCTTCTTTTTTTTTTTTTTTAAAAAGGTTTTATTTTTATATTTTAAAAAAAGTCTTTCTTATTTTTGTTAAAAAAAAAGTTTTTTCATTTTTATATTTACAAAAGTTTTAATTTTATATTAAAAAAAGTTTTAATTTTTATTTTTAAAAACAATTTTAAATTATAAAATAAGATGCTAAGAAAATAAAAATATATAAAAAACAAAATAAAAAATAAAGAAAAAAAGAAAAAAAACAAATAAGGGGAGGGGGTTGGGCCGGTCATCACACCCGGACCCAACCCGGTTGATGGTTAAGCAAAAAAAACATTTAGGGTTCTGGGAACCCTAATGTTTCACGGCGCCGTTTCACTCTTCTTCTCCTCTCTCTCGCTTCTCTTCTCTCTCGCTGTGATCCTCTTATTTCCTGAAACAAAACATGAAAAATAAGAACATGTGAGTTAATGCATGGTGGTTTACATTTGTCTTTGGCCGATTGATGTAAAGCTGAGGCTCAGGGTTGATTGCCCGCCGTTTTTTAACGAACGGCGAAGGTGGTCTTCCTTCGTTCGGTGGCGCGGTTGTTGATGTTGGTTCGTCGGAGACGATGATGAGGGTGCTGATCCCTCTGAGTCTCGCGATTCTCGTTCGTTAGGGTTTCTGCGCTTTGAGTGTTCTTCGTTCTCTCTCTCTCACGGCTACCTCCCTAGGGTTTGTACGCGATCTTCTCTCTCTCACGGCTACGTTCCCCTCTTTTTGATGGTGAGATCGTTCCCCTCTTATACTCTTCTGACCCTCTCCTTTTTGGGCTTTTGATGTTGGATTTGCATTATTGCCTCAGGATTTCGTGGTGATTCGATTTGATTTGATTTTCGTAACCAGCATACTTTTGATTTGATTGAAAGTTTGATATGATTTTGTTTGGTTTTTTTTCAGATAATGATTGAACCATGTTCCCTCTTTTAGGGTTCGATTGGGATTTCGGTGAGATTGGATTTCATGAATCTGGTACTAATTGAACTCTGTTTCCTCTTTTAGGGTTCGATTGGTCTTTCTGATTTCCAGCTGATACGATTCTTCTGATTTGATTCGGAGCCTTCTATTTTCAGAACTCTGTGATTGGATATTACATGACCCTATTCGATTTGTTTGAAACTTTCCATATTTGATTGGCCTCGACTGAACTTCATCTTTTGGATTTCAAACTGGATGTCGTTTTTTGGTTTATCTGATGTGGTTTGTTTGGATTCATGCTTCGCAGATGCTTCTGATACAGGCAACTCTGTCATGTATCTGGATATCTGGTTCCATCTGATGCAATGTTCTTTGACCTCTGGTCTTTACTTTGGATACTGATGCGGACTAGATTATTTGATGATGATGACCTGCTTTCATTCAGTTTGGTTATCAGTTGGACTACACTTACTTTTCTTCTTTTTCTTCTTTCAGGACTGATGTTGTATTGATCTTTGCCGCCGAGAAGAGTACGCGGTAATGATGACGTTTGTCTGAACCATTTGGAACAGGATACTACAACCCTGACTTGTGTTTATATTTTTTGCTTCTGATTAAATTGGTGATGAGCCATGTGTTTGTGCACTTGTTTGTTTCATGAACTGAGTATGGTTTGATAACTTGTTTCGGTAACTTGTTTGTTGGGGCAATGATGTTCATAACTGAGCCCTTGTTTGGTGCTCTGTTTCTGATGTGCTTTGCACATTCGGGACCCCAACCTAAACATGATATATCGCTGCGATTTCTTGAACTCATCTTTGTTCCTTTTCTGGTATGGTTTCGCTATGATCTTGTGCTGTGATTCGGTGCTGTGATTTTGTGCTGGCGCTCACTTATGTGTTGCTTGCCATTGAAACTGGTTTGAATGGGGACTTGCCTTTAACTGATGTTGCTGAATCTTGTGATACCTTGTCCTATGTTATTTTGCCGCAGCTTGTTGTGTGTCTCATTTTTCTGTACATGGTTCAGAACTGATGCTGCTCATGAACTATTTAGGTTTTGAGTTCCAAATTCTGAATCTGACATTGATGCGTTTGTGGCTTTTCAGGTGTTGGAAACTTCGGAACCAAAGCGACTCAGACCTGCCGGCATCCGGGTCTGAGTCCAAACTTGCCCATGTTGCCTTATTCTCGTATCAGTTTGGAAATCCAATCGCGGCAAAACGAAACAGTCCCGCTTCTTTTATTACTTCTATCTCTCGGATGTCCCGTAATGATAAGAACAGGTGTTACCTGATCTGACGCCCACGGCGCGGATCGGTAACGGGGGTAGGACGCAGCTTCGGTTGTGCCACTCCCGGCACTCGATGATGACACTGTTCTGAGAGTGTCAAAAACAACTTTTAACATTTTTCTATATGGTTTGTTCTGTTTTGACGTGCAGGTTAGTCGGAGATTCTGCGGAGAAGCTTAGGGACAACATGAAGGCATTTAGGAACTTTTAGGATTTAGGATAGATACCTTAAGAATCACTGTAATTCCTTGTAACATTATTTCTGAAATGGGAAGTATTCTTCATTTCTTGTATGATGAGATTCTTTTATGAAATAAAATTCCCAAAATTTGAATTCATTTATATTTTATTCTTAGTTAAAAATATAAACATTTGTGAATAAATCCACAAGTATTTAAATTCATTAACACAGTCATAAAACATAAACACTCCCAAGTGATATTCTTATTTGTGGACTCGTCTCATTTGTAATCCTAATCTCATCATCTGATTAAAATCCCTTTTAAATGTTAACCAACCATTTCGTAACCAAATACGTATGTGCACCGTAATCACGACAATTTCAGCATCAACAACAAAACTAATCGTAATTAAATTCCCCTGACCAAACGCCGAGAGCCACAAACCAACAATACCCAATTATGACTGTGCCTTAATAACAGAACGGAAGCGCTTTGGAAATAAACCATGAGCGATGGAATGGATCTTAAATCCAGTTGTGCTTGACAAGTTTTAATACCGACCACATCAAATTGGCACCTTGATACAATCAGACCTGGGGATAAGTAAACGCCTCTAAAATAGTGTATCAAACGCCTCATAACTTAATAACAACCCGTCTTCAAGGAATTAGCAGAAGTTGTGTAAAATGACCAAAATACCCCTGGAACCAAATCTGCAAAACAAACACCTCCATGACTTGTTAGTGGTTAGCAAATGTACATATGAGATGCTATGCGAAATGCTTGACTAAATATAAGGGTAAAATTTGGGGTATTACAGGGGGGCAAGCTGCACAAGCCAACAAACAATACAGAAAAGCAAATAGCACCAACACCAGCTCTGACAGCAACAATCAAGCTCCTACAGTAAGCAGCACAAGCAGCAAAAGCTCTGACAGCTACAGTTGATCAGACATCAAAGGGTTGACAGTAACAACTTCTTCAAGCAAGACCCCATCTTCAATCTTCAACAATCTTCAAACTTCAAATAAGCTCCTATCTTGAAGCCCCATCTCCAAGAGAGAATCAATTAACAGATTAAGTTGAAATGTTAAGAAGCTTAGTGACAACCAAAGGAAGCCCATAAGCACTTAACATTATAAGAGACAGGTATCCTCAAAGTTCTACTTCTAAAGCATGTCAATCATCCCTCCAAAGGAGAGATGTGAATACTTTAAAAGGACTTTGTGTCATAGGAATGAATAGAGGCACAAGAAGCTCTCTATGTTTGAAAGAAGAAACAAGTCTATTCTAAAGCTCTTCCTACATATCCTAATCCCTAAGCCTCTGACAAGCACTCCAACAGATGAGAAATCTTCAACTCCAAGCTTCTTCAAGCCATCTAAAGCAACTTCATTTGATCCTCAAGACATCCAAGTAAAGCCCAAGCCAAAAGCACACCCAAAATAGCCCCACACAAATTGAATAAACCAAGCATCCAAGGGAGAAACCCACAATCACCACACAAGTTGCAAAAATCAAATAAAATGATAAAACTCATCATAAAATCCTAATTAAATTTCTAAGGGAACCTAAGCCTATACCCAATACCCCATATAAATCCCATAACCTAAATCAAACACTAAGTCCCCAAACTATGCTCTAAACTACAACTAGTTGTTTTGAAACCCTAATTCTAACACTCCTTATGTTCACCACTCAAACTAACCTAAATTTTATTCACAAAATTATGACAAAATTCCTAAGGGTACATGCTTCTCTAAGCTAATTAATCCAACAAGAATCAACTCAAAATTCCTCACCAATTGGTCACAAGAAAATCAGCAAGAACATGTAGCAAATATACAAAGTTAAAGAAAAGGATAAAATGGAAAAACTCAAATTAAATTGAAAAATGGATGAAAATGAGATTTCTTGATTTCATAAAATCACAAATATATCCAAGATCATGGAGGTATTTTAAAAATATTTTTTGGGTCAATATTGGATTTATTATGAATTTTAGAAATCAAATGGATTAAAAATAAAAGAAAATCAAATAAAAGAAATTAAGATGCTGAATTAAATGAGAGCCATTGGATCAATTGACTGGTAAATGCATCCAAGGCTTTAGAACATTTCCACGCGTGCATCCCAGTCACACGCTGACTGGGATTAGTGAAACAGTGCGTTTCAACTAATGGAGGGAGAGCTGAGTTCAAATTACAGCCACACGATCTGCTTACAAAGTCCATCTGAAGGACTGATCCAAGGGCCCAGACATTATCTTCCCCAAAGTTCAGGTCACCTGAGACTATTCTCAGGCGGTGGTCCACGGTGGAAACCACCATCTTGCCGGCGAGCCAACTTCAAAACCGCACCAATCTTTGCAACCATATACCCTATTCCACCTAGTTTTTCACCCTGATCATGAATATGACCTCCATTCTTACTGATTCTAGCCCTAACTCAAAACCCGATAGAAGTTGCAGAAGAATCACCCAATCTTGATCCACTCAATTCTGAAAATTAAAGATCCTAGCATGAACTACATTCTTCCCTGATCAATTCTCATCATTCAAATATGATTAATTCCTCAAGAACCACAAGTTATACTCCTCAACAAAAAATGCATCACCCTAGTTTTTGTCACTAAACCTCCATTTTTCCTACCAGAATCCACCCAAACACGTTCTACAACCTATCTACACCTCAAATTGTGATCAGTTTCATCTAATATAAGCTATAGAGTGAAAGTTGCATACCTGGTAAAAGAGGATGAACAGAGTGAGAATTCCATCAATTCGGCCTCCAATTTCTTCCAGAATCACTCAATAACACTTCCTTAAGCTTCTGAAACAAATGATTTGCCTTGAATCCTTACCAATCTTCAAACCCGATCTTTGTTGCAGATGAAGAAATTTCAATGGCTCCTTCTCGTTTCTGGCTCAATCCTTCCCAAAAAATCATCTGAATCCAATGCAATGCTTATATAGAATGTGTTGGAAACCTCTAGAACTTTCTGGAGCTAACAAAATGAGATTTTCAATTTCTCATTCTCCTCCAATTTCTCATATGTGCAGTCAGTGAATTGCTCTGCCACAGCTCTTGATTTTGCTTGAAATTCTCACCTCCTGATATTTAGAATTGAATGGCTATGATATCTCCCTGGTTTTTGATCCCATGGCCATGTATTGATGTGTTACTTCATTCTTAAGCAACAAAAGGAAAGTGCTTGAAAATGGACTCATTTGCAAAATGTAATATTCCCATCATTCTCAAAATACATTTTCTGATCAAATTGGTATGTAACATGGACTTGTTTGGACCTATATCTCAAAAAATCATTTTTTCCTCCTTTGAATCATTTGAAAAATCTCCCTTTTTAGGCCATTTTGGAGCACTTTATGAAATAAGCCAATCCAACTCACCATGACTTCATATCTGACCTAGAAAAATCATTTTAAGCATATCTCATGTTGAACAATTTTTCATTTGAGGAGTGGAAGATAGAGATTTGAACCCTTGGTTGAGAATGACCTATAATCATTAATACCCAAAATACCCCTGGATTGCCAAGATCATAACTTGAGTTCTATACATCCCCTTGAGGACTTCTAGTACTCTATGGAAAGCTAAGATCAAGATATACAACTCTTAGCTTGGCCAGGAATCCATTTGAAAACTCCTTGAAGGGCAAAAGTTGCTTGGAAGTCAAGTGACTTTCACAGATAAATTTCAGTGTCCTCTGATGACCTGTAACTTGCAAGAACCATAACTTGAGTTCTAAAAATCTTCTTGAATACTTATAGTACTCAAATTAAAGCTATTGAGAAGCTCTACAAGTTTCATGTTGGCCAAGAATCCATTTGAAACTTGAATTTTGACTTAGGTGGCTTGGAAGTCCAGTGCTATACAGGGGATTTTACCCTAGGAACCCTGTCTCAAACACCTTCAACCACTCTTGATTCTTTTGAATTTGATCTTGACTCATCCATACACATGCTTCAACATATCAATCCATGATTTCTATGACCTAGAGCTAGGTCTTGATGCCTTCTCTTTGCTCTCATTGACCTAGGGTTACCCAGATGAAACCCTACTTGCACACACCTCAACTCTGGCTCTTGAACTTGATATAATGACTTGTCTAAGCATCAATAAAGCCCTCTAAACA
This sequence comes from Lathyrus sativus, assembly GCA_963859935.3. Lineage (NCBI taxonomy): Eukaryota > Viridiplantae > Streptophyta > Magnoliopsida > Fabales > Fabaceae > Lathyrus > Lathyrus sativus. The sequence continues at coordinate 776,565,214 of OZ012735.1, forward strand.
TCCTATGAGCTTCATACACACTTCAAATTCACCATTCCATGCTTCATACCCCATTGATGACCTCCAATACACCTCAAGTTAGGAGAGAAATCCACTTGTTGACACTCAAATCTCCTCAAAGCTTCAACCCATTCCTTGATGACTTGGATGGTCTCTCAGGCTCAGATAACACCTCTAGATAGGCTTCTTCTTTTGATAGACACCTTGATCCCTTGTTGGAGGCATGCTATGCTATGATATGCAAATGATTAGACCATGTACATGATGTAACTATGCAAATGATAATGCAATTAAAACATAAACCAGGTGAAATAGGTTGGGCAAATTTTAGGGTGCAACAGGTAGCTTCTGGTTCGACAGGAATTAAGCATGAGGTCGAAGTATGTTCGCATGCTGCTAACAGAGTAATACGTGTTGTAGTCGGAGTTTGTTCTAACGTGCATTAGTCAATATTATTAGGGTTATTAGCATGTTGAATTGGGTTCTGCTTGTAACCTCAATTGTTTAAGTTAGCTTGTATCCTAAGTTAGCTTGTAATGAGTAATTGTTAAAAAGCCAATTAGGTTAGTGTGTTATTTTTCTTATAAATAGGATGTTAGTTTCTCAATCTTGGCATAAGGAAAAATAGGAAGATAAAATTCTAATTTCAAGAGAGAGAGGTTATTTTTTTATTCTTGTATACTTGTAATTTTGTTCTAAGAGTAAGGAAAGAATAGCAGTTTATAATCAATCTTTATTGTTCCTTGTTGTTTTACCTTGTTATCTTTGTTAACCCTAACCCTTGTGTTTCTTGATCATAAAGAAACCGTTTATATTTTGTTTCAAAACATCCGATATATATATATATATATATATATATATATATATATATATATATATATATATATATATATATATATATATATATATATATATATATATATATATATATATATATATATATATATATATATATATATATATATATATATATATATATATATATGTATATATATATATATGTGGTAGTAAAAGGTAATGCAAATAACTATACATATATGGTAGTGAAAGGTGGACATTTGTTTTTATTTTCCTATATGTTTTACATGTGTATCATTTAGATTTGCTTACGCTATTTACCTATCTACCTATCATTGTAGTCAATTGTTTATCAACTTGTGTTTTTTTTTCTTCTTTTAAACTGCTTGCAGCAATTAAAAAATATTTTGATTTTTGACTGTTTGTAGTAGATACTGTTGAAAAATATTTTATTTCTTTTAATTATATTTTTATTTTTATTTTATTTTTTTATTCTTTATTAAGGAGATAATTAAGTGTAATAATTGTATCTTCATTATATAAATCATCTTGAGGCTGAGGAATAAAGCACAACAACTTTTACCTATTTTCTTTAATATGGTATCAAGAACATTAGGTTAGAGTTTATTGTAAAGCTTTGCATAACTAGTGGCGTTTCCTCTCAATCCGCTTTTTTACTCGATCAACTTCACATACTCGTTTAGACCCCTATGACGAATAACAATAACATGTGGCCTTCCCCAGCACAAGCCTACATTAGATCCAACAATGGTGAACGACCGCAACCTAAGTCGGGCATTGGCCGCGGAAACGACAGTGGTTGCTGAGATGGCGTACGAGAGGAAATATCGGTGGTAAAAAACAATGGCAGTAATGACGGCGACAGTGGAAACAGGAAAAACATTATATTTGTCAGTAATGACAACACCAATGGAAACAAGAACAACTTTTTTTTTGTGATAGTTATTCTAACATAGGTGACAATGATCAAGAGAGTTCCTCATACTCCTTCAAGGTCAATAATGAATGGTCTCAAACCATTTGATTGGTATTGGATAGAAAAGGGAAGCTTAGGTTCTTAACAAGAGTAGTAGTTGAACTGGAAACAAGAGACCCTCGTTACAAACAATGGAAGTCTAAACAGTCCTTGATTATTGCATGGCTGGTAAGCTCTATGGAAACCATAATAGGTAAGTGTTGCACCCTAAAATTTGACCAACCGATTCTCCTATCTGACTCGTGGTTTAAATTCATATTCGCAAATCAGACGTATGATTTTTGTGCAGGCAGAGGACCTCAGGGTTACAGCTTGATTTTCGTCTATCAGATATGGCAGATCCGGTCTAGATCATCAGGGTTTTATTTTCGGGAAATTGTGCGCTCCTCGGTGATTTTTAGCTTGCATAGTAATTTTGGGGATATTCTGATGCCCGGGGTTCTCTATTCGATTCGATCTGGTCTCGTGCACTCTTTTACGGGGATCATTTGCATTTGTCTGCATTTTTAGGGTTTAATAGACTTTTGTGAATTTTAGATAGGCTTTATAGGTTTTTTCTGGAATTTAAATAGGGTTTTTGTATTTTTTAATAGTTTAAATCTCTTTTTAGAATTTTATAGAATTTTTAAATAGATTTTTAGAATTTTATATAGGTTTTTAAATAGATTTAATAGTTTTTAATCTTTTTTTAGAATATAAAAGAATTTAAATAGTTTTAATTGTTTTTAGATAATATAGAAAATAATATAGTTTTTCTTTTATTAATAATAGATTTTAATAGATATTAAATAATGGTAGAATTTTAATAGAAATTAGTAGAAATTTAGAGTCAATTAGATCTTAATCATTTTTAGATTTAATTAGGTTAATATAGAGTTTAATTAGGTTAATTGAATTCATTTAAATTTAAATAGGATTTTATTAGTTGTAGTTTAATAGAGGTTTAAATAGAGTTAATTAGAGTTTTAATCTTTCTAGATTTGATTAGGGTTTAATTTTTTGTTTAGAGTTTATTAGTTAATCATTAGATTAATTAGTTTTAATTAGACATTAATCAGTTTTTCAGTTTTTGGGTTTTTTAATTCATTTTCGTAGTGGGCTTTATCCCCAATTCGCAGGCCCATTGTGGTTTTTTGTCCATTCATTCAATCAATGCCAAAAAAGGCCCAAGTTCTTTCCAGCCATTTTCCAGCATTTTCCAGAGCATTCTAGAAGCGTCCAGAGCTTCTCAGCATTTAAATAGCTTCAGCCACGTGTTGCCAAGAGGTTGGCCCCACGCGTTTCACATTCATCACGACACCACACACTCAGAAACCCTCTCCTCACGCCACGTCTCACGTCCAGCTGGTCCCCACTCCCTCTCTCTCTGTGCATGCAAGCCACGCGTGGCACCTGCAAGCCTCCACAGAGACACCTGTCATCACCACACGCGACGCCGGAGAAGCCACCGGCCGGCATGCAAACTCCGTCCGGCCGCCCTTAACACCACCGTCCTCGCCGGAAACTGCAACAAAACCCAGAATTTCTCCTTTCTTCATCTTCCTCCTCCGTTCCCCTTCGTCTCCACCTCGCCGGAAAACCCATACTCACCGGAAACTTCATACGCCTTTTCCAAAACATCACCAAACATTCATCATCTGGAATTTCCGGGGACCTCCATCAACCAACGAACATCAACGATCTTCACAGAAGATCCTCATGGTTCATCCTCCCTCATCAAGATACTCTAAGATCTTCTGAAGATCTTCCTCAGAACATTTACGCCACTCAAAGGATCTTCAAGATCCATCTGCTTCAGAATCATGTCTTCGTCAGTTCTTGAAGTGTTCTTCCCAGATCTTCATAGAACTCATTGAGTTCTTCACGGTTTGCCCAGAAATCTTCAAGCAAGATCCTAACGCAGAAACTTCAACGAGCCTCCTCCTTCAACCTTCAAGAACTCGTACCAAGATTCTCCAGTTTGCATAACATATCGAGATCATCAAGCGCTTTTCAGAGAATCACGAGCGGTTCGTACTCCTCATCCAGGTACGTTTTCCTTTGATTCTTGGTTGAGCATAGTTTCTGATTGCTAGGACGTTTGGATTGGCTTGTTTCATCTAAATTTTAGTTTGAGCATGAAATTGAGTTGGAGTTTCGTTAAGGTTTGGATTAGGTTTAATGTCAGATTCTGTGAGGAGATTGAGTAAGGTTTGGGGGAGTTCAAAGAGGAGAATGGGTGAGGAAGACGAAGCAGACGACGGCTAGGGTTTAGGATTAGAAGGATGAACAGTAATCTGAGTTGGGGAGAAGGAATTAGGTTTTTGGTTATTAGGGTTAGTTGGATTAGGGTTAGGGTTTGGGCCAAGCCCAAACACGTCTTTACTGATGCAATCCCCTCATTTCACTCGTATACCCCTCCCTGCGTGAGAGCTGGGAATGAATTGATTTGGGCCTTAGGCCCTAATGCTATCCACACCCCCCTGGGCGTAAGCCCAATGGGAATTAACACTGAAAAAACTGCTAGTCTGCACCCCCCCCTGCGGTTTTTCTTTTATTTTCATTAGCAGATTTCTGACTCTCATGGGCCTACGCCCTTTGCTATGTACACCACCCCCAGCCTGGCCCGCTTAGGGAATAACTTAGAAACATTGCTTCCAGCACCCCCCTCCAATTTTATTCAAATTTTGTTTTCTTTTATTCTTTTTCATACTTTCTTGCATTATAAAATTCATAAGAAAATAAAAACAATTGACTTTTTAATTCTTCTTTTTTCTACCACTTTATAATAATGTCTAGAAAATTATATAAAAATAAAAATGCCATTTTATTTTTGCTTACTATTTTTTGTATATTTTCCATTTAATTGACTTTTTTAATATTCTTTAGTGCATGCATATTGTTAGAAAATTCATAAAAAATAGTAGGCTTAATCAAATAATTCCGTTCTTTTTTCTGTAGACTCGTAATTCAATGTAGAATTTTATAGCGCAAAAACATTAGCTTAATCATGCATTTTCATTTTAATTGCATTTTTTGTATTGTTTTGCTATTAAATAATTGGTCTATGGATATGTCTGTGTTGCTGATTTTAGTTCTTTCATCTGGTAATGAATTTGGTTCTGATGTTTTAGTATGTTGTCATAGAGCCATGTAGGTTTCCCATAGATTTTTGATAGATTTTTGTAGGATGTTCTGATAGGATTTGTCTGAGCTTGAGGATAGGAGAAGTCTTGATGACTTCTGACTTTGAAGTTCAACTGTGGTTGAACTTCAGAGATAGTTGCTTGAGGTTTGATGGCCTGTGGGTTCTTCCCAAAGATGGGAGCTGGTTGAAGTCCTGTTGGAGCTTGCAAGGATGCATTGGATTGTGGCTTAGTCTAGGAGCTTGTTCTCTGTTTGTGAGGTTCGAGATCCTGAAGTTTGAAGGGAGTTTATGGTACTTTCCTGAGGAAGGCACTATGAATGACTTTCATTCTTTCTTCTCACCTCTTTCTTAAGTATCCAATGATGTTGGAGCCAACTTGTGAGTTTAATTTCTCCTGAGGAGGAATGTAAACTGATCACATGTTGTTGAGCCACATGGGATACGATTCCTAAGTGGAAGCCCCCTAGTACTTTCCTGAGGAAGGTCCTATGGGTCTATTCACTTAGTTCCATTAGTTTATCTAGGATTTCTCAAGTATCCAGTGATGTTGGAGCCAACTTGTGAGTTTAATTCCTCCTGAGGAGGAATGTAAACTGATCACGGTTGTTGAGCCACATAGGATACGATTCCTAAGTGTCAGCCTCCTAGTACTTTCCTGAGGAAGGTCCTGTGGGTCTGTTCACTTAGTTCCCTTAGTGTATATAGGTTCTCTTGAATATCCAGTGATGCCGGAGCCTTCATGTGAGTTTAATTTCTCCTGAGGAGGAATGTAAACTGATCACAGTTGTCGAGCCGCATAGGATATGACTCCTGAGTAGTAACCTCCTGGTACTTTCCTGAGGAAGGCACTATGAGTTTGTCTGCTTAGCTCCCTTTCTTTGGAAAGCTTGTTCTGAAGCTTGGAGACTGGGATTGATTCCTTTTGCTTAGGATTTTGATTAGAGGTTTTGCTTAGATCTTTGCTTAAGGTGTTGCCTAGGGTTTTGTTTAGAGATAGATTAGGAGTTTGCTTCAGGTTTGTTAGGGGCCTTGCCCAGGAGTAGTTTCTTGTTTTGTAGATAGAGGCTTGTCAGGTTAGCTAGCCTTCTCTTTGTATTGTTTGACTTGTGTGATGTTATGTTGCATTAAGACTTAGGTATTCATCTAGATAGTTCTGAGTAGGTGCATCTTAGAAGTAGACTTTGTGTGCATGAGAAGTCGAGGTGGTCCTCCTTCTGCTTGTTTGTTATTGAGTGGCTTTGCTTGTTGGTATTTGGTAGAGCTGGGCTCCCTTGCCTTTGTGGTTTGCGGCCTTTGTGCCTTGTTTGTTTAGCCGTTGCATTCATGCATATTTTCAGTATTTCTTTACTTTGCAGTTTCTTGTTTGTAGTCCTGTTGCCATGATCCCTTAGGAGCTCTGACTTCTCCGCTGCGGAGTCGTTATGATAGACTTTAGGATGGTCAACCAGGCATGATAGCAGTAGGTAGGTTCCCTTTTTTTTCAGCTATAGTTTAGGGTGTCTTTTCCCTTTCCTTTCAGTAGGAGTTTTTGAGTAGCTTGATCCGTAGTTAGCCGAACTACAACTGCTCTGATTCTTCGTACCAGACGAGGATATGTAGGCATAGGATGCGATATCCTAGCGAGCACACTAATAACTAACCTTTGTTCTCTCGCGGCTGTGCGATCGAGACCTTCCTGCTGACGACTAATTGTTTCTCCCTTTCTCTTGCCCGAGTGCATTTGAGACCAGATCGTAGTTGTAGGTTCCCGAACCTTTAGGATCAGTTTGTTTCCTCACTGCTGTGTGAGAGTCCCCTGTTTACCCGTAGGTAGTCGAACTACGTTTGCTCTGATCTTCCATGCTGTGTGGAAGTACGTAGGCACAGGACGCGATGTCCTGGCGAGCAACCTTTCCCCCGTTTAGTCGTAGGAAGTCGAACTACGTTTACTCTGACTTTCCCATTGCACGAGGGAATACGTAGGCCCAGAACACCGTATGTTCTGTCGAGTCCTGTCCTTTTCTTTTCTTTTCAGACCGACCATTAGCGTAGATAGATAACACACCCTTTTCCTTATAAACACCAAGCGTGGATCCCATCGAGTACGATGGACGTGAGGGGTGCTAATACCTTCCTCCTGCGTAACCGACTCCCGAATCCAGGTTTTGGTTGCGATGACCATACCTTTTCCCGTCTTTGCGAGGTTTACTTCGAGCGTTTCCTTTCCCGCTCTGAGGGATAAATAACGCACGGTGGCGACTCTCCTGTCAAGCCGGCGCCGATTTTCGCAGTAGCGACAGCTGGCGACTCTGCTGGGGACTTATAGCATCTAGGGACTTTTCCCATCCTTTATGCTGGGACCGTTTCCCATCCCCTACGCGAGTCAATCCTAGCGCTTGGATGTTTATTTGTTGGGTGTTGTGCATATTGTGTTTTACTTTTCTGCACTTTACTTTTCTGTACCTTTACCTTTCCGCATTTATTTTCCAGCATTATATTATTATGATTATTGCTGTGGGCAAGGGATGTTACTGTGAGTGAAAGCCGGACCTGGGCTTGAGTACACACCTAGATATAGTTGCGGAGAAGTAGTAGACGAACCTGTCTGCTGAGCAGGCACAGTTCCCTACAAAAATCTGTGCTCAGACGAGATTCTTGCAGAGGTGCTCCTTTCCGGTCCTGAGGATCTGAGGGGAGTCCAGACGTGAGGATTGTCGACTCTGGGGACCGATCATTTGGAAGTCAGCTAAGTGAGGCCTCTTCATGATTTGATGATGCCACTCCTTCTGGGAATCGTATCGTCAGTCATGAAAGTCTGTGACGCTGATGACCGCATAGGATGCCGTACCTTTGTCCGTGGATTAGGTTTATCATACCTGTGAGAGGGACTGGGTTATTGCAGGAAAACTGGCCCTCAGAAACCATGATTCAGTAGTTATCAGATGGTGTTCTTGATTCATCTCCAGGTGTATTGTATGGGTCAGATGGGTTTCTTATCTGAGGGTGATTCTATTATCAGATGGTTTTCTCGTCAGATACAGAGGTTCAGATGGATTTCTTACCAGGAGATTGATATTTTGAGTATCAGATGATAGTTAGTGTCATGAGGTTCTGGTGCTCGTGTTGGTTTTCTGTTCTTGATCACAGAGATATTCCTCTTCAGGCTACAGCATAGCCCCTGTGTTCGCAGATTGCATTATTTATCATATTGCATCATTGCATTACCATCTGCATTCAACTAACGTGTGTGTATTGCAGGTACATATTTTCCCCTTCCAGTTCTGGTGTCTGTTCCCTAGCAAGACATGGAAGCCACAAAGAGAGTATTGCCCTACAAGTTTCCGTCTCCGGATATCAGTTTGTTGTTAGAATTGATTACTATTGCTAAGAAGAGGGTAATGGGTGACTTCAGAAAGAGATATGGGAGGATTCTGACCTACGTTTATCAGCCATCTGCCTACGAGACCAGCGGCATCTATACTCTGTTACAGTTCTATGATGCGGAGCTCAGGTGTTTTGTCTTTCCCGACTTTGTTTTGGCTCCTACCCTGGAGGAGTATTCTGCACTTCTGGATATACCGATCCGCGAACAGATGCCTTTCTATCGTACGGACGCTGAGCCTAATCTGGCTGAGCTTTCTGCCATCCTGTGCTTGAGAGAGTCTGAGCTGTCTGGGAAGATGATCAGAAGAGGAGACGTATGGGGATTTCCATTGGATGTCTTGGTAGAGAAGGCTCGGGAATATGCCCAGAAGGGTAGCTGGGGTGTTTTTGACGTCATCCTTGCTGTATGTGTGTATGGCATCGTGTTGTTCCCGAACATTCCTGATTTTGTTGATTCAGATGCCTTCTATATTTTGGTTGCGAAGAACCCAGTTCCTACTTTGCTGGGAGATATCCACCATTAAACTCACTACCAGAATGAAAAGCGGCGAGGAAGGAATGTGTCTTGTTGTGTACCTCTCCTATGCAGGTGGTTCACCAGTCATATGCCTAAGTCAGGCCCGTTTGTCACCTCTATTGATTCTCTAGGATGGCCCGAGCGTTTGATGGGATTGACTGCCGAGAATGTGGTATGGGTCAATGAAGAGGTATTCGGAGCTGAAGTCATACTCAAATGCGAAGGATTCCCGAATGTTCCGTTAATAGGAAGGAAAGGGTGTGTCAACTACAACCCTTCCTTATTGATCAGGCAATTTGGGTACGTACCTCAGGGAGCGCCAAAGCCCGAGGAGATACAGGAATCTCTGTATCTCACCGGGGCAATAGGGAAAGAAATGCTGACCAAGCTCGAGAAGGCATGGAAGAACTTGCACAAGAGAGGGAAGCCTTCAGGTAGCAGAGGGGATACTCGAGTCCCTGGCCCATATGTGGAATGGATTCGTGAGCGAGCTGTGAAGTTCCTTATGCCTTATCCAGCGGTTCAACCATTGCATCCTTCTCCGGTGGAGGAGCCTACCACTGTGGACATTCAGGTATTCAGGCAGCTGATGGCCGAGAAAGACGAGCTCGCAAAGGCTAAAGAGGCTTTAGAGCAGGAGAATGCCCAGCTTCGTCATGAAAAGATTGAAACATGATACTTTTCCAAGCAACAGGCCGAAACTCTGAAACATCTGAAGACTACGCTATTGGAATTGACTGAAACCAAGAAGCGTCTGGAGTTAGATGTCGACTCAGTTAGCAGTGTGCTGGCTACTAAGAAGCAAGAGCTGGAAAGGGCCTACACGAAGCTAGCCAAGTTCAGAGAACACTGGGATCTCACTATGACCAAGCGCAAAGAGCGGGAAGAAGAGCTGAAGACGCAGGTAGCTCAGTTAGAAGAACAGGTCAAAGTGAAGACTGAAGAGCTTGAAGAAGAAGCCTGCCGCCGATACGAGGCCTAGCGCAAGCTGACAGATGCCATGAAGAACTTGGAAGATTTCCAGCATAGAGCAGATGCCAAGAGACCCAAGCCTGGGGGTGGTGCCAATGATAAGGCTTGGGAAGACTTTGTCAGAGACATCCAGGGGACGGTCAGGAAGAGGGATCAGCTAATAGAAGGTTTGATTCATCGACCAGATCACGCAGAGACGAGGAAGATGGTCGAGGACTTCCGCAACCGTACCCGTACTTGATTTTTCTCTCTTGTATTCTGTTGTGTTGAGATCACCACCAGGCATGTTGGCTGGGATCCTCCTTATCATATCAGCTGTATGAAGCATAGTTATGTAACCTCTTGACAAGACAGTTATTCTAATGAATATATGAGGGTTTTTCCAAATATTGTCTTTATGGTTTATCTCGTCTTGCTACCACTGACACTGGAATTGGAGGGGAAATATCTCCAATGCACACATGCACATTAGCATTTTTTCTTGTATTTCTGTTTGCATAAATCATACTGCATAGCATTTCTCTAGCAGGTCAGAGCACTTATCCAGCCTTTGTTTTCACCAGAGAGTGATTCTCGGGGAATTGTCTGAGGCAGAAGTGGAGTGTTGAAGACGACCAAGGGGCTGAAGCAGAGTTGAGCAGAATCGGGCAGTGTAGTCCGTTACAGGTAATCGGTAGCTATGTCTGAAGGCAATTTCCAGGTTCCTAACGCCTTGACAAGATTTACTATGGCGTCCAACCATCAGTATGATCCTATGGAAGGCTTCCCGCCAGCAAACAATCTTACTGCAGACCAAGTTGTGCAGCCTACTGTCCAGAACCAAGATCGACATGAGCAGTTCGTTGCCCGAAATGAACGTTATCCTCCTGTTAACAATCAAGGTGTTGCTTTCCCTGTGACGAATTATCGGAGAGATATTCCAATGGCTGGGATGGTGGCTCTTGAAAACGATAGAAGGCTCCGAGCATTGGAAGAAGGTATAAAAGCCTTAGAAGCGAAAGATGCCGTTAACCTGGATGCTGTAGCCATGTGTTTGGTTCCTGACCTGGTGTTGCCGTACAAGTTCAAAATGCCGGAATTCGAAAAGTACACGGGAGATAGTTGTCCGAAGCTGCATTTGATGATGTTCTGTCGAAGGATGACTTCGTTTGTGCGAAATGACCAACTAATGATCCATTGCTTCCAGTATAGCCTGACTGGGGCATCCCTGAGATGGTATGTGCAATTAGAGAGTAATCAGATTCGATCCTGGGTAGATTTAGCCAGAGCTTTCATGAAGCAGTACGATTACAACCTGTATTTGACTCCTAGTCTCGTAGATCTGCAAGAATTATCTCAGGCGGAGAATGAATCATTCAGAGGGTATTTGCGAAGATGGAAAGAATTAGCTGCTAGTGTTCAACCACCGCTTCCGGAAAGGGAATTGGTTGACATCTTCTTGGGTACTCTGAAAGGCCATTATTTTGACAAATTGTTCAGTTGCACAAACTTTGTGGGCCTGATGAGACTGGGAGAGATTGTTGAGAGAGGACTCAGGAGTGGAAAGTTTCGAGATGTTCCTTACGTCCCAGTTGATAAGATTGAGTCAGTTGTCAGTTCTCAAGAAGAGTGGGAAGGAGATGACGTCATCTCAGAATCTCTAGCATCTCAGGATCAGTTTTCAGACACTTCAAGTCAACGATCATTCTATCGTCGAGCGCGTCAGCACGCCCCACGAAGACCAAGGAAACCTGAAAGGCAGTTTACTCAGCTACCGGTGTCGTACAGTCAGTTGTTTCCAGATCTGGTCAGAAGTGGATTGATAGTGCCGAAAGAGACTAAGCCGGTGATTCCACCATATCCTCCAGGTTTTGATGCCAGCGCCCGCTGTGAGTACCATGTTGGGGCGCAGGGGCATTCAACAAATGATTGTAAGGTGCTTAGAAGCCAGGTTCAGGATCTGTTAGACTCTAGCCGTATTTGCATCACGCCTCAGGGTTTTGTTCAGATTAATGATTTTCCAACATCCAGTTGTGTGGGTTCGTCAGTTAATGTCATGGAAGACTCCACAGGAAGTGTGTGCTCTGAAGATTGTCAATCAGAGAGTTCAGTTGTGTGGGAGAAGTTTCTAGAGGTTTTTGCGCCGGGTGTCGCATCTGTTTTCTCAGCTTAATCCGTTTAGCTTTTGTGCACTAGTGTCTGCCGACCACCACCAGGATTGTTGGCTGGGGTCATTGTATTCATATTCATTTGTGCTTACGTGCTACTTTTGTTGGTTATACATGTGTGGGAGATGTTTGTCTGTGTGCTGATAGCTTAAGTTTCTCTTTGTCTCATTATGAATATGTGTTTGCCTTCTGCGTTGCATTATTGTTTAAACAGGTACGTCAGAACCGTGGGTCTCATTTCCTCATTGCTCCAGTTTGTTGCAGGAATTCCTTCAGAGATATGGAACAGAATCAGTTTGAATTGATTGAAGTCCAAAGCCAGCTGGGGCAGATGACGAGAGACATGCAAGAGATGCGTTTGGAGCAGAAGATTCTCAAAGAGGAGAACAGTCAGCTGAAGACCCAAATGAGCTTGATCATGGAGGTAGTCAAGAACGTGCTTAGGAAAGAGGACGATCAACTATTCAAAGCCGCAATGAAGAAGCTCGCGCCACCCGTGCATGTGGAACCTGAGCAGCAGCAACAGAAGATACATCCGGCTCCACGGAGGATCCAGGAAGGGAAGCCAAAGAGAATATTTGAGGCGCCGCCTATAACATATGCTGAGCTCTTGCAGGCTTTATTGAGGTTTAATCTGGTTGAGAAGAGAACGTTGGAACCACCAACGAGAGTGCTTCCTCAGGGGTACGATGCCAGCAAGCAATGTGAATTTCATTCTGGGGCATTCGGACACGACATCGAGGGTTGTCACGCTTTTAAGCATAATGTTTAAGACCTGATTGACTCGCACGATATTGAATTCACGCCGAGCGGCGTAGCTGTGCGTATTGCTCCTGTCTCAGTTGATGCTAAGATGACAGATGTTTCTAAAGCTGCAGTGGGTCAGAAGCGTATCCTGGACTCCATGGTGTCAGAATCTCCAGGCCCACAACTATTGCCTATTCCTGGGGCAGATCTGAGAAAGAAAATGGCTAAGCATAAGGAGGGCGTTAATCAATACATTGAAGGTCAAGAAACCGATGTTGCATTTGATACGAAGGGTGTTCAAGAGTCAACCCGATACCAGCAGCAGCAGCCTCAGCAGCAGAACCAGCAGGGGTACAAAAGATATCAGAATCGGGGTCCTCTGGCAAGCCGTCATTTTGATACTCCACCTATGTCATATGCACAGCTTCTGCAAACGTTGCTTCAGCTCCAATTGGTTCATAAGAGGACAATGGCTCCCTTAACAGGGGCACCACCACCGGGGTATGATGCCAATGCTACTTGTGAGTTCCATACTGGGGCACCAGGCCATACGGTTGAGAATTGTAAAGCTTTTAAGCACAAAGTGCAGGATCTACTTGATAGTGCAGCAATCAGCTTCGGGCAGAAAGGTCCCCAAATCATCTGATTGAAGGAGGAAGGGCTCTATAATTTGGTTGTGTCGTTGCAAGCGGATCAGGACAACATCGAATTGTCTCTAATAAGGATAGCTGGTTCAGCAGCGGGACAGATGTGAAAGCCCGGCTCTCGGAAGCTAGCATATCTTCTTTGTTTTAGCTTGTCATTTCTTTACATTTGTAGTTGCTTTCCTGTTTGAATTTGTAATCTTGTTTGTAAAACTGGTTGTTTTCATTCAATTGATGATAATGAAATAAATATGCATGTTTTGATTAAATCCATTCGTGTTCACTAACTGTTTTTACAAATGTCCAACGCTTGGTTAAGAAGAATTTGGGGAGGATGACGAAAATGGCCGACATGCAACTACCGATATTGTATGCTTTTGAAATAAAACATGTTGATGATGTACAGGCATTGCTTCAAATCCCTAAACACCGGAGATATAAGGAAGATAATCCCTTGTTAACCCCTTTGAGCCTTGTAGTAAGAGTTTCTTTCTGTGAATGAAAAACCCTCAATCTTTACCCGGGGCAGGGTAGGTGTTAGCTAATTTGACCGAGCGTCCAAATGGCAAAACGAGTGTCCGTTCGAGGATCAATCACACCTCTAGAGGTCGTGCCTAAAAGACCACAATGGTTCAATCAAGAGTGGGGCAGTCACATCACTCCCCAAAGAGTCAGACAACCAGTGTCACACGACTTGTTCGAAAGAAAAAAGAAAAAAAGAAGAATCAAAAGCCTGCTAAGTCAAGAAAACTTCAAAACAAATGACTTAGGCAAAAATGAGGGCATCCCGCTGGACTTAAAAAAATCAAAAGAAACTCAAAAGGAGTCAGTCCAGGCAAAAGTTAGGGATATGAAAAGGAAAAGATGAAAAGGATCAAAAGAAAAATCCTCGATAGAAATACGAGTCGTGTGACCTCAAGTGTCAAAGACGAAAGAGTGAATGGCTGTCACTCCCAATGATCATAATTTCTCGAACTATCACTCCTATCTTTCAGCCTCCGAGAGGTGAGCGCTAAGGTCGAATTAGCTGAACGTAGGATGGGAGAACATCAAGGAGAATGGGTGGGTTAAAATAAACTTTGAGCATTTATCCTTTCTTTCAAAACCGTGAACCTGACCGCGTTACAACCTCCAAAAGTCCTAATTGAAGCAGGTTGTTTCGAAAGCATACTCCGGTAAAGGTCGCGTCGATTCTGACTCTTAAAAGGGTTCCTCTCACCATGTTGGTACTAATGTTGATAAATGTTTTGTGCATTATATGCCATAAACTGTTTTTTCCTCTTCCCAGTGAACAGATTGGATGTCAAAGTTGTCATATGTGTTGCATTAGTATATCTTTTACGCGGAACAACTTGTTTTACTTGCGAGTAAGCGCTTGACAGCAGAAAAGCTTCCTACAGTGGAAAGTATGGTCAAGATAGAATGCAGAGCGCCCGAATGTTCCGAGAGCAGGGGCAAGCTATTATCGTAGTCCCCAGTCAGGTCAGCCTTTCGAGGTCAGTTATCCTGGGGCAATCAGGTTGAGATCCGGCGAATACGGCGTAGTCAAGGGCACTACTCTGAATCAGATAATCGGGGGCAAGGTCATTGCAGTCAGGGGCAGACCATCTTAAGCACGCAGAAGTTATTCAAGGGGCATTCGATGTGAAGCATCTCCCCGAAGTTCAGAACGCCGGGGCATGTCATATCAGACCATCAAGGAACAGATTTGCAGATTTCCTTTCGAGGACTATCCCCACAGAGGTCCTGCAGGCTGAGGCATATCATGAGCGAAAGGTTGGCTCTTCTCCGTATCAGCAGGGTCATTCAGAGTTGTTCGAACAGATTCAGTCGATTTTTGAGATCGAGACGAATGCGGGAAATCGTGTCACTATCCCTTCGCTCTTCACTAAAAGGCTGTGTATTCAGGAAGAATATTTTCCAGCGTCAGTCGTACCTGACCCAACAAGATAGCTTAAGAGCTCAAATCCATGTTTGCGATTACTGTGAAGCCCATCCGTGTTGGCGCATCAGTTTCCAGATCCGAGCTTCATCAGCACGCGGGAGGACTCCGTCCATTTTCTCCAGCAAAGTCCAAGTCGTCGTTGGTACAGGTGGGCTATCCCCAGAGAAGTCCAATCATACTTGGCACATATGCTATTTCACAGCGGAGTTATGTTCCCCAGCAGAGTATTACTGCGTCAAGGGTGTGCGGTTAAGTTCCCAATATCTCCAGCAGAGTTGATTTCACTCTCCCAGCATTTATTTTGCTGGGATAATCCTGTGATATCCGGGTCTACCCCCAGCGGAGTTGGCCTCGTCTTCAGCATTTATTTTGCCGAAGTGGTTTTCTGTACCCAGCTTTCTCCGGCAGCTCGAGCCTGCATTAGCATATTGCATGCATTATCATATTTGCATCATACCTGCATGACATTTTCAGAATGCGTAGCATTTCCATCCTGAATGGAGCATTACGCCATAGAAAAATTCAAACATACGCATATGCATAAGAAGCATAAGTCAGATTTTCTATCAGCCTCATATGGCGTGTGAATTACGCTGTGATCAGTTCAGGGGCATTTATCCAACAGCCGCGTTCAGACAGTTCAGCAGATTATTTGTATCTCAGATCATACAATAGTTATGCTTTGATCAATCAGTCATCTGGTATCGGCAGACGTTTCTTCCTGTCAATTCATATTGGCGATGTGTTCCTCCAATAAATGGGTTTCTCCGTCTATCATTAGACGTCTTGAGTACGAATGTGGTTTTCTTTCCGTCTATCCTTAGACGATGTGAAGTTGCGGGTGATCGCAGTAGGGATTCAAGAAGGGGTTTCCCCAGGATATGCTTTTCTTCCCGTCTACCAGTAGACGATGTGAAGTTTCAAGTGATTTTTCAGCGGGTTTTCTTATTGTCAGATCATACAGATGGGGTGTTTCCCCAGCGAGTCTTCTCCGGCTATCTTTGATTGTTGAGAGGTTTCAAAACGATAGTTCGGATAGCGGTTTTCTTCCTGTGTACTGGATGGGACGACGTTTCAAGAGGGTTTTTGAAAGGTGGTTTTCTTCCCGTCGGTCCATACTGACGATGTGGCCCCTTCAAGGATATTTTTCTTTCCATCAATTCCCGCAGACAGAAGGATTCTGAAATTCGAGGGATGGTGTTGAATTGCGTAATGGTGTCTTTCCGTCTATCATTAGACGATGTGAGTATGCGATCAGGCTTTGTTCCCGTCTATCCTTAGACGATGTGAATTGATTTGTTTCATCAATCAGGATGATACCGTCTACCCTTAGACGATGTGAATATCGATTTGTGTCATCAATCAGGATGATACCGTCTACCCTTAGACGATGTGAATATCGATTTGTGTCATCAATCAGGATGATCCCGTCTATCCTTAGACGATGCGAATATGGAGATTAATGGTGTCTTTCCGTCTACCCTTAGACGATGCAAGTACGGAGATTATTTCTTTCCGTCTATCCTTAGACGATGTGAGTATGCGATCAGGCTTTGTTCCCGTCTATCCTTAGACGATGAGAATTGATTTGTTCATCAATCAGGATGATTCCGTCTATCCTTAGACGACGTGAATTTGGAGATTATTTCTTCCCGTCTGTCAGTAGACGATGTGAATTTGGAGATTATGGTGTCTTCCCGTCCATCGTTGGACGATGTGAGTATATTTCTTCCCGTCTGTCAGTAGACGATGTGAATTTGGAGATTATGGTGTCTTCCCGTTCATCGTTGGACGATGTGAGTATATGTCTCTTCCTGTCTATCAGTAGGCAATGTGAAAGGATCAGGTGTTTTGTTGCAACCCTCAGGGTTTGTTACATGGGGTATCACAAGTAATGGGTATTCAAATCAGGAGTTCTTTACCAGATGATTGATCAGTTTGTTGCCGTAATGACTGGACTCGGTTTTCAGGACTTTATTCCCCAAGCAGTTCACAGTATATGCTCGCGGTTGGCAAATTTTCAGGTTTTATTTGTATTCAACCGTCTCGCACCTCCGAATGTTTGAAGGCTGGGCGCTCTTCAAACCCTTCAGGTCCAAGTCGCTTGAATAGGGGCAACTGTTGCACCCTAAAATTTGACCAACCGATTCTCCTATCTGACTCGTGGTTTAAATTCATATTCGCAAATCAGACGTATGATTTTTGTGCAGGCAGAGGACCTCAGGGTTACAGCTTGATTTTCGTCTATCAGATATGGCAGATCCGGTCTAGATCATCAGGGTTTTATTTTCGGGAAATTGTGCGCTCCTCGGTGATTTTTAGCTTGCATAGTAATTTTGGGGATATTCTGATGCCCGGGGTTCTCTATTCGATTCGATCTGGTCTCGTGCACTCTTTTACGGGGATCATTTGCATTTGTCTGCATTTTTAGGGTTTAATAGACTTTTGTGAATTTTAGATAGGCTTTATAGGTTTTTTCTGGAATTTAAATAGGGTTTTTGTATTTTTTAATAGTTTAAATCTCTTTTTAGAATTTTATAGAATTTTTAAATAGATTTTTAGAATTTTATATAGGTTTTTAAATAGATTTAATAGTTTTTAATCTTTTTTTAGAATATAAAAGAATTTAAATAGTTTTAATTGTTTTTAGATAATATAGAAAATAATATAGTTTTTCTTTTATTAATAATAGATTTTAATAGATATTAAATAATGGTAGAATTTTAATAGAAATTAGTAGAAATTTAGAGTCAATTAGATCTTAATCATTTTTAGATTTAATTAGGTTAATATAGAGTTTAATTAGGTTAATTGAATTCATTTAAATTTAAATAGAATTTTATTAGTTGTAGTTTAATAGAGGTTTAAATAGAGTTAATTAGAGTTTTAATCTTTCTAGATTTGATTAGGGTTTAATTTTTTGTTTAGAGTTTATTAGTTAATCATTAGATTAATTAGTTTTAATTAGACATTAATCAGTTTTTCAGTTTTTGGGTTTTTTAATTCATTTTCGTAGTGGGCTTTATCCCCAATTCGCAGGCCCATTGTGGTTTTTTGTCCATTCATTCAATCAATGCCAAAAAAGGCCCAAGTTCTTTCCAGCCATTTTCCAGCATTTTCCAGAGCATTCTAGAAGCGTCCAGAGCTTCTCAGCATTTAAATAGCTTCAGCCACGTGTTGCCAAGAGGTTGGCCCCACGCGTTTCACATTCATCACGACACCACACACTCAGAAACCCTCTCCTCACGCCACGTCTCACGTCCAGCTGGTCCCCACTCCCTCTCTCTCTGTGCATGCAAGCCACGCGTGGCACCTGCAAGCCTCCACAGAGACACCTGTCATCACCACACGCGACGCCGGAGAAGCCACCGGCCGGCATGCAAACTCCGTCCGGCCGCCCTTAACACCACCGTCCTCGCCGGAAACTGCAACAAAACCCAGAATTTCTCCTTTCTTCATCTTCCTCCTCCGTTCCCCTTCGTCTCCACCTCGCCGGAAAACCCATACTCACCGGAAACTTCATACGCCTTTTCCAGAACATCACCAAACATTCATCATCTGGAATTTCCGGGGACCTCCATCAACCAACGAACATCAACGATCTTCACAGAAGATCCTCATGGTTCATCCTCCCTCATCAAGATACTCTAAGATCTTCTGAAGATCTTCCTCAGAACATTTACGCCACTCAAAGGATCTTCAAGATCCATCTGCTTCAGAATCATGTCTTCGTCAGTTCTTGAAGTGTTCTTCCCAGATCTTCATAGAACTCATTGAGTTCTTCACGGTTTGCCCAGAAATCTTCAAGCAAGATCCTAACGCAGAAACTTCAACGAGCCTCCTCCTTCAACCTTCAAGAACTCGTACCAAGATTCTCCAGTTTGCGTAACATATCGAGATCATCAAGCGCTTTTCAGAGAATCACGAGCGGTTCGTACTCCTCATCCAGGTACGTTTTCCTTTGATTCTTGGTTGAGCATAGTTTCTGATTGCTAGGACGTTTGGATTGGCTTGTTTCATCTAAATTTTAGTTTGAGCATGAAATTGAGTTGGAGTTTCGTTAAGGTTTGGATTAGGTTTAATGTCAGATTCTGTGAGGAGATTGAGTAAGGTTTGGGGGAGTTCAAAGAGGAGAATGGGTGAGGAAGACGAAGCAGACGACGGCTAGGGTTTAGGATTAGAAGGATGAACAGTAATCTGAGTTGGGGAGAAGGAATTAGGTTTTTGGTTATTAGGGTTAGTTGGATTAGGGTTAGGGTTTGGGCCAAGCCCAAACACGTCTTTACTGATGCAATCCCCTCATTTCACTCGTATACCCCTCCCTGCGTGAGAGCTGGGAATGAATTGATTTGGGCCTTAGGCCCTAATGCTATCCACACCCCCCTGGGCGTAAGCCCAATGGGAATTAACACTGAAAAAACTGCTAGTCTGCACCCCCCCCCCCTGCGGTTTTTCTTTTATTTTCATTAGCAGATTTCTGACTCTCATGGGCCTACGCCCTTTGCTATGTACACCACCCCCAGCCTGGCCCGCTTAGGGAATAACTTAGAAACATTGCTTCCAGCACCCCCCTCCAATTTTATTCAAATTTTGTTTTCTTTTATTCTTTTTCATACTTTCTTGCATTATAAAATTCATAAGAAAATAAAAACAATTGACTTTTTAATTCTTCTTTTTTCTACCACTTTATAATAATGTCTAGAAAATTATATAAAAATAAAAATGCCATTTTATTTTTGCTTACTATTTTTTGTATATTTTCCATTTAATTGACTTTTTTAATATTCTTTAGTGCATGCATATTGTTAGAAAATTCATAAAAAATAGTAGGCTTAATCAAATAATTCCGTTCTTTTTTCTGTAGACTCGTAATTCAATGTAGAATTTTATAGCGCAAAAACATTAGCTTAATCATGCATTTTCATTTTAATTGCATTTTTTGTATTGTTTTGCTATTAAATAATTGGTCTGTGGATATGTCTGTGTTGCTGATTTTAGTTCTTTCATCTGGTAATGAATTTGGTTCTGATGTTTTAGTATGTTGTCATAGAGCCATGTAGGTTTCCCATAGATTTTTGATAGATTTTTGTAGGATGTTCTGATAGGATTTGTCTGAGCTTGAGGATAGGAGAAGTCTTGATGACTTCTGACTTTGAAGTTCAACTGTGGTTGAACTTCAGAGATAGTTGCTTGAGGTTTGATGGCCTGTGGGTTCTTCCCAAAGATGGGAGCTGGTTGAAGTCCTGTTGGAGCTTGCAAGGATGCATTGGATTGTGGCTTAGTCTAGGAGCTTGTTCTCTGTTTGTGAGGTTCGAGATCCTGAAGTTTGAAGGGAGTTTATGGTACTTTCCTGAGGAAGGCACTATGAATGACTTTCATTCTTTCTTCTCACCTCTTTCTTAAGTATCCAATGATGTTGGAGCCAACTTGTGAGTTTAATTTCTCCTGAGGAGGAATGTAAACTGATCACATGTTGTTGAGCCACATGGGATACGATTCCTAAGTGGAAGCCCCCTAGTACTTTCCTGAGGAAGGTCCTATGGGTCTATTCACTTAGTTCCATTAGTTTATCTAGGATTTCTCAAGTATCCAGTGATGTTGGAGCCAACTTGTGAGTTTAATTCCTCCTGAGGAGGAATGTAAACTGATCACGGTTGTTGAGCCACATAGGATACGATTCCTAAGTGTCAGCCTCCTAGTACTTTCCTGAGGAAGGTCCTGTGGGTCTGTTCACTTAGTTCCCTTAGTGTATATAGGTTCTCTTGAATATCCAGTGATGCCGGAGCCTTCATGTGAGTTTAATTTCTCCTGAGGAGGAATGTAAACTGATCACAGTTGTCGAGCCGCATAGGATATGACTCCTGAGTAGTAACCTCCTGGTACTTTCCTGAGGAAGGCACTATGAGTTTGTCTGCTTAGCTCCCTTTCTTTGGAAAGCTTGTTCTGAAGCTTGGAGACTGGGATTGATTCCTTTTGCTTAGGATTTTGATTAGAGGTTTTGCTTAGATCTTTGCTTAAGGTGTTGCCTAGGGTTTTGTTTAGAGATAGATTAGGAGTTTGCTTCAGGTTTGTTAGGGGCCTTGCCCAGGAGTAGTTTCTTGTTTTGTAGATAGAGGCTTGTCAGGTTAGCTAGCCTTCTCTTTGTATTGTTTGACTTGTGTGATGTTATGTTGCATTAAGACTTAGGTATTCATCTAGATAGTTCTGAGTAGGTGCATCTTAGAAGTAGACTTTGTGTGCATGAGAAGTCGAGGTGGTCCTCCTTCTGCTTGTTTGTTATTGAGTGGCTTTGCTTGTTGGTATTTGGTAGAGCTGGGCTCCCTTGCCTTTGTGGTTTGCGGCCTTTGTGCCTTGTTTGTTTAGCCGTTGCATTCATGCATATTTTCAGTATTTCTTTACTTTGCAGTTTCTTGTTTGTAGTCCTGTTGCCATGATCCCTTAGGAGCTCTGACTTCTCCGCTGCGGAGTCGTTATGATAGACTTTAGGATGGTCAACCAGGCATGATAGCAGTAGGTAGGTTCCCTTTTTTTTCAGCTATAGTTTAGGGTGTCTTTTCCCTTTCCTTTCAGTAGGAGTTTTTGAGTAGCTTGATCCGTAGTTAGCCGAACTACAGCTGCTCTGATTCTTCGTACCAGACGAGGATATGTAGGCATAGGATGCGATATCCTAGCGAGCACACTAATAACTAACCTTTGTTCTCTCGCGGCTGTGCGATCGAGACCTTCCCGCTGACGACTAATTGTTTCTCCCTTTCTCTTGCCCGAGTGCATTTGAGACCAGATCGTAGTTGTAGGTTCCCGAACCTTTAGGATCAGTTTGTTTCCTCACTGCTGTGTGAGAGTCCCCTGTTTACCCGTAGGTAGTCGAACTACGTTTGCTCTGATCTTCCATGTTGTGTGGAAGTACGTAGGCACAGGACGC
Source organism: Lathyrus sativus (assembly GCA_963859935.3). NCBI lineage: Eukaryota > Viridiplantae > Streptophyta > Magnoliopsida > Fabales > Fabaceae > Lathyrus > Lathyrus sativus. The sequence goes on from OZ012735.1 coordinate 776,587,393, forward strand.
GATGTCCTGGCGAGCAACCTTTCCCCCGTTTAGTCGTAGGAAGTCGAACTACGTTGACTCTGACTTTCCCATTGCACGAGGGAATACGTAGGCCCAGAACACCGTATGCTCTGTCGAGTCCTGTCCTTTTCTTTTCTTTTCAGACCGACCATTAGCGTAGATAGATAACACACCCTTTTCCTTATAAACACCAAGCGTGGATCCCATCGAGTACGATGGACGTGAGGGGTGCTAATACCTTCCCCCTGCGTAACCGACTCCCGAATCCAGGTTTTGGTTGCGATGACCATACCTTTTCCCGTCTTTGCGAGGTTTACTTCGAGCGTTTCCTTTCCCGCTTTGAGGGATAAATAACGCACGGTGGCGACTCTCCTGTCAAGCCGGCGCCGATTTTCGCAGTAGCGACAGTAAGCCTTACATGTTTTTACCTTCTACAAAGGACGTGCGGGAAGTTGTTAAGGAAACATACTCTGATATTCAACACTCCTCCCAATTTTTTTGTTTAAAATCAAATTTATGGCATGCAAAATAAGGTGACATGAGTGTAACTAATGTTTACAATGAGTCATTGACTCTGTGGCAAGAGTTGAATCTCTATTATAATGACAATTAGAGGTGTATAGAAGACAACATTCTATTTCTCAAGAGGTATGAAAATGATTGTGTATGCATGTTTTCGATGGGCTCAATAAAGACCTTAATGTGGTAAGAGGTAAAGTTTTAGGAAAAATACCATTGCTAAATCTTCGTGAAACTTTTGCATAAATAGGAAGGGAGGAGGCACGGAAAGGAATTATGATGGGCAAGATACCACAAAGCTCTGAATCTGAAGGCTCAGCTTTGGCTACTAGGAACCTTGATGAGGGAAAAAGGTCAAACAAAGTTCCTTAGTGTGATGACTGCAAGTGTGAATGGCATACGTGTGAAACTTGTTGGAAGTTCAAAGGAAAACCTCCTAACTGGAAGAAGAAAGGTGGTCGTACATTTCAGGCTAATAATTCGGATCAAGGGCAATAATCCCTTCCGAGTCAGCTTCCACTTACTACGAAGCAACTAGACATATTGTACAAACTCCTCGAGTCTCCAACTCCTTCTTGCTCTATAAAAATAAAAGGTAATTATGAAATTCTTAGTTTCAGACCCAGTCATACTTGGATAGTAGATTTAGGTGCCTCTGACCACATGACAGATGAATCTACTTTGTTCTCTTCATATAGTCCATGTGCAGGTAATCAAAAATAAAAATCATAGATGGCTCTTTTCAACTATTGTAGGTAAAGTGTCAGTTGTGTTGTCTCAAATGTTAACTCTTAACAATGTCCTTCATGGTTCACAATAAGAACTCTTCTTTGTTTAAATGTGAAGCATATGAGTTTGAAAAGCATCACTGCTCCCAATTTTCAATACAACGTTATAAACCATCAAAACTTTTTTCTATTATTCACAGTGATGTTTGGGGCCATAACCGTACAAGTACACACTCTCTCAAAAAATGTTTATCACATTTATAGATGATCATACAATAGTATGTTGGGTGTACTTGTTAAAGAGGAAAACAAATGTTTGTCAGACAGTAAATAATTTTTTACAATGATGCAAATCCAATTTCAAACAAATATTTAAGTCTTTATAGTGATAATGGCAAAGAATATTTTAACACTATCCTGGATGATTTTTTTCTAAAAATTGGGGTTGTACATCAAATTTTATGTTCTAATACTCATTAACAAAATAGAGTTGTTGAAAGGAAAAATAAACATTTATTGGAGGTTGGTAGAGCTCTACTTTTTTTTTTTTTAATAAAGTACCAAACTATTTTACAGGGCGAAGTTATTTTAGAAGTTGCATATTTAATTAACATAATGCCATAAAAAATTCTCAATTTTTAAACTCTAATTAATGTCTTCAAAGAATGTTTTCTTAGTACTCATGTTTTAATCGATTTGACATTAAAAATCTTTGGTTGCACTGCCTTTATTCATGAACATAAAAATGTTGTAAAACTTGAGTCACATGCTATAAAATTCGTCTTTATTGGATACTCCCCAATACAAAGAGGACATAAATGTTTTGATCCAAAAAACAAGAAAATGTTTGTCGCTATGGACGTTACATTCTTTGAAAATAAATCTTTTTTAATGACACTTATCTTTAATCTTTGATTGTACCACATAACTCTGAGATTTTTTACATTTTCACCAACAGAAAATGACCATGATTCTTTATCTGATCCTACTTCTGTTATGAGTAAGGAACTTTGTGAATGTGAGCCTAAATTTTATCGTGTAGAAAACAATGAGAATCTTGAAAATGATGATAATGATGATCTAATTGAAATGTCACAAAATAACGAGTCACTTCAAGAAAACAAATTTGAATTAAGAAACAGGATTTGAAAAGAGATGGTTTTTGTGAAAAAGCACCATAAAGGAAGGGAAATCCACATCTCAACACTATCAGGAATCTAAACCGGAAAATGATCAACCTCTTAATAAAAGGAAAGGTAAGTCTATCTCTATTTCTGAGAGTCATAATTTTTATCCTGATATAGATGATCATGTTGTCATTATAAAACCTGTTAGATCTTGCACTAAACATTCCATGTCCAATTTTATATCATATTTAAAATTTTCTTCATATGCGTATGCCTTCACCTCAAAATTGTCTAGTGAAAAAATTCCAAAAAGTGTACAGGTTGCTCTAGAAATTCTAAAGTGGAAGGAAGTTGTACTTGAAGAGATGACAACTCTTGAAAAGAACAAAACTTGGAGTGTTACGACACTACCAGATGGCAAGAAGACAGTTGGATGCAAATGGGTATTTACTGTGAAGTATAATTCAGATGGGTCAATTGAAAGGTACAAGGCTTGCTTGATGGCTAAAGGATTTACTTAGACCTATGGTATAAACTACTCAGACACATTCGCTCCTGTTGCAAAATTGAACGCTGTCAGAATTCTTTTATCTCGTGCTACTAACCTGGATTGGCCCTTACATCAGTTAGATACTAACAATGTCTTTCTTAATGCCAATCTAGAAGAAGAAGTATATATGGACATTCCTCCTAGATTTGAAAACAAATTTGGATCAAATGTATGCAAACTAAATAAGCATTTGATAACTTTGATTGAAATTAAAACTGAAATGTATTTTACTAAATAAAGATGCACATTATTCACTATTCAAGTCTAATTTAAATTATCTTTTAGGGAAAAGAATTTCCTCTAGTGTGAATTTGACTAGAAGGGGAACAATGTACATCTACACCTTTAAAATTTTACACAATTATATATATATATATATATATATATATATATATATATATATATATATATATATATATATATATATATATATATATATATATATATATATATATATATATATATATATATATATATATATATATATATATATATATATATATATATATATATATATATATATATATATATATATATATATATATATATATATATATATATTCTAGTTTTTAATGTGGGGTTGAGATTAAACTAGACAATTATTTCGTGGAAGATAACCCATTCTCATCTTTTAGACAATAGAAACTTGTTCATTGAAAGAAAAGTTTACTTTGTCCTTTCAAAGGGTGTACATCTACACCCTTAAAATTTCACATCATTATATTTTTTTATATTTTCAAGTTTTTAATGTGGGGTTGAGATTCAACTGGACCATCATTTCATGGAAAATAATCCACTTTCATCTTTTATACTATAGAAACTTTTTTGTTGAAATACAAGTTACTTTGTCCTTTAGAAAAACTAATTAAATATATTGGAATTGAGACAATCCATTCGACCTTATTTTCCCAAAGTAGTTAAGAGGAAGCCAAAGGAGGCAACACTTATATCGGTAGATAAGAAGAAAAGATCTAAGGATTTACTTCTTGTAGATGTTTCCCACTCGTCTCTTTATGTTTCTATTTCCTTCTTCCTTGCCTATTTTTATTGGTCGCACAAAATTGTGAATTTCCACCAAAAATTCACATAATGCTCGCGCCAAACCATTCGAATTTGAAGATGACATAGACCCATTCTTTTGAGGTAAATGGTTTTTCAAACTCGTATTTGTTAATAGAACTTTCCAATACATCGCAACATAATTCGTGGAGACTCACCCGAACTCACATTGTGTTTGATTGGGGAAGAACTGCTTTAACTGGGTTTCGATTCAGGTTCAGGTTTTCTCCAATTACATATAATGAGAATGGATAGGGTAATAAAGATATTGATATTTACTCTAAACTCGTCATGTTTATTTAAATATGCATTCTTTTATTTAGATTTGATCATTTATAATATTAAATATATGGAGAATTTTGGAATGAGAAACTCAAAATATTTTGTGATGAGAATGGTATTCAACATACTTTTTCCACTCCACGAACTTCCCAACAAAATGGGGGTAGCAGAGAGGAAAAATAGATCTATAGAAAAGCTTGCGAGGACAATGCTCAATAAGACAAATCTTCCAAAATACTTTTGATCTGATCAGTAAGCATTACTTGCTATGGTATGAATCATGTCTTATAAAATGCTTAGTATATCCCCTTATCTAAGTCATCCTGAGCCTTATGACGATAACAATTATCATAACCTATGTCTAGTTTATCCTCATCAATTTCTTCCTCTGGGATTGGACGGTAGAATAACTTGTTGGACCGTTTTCTCTTCTTTGATCTCTTCGTTATCTTTCTTTCAAGATTCATCACAACTTCTGATGAACCTACTCCTGTAGGTTGTGTTGGAGCTGCTGGTGTTGCTTCTTCAGAAGTGAGTCTTACAGAGGGCACAAACGCAATGGTAGATTCAGAAACAACTCGTTTCTGAATGTTATAGACATCTTGTCTTGTAGAGCTCTAAGAGATTTTTGTCACTACAGAAGTCTTATGACTCTCAATTGATGCTTCCATGACTATGATGGATGCTGATGAAAATGAACTAGGTTTGGACTGCTTTTATAATGACTTCTGAGCAACTCAAACATATGATTTAATCCTGCTTAATTCTTGGAACAATAACGACCACTAAAACTTTAAGGCATACACTATACAATCCTTAATGACCCCATGTTACTTGATCGTTTTTCAATTCCTTAGAAATTGATCCTATAATGATGATATGTGATGCGTTTATTACTGTAATTCTTTTCTTCTTCTCTTTTTATTTTCTTTTTGATGTGACAAAAGAGGGAGAAATAATGGTAAGTATTTAATTAGAAATTGAACCCATTGAGTACTTATTCAGTTGTACATATTGGTCATTTTTAATTTTGTTATTTATATTTTTGTTTTTATGGTTACCTTACCCGGGCGACACATTTTAACTTTCTTATACATAAAACTAATGAGGAGTTTACAAACCTTAGCCTTAGCCTATTAGATTCAGAAGGAGCTTACAAACCTCGTATTTTGATGTTTCCCAAGGAAGTTAAAATATTATTTTTGATTTTCTTAAATATGGAACTAAGGGGCAGCTTACAAACCTCAAACCTTGGAACTGTTTGACTCAGGGGGAACTTACAAACCTCAGACTTTGATGTTACTAAGAAACTAAATTACTTTTCTTAAGAGTAGTACCTAGTATGATGTCTACAGAACTCTACTTTGGACTATTAGACTCAAAGGGAGCTTACAAACCTCATACCCTGATGTTACAAAGAAAATTATAACAATCCAACATTGCCCTTTAAATACTTGTGTTTGTCATCATAAAAAAGGGGGAGATTGTAACAGCCCCAAATTTCATTAAATAATTAATTGTAATAATTAATTGATTTAGTGGGATTTTATTTAATGTTGGAATTAATTTTTTTAATTGGAATTAATAGAGAACTGAGAAGGAAATTGGGAGGAAAGAAAATAAAAGGGATATATAAGTGAGGAAGAAAAGAAAAGAAAGTTAGAAACATTTGGAAAGAAAGAGGAAAGAAAGAAGAAAGAAGAGAAAGAGAGGAGAAGAAGAGGAAAGTTGAAATCATCAAGAACCAACATCAAAGCTCCGATTAATCGAGGTAAGGGTGAGAAATGTTTCTATTTGATCATTTCATGATGTTATGTATGTTGGGTTGGGGTTTTGGTAGAGTTTTCATCACTTTCCATTTAGGGCAAATGTTGGATTAATCGGTAGATTAATGATTTAATCGGTTGGAACTGAGTAATAACGCCGTAGAATAGTCGGGTAACATGTATTGATGCTATTTTTACTGATTTGGATGTTCAAGAGTTGGTGGATGGTAGAATGGTGAAGGAGGGACAGAGTGTGGTTCTGTTCTGCGCAGGTTCGCTGGCTCTCGCCAGGCGAGCGAAGGCGAAGTTTCGCCAGGCGAAACCCAGCGAATGCTGGCGAATAATTAAGTTTAAGTTCCAGTGGACTTCGCTGGCGAGTTCGCCAGGCGAAGTTGAATAGCGAAGGTTCGCCCAGCGAAGGTGTTGGCGAATGGTGGCGAATGAAGTCAGTAGCTACTGACTTGGGCTCGCTGGGAAGTCTCGCCAGGCGAAGCCTAGCGAGTGTTCACTGAGAGAGTTCGCCAGGCGAAGGCCAGGCGAAGGTTCGCCAGGCGAATGAAGGCGAATGTGACAGCATTTTTCTTTTGCTGTGTTGCTCATGTGGTGATTGTTTGATTGATTCACATAGGTTAATACCTCTATGATATGATATAGATATGATCTATTGTAATGATGTGCACTGTGGGTAGCCTTCGGGCGTGAATCCTAGTTGATGTGCGATGCGTATTAATTATGATAAATAGAAATACATGTGAATACAATGATGAATGTATGTGTATTGTCTAATGAACTTGCGAATGCTTAATGGGTATACAATTATGTGATGAGTATGCATGAGAACATTGTGGATATGTGTGCATGACTTATAATTGTATAAATGGTATTGTGATGTGAATACCTTGATTGTGTGATATATGTTGTATGTGCAATCATTGTGTAATTCTTGAAGAGATGAATTATGTAAATTCATGAGATTAAGATGTCGGTCTTAAGTGCATCTGTTGTGGTTGATTGTACATGCATCATTTAGTCAAGAGGCAATGTCTGTTAGTTTCGTGGAAACTAGTGGCTTGTCCCAAACCTAGAAGTGTGGGTTTGAAGGCTTAGAGGACGGGCCTTTGTGGTTATCGGTCTAGAAGTGTGTACCCGGTTTAATGTAAAAACCGAAAAAAGATAACGGGTTATCGGTCTAGAAGAGTGGACCCGGTTTAATGTAAAAACCGAAAAAAGATAACGAGAGTCGGTACCGCATTGCATGAGTTGCATTGAGTTGTTGAGTCACATTAATATATGACATATGCATGAAGAGATGCTTATGTGTGAATGATGAGATTGTGAAATTGTGAGAGTATGCATGATGTGGAAATGCTTTACAATATTCGTTTTGTCATTATATATGTGGCAAATATATATATGACTAAGAAATTGAATTGTGGTGAGAAATACGGAGAGGAACTTGTATTGATTACCTATATATATATATAATCTTATGCTTTGATTATTATGGTTAGATTTCTCACCCTTCTGCTGTTTTATAATGCTCTACGAGGCATTGCAGATTAGGATGCTGGAGTCCCTTTTGTGAAGTATTCTTCATTCTTTTGAGTCTGCTGCTCTGATATGTAACACCGGGTAGTTAGACTAGTATAGTCATTCTTTTGTGATACATTGCGATGTATCAGTTGATGTGATTGTGTAATCTAACTGATATGATGTATTAATTTGGATTAACTTGTGTGTACGTGGATTAATATTTTGAAAACGATTAAATGATTTGATCTTCCGCTTAATTTTGAAATTGTTACATATCTTATGGAGAAAAATGTGAAAGTGTTTTATTGGTGAAATTGTGGCATTCTTCTTTTATACCTTATTATAAAACCTTTTTACTCTGATAATTTGTATGTGCTTAATTGTTTTATATGCATTTATTTGGGGTATAGAAGGGGGTGTTACAAAAGTGGTATCAGAGCAGGTCGGTCCGTCCGGCCAAGTTGTTAGAGTGTTTTTTTTCCTGTGTGTTATTGATATGCGTGTGTTGCATTATCAATATTGGTTGTTCTTACGTGGTTCTGTTGCTGGAATTAGTAAGATGGTTGCAGGAAGGAACGACAAAGCGATTGCGGAGGCATTGACGAGATTGGCGGGGGCAATTGGGCAGAATCCTCCGGCCAATGTGAATGTGAGGAATCATGCTGATGATGGATTCCGTGCTTTGGGGAAATTCCAAAAGAATAACCCTCCGGTCTTCAAGGGAACTCATGAACCGGACAAGGCACAAATTTGGTTGAAAGCTGTGGAAAAGATTTTTCGAGTTATGAATTGCTCGGATGCACAGAAGGTGCAGTTTGGGACTCATATGCTCGAAGAAGAAGCTGAAGATTGGTGGGGTAATACTCGCCAAAGATTTGAGGAAGATGATATTGTGATTACGTGGGATTTGTTTAGAGAAACTTTTCTGGAGAAGTATTTTCCAGAGGATGTGCGGGGGAAGAAAGAGATCGAATTTCTTGAGTTGAAGCAAGGTAATTCGACGGTTGCTGAGTATGCGGCAAAATTTGAGGAGTTGATCAAATTTTGTCCTCACTATAATACTGGTAATGCTGAGAGGTCTAAGTGCCTCAAGTTTGTGAACGGTTTGAGACCCGAGATTAGACAAGCTATTGGGTACCAGGAAATCAGACGGTTTTCTGAGTTGGTTAACAAGAGCGGAATTTATGACGAAGACAGTAGGGCTAGGTCTAGCCACTACAAGAGCCTAAGTGATAAGAAAGGAAAAGGACAATTCAGAGGAAAACCTTACGTAACTCCTGCCGATAAGGGGAAACAAAAGGTTGGTTTTGGCAAGAAGCCAAGTGGGGGAGTTTCTACCCCGGTTAGGTGTTACACTTGTGGTGAAGCGGGGCATCGTGCTCCGGAGTGCAAAAGTGTTGAACAGAAGTGTTTTAAGTGTGGCAAGCCAGGCCACAAGGCTCTAGAGTGTAGAAGCGGTGCGGGTGTTACTTGCTATAACTGTGGTGAGCGAGGGCACATCAGTACCAAGTGCGATAAGCCGAAGAAGAATCAAGGGAGCGGGAAAGTGTTCGCTCTATCTGGATCTGAGACTGCTAGCGACGATCGATTGATCCGAGGTACGTGCTTCATTAATGGTACACCTTTGATCGCTATAATTGATACCGGAGCTACGCATTCTTTTATTTCTTTGGATTGTGTTAGAAGGTTGAATCTTGTGTTGTCTGTGATTGGTGGCGGTATGGTTATTGATACTCCTGCTATGGGTTCGGTAACTACACCATATGTTTGCTTGAATTGCCCGTTGAGTATTTTCGGTAGAGATTTTGGGATTGATTTAGTGTGTCTTCATTTAGATCAACTGGATGTCATTCTTGGAATGAATTGGTTAAAATTCAATCGTGTGTATATTAACTGTTTTGACAAAACGGTTATTTTTCCCGACTCGGATGTTGAAAGGGAATTGTTTATGACGAGGAAACAAGTGAAGGAATCGGTACAAGATGGGGCTAAGGTATTTATGCTTATGGCAACTTTGAGGACTAGTGAAAGTGAAGAGATTGATGCTTTTGCCCATTATTAGAGATTTTCCGGAAGTATTCCCTGAAGAGATAAAGGATTTACCGCCGGAGCGAGAAGTGGAGTTTTCGATAGATTTGATTCCTGGAACTAGTCCGATATCGATGGCTCCATATCGTATGTCGGCCTCGGAGTTAAAAGAGTTGAAGAGTCAACTTGAGGATTTGCTTGAAAAGAGGTTTATTCGTCCGAGCGTGTCACCGTGGGGTGCACCGGTGTTGTTGGTTAAGAAGAAAGAGGGTTCTATGAGGCTCTGTGTGGATTACAGACAGTTGAACAAGGTTACTATTAAGAATAAGTATCCACTTCCAAGGATTGATGATCTGATGGATCAGTTGGTTGGTGCAAGCGTGTTCAGCAAGATTGATTTGAGATCTGGGTATCATCAGATCCGTGTGAAAGCTGAGGATATTCAGAAGACGGCCTTTCGGACGAGGTATGGACACTATGAGTATTCCGTGATGCCATTTGGTGTGACTAATGCACCAGGTGTATTTATGGAGTACATGAATAGGATTTTCCATCCTTATTTGGATAAGTTTGTGGTGGTGTTTATCGACGACATCTTGGTTTATTCGAAGAGCGAAGGAGAGCATGTCGAGCATCTGAAGATTGTGTTATCTGTGCTGAGAGAGAAACAGTTGTTCGCGAAGCTTTCTAAGTGTGAATTTTGGTTGAAGGAAGTTAGTTTCCTTGGTCATGTGATTTCTAGTAGTGGTATTGCGGTCGATCCGTCGAAGGTTGAAGCGGTGTCGCAATGGGAGACTCCGAAGTCAGTTTTTGAGATCAGAAGTTTTCTTGGTTTAGCTGGTTATTATCGGAAGTTTATTGAAGGATTTGCTAAGTTATCGTTGCCGTTGACACAGTTGACTAGGAAAGGTCAAGCCTTTGTTTGGGACGCCAAGTGTGAAGCGAGTTTTCAAGAACTTAAGCGAAGGTTGACGACAGCTCCTGTTTTGATTCTGCCAAATCCAGAAGAACCATTCGATGTGTATTGTGATGCTTCTTTGATGGGTTTAGGAGGTGTGTTGATGCAGAATAACCAAGTTGTAGCTTATGCTTCGAGGCAACTCAAAGTGCATGAGAAGAATTATCCAACGCATGACTTAGAGTTGGCCGCCGTTGTGTTCGTGTTGAAACTCTGGAGGCATTATTTATTTGGCGCAAGATTTGAAGTGTTTAGTGACCACAAGAGTTTGAGATATCTTTTTGATCAAAAGGAATTGAATGCGAGACAAAGAACATGGCTTGAACTTTTGAAGGATTTTGATTTTGGCTTGAACTACCATCCGGGTAAAGCGAATGTAGTAGCGGATGCATTGAGTCGGAAATCATTGCATATGTCGGCGTTGATGGTGAAAGAGTTAGAATTGGTCGAGCAATTTCGAGATTTGAGTTTGGTATGTGAGAGAACTTCTTTTGGATTTAAGTTGGGTATGCTAAAGCTTACAAGTGGTATTTTGGATGAAATTCGAGAAGGACAGAAATCGAATTTGAGCTTAGTTGATCGGTTGACTTTAATCAACCAAGGCCAAGGTGGTGATTTTCGGATTGATGAGAATGGTATTATGAGATGTCGGGATCGAGTTTGTGTTCCAAATGTTGTTGAGCTGAAAAAGAGTATCCTTGAGGAAGGATATCGTAGCGGATTGAGTATTCATCCGGGTGCTACTAAGATGTATCAGGATTTGAGGAAAGTATTTTGGTGGCCTAGTATGAAGAAGGATATTGCGGAAATTGTGTATTCGTGTTTGACTTGCCAGAAGTCGAAGATTGAGCATCAGAAGCCATCAGGTTTGATGAAGCCGTTGTTTATTCCTGAGTGGAAATGGGATAGTATATCCATGGATTTTGTATCGGGTTTGCCGAGGACGCTGAGTAATTTTGAGGCTATTTGGGTTATCGTGGATAGATTGACTAAATCTGCTCACTTTATCCCTATGCATATGGATTACCCTTTGGAGAAGTTGGCTAAGTTGTATATTGAGAGGATTGTGTGTTTGTATGGTATTCCGTCGAGTATTGTTTCGGATAGAGATCCGAGGTTCACTTCGAGATTTTGGGAGAGCTTGCAGAGTGTTTTGGGTACTAAGTTGCGTTTGAGTTCAGCGTATCATCCTCAGACTGATGGTCAGACGGAGAGGACGATTCAGTCGCTTGAAGATCTTTTGAGAGCTTGTGTATTGGAAAAAGGAGGAGCTTGGGATAGCTACTTGCCTTTGATTGAGTTTACCTACAACAACAGTTTCTATTCGAGTATTGGTATGGCACCATTTGAGGCGTTGTATGGTAGGCGGTGTAGGACACCATTGTGTTGGTTCGAGTCCAGAGAGAGTTCTGTTGTTGGACCCGAGTTAGTTCAACAGACTACTGATAAGATCAAGATGATTCAAGAGAAGATGAGAATTACTCAGAGTCGTCAGAAGAGTTATTATGACAAGAGGAGGAAGGCACTTGAATTTAAAGAGGGAGATCATGTGTTTCTTCGAGTCACTCCGATGACAGGTGTTGGTAGGGCACTGAAGTCGCGTAAGTTGTCGCCGCGTTTCATTGGTCCTTATCAGATTTTGCAAAGGATAGGAGAAGTGGCCTATCGTGTGGCTTTACCACCGTCGCTTGCTAATATTCACGACGTATTCCATGTATCTCAGTTGAGGAAATACATTGCGGATCCGTCTCATGTAGTCCAAATAGATGATGTGCAGGTGAGAGATAACCTGAATGTTGAGACATCACCTATGCGGATTGAGGATCGGAAATTGAAACAGCTTCGAGGTAAAGAGATTGCTTTAGTGAAGGTCGCTTGGGGAGGACCGGCTGGTGGAAATGTTACTTGGGAGCTTGAGAGTCGGATGAAAGAGTCTTATCTAGAGCTGTTTGAATCAGGTAACATTTTCGAGGACGAAAATTCCTAAAGTGGGGGAGGGTTGTAACAGCCCCAAATTTCATTAAATAATTAATTGTAATAATTAATTGATTTAGTGGGATTTTATTTAATGTTGGAATTAATTTTATTAATTGGAATTAATAGAGAACTGAGAAGGAAATTGGGAGGAAAGAAAATAAAAGGGATATATAAGTGAGGAAGAAAAGAAAAGAAAGTTAGAAACATTTGGAAAGAAAGAGGAAAGAAAGAAGAAAGAAGAGAAAGAGAGGAGAAGAAGAGGAAAGTGGAAATCATCAAGAACCAACATCAAAGCTCCGATTAATCGAGGTAAGGGTGAGAAATGTTTCTATTTGATCATTTCATGATGTTATGTATGTTGGGTTGGGGTTTTGGTAGAGTTTTCATCACTTTCCATTTAGGGTAAATGTTGGATTAAACGGTAGATTGATGATTTAATCGGTTGGAACTGAGTAATAACGCCGTAGAATAGTCGGGTAACATGTATTGATGCTATTTGTACTGATTTAGATGTTCAAGAGTTGGTGGATGGTGGAATGGTGAAGGAGGGACAGAGTGTGGTTCTGTTCTGCGCAGGTTCGCTGGCTCTCGCCAGGCGAGCGAAGGCGAAGTTTCGCCAGGCGAAACCCAGCGAATGCTGGCGAATAATTAAGTTTAAGTTCCAGTGGACTTCGCTGGCGAGTTCGCCAGGCGAAGTTGGATAGCGAAGGTGCTGGCGAATGGTGGCGAATGAAGTCAGTAGCTACTGACTTGGGCTCGCTGGGAAGTCTCGCCAGGCGAAGCCTAGCGAGTGTTCACTGAGAGAGTTCGCCAGGCGAAGGCCAGGCGAAGGTTCGCTGCGAGGGTTCGCCAGGCGAATGAAGGCGAATGTGACAACATTTTTCTTTTGCTGTGTTGCTCATGTGGTGATTGTTTGATTGATTCACATAGGTTAATACCTCTATGATATGATATAGATATGATCTATTGTGATGATGTGTACTGTGGGTAGCCTCCGGGCGTGAATCCTAGTTGATGTGCGATGCGTATTAATTATGATAAATAGAAATACATGTGAATACAATGATGAATGTATGTGTATTGTCTAATGAACTTGCGAATGCTTAATGGGTATACAATTATGTGATGAGTATGCATGAGAACATTGTGGATATGTGTGCATGACTTATAATTGTATAAATGGTATTGTAATGTGAATACCTTGATTGTGTGATATATGTTGTATGTGCAATCATTGTGTAATTCTTGAAGAGATGAATTATGTAAATGCATGAGATTAAGATGTCGGTCTTAAGTGCATCTGTTGTGGTTGATTGTACATGCATCATTTAGTCAAGAGGCAATGTCTGTTAGTTTCGTGGAAACTAGTGGCTTGTCCCAAACCTAGAAGTGTGGGTTTGAAGGCTTAGAGGACGGGCCTTTGTGGTTATCGGTCTAGAAGTGTGGACCCGGTTTAATGTAAAAACCGAAAAAAGATAACGGGTTATCGGTCTAGAAGAGTGGACCCGGTTTAATGTAAAAACCGAAAAAAGATAACGAGAGTCGGTACCGCATTGCATGAGTTGCATTGAGTTGTTGAGTCACATTAATATATGACATATGCATGAAGAGATGCTTATGTGTGAATGATGAGATTGTGAAATTGTGAGAGTATGCATGATGTGGAAATGCTTTACAATATTCGTGTTGTCATTATATGTGTGGCAAATATATATATGACTAAGAAATTGAATTGTGGTGAGAAATACGGAGAGGAACTTGTATTGATTACCTATATATATATAATCTTATGCTTTGATTATTATGGTTAGATTTCTCACCCTTCTGCTGTTTTATAATGCTCTACGAGGCATTGCAGATTAGGATGCTGGAGTCCCTTTTGTGAAGTATTCTTCATTCTTTTGAGTCTGCTGCTCTGATATGTAACACCGGGTAGTTAGACTAGTCATTCTTTTGTGATACATTGCGATGTATCAGTTGATGTGATTGTGTAATCTAACTGATATGATGTATTAATTTGGATTAACTTGTGTGTACGTGGATTAATATTTTGAAAACGATTAAATGATTTGATCTTCCGCTTAATTTTGAAATTGTTACATATCTTATGGAGAAAAATGTGAAAGTGTTTTATTGGTGAAATTGTGGCATTCTTCTTTTATACCTTATTATAAAACCTTTTTACTCTGATAATTTGTATGTGCTTAATTGTTTTATATGCATTTATTTGGGGTATAGAAGGGGGTGTTACAGAGATTATTAGAACAAGATTTGTTCATGACATATTTTTCTTGGATTTTGATGATAACAAAGTATTGAAAGAACAATGGTTTATTTGATGTGTGTTACATATGTGCAGGTTCTAATACTTGTAAATATTATTGTCAGAATCTGTTCTACATTAAGCACACTTTGAGAGTTGCTGAATTGTTAACTTCTAGTGGTAGAATCTGAAGAGCACTTGCTAAGTGATGTCTGACGAAGACTCTGAAGATGAAGGTCTCAGCATCAGAAGAAGCAACATAATTGTCTCTACACTTAGTAAATGCAAATTGGCTTCTGGTACCATACAAAGTTAGTGATAAAGCTGAAGCTGTCTGTAGTGCAGAAAGCAAGTTGTATTATCAAATCATTTTTTCAGCTAGAGTCTACAGATTTCCAGGCTCAAGAAAGGCTGAGACGCTTTATGGATATCTACTCTCAACGTCTCTAATAGTACAAAATCTCTTGAAGACTCAAAGGTTAAACATGTTATACATTGGGTTAAGATCTTTTAGTGTATCTATTTTCAACGGCTCTTGTACTATGGAGTAACAACAAATACTCTTGATTAAGTTACCTCTTCAACAGATAGTTTCTAAAAAGGCTATAAATATAGCTGAAGATTCAAACTGAATCTTTAACAAGGATCAAACAGAAGAAGGAGTAACAAGATCAACAATTATCAACTTAATGTATACGCACATTTTTCTGATGTAGGTTGTAATTGTAAAAGCCTTAAGATTTCTTACACATTGCATATCTTAGAAATCTTAAGTGCTTTAGATATTTGTTATGGTGATTTCCCGTACCTCTGATACTTGTATCATGTACACCTTATTCTCTATTTTGCCGAGCTTGTTCAGCAGTTTAGATAAAAGTCTTGTGCCATTGGGATACAAGTAAGGAAGTTTCGAGTCAAGATGCTTGAGCCACTTAAGTCTCTTGCTATGTGCTTGAGTTGTGAAAGTCTCAATCAAGTGGATTGATTAAGCAGAAGTCTTGTATCATTGAGATACAAGCAAAGAAGTCTCGAGGCAAGATGCTTAAGCTACATAAGTCTCTTGATATGTGCTTGAGCAGTGAAAGTCTTAATCACGTAGATTGATTGAGCAAGAAAGTCGTGGGCCAGTGTGGCTTAAGCAGGTTAGCTCGATTCATAAAATTGGAGCAGTAATTCTTGACCTGGGAGGTACAAGCAGAGAGGCTCGTTTCATGGAACCTGGAGCAAAAGTTTTGAGCCTAAGAGGTTTGAGCAGGAATGCTCATAGAATTGGAGCAATAAGTCTTGACTTGAGAGGTGCAAGCAAAAAAACTCATTTCATGGGACTTGGAGCAGAAGTCTAGGGTTGAGAGCCTGAGCAAGGAAGTCTTGGGTTCGTGGAACCTGAGCAGGAAGTCTCGAGTAAAAAGTTTGAGCAATAGTCTTGGACCTTGAGTCTGAGCAAGTGTAAAAGTCTTATGCAGAATGCATAAGCGATTGTAATCATATTTTGTTTATGGTGAAAATCTCTTGTGAAGCAAGGAGAATATACTATTCTCAGTTAGGGGAGGAACCAATATAAATCTTTGTGTCTTCTGCTATTATTTATTTGCTTTTGTTAACATTTTGCTGCTAAGAATTAACCAAAATCTGAACATCAGTTTAAATTCTGAACTCTAAACAGATGCAAACTAAGAAATAAGGTTGTTATTGTTCTCATATATGAACAGGTGAGAAATGATGATTTCTTGAGTTGTATGAAATTATGATGCTCTGTTATAGAGAGTTTGGTTGTAGGCTTAACGCCTTGTTGTATGGTTGTCATGGTTGTGTTGTAGTCCATAATAGATGCATTTCATGGAATATCATCTTGGTTGGCCTGTATTGGCGATTGGTTGTGCCTGTATTGGCATTTGGTTGTGCTTGTATTGGCGGCCTTTAATGGCAAATGAATTGGTTGTGGAGTTTTACTCCAAAATGGTACCACATGCATGTGCGTTGTTGAGTCGCATGAAGTCTCATAATTATGTTGCTTGTATATCATTGTTGTATATGTGAGATATGGATTTGCTTGTAGTTTATTATCGACAATGTTTATAAATTGCGAAGATTATAATGATGTGATATGATTCTGACATGATTTCTATCATGCCTTATGTTATATTGTTGATATCTCACCCCTTTACATTGTATGTTACCCCGTCGGTGGTAACTTGCAGGTAGCTCAGAGTAAGATGTCACGTCGTGTGAGGTGTCTTTGGTCGCTCTGATACATAGTACTCTTGGGGAGGGATGAACGATTGTTTATGTTGTTTAATTGATGTTTTCTTGTTGCTGAATTTTATTAAGTACTTTTAGTTGAATTGGTTGCTCTTGTTAGTACTGAATGTTGGTCGGACGTACTAAGCCGATGGATTGGTAGTGCTGAATTTTTGTACTCAAAACTAGTTGTTTCGTAAATTGGTGCAAGATAATTACTTGCTAAATTTTAATGGAATTTAGTTGCTGAAGTTATTATTAATTGTTGGAAGTCTATTAAGTTCCGCCAGGAAACGGCAGGTTGCCTGATAATTAAGATACTATACAGGTTATTGTTGTCGGTTCATCCGAATAGTGCTATGTATGTTATTGTGATAATTCTTTATGTGGCATGTTTGTTTATTAAGTTGAAGTGTGACATCTCTGATGCACTCTGGTTTTTATTATTATCCGTTGCATTAGCATTGGGGTGTTACATTAGTGGTATCAGAGCAGGTCGTTCCATTCGACCAAGTTACCGAGTCAGTTGTTGTCGTGTCTAATATTAGAGTATCGTTGTTTATGAGATCTAACTGTAGTTTGCTGCAGTTTAAGTTAAAATGGATGGAAGGAATGATGTTGCAATTGATGCTGCTCTGCAAGCTATAGCTAATGCTATGGAGAATTAGTCGAATGCTAGGGGAGATGTTGGATCTCGCAGTTTGGCAATGTTTTAGCGAGAGAATCCGCCTACCTTTAAGGGTAAGCATGATCCTGATGGTGCACTGGACTGGTTGAAGGAAATGGAGTGAATCTTTCGTGTGATGGATTGTACTCCAGCGCAGAAGGTTCGTTATGGGACTCATATGCTAGCAGTCGAAGCTGATGACTGGTGGCTAGAGACTCGTCTGGTATTGGAAGTTGCAGGTGAGGAAATCACTTGGGCTGTGTTCCGTAGGGAGTTTCTAAAGAAGTATTATCCGGAAGATGTCCGTGGTAAGAAGGAGATTGAATTTCTTGAGCTGAAGCAAGGAGACAAGTCTATTACTGAGTATGCTGCGAAGTTCAAGGAATTGGCTAAGTTTTATCCACACTACAGCACAGAGACTGCTGAATTCTCTAAATGTATCAAGTTTGAGAATGGATTGAAGTATGAGATCAAGAAAGCAGTTGGGTATCAGAAGATCCGCGTTTTTGATATGTTGGTGGAAAGCTGTAGAACTTATGAGGAAGATAGCAATGCTCAGGTGTTTGCGTTAGTGGCGTCGTTATCCGTTGATAATCGAGTGAAGATTAATGAGCTAGAAGTTGTCTGTGATTTTCTGGAAGTGTTTCCAGATGAGATTCCTGAAGTTCCCCTGGAACGAGAAGTGGAATTTTCTATTGATCTTGTACCTGGTACCACACCTGTGTCTATGGCGCCTTACAAGATGTCTGCGTCTGAATTGGTTGAGTTGAAGAAATAGTTGGAAGACTTACTCGAGAAGAAGTTCGTTAGACCAAATGTATCGCCGTGGGGAGCTCCGGTACTATTAGTAAAGAAGAAGGATGGCAGTATGAGGTTGTGTATTGATTACCGACAGCTAAATAAAGTGACGATTAAAAATAAATATCCGCTTCCAAGAATTGATGACTTGATGGACCAGCTGGTTGGTGCGAAAGTGTTTAGTAAAATTGATTTGAGGTCGGGATATCACCAGATTAAGGTAAAAGATGATGATGTTCAGAAGAATGTATTCAGAACCAGATATGGACACTATGAGTTTACGGTAATGCCTTTTGGTGTTACTAATGCCTCGGGAGTTTTTATAGAATACATGAATCGTATCTTTCACGAGTATTTGGATCGGTTTGTGGTAGTATTCATTGATGATATCCTAATTTATTCGAAGTCGAAGGAGGAGCATGTTGAGCACTTGAAATTAGTACTGCAAGTGTTGAAAGAAAGTAAGTTGTTTGTGAAACTGTCGAAGTGTAACTTTTGGTTGGAAGAAGTTAGCTTTCTGGGTCATGTTATATCAGGTAGTGGAATTGCTGTAGATCCATCTAAGGTTGATGTCGTGTTGCGATGGGAAGCTACGAAGTCGGCAACTGAGATTAGGAGCTTTTTGGGACTTGCTGGTTATTACAGAAGGTTTATTGAAGGTTTTTCTATGTTGGCTCTTCCGTTGACTAAGTTGACTTGTAAAGGTAAAACTTTTGCGTGGGATGCTTGTCGCTACTGCGAAAAACGAGGCCGGCAAGACAAAAGAGTCGCCACCTTTCGTTATTTATCCCTCAGAACGGGAAAGGAAACGATCGGAAAAACCTGACGAAAAGGTATAAGGAATGGTCATCGCAACCATTGTCTGGATTCGGGAGTCGGTTACGCAAGGGGAAGGTATTAGCACCCCTCACGTCCATCGTACTCGATAGGATCCATGCTTGTTGTGTTTATCTGACGGGTTGATTATATTTATCTATGCTAAAGGTCTGGCCTGAAAAGAAAAGAAATGACTCGGCAAAGTATCGCACTTTATGCCTACGTATTCCCGTCTGGAACGAGAAATCAGAGTCCACGTAGTTCGCCTAACTACGGGTAAAAGAGGGGAAGGTTGCTCGCCAAGATATCGCATCTTGTGCCTACGTACTTTCACACAGCATGAAAGATCAGAGAAAACGTAGTTCAGGCTACGGAGAACACATGTTTGTTCAGCTGTTTTTTATCCAAGTAAAGTTAACAATCAGTTGGTGTTTGCAGCTCGATCCTTGGAGACTTAGGCGTTACCGTTTGCGGTAGAACTGAAAGTTAACAGAACTTTCCTTTAAGGAAAGGTTTTTTCTGATTAAGGGTCCAAGAGGACAAAAAGGATTTGATGTTTGTTTTTTAAGTCTTTTACGGAAGAAGCGAATTGAGTTATGTTCGTAACTCGTGTTGCACTAAAGACTTGGACTTGAGAGTGAATGCGTCGCATGTCACCCAAAGGGTACCACACTAAACACTCGAGTTATGTGAGGGAAACCCTCACACAAATATTTCTCAAGTAGCATAAGGCTCATAACGCACAGCACGTGTTAACCTTTATTAAGTGTTTTACTATATTTGAAGATGGGAAGAGAAACAAACTCTCTACAGGGAAACTGACTCGATCCTACAGTTATCATGCAACATTCGTCCTACGGTCGAGGTTAAAAGGGAAACTAACTAATGTTATCATGCATGGTTAGAATACTAATGTCTGTCATAACTTCTCTTGAATAAGAGAAGTCAGAGTTCCTAGGGGAACATGGCAATAGAAAGAAACAGTAAACAAATCAAACTGTACAAGAAAGATTACTGTAAACAAATTGTTGTAAATAAAATGCATGCAATGCATCAGACAAGCAGAAGGAGCCAAGCTCAACTTCTAAACAAGCAAGGCATAAAGGCCACACACCACATAGGCAAGGGAGCTGAGCTATACCAAATACCAGCAAGAAAAGCCACACAGTAAAAATACAAGCAGAAGGAGTTCCACTCAACTTCTAATGCAATACAAGCAAGGGGAGAAGCCCAGCCCTTAGGATGCTCTTAGGCCTATGATCATCTACATGAAGCCTAAATCTAATGCAATAATCCAATCAAGTCACATCAATACATCAAAGCAAATCAGAAAAACAGACAATCAAGAAAGCAAATCAACAGCTTCACAGCAAAGCCACTCTCTGACAGCAATCCCGCCTACAGTCTGTAACAGTTCTTCAAGTCCACATCATCTTCAAGGGAAGGAATAGAATGCTCCATATAATGCTTTAACAATGCTCCAACCAAGAATGAAGAGAATCCACAAGATGAGTATTTGATGATGGGAAGCAGACAGGAAACCAAAGGAATCCCATCTGACACTCATTGTAAAGTTCTACTCATTGTAAAAATGTCACACATCCCTCCAAAGGAGAGATGAGACTTTCACATGAGGACTTTGAATCATAGGATAGGATGGGAGGTGAATGAAACCAACCATGCTTATTTGAAGGAAGAAACTACTTCTAAAGCTCTCTCCTAAAAACCCTAATCTTATAAGCTACAAAAAGCTAACAAAAAGAAAAGAAAAGCTCCAAGTCAAGCTCCACCAGCCACTCTACAAAAGCTTCATCATGCCCATGACATCCTCCCATAAGAACCAGAAGCCCAACATGCAAGAAAAGCCCACTTTGAGTCCATTCCAAAACAATCACCAAAGTTGAAGCACCAAATGAACAATCAACTTGAATATTCTAACTAAAATAGCAAAACACATCCTAAAAATATAATTATTTTTCTATGGGAACATGCTTTTGTTAATGATCTATAGTTCAAAAATCAGGACCTAATTCAATTTCTAAGTCCTCTAATAAAATCCTAAGCTGAAAGGTATCAAGGGAAACCATTAATGGGGAAGGCTCTAAACCTACCTCTAAAACAGAACCTATGATTTTCTAAAATATGTGAGAAAAATCCTGAGGGAGCATACATCTCTAACCTAGCATCTATCAAAAATTCACAGCAAAATTCCAAATCAATTGCAAGAACAAAAATCAACAAACAGAGGTATCAATTATGCAAAATTAATGGACATTAGCACAAAACAAAAATCATAACTAATTCAGATTAAATCCTAAAAATATAAAATCAACTCCTAAAATTTCCTAAAGCATTCAAGAACCATATGAAAAAAATTCATAATTTTCTAATGAGTTTTACTATTTTTAACGTAATTAATCCAAACAGGCATCAAAACAGAAAAATAATTAGAAAAAAGAAGAAAGAAAGAAATAATGAAAATATGAATTAAAATGGAAGTAATGCAAACAGGCCAGGGGAGGATTCAAACAGGGGTGAGGACGGTTCCCCCCGCGCTCCAAAACAGCGTCGTTTCGCCTGGGGTGATGTGGCGCGCTGTGAGCGCTCCGATCGCATGACCGAGTCTTCATTCTTCATCCGATCAGACGGTGTTGGGTCGTCTTCTCCAAAAGTCAATTTTTCCACTCATGAACAGTACCCGCGCGGTACTGTAGCTGGCCGGAAATGGAGCTTTTTTCCGGCAACTTTGAACAACCATAACTCTCTCAATACTCAACCAAACGCCATGGTTCTTGAACGAAAGTTGTGGGAAATTTCATGAGGATTACAAATATCCTATTCAATCACGCTAAAACCTCAAGACCAGAGAAATCTATATCTCAACCGAAAATGGATCAATCCCTAATTTGTCACTAAACCTCAATTTTTCTGTCCAGAAATCATCTATACCTTAATTGCAACCTAACCACATGAATCTAAGCTACTAAAAACGCATGAATTGAGAGAAATTTCGAGAAATGGAGACCTGGTTTTAAGCTTCGATTATGGTGGTTTCAGACCTCAATTCTCCTCCAACAAGTGCAGAAAGCTTCAATGATTGATGATGGACGTTTCTTGATCGCCAATTCTTGCTGTAATCCTCTGAATCTCTAAAACCGAAAATCCACTTTCAAGCTTTTTCACCAACTTGCTCCAATGGCTTCTCTCTCTATTCAGCTCCAATGAATCACCAACCTCTATCCAATTTCATTTTTGAACATTTATAGAACACAAAGGAACCTTCTAGAGGCCCATTCCAAGCCCAATCCAAAAAATCCAAAAATCCAATTTCTCCAAAAATTTGATTATGGCAGGCTCAAATTTGGCTCAACAGCATGCATTGGAAGCTTCTAGCATCATACACAAAACACCTTGAATGAATTCAGCTTAGCTAGAGCCTTGAATTTGGCTTTATGAATGATTTGGGGAATGTAACTTATTTATGAAGAAACATGTAAAAACACCATGAATTATGAGTCAATTGAAAATTCTAGAATTGTCAATGTTTCTAAATCATCATTTCTGATCAAATTGAGTGGTCATTTGGCATATTTTGTGCATATAACAATTTATTTGAATTTCCCACCAAATAATGCCTTTAATTTCTCTTCTTTCAAACCACTTCAAGTCAACTATTACTATGGACCAAATCAATTCACCATGAGCTCTTGGTTGACCTAAAAACCTTATTTTGAACAAGTTCCATGTTGAATAAAACTTCGTTTGAAGTGTGCAAGTGGGAGATTTTGACCTATGATTAAAAAAGGCCTATAATCTCACTTTTCCCGAAATACCCCTGCCTTGTAAAGCCTGTAACTTGAGCTCCACAAATCAGAATGGGGACTTCTATAACTTTCCGAAAAGCTAAGATCATGAGGGACATCTTTCATGTTTACCAAAAGGTCAGATGAAACTTCCTTCTAGGTCAAGAATAGCTTGGAAGTCAGATGATTTTCACAGAGAAATTTCAGATGCATCTGAGGATCTGTAACTTGTCTGGATCATAACTTTAGTTCTACAAATCATATGGATGACTTCTAGTACTCAAATTAAAGGTATGAACATCCTATACAAGACTCATGCTTGGCCCAAAGTCATGTGAGGCTTGTATCTTGACTTACATGGCATGGAAGTTTGGCACTAAACAGGGGATTTCACCCTAGGAACCCTGACTTAGCAACTTCAACCATTCTTGATTCTTCTCAACTTGATCTTGGAAAAACCTCTCATATGCCTCAACATATCATTTCAAGATCTCAATGACCTAGAAGTAGGCTTTGATCTTCTTCAATTGCTCATTTTGACCTAGGATTAACCAGACGAAACCCTAGTTGCACCAACTTCAACTGTGGCTCTTGTACTTGATACAATGACTTGTCTGAGCTCTGTCTTGATCCTCTAGGAACTCCATGAGCTATATCCACATATCACATCCACACCCAAGGCTCCATAAACCATGATGTTCTTCAAATGGCTCCTCATGCTAGGAGATAAGCCCCATACAAGCAACTGAACTTCTCAAGGACCCAACCCACTGACTGATGACCCTGATAACTTCTTAAGCTTGAATAGAACCTCTGGCTTGGCTCTTTTGACATGTATCACACTTGATCCCCTGTTAAATGAAGGACTTTATGCTATGCAAATGTTAGAACTATGCTATGCTAATGCAATGAAACATAAACCAAGTGATAAAAAGGTTGGGCAAATTTGGGGGTGCAACAGCTGCCCCTATTCAAGCGGCTTGAACCCGACTGGGTGAGAAGCGAACGACTTTCAAACAATCGAGGTAGAAGACGGTTAAATACCAAAAACCCGGAAATTTTCCAACCGCAAAAATAAACTGCGCAAAAACTACTTGGAAAGCAATATCCAGAAGACTGAATATGGTTGTCACGGCAACAACTGATCCATCATCTTGACAAAGAACATTTGATTCATTATCAACCACCTGCGTGACGCCACGGGTATTGAATCAACAAACTGGATTGACACCATCAATCCTCTCGAAATACATCACCATAAGCGACACCGTCCAAAGACCATATCTAAATACCGTCCTCGACCTTCCATTTCCAAAGAAGCGGGAGAAAAGCATTGAATCAAAGTGCTAGTCGTCGAACCATCACGTCGACCGTTGAACCATCACATCAACCTTCCATTTCTGAAGAAGCAGGAAAAGCACTAAATAAAAAGCGTGAGCTGTCGAACCATCACGTTGACCGTTGAACCATCACGTCAACCTTCCATTTTCGAAGAAGCGGGTAAAGCACTAAATAAAAGCGCGAGCTGTCGAACCATCACGTCGACCGTTGAACAAACTCAAAGTGCGAACTGTCGAACCATCACGTTGACCTTTCATTTCCGAAGAATCGGGCAAAGCACTAAATAAAAGCGCGAGCCGTTGAACCATCACGTCAACCTTTCGTTTACAAGGAAACGAGCATACGCTAAATAAAAGCGAGAGCTGTCGAACCATCACATCAACCGTTGAACCATCACGTCAACCTTTCGTTTACAAGGAAACGAGCATACGCTAAATAAAAGCGAGAGCTGTCGAACCATCACGGCGACCGTTGAACCATCACGTCAACCTTTCGTTTACAAGGAAACGAGCATACGCTAAATAAAAGCGAGAGCTGTCGAACCATCACGTTGACCATTGAACCATCACGTCAACCTTTCGTTTACAAGGAAACGAGCATACGCTAAATAAAAGCGAGAGCTATCGAACCATCACGTCGACCATTGAACCATCACGTCAACCTTTCGTTTACAAGGAAACGAGCATACGCTAAATAAAAGCGAGAGCTGTCGAACCATCACGTCGACTGTTGAACCATCACGTCAGCCTTTCATTTACAAGGAAACGAGCATACACTAAATAAAAGCGAGAGCTGTCGAACCATCACGTTGACCGTTGAACCATTACGTCAACGTTTCATTTACAAGGAAACGAGCATACGCTAAATAAAAGCGAGAGCTGTCGAACCATCACGTCGACCGTTGAACCATCACGTCAACCTTTTGTTTACAAGGAAACGAGCATACGCTAAATAAAAGCGAATGCTGTCGAACCATCACGTCGACCGTTGAACCATCACGTCAACCTTTCGTTTACAAGGAAATAAGCATACACTAAATAAAAGCGAGGTGGTCATCCGAAGACTTGAACAAACAACTCTGCAGGGAAATTCTGACGACAGCCGCCAAACACCTATTTCGACAACAGGTAACAACTTCAAGATTTTCAAAACTGATGTACGGCAGTCTGAAGGAAATTCCGCTGGGGAAGACGATAAACTTAACCAAGAAACTCTGATGGGGAAAAAATCTACTGGGGAAATCACGAGTAACAACTCCAAAATTTTAAACCACGAAATCTTTTAATGCTGATGTAACAACAACCTGAGAAGAACTCCGCTGGAGGAGAAGAGAAACTTAACCAAGTAACTCTGCTAGGGGAGCATATGATAGGACGAACGCTATCATCGCGTACCTCGCGCCACAAATCTGAATATCTGGACACCTTCCTGAACAAGAATTTCAAATACCTGCAGGAAAAACACATGAAAACAAAGAGGTAACCGACCTGACTTATGTTTCAAAATGCATATGTTTGACAATGGCGTAATGCTCCATACGGCATGGAAATGCTACGCATTTGAGTAGATGCAAATATGATGATATATGCAAATTCAAAGAGGTACTCCAGCAAAATAAATGTTGAAGACAAAGCCAAATCTGCTGGGGATAACCGGGTATCACAGACATATTCCAGCAAAATAAATGCTGGAAAGGTGAAACCAACTCCGCTGGGGATAACCGGGTATCACAGACATATTCCAGCAAAATAAATGCTGGAAAGGTGAAACCAACTCCGCTGGGGATAACCATCCTGCTAGGGAATGGCTCATAAGCTCGAAACTACGAACTCTGCTGATGATGTTCATCCTGTCGGAGGAAAAACAACCTACTGGAGAAAAGAAAAGGAAACCTTGCTCGGGGATGCTCCTTACAAACCACTGATCACCTGATCATGCTCTGTGGGGATTAAAAATCTTGCTGGGGATACTCAGCTGGGAATCGATTTGCGTACTCTGATTGTACTCTGCGAGGACTCTCTCTAGGGAGTAAATGCGCTCATAACCAACCACCGGGAATGCACGCCCCGCTGGGTACATCAATCTTGACCCACTGGGGATGACTTTATCCTACCAAATAAGTCAATCTTGAATTGCTGAGGATAATCTGATCCTACTCTGATGCAATCCCAACTCTTATGGGGATAAAACTTCGACTTCCATCTGTCGGGAATGAAAAGCCAATTCCATCTGCTGGGGAGGAATAAGTTTCACATAAAGCCTGCTCCTGCTAGGGACTCTGGCTGGGGAACATGATCCCTTGGATATCTGCTGCAAAGGTGACAACCCTGCAAAACACGAACGAACACAAGACATTCTACACAAAAGGAATTATCCCGGTTAGTATCCGTGACAACTATTCAGTTAATTCAAAGTTTTAACAATCATTGGTCGAGGCCTGCAAGCTTATGCACATGTAAGTTTATAAAAAACATCAGCGTTTTTCACAAACAAAACAGTAAAAGTTAAAACAAGAGTTAAACATCAAGTACTGAATAGTATGTTTTATTGATAACAGCCTGTAAATAGGCAAAGTTTGTACATCAGATGCAACCCCTGAAAAGAGGAAGTTACGCAAAAGCAAATGCAAATATGTACAAAAGAGAAAATTGTATACATGTCGGCAACGTGGTACAGACGAACACCATGAGCTGATCCTCCTAGGACTCGCCTGACTCCAACGCTTTCCCGATACTCCGCCCTCGGAAGAGATTGACTTGGATAATCGACCCTCAGGTACTTCCAAACCACTAAGCAATGCATGATCAAACTCGGACCGCAGTCATTTGCTTTTCAATCCCTAACTTTTGCCTGAATCTCCCTTTGTGGGTTTTCAATTCACCGGGATACCCTTTTTTGCCGAAGTCGCCCTTTTCAGGTTTTCGACTTCGCGGGTGTACATCTTTTCAATTTTATCCCTAACTTTTTCCCGAACCTTTCTTTATTTTCTTGGTTCGCCGGGATGCCCTATTTTTGCCTGGACTCTCTTTTTTCTGTCCAGCGAGTCTCTTTAAGCAAAGTATTTTTTAACTGCGTCCGAGTTCACAGGGGATGAAAAATCTTCGCCATCCATGGTGGACAACAGTAAGGCTCCTCCGGAGAAGACCTTGTGAATGATATATGGACCTTCATAGTTAGGAGTCCATTTGCCCCTGTGATCTGACTGTGGTGGGAGAATCTTCTTTAGCACAAGATCGCCCGTCTGAAAGCTTCGAGGGCGCATCTTCTTGTCGTAAGCTTTCTTCATTCGGCTCTGATATAACCGACCATATGCGATAGATGCAAGTCTTTTCTCATCCATCAAACTGAGCTGATTCAACCTATTCCGCACCCATTCTGCCTCATCAAGTTAGACATCTAGCAATACTCTCAAGGAAGGGATCTCAACTTCTAATGGCAGGACAGCCTCCATACCATACACCAGTGAGAAAGGTGTTGCCCTGGTTGATGTGTGTACCGTTGTACAATAACTGTGCAAAGCGAAGGGCAACATCTCGTACCAGTCTTTGTATGTCACAACCATCTTCTGAACTATCCTCTTGATGTTCTTATTGGCCGCCTCAACAACGCCACTCATCTTGGACCGATAGGGAGATGAATTGTGATGCCCAATCTTGAAATTCTGGCACAATTCCTTCATCATTTTGTTATTCAGGTTTGAACCATTGTCAGTAATGATTCTTTCGGGGATGCCGTACCGACAAATGATATCCTTTTTGATAAACCTGGCTACCACTTGCTTGGTGACATTAACGTAAGACGCTGCTTCAACCCATTTGGTGAAGTAATCGATAGCCACCAGGATGAACATGTGTCCATTGGATGCGGTGGGCTCAATTTTTCCAATCATATCGATGCCCCACATGGAGAAAGGCCACGGGGACGCCATAACGTTCAAAGGGCTCGGCGGCACCTGAATCTTGTCCGTATAAATTTGGCACTTGTGGCACTTCTTTGCAAATTTGAAACAGTCTCGTTCCATTGTCAGCCAATAATACCCTGCACGTAATAACTTTCGAGACATAGCATGTCCATCAGCCTGCGTGCCAAAGGTTCCCTCGTGGACCTCTTCCATGAGTAAGTTAGCCTCTTTCTCATCAACACATCGCAAAAGCACCAAATCATGGCTTCTCCTATATAGAACACCATCCGGATTCAAGTAGAAATTGCCAGCCAATCTCCTAAGAGTCTTCTTATCGCGGCTGGATGCCCCAGTCGGATACTCTTGGTTCTTTAGGAAATTCTGGATATCAAAATACCACGGTCTGCCATCAGAAGTTTCCTCAATAGTGAATATGAAGGCGGGCCTATCAAGGAGAGAGATAACTATTCTGGGAGCCTCGTTCCAGAAGTTGACTTTGTACATGGAAGACAATGTCGCAAGAGCATCAGCCATCTGATTTTCTGCCCGTGGCACATGGTGAAACTCTACTCTGTCAAAGAAAGGCAACAGTCTCCTTGCATAATTCATATACGGTATCAGATTGGGCTGACGGGTCTCCCACTCACCCTTGATCTGATTCACGACTAGCGCGGAATCTCCATACACATCAAGATTTTTAATCCTCAAATCAATAGCCTCCTCAAGACCCATGATACACGCCTCGTATTCAGCCTCATTATTAGTAACTGGAAATGTCAATCTGGCAGTGAATGGGATGTGCGTCCCATGGGAAGTCGTGATGATCGCCCCAATTCCACTTCCATATGAATTCACAGCACCGTCAAAAATCAATTGCCATTGGGAACTCCGCTCAGGACCTTCACCATGTAACGGCTCTTCACAATCTTTCATCTTTAAGTACATGATATCCTCGTCAGGAAAATCAAACCTCATCGGCTGGTAACCATCGATTGGCTGCTCAGCCAGGTACTTTGACAGTACGCTACCTTTGATAGCCTTTTGCAAGACATACTATATATCATACTCTATCAGTACCATCTGCCATCGGGCAATCCTTCCAGAAAGTGTCTGCTTCTCAAAGACGTACTTGATTGGATCCATCTTCGAAATCAGCATGGTTGTATGATTCAACATGTATTGTCTCAGACGTTTGGCAGCCCAAGCAAGTGCACAACATGTCTTTTCGAGCATAGAGTATCGAGACTCACAATCCGTGAATTTTTTACTCAAATAATAAATCGCATGCTCTTTCCGTCCAGTCTCGTCATGTTGACCGAGAACACAACCCATACTATTCTCAAGAACCGTCAAATACATAATCAATGGTCTCCCGGCTACTGGGGGTATTAAAATTGGAGGTTCCTACAAATACTCTTTTATTCTTTCAAATGCCCTTTGGCAATTCTCATTCCAAACCACCGCTTGATCTTTTTTCAACAACTTAAACATTGGCTCACACGTGGCAGTTAGGTGAGATATGAACCGGGCAATGTAGTTCAATCTCCCCAAAAAAACCACGAACTTCTTTCTCCGTTTTCGGTGCTGGCATTTCTTGTATAGCTTTTATCTTTGCAGGATCAACCTCAATTTCTTTCTCGCTAACAATGAACCCCAATAGCTTACCAGATCTCACCCCGAAGGTGCACTTATTAAGATTCAGCCTCAGCCTGAATTTCCTAAGCCTCTTGAATAATTTCAGAAGATTGACCAGATGCTCTTCCTCCGTCTGGGATTTGGCAATCATATCGTCAACATAGACTTCGATCTCTTTATGCATCATGTCATGAAAGAGTGTTGTCATAGCTCGCTGATATGTTGCTCTGGCGTTCTTCAAACCAAAGGGCATCACTTTGTAGCAGAATGTTCCCCACGGGGTAATAAAAGTCATTTTCTCCATATCCTCCGGCGCCATCTTTATCTGATTATAGCCCGAAAATCCGTCCATGAAGGAAAACACTGAAAATTGAGCTGTATTATCAACCAACACATCAATATGAGGAAGAGGGAAATCATCCTTTAGGCTCGCCATGTTCAGATCTCTGTAATCAACGCACATCCGTGCCTTACCGTCTTTCTTCAGTACAGGTACGATATTGGCGACCCAAGAAGGGTAAGTTGTAACAGCAAGAAAACCAGCGTCCCACTGTTTCTGTACTTCCTCTTTAATTTTCACAGCCATATCTGGTCGAGTTCTTTTGAGCTTCTGTTTGATCGGCGGACATTCCTCTCGCAATGGCAAACGATGAACCACCATATCAGTATCCAACCCAGGCATATCCTCGTAAGACCAAGCAAAGATATCACTATACTCTCGAAGCATCTCGATAAGCCTTTGCTTGATATCACTTTGTAGTGAAACCCCTATCCGAACATTCCTGACACATTCCTCGGACCCCAAGTTAATGACTTCAATTTCCTCCTGATGAGGCAGAATAATTCTTTCTTCCTATTTCAACAGTCGAGTTAGCTCTTCTGATAAGTCATTATCCTCAACAATCTCCTCTTCAGCCTGAAAGATCGGGTGCTCAAAGTCGAAGCGAGTCATAGGAGGTTCTTGGTCGGTGTCATCTGAAATTATGCGAGTCCTGCGAGAAAAATGGTTAAACGCTTCAAATGATATGCAAACAAAGCACATAACCATGTTGCCATTTTATTGCTAAAAATAAAAACAGAAAGACAAGGATCACAAAATTTGTAAGGAAAAACGCCTTTATTCAATGATTAACCGAAGCATACACATAAGCAAGTAGGCCCTGAAATAAAATCGCTATGCCTCGGGTAAGACATAGGATTGTACAATAATTGGAAAACAAAGCATTACTGTTTCGTTGTCACTTGGATAACATCCTGGATTGACCAGTTGCATAAGCTCCGCCCTGGTACGCTGGGTCTGATCCAAGCATCCATATCACAATCACTGTCTCCGTCTTCAGCATCGGACACAACATTGATTCTCTCGTAGCTGACTCCTCCAGGAGTAAACACAACCGGCCCTCTGAACCTCGGCGCGCTTCGTGGGGAAGATGACGATGATGGGCGGTACCCCAGCCCAAATTTGTCCTGCTTGACAGAAATATCCAGGACTTAACCCCACCTCTTGGTCTCCCCGATCTGCACCACCGCCTGGGCTTCCTTATACGAAGACATGGCCACCTCCGACCCTTTGCTGCTCACAGGAGCTTCATCCTTAATCTTCACTCCTTCGAAGGCTTGGCACAGCGTCTCGTGGATTTCTCCGTCCACTTCGACGTATTTGAAGGATGATAAATGACTGACCAGAATGTCCTCTTCACCACACACAGTAACAATACTGCCATCAACCATATATTTCAGCTTTTGGTGAAGCGTGGATGTTACAGCCCCGGTGGAATGAATCCACGGTCGTCCAAGCAGATAATTGTACGCTGGTTGAATGTCCATAATATAGAACACGGTATCAAATACTTCTGGACCCACCTATATTGGCAACGTCAGTGCCCCGAACACAGACCTCCTAGTTCCATCAAACGCTCTTACTACCAGATCACTGGGCGTGCAAATTATTCCTCGAGTATCCAATTTCAACATTTCCTTCTTAGGCAACACATTTAGGGATGACCCGGTATCAACAAGAACATGGGACATGACGGTGCCCCTGCACTCAACTGAAATGTGCAAAGCATTATTGTGGTCGTGACCTCTAGGTGTCAAGTCAAAATCAGTAAACCCCAAACCGTGCCCCGCATTCACGTGTGCCATTACCCCTTCAAGTTGATTAACAGAAATCTCCTGGAGTATGAAGGACGTCTCAAGCACTTTCAATAGGGCGTTCCAGTGAGCCTCGGAACACAATAATAAAGACAAAATTGAGATTTTTGAAGGAGTTTGTTGTAAATGATCAACGATCTTGTAATCACTCTTTCGAATTAGCCTCATAAACTCCTCCACGTCTTTATTCAACGGTTCTTTCTCCTTTTCCAGGGAAGGTTCACTCTCATTCACCTTGATTTTACCCTTCGCAATTCTTTCTGCTTTTACTCCTGGAGAAGTAAAGATTCTTCCACTACGGGTCATGCCGCCCGCCCCTACCAGATTATCAACTGATCCCACCGGCAGATCGTCCAGATTAATCCTCTCACGGTTACAATACACTTCCGCTCTATAACTCCAAGGGACGGCCTTGGTTCTCTCATACGGAATGGGTTTTGCTTTAGTGATGGTGATAGTCGGCCGCTTGGCAGGCGCCGATATCGTGACAGACTTGAATGGTATCGTAACAGTGGCAATCTCACCCTACTCTTCGACCATTGCCTCAACAGGCTTTTTTTTTGCAGCAATGCGATCAAATTGTAACGTACCCTCATCAATCAGACTCTGAATTCTGCTTTTCAAACTATCGCAACCCTCAGGCCGAGTTGAACAGTCTACACATCCCTCATCACATCCGGGGTAAACTCCCCCTTTCAACAAATGGCTTTTTCACGTAACCCAGAGGTGTCTTTAGTTCCTCCACATTCATAACCAGATCTAACTCTGCATCTGTCAGAATAGCGTTTGCTCCCGCTGCCCCATGCTTTGGCATTGGTTGTTGTACAATATTGGGTCCTTCCGTACCGAAATTTATAGCAGTGTTATCAAGTAAATCTTGCACCTTGTGCTTGAAAGCCTGACAATTTTCAATATTATGACCGGGCGCCTCGGAATGAAATTCACAATGCCCATTGGCGTCATACCCATACGGAGGTGTGCCCGTCGGCAGGGCCAAGGTCCTTTTCTCAACCAATTGTAATCTCAACAAAGTCTGAAGAAGTTCAGCATACGATACTGGAGGTACATCAAATATCCTTTTCAGCCTTTGATTCTGAACCCTTCGCTGATTAGTATTCTGCTTCCTCTGCTGCTGCTGAGGTTGTTGCTACTGTTGTTGCGGTGCAGGGATTGTTACACTTGCAACCTGATGCTGCATACGCCAGTTTTGACTCCTATTCTTCTTTCGAGCGTTGTACACTGAGTTAGTGTCTCCTTGTTTTTTACTACCAAAAGCCTTCTTACTACCTCCAGCTGAGGTTGATTCACCAGTCTGAATCTTACCAATCTTAATTCCATTCTCAATTCGCTCACCCATCAGAATCAAGTCAGAGAAATTGCTCATTGAACAGTTGAGAAGTTTATCGTAATACAGCCCTGAAAATGTACCCACGAAGATATCTATCAACTCTCTCTCCACCATGGGTGGGTGTACCCTTGCAGCCAACTCGCGCCATCTCTGGGCGTATTCTTTGAAACTTTCACTAGTCTTCTGAGAGAGATTCTGCAATTGAACCCGATTCGGAGCAAGATCACTGTTATATTGGTAGTGTCTCACGAAAGCTTATACCAGCTCTTTCCAGCCTCCAACTTGAGTAGGTTCCAGTCCCATGTACCATTCCAATGACGGCCCAGACAGACTATCCTGAAAGAAGTGCATTAACATCTTTTCATCGTTGGAGTAAGCAGACATTCTTCTGTAATAAGATCGCACGTGCACTCTGGGACATGTGTCTCCCTTGTATTTGTCAAACGCAAGAGCCTTAAACTTGAGTGGCACCCTTAGCCCAGGAACCAATCCCATGTTCACCATATCCAATCCCACAGAATTCTGGTTGGCTATCCCTTTCATCTGCTCTTCTAGCATTTTGATCCTGCGATCATTTTCAGTAGGCCTCTCATAACCCATGCCTTGGCCAGAAAAAGCATCTTCTTGGCGGTCTTCACCCCAATAAGGACCCTCATTGTCATATCCAGCGTACGCAGCGTTGCGACCATGCCCACTCTGGAAAAACCTGGGGTCATACCTCAGATTACCGAGCTCTTGATTAGCAGCCGCTGTCCCAAAGCCAGTATTGTAGGCACCCATTCTGTAACCATTGTTACTTACAGTTCCAAAACCCTGATTACCAAATCCAGCATTGGCACCACCAGCGTTACTAAAGCCCATATTCACACCAACAAAGCCTGTATTGCCGTTGACCATATTCACACTGGTATTCCCAGCACCAGTGTTAAGACCAATATTACCATTTCCAACAACGTTCCCATTGGTTTCCAAGTTACCGTTCCCATTACCAGTATTCCCATTACCAGCCACGAGAACATTCTCACCAGCGTCAAGACCGACCACTGGTATAGCATCACCAACCTGAGGGATTTCACCATGACGATGATTAGCAGTCGTACCCCCATGTAGCACACCGCTGCTATCAACTCGTGCAATCAGAGGCTGCACAAGAGACTGGAGCTGTTCTTGGCCTTTAGCCACGGTCTCCATCACCTGCATAAACTGAGCCATGTGGTCACGCATCTCCTGCATCTCTGCCTGCATCTGGTCCATGACTTTCTTACAGTTGCTTCTGGTTGAGTAACGGTGAGTTTGGTGTTCGGAAATCCTGGAACCTGCATCAACAGAGGGTTAGGAAACACAGTACAAGGCACCGGCTATGCAAATGACTTATGCAAATGCAAACGTGTGTTTGTGCGTTAGGGAGATTTTTCCCCGGTTCGAGTGCCATAGTGCCAGTGCCGATAGCAAGAAGTCCGGATCTAGTCACTGAAATAACATCTCATATATATATGGGCCAACAAGGCAGCAGTACAAAGTCAATGAATACATGGGATATCATTAGCATGACCTCAACCAACAAGCCTGGTGATGGTCAGCCTACAGCAGAAATCAGAAAGAATACAAAAGGTTACAAAGATAATCAAGTGCGACAGCGGGCATGAAACTCCTCCAGCAACTCTTTTGTCTTCGGGTGGTCAGGACGAGTGGGTAACCCTTCGACGAGCAACTCTCTCTACATAATATTACACTGGAGACCTTCAACCGGATCTTCCCACGCTCCCTGGCCAAAGCACTCCTCTAACTTCCGCTTCTTGGACTCGAACACCTGCTTGTGATTCTTCAGGTTAGAAAGGGCTTTGTTGAGCCTGTCTTCGGTGGCATATCAGCGAGCAGTTTCCTCATCGAACCTTTCCTCACCAGCCTTCACCTGAGCCTTCAGTTCGGGGATCTGCTGTTTCAGTTTATCCTCCCTCTCTTTGTTGTTGGCTATAGTGGCATCTCACTGCTGATTGAACTTGGATATTCTTCGGTATGCTTCATCCAAGTGCTGCTTCTTGGTAGCCAGTACATCGCTGACAGATTTAAAGTCCAGACCCAAACGCTCACGATCAGCTATCTGCTTAGTCAAATCTGTGCCCAACCTGTTCACCAACTCTATCTGCCTCTTGAAAGAACGGACGACTTCACTTCTCTCGCTTCTAACCTGTGCCAACTCTTTCTCCAATTCTTCATTGGCTTTTTTCAGCTCTTCTCTCTCAGCTAACACCTGATTGTACTGCTGAATAGGCACGGTAGTCGGCTCTTCTACCACTGGAGGGCATTCTTGCTTAGCAGGTGGAAATGGCATCCCTATGGTCTCTGCTCGGCTCTTGACCCAGGTCACATATGGAGTGTAGGCTTGGCTATTACTTTTCCCCAACAATGACTTCCCTCGTCTACTGATATTATTCCAGGCATGCTGAAGTTTAGATAACATGTCCCCCTCTAGAAGACCGGTGAGGTACAGAGATTCCTGCACCTCTTCATCCTTTGGCGGAGCTCTCAAAGCATAGCAAACTGTCTGACAAGTAGAGATGGATTATAGTTGATACAGCCCTTTCTTCCAATCAAAGGCATATTTAGAAACCCATGGCAGCTGAATATAACCTCAGTACCCAACATATCTCTATCAAACCACACGATACTCTCTGCTGATAAACTCATCAATCGCTCGGACCACTCAGCTGTGGATGCAGATGAAGCAAATAGACCCTTCTTGGGTAGGTGACTATCAAACCATCTATAGAACAAGGGCACACAGCATGATACATTCTTACCCCTTCTATTCTCGTTCTTGTAATGGATAGAATGATACACATCGCCAATCAAGGTAGGGACCGAATTCCCTGATGCAAAGATATGAAAGGCATCTAAGTCCACAAAATCAGGCATATTAGGAAACAGAATGATACCATATATACAGAGAGCAATAATGGCATTGAACACAATCCAACAACCGTCTTTGGCACATTGTTGGGCTTTCCCAACTAAGAATTGCAAAGAAAAACCAGGAACCCCATTCTAACTGGACAAGATCAACTCAGAGGCATCCAAATGAAGAGAAAGAGCTAGATTAGCCAGATTAGGCTCGGCATCCATATGAACAAATGGCATCTGACTCTTGATAGGCACCCCTAACAATGCAGCATACTCCTCTAATGTAGGTGCCAGAATGAAGTCCGGGAAAGTAAAGCATCTCAAAGGAGGATCATAGAACTGCAACAAGGCATATAACCCATTCAACTCATACACAAAAGGTTTACGGACCAAACTGAGCAGCTTCCCATAAGACTTTCTGAATTCACCTCTCACAGCATCATCTGCTAAAGCAATCAAACTGGACAACTGAGCAACCTCTGGAGTGGGGAGCTTATAGGCCACAGTCTTCCTCAGAGAACCCATAATAGCACAACAGCAGGCAAGAAAATACCGGAACCGGGGAATAATGTACCTGCAACACAGACACACGTTAATGATGTGCAAATGAGTATGCAAAATGCAACATGCAAACATGCAACAGGGGATCAAGGTGGCTGCTGAGAAGACCAAAGCTCTGATCCAACACAATCAAAACTCTGCTCTGATAGCACCACCCTGAAGAGGACCAATAGATACACACTGTCGAGAACAACCACATCTCTGACGATAAGAACCTCTGAACCCAACAACACTGATTCACTGACAAGAAAACCAGGTAGTCTGAAGGTTAAAGTTTCCTGCAATAAACCCGACCCCGCTCACAGGTATGGACCTAAATCACAGACAAGGTATGGCATCCTATGCGTTCCCCAGCATCACAGACTTTCAAGAGCGATGATACGATACCCAGAAGGTGTGGCATCATCATCCCTTGAAGTGGCCTCACTCTGCTGAGTCACAAATGATCGGTCCCCAGAGTCAACAATCCTCTGAACCAACAACCCCTCAGACCCAAAGGGATGGAAAAGAAGTCAACCGGGAGAACCTCGTCTGAGTGTGGATTTCGTGAGACACTAGTGCCTGCAAAGCAAGCACGCGCCCACTAATTTCCACAACTAATGCTAAGTACACTCAAGCTTGGGTCTGGCTTCTCGCTCATCAGATCCCCTTCCCCCAACAGCACAATAATAATATACTGAAAATAAAATGCGGAAAGTAGTGCAATAAAACCCAACAGGTAAACACACAAGCGCTAGGAATGAATCGCACAGGGAACCGTTGGAGCCCCCAGCAGAGTCGCCAACTGCTGGGGATGACCCAGACAGCTAGGAAGAAAATCCAAGGCGAGACTCGCATAGGGAACCATCGCAGTCCCTAGTAGAGTCGCCAGCTGCTGGGGATGACCCAGGCAGCTAGGAAGAAAATCCAAGGCGAGACTAACATAGGGAACCATCGCAGTCCCCAGCAGAGTCTCCAGCTGTCGCTACTGCGAAAAAATGAGGCCGACAAGACAAAAGAGTCGCCACCTTTTGTTATTTATCCCTCAGAACGGGAAAGGAAACGATCAGAAAAACCTGACGAAAAGGTATAAGGAATGGTCATCGCAACCATTGTCTGGATTCGGGAGTCGGTTACGCAAGGGGAAGGTATTAGCACCCCTCACGTCCATCGTACTCGATGGGATCCATGCTTGTTGTGTTTATCTGACGGGTTGATTATATCTATCTATGCTAAAGGTCTGGCCTGAAAAGAAAAGAAATGACTTGGCAAAGTATCGCACTTTATGCCTACGTATTCCCGTCTGGAACGAGAAATCATAGTCCACGTAGTTCGCCTAACTACGGGTAAAATGGGGGAAGGTTGCTCGCCAAGATATCACATCTTGTGCCTACGTACTTTCACACAGCATGAAAGATCAGAGTAAACGTAGTTCGGGCTACGGAGAACACAGATTTGTTCAGCTGTTTTTTATCCAAGTAAAGTTAACAATCAGTTCCAGCAGTTGGTGTTTGCAGCTCGATCCTTGGAGACTTAGGCATTACCGTTTGCGGTAGAACTGAAAGTTAACAGAACTTTCCTTTAAGGAAAGGATTTTCCTGATTAAGGGTCCAAGAGGACAAAAAGGATTTGATGTTTATTTTTTAAGTCTTTTACAGAAGAAGTGAATTGAGTTTTGTTCGTAACTCGTGTTGCACTAAAGACTTGGACTTGAGAGTGAATGCGTCGCATGTCACCCAAAGGGTACCACACTAAACACTCGAGTTATGTGAGGGAAACCCTCCCACAACTCTTTCTCAAGTAGCATAAGGCTCGTAACGCACAGCACGTGTTAACCTTTATTAAGTGTTTTACTGTATTTGAAGATGGTAAGAGAAACAGACTCTCTACAGGGAAACCGACTCGATCCTACAGTTATCATGCAACATTCGTCCTACGGTTGAGGTTAAAAGGGAAACTAACTAATGTTATCATGCATGGTTAGAATCCTAATATCTGTCATAACTTCTCTTGAATAAGAGAAGTCAGAGTTCTTATGCGAACATGGCAATAGAAAGCAACAGTAAACAAATCAAATTGTAAAAGAAAGATTATTGTAAACAAATTGCTGTAAATAAAATGCATGCAATGCATCACACAAGAAGAAGGAGCCAAGCTCAACTTCTAAACAAGCAAGGCACAAAGGCCACACACCACATAGGCAAGGGAGCTGAGCTCTACCAAATACCAGCAAGCAAAGCCACACAGTAAAAATACAAGCAGAAGGAGTTCCACTTAACTTCTAATGCAATACAAGCAAGGGGAGAAGCTCAACCCTTAGGATGCTCTTAGGCCTATGATCATCTACATGAAGCCTAAATCTAATGCAACAATCCGATCAAGTCACATCAATACATCAAAGCAAATCAGAAAAACAGACAATCAAGAAAGCAAATCAACAACTTCACAGCAAAGCCACTCTCTGACAGCAATCCCGCCTATAGTCTGTAACAGTTCTTCAAGTCCACATCCTATTCAAGGGAAGGAATAGAATGCTACATCTTCATGCTTTAACAATGCTCCAACCAAGAATGAAGAGAATCCACAAGATGAGTATTTGATGATGGGAAGCAGACAGGAAACCAAAGGAATCCCATCTGACACTCAACCAGTCATTAGAGAA
The DNA here is from genome assembly GCA_963859935.3 of Lathyrus sativus. Classification (NCBI taxonomy): domain Eukaryota; kingdom Viridiplantae; phylum Streptophyta; class Magnoliopsida; order Fabales; family Fabaceae; genus Lathyrus; species Lathyrus sativus. The sequence goes on from OZ012735.1 coordinate 776,626,987, forward strand.
AGGCATCCTCAAAAGTTCTACTCATTGTAAAAATGTCACACATACCTCCAAAGGAGAGATGAGACTTTCACATGAGGACTTTGAATCATAGGATAAGATGGGAGGTGGATGAAACCAACCATGCTTATTTGAAGGAAGAAACTACTTCTAAAGCTCTCTCCTAAAAACCCTAATCTTATAAGCTACAAAAAGCTAACAAAAAGAAAAGAAAAGCTCCAAGACAAGCTCCACCAGCCACTCTACAAAAGCTTCATCATGCCCATGACATCCTCCCATAAGAACCAGAAGCCCAACATGCAAGAAAAGCCCACTTTGAGTCCATTCTAAAACAATCACCAAAGTTGAAGCACCAAATGAACAATCAAATTGAATATTCTAACTAAAATAGCAAAACACATCCTAAAAATATAATTATTTTTCTATGGGAACATGCATTTGTTAATGATCTATAGTTCAAAAATCAGGACCTAATTCAATTTCTAAGTCCTCTAATAAAATCCTAAGTTGAAAGGTATCAAGGGAAACCATTAATGGGGAAAGGCTCTAAACCTACCTCTAAAACAGAACCTATGATTTTATAAAAAATGTGAGAAAAATCATGAGGGAGCATATATCTCTAACCTAGCATCTATCAAAAATTCACAGCAAAATTCCAAACCAATTGCAAGAACAATAATCAACAAACAGAGGTATCAATTATGCAAAATTAATGGACATTAGCACAAAAGACAAATCATAACTAATTCATATTAAATCCTAAAAATATAAAATCAACCCCTAAAATTTCCTAAAGCATTCAAGAACCATAGGAAAAAAATTCATAATTTTCTAATGAGTTTTACTATTTTTAACGCAATTAATCCAAACAGGCATCAAAACAGAAAAATAATAAGAAAAAAGAAAAAAGAAAGAAATAATGAAAATATGAATTAAAATGGAAGTAATGGAAACAGGCCAGGGGAGGATTCGAACAGGGGTGAGGACGGTTCCCCCCGTGCTCCAAAACAGCGTCGTTTCGCCTGGGGTGATGTGGCGCGATGTGAGCGCTCCGATCGCATGACTGAGTCTTCATTCTTCATCCGATCGGACGGTGCTGGGTCGTCTTCTCCAAAATTCAATTTTTCCACTCATGAACAGTACCCGCGCAGTACTGTTGCTGGCCGGAAACGGAGCTTTTTCCGGCAACTTTGAACAACCATAACTCTCTCAATACTCAACCAAACGCCATGGTTCTTGAACGAAAGTTATGGGAAATTTCATGAGGATTACAAATATCCTATTCAATCACGCTAAAACCTCAAGACTAGAGAAATCTACATCTCAACCGAAAATGGATCAATCCCTAATTTTTCACTAAACCTCAATTTTTCTGTCCAGAAATCATCTATACCTTAATTGCAACCTAACCACATGAATCTAAGCTACTAAAAACGCATGAATTGAGAGAAATTTCGAGAAATGGAAACCTGGTTTTATGCTTCGATTGTGGTGGTTTCAGACCTCAATTCTCCTCCAACAAGTGCAGAAAGCTTCAATGATTGATGGTGGACGTTTCTTGATCACCAATTCTTGTTGTAATCCTCTGAATCTCTAAAACCAAAAATCCACTTTCAAGCTTTTTCACCAACTTGCTCCAATGGCTTCTTTCTCTATTCAGCTCCAATGAATCACCAACCTCTATCCAATTTCGTTTTTGAACATTTATTGAACACAAAGGAACCTTCTAGAGGCCCATTCCAAGCTCAATCCAAAAAATCCAAAAATCCAATTTCTCCAAAAATTTGATTATGGCAAGCTCAAATTTGGCTCAACTACATGCATTGGAAGCTTCTAGCATCATACACAAAACACCTTGAATGAATTCAGCTTAGCTAGAGCCTTGAATTTGGCCTTATGAATGATTTGGGGAATGTAACTTATTTATGAAGAAACATGTCAAAACACCATGAATTATGAGTCAATTGAAAATTCTAGAATTGCCAATGTTTCTAAATCATCATTTCTGATCAAATTGAGTGGTCATTTGGCATATTTTGTGCACATAACAATTTATTTGAATTTCCCACCAAATAATGCCTTTAATTTCTCTTCTTTCAAACCACTTCAAGTCAACTCTTACTATGGACCAAATCAATTCACCATGAGCTCTTGGTTGACCTAAAAACCATATTTTGAACAAGTTCCATGTTGAATAAAACTTCGTTTGAAGTGTGCAAGTGGGAGATTTTAACCTATGATTGAAAAAGGCCTATAATCTCACTTTCCCAAAATACCCCTGCCTTGTAAAGCTTGTAACTTGAGCTCCACAAATCAGAATGGGGACTTCTATTACTTTCCGAAAAGCTAAGATCATGAGGGACATCTTTCATGTTTACCAAAAGGTCAGATGAAACTTCCTTCTAGGTCAAAAATAGCTTGGAAGTTAGATGATTTTCACAGACAAATTTCAGATGCATCTGAGGACCTGTAACCTATCTGGCTCATAACTTGAGTTCTACAAATCATATGGATGACTTCTAGTACTCAAATTAAAGGTATGGACATCCTCTACAAGACTCATGCTTGGCCCAAAGTCATGTGAGGCTTGTATCTTGACTTACATGGCTTAGAAGTTTGGCACTAAATAGGGGATTTCACCCTAGGAACCCTGACTTAGCAACTTCAACCATTCTTGATTCTTCTCAACTTGATCTTGAAACAACCTCTAATATGCCTCAAAATATCATTTCAAGATCCCAATGACCTAGAAGTAGGCTTTGATCTTCTTCAATTGCTCATTTTGACCTAGGATTAACCAGACAAAACCCTAGTTGCACCAACTTCAACTGTGGCTCTTGTACTTGATACAATGACTTGTCTGAGCTCTGTCTTGATCCTCTAGGAACTCCATGAGCTCAATCCACATATCACATCCACACCCAAGGCTCCATAAACCCTGATGCTCTTCAAATGGCTCCTCATGCTAGGAGATAAACCACATACAAGCAACTGAACTTCTCCAGGACCCAACCCACTGACTGATGACCCTGATAACTTGTTAAGCTTGAATAGAACCTCTGGCTTGGCTCTTTTGACATGTATCACACTTGATCCCCTGCTAAATGAAGGATTCTATGTTATGCAAATGTTAGAATTATGCTATGCTAATGCAATGAAACATAAACCAAGTGATAAAAAGGTTGGGCAAATTTTGGGGTGCAACAATGCTCAGTGCGAAGAAGGTTTTATAGTGTTGAAGAAGAGGTTGACATCTGCTCCAATGTTGACCTTGCCTAATACCGAAGAACCGTTTGTTGTATACTGTGATGCTTCTATGTTTGGTTTAGGAGGTGTACTAATGTAGAGTAACAAAGTAGTTGCTTATGCTTCAAGACAGTTGAGAATCCATGAGAAGAATTATCCTACGCACGATTTAGAACTTGTTGCTGTTGTTTTCGTGCTGAAGATTTGGAGACATTATTTGTATGGTTCAAGATTCGAAGTGTTCAATGACCATAACAGTTTGAAGTACCTGTTTGATCAAAAAGAACTGAACATGAGACAACGAAGGTGGTTAGAACTGTTAAAGGATTATGATTTTGGTTTAAATTACCATCTGGGAAAAGCTAATGTTGTAGTTGATGCCTTAAGCCGCAAGACTTTGCATATGTCGGCAATGATGGCTAAAGAGTTAGAATTGGTTGAGCAGTTCAGAGATCTGAGTTTAGTTTGCAAAGTGACACCGAAGAGTGTAAAGTTGGGAATGTTAAAGATTAATAATGACTTTCTGGACAGCATCAGAGAAGCTCAGAAATTAGATGTGAAGTTCGTAGATTTAATGCCTGGAGTAGGACATCCAGAAAATAATGATTATTAATTGGATGCACAAGGCGTGTTGAGGTTTCATGGTCGCATTTGTATTTCGGATGATGCAGATATGAAGAAAGCGATTCTGGAAGAGGGTCACAGAAGTAAGTTGAGTATTCATCCAAGAGCGACTAAAATGTATCATGATTTGAAGAGTTTATTTTGGTGGCCTGGTATGAAGCGTGATGTAGCACAATTTGTTTATGCATGTTTGACTTGTCAAAAGTCGAAAGTTGAGCATCGGAAATCTGCTGGGTTGATGCAACCGTTAGAAATTCCGGAGTGAAAATGGGACAGCATTTTGATGGATTTTGTAACGGGTTTGCCGAGTACTTTGAGAGGATGTGATTCGATTTGGGTGATTGTTGATAGGCTTACAAAGTCAGCCCACTTTATTCCTATTAACATCACTTTTCCGGTATCGAAGTTGGCTGAAATTTATGTCAGAGTGGTTGTTAAGTTACATGGTGTTCCATTGTGTATTGTGTCTGATAGAGATCTGCGGTTTACTTCTGAATTTTGGAAGAGTTTGCAAGAAGCATTAGGTTCCAAGTTGAGGTTGAGTTCAACATATCATCCTCAGACAGATGGTCAAACTGAACGAACTATTCAGTCCTTAGAAGATTTGCTGAGAGCATGTGTTCTCGAGGAAGGAGGTTCGTGGGATACTTATCTTTCGTTAATAGAGTTTACTTATAATAACAGTTATCACTTTAATATCAGAATGGTACCGTTCAAAGCTTTGTATGGTCGGAGGTGTAGGACTCCGTTGTGTTGGTATGAATCAGGGGAAAGTGTGGTGTTTAGACCGGAGATTGTTCGGGAAACGACCGAGAAAGTAAAGTTAATTCGAGAAAAGATGAGTACTTCACAGAGTAGGCAGAAAAGTTATCATGATAAGCGCAAAAAGGCTTTGGAATTCGAAGCTGGAGATCATGTGTTTTTGAGAGTCACGCCGATGACTGGAGTTGGTAAAGCTTTAAAGTCGAAGAAGCTTACCCCTTGTTTTATTGGTTCGTACCAGATATCAGGCAGAGTTGGAAAGGTTGCATATCGAGTGGCGTTGCCGCCTAATTTGTCGAATCTGCATGATGTATTTCATGTGTCGCAGCTCCGCAAGTATATTTCAGATCCGTCGCATGTCATTCCTATGGACGATGTGCAAGTGCGTGACAATCTTACTATGGAGACGATGCCTGTGAGAATTGATGATCGAGAGGTAAAGACGTTAAGAGGAAGAGAGATTCCTTTGGTGAAAGTAGTCTGGTTGGGAGCCGCGGGCGAAAGTTTGACGTGGGAGCTGGAAAGCAAGATGCGGGAGTCTTATCCAGAGCTGTTTAATTGAGGTAATTTCGAGGATGAAATTTTTTTAAGTAGGGGAGAGTTGTAACGCCCATTTTATTACGGCTAATTTAATTATGATATGTTCTCGTGCCTCGTTGCGTCATAGTCGTTTTCGAGTGTATTGGGTGAAGATTAGTCAGGAGTTTTGACTGTTAGTGCGAAACGAGATTTTGCTGATGTGACGCTCGTCACGAGCCTGTCACGGTCGTTACGACCGTCATTGATGTCACGGTCATGACGTTCATTACGTTCGTCACACTAACAAAAATCAGAACTGCAGAATTGGTTACGTGTCCACGTGAAGTTGAGAAATCGTGGTAATGTAATCCTGTATTTCACTTGCTCTCATTTCTGTCGTTGTTTGGGCAAAACATAAACCAAAAAGAAAAAGTATCGTAGTTGAGAGAAGTTGAGAACAGAAGAATTTTCGATCGGTAAAATTTGGAAGATAGTTGCAGGAGAGTTGCCATAGAACAGAACCAGAACCGAAAGCGTAGAGTTGGCCTCAATTCTAAGGTAAGGGTGCGGTTCAATTCTATAACCGTAGGTATGATCGAATTCATGTAGGGAATCGAGTCATAGGTATAATTTCTGTTAATCGATAAATGTTAGGGACGAGGTTTGTCTGTGTAGGAATGAATGTGTTATATCGTCAGTTTTGTACGATGCTGTATGGTTGCCCTTAATGGGGCAAGATTAATTGCTCTGTAAATTAACGAACCTTGTTAGAAACTATAATTAATTTAGTGAGTAAAGGTCGTAATGTGCTTTTACGAAACTGTTCAAGTTCTTAATTGTTGAAATAAGGTTGTTACTGTTCTCATATATGAACAGGTGGGAAATGATAATTTCTTGAGTTGTATGAAATTATGATGCTCTGTTATGGACAGTTTGGTTGTAGGCTTAATGCCTTGTTGTATGGTTGTCATGGTTGTGTTGTAGTCCATAATAGATGCATTTCATGGCATATCATCTTGGTTGGCCTGTATTGGCGATTGGTTGTGCCTGTATTGGCGTTTGGTTGTGCCTGTATTGACGACCTTTAATGGCAAATGAATTGGTTGTGGAGTTTTACTCCAAAATGGTACCACATGCATGTGCATTGTTGAGTCGCATGAAGTCGCATAATTATGTTGGTTGTATATCATTGTTGTATATGTGAGATATGGATTTGCTTGCAATTTATTGTCGATAATGTTTATAAATTGCGAAGATTATAATGTTGTGATATGATTCTGACATGATTTCTATCATGCCTTATGTTAAATTGTTGATATCTCACCCCTTTACATTGTATGTTACCTTGTCGGTGGTAATTTGCAGGTAGCTCAGAGTAAGATGTCGCGTCATGTGAGGTGTCGTTGGTCGCTCTGATACGTAGCACTCTTGGGGAGGGATGAACGATTGTTTATGTTGTTTAATTGATGTTTTCTTGTTGCTGAATTTTATTAAGTACTTTTAGTTGAATTGGTTGCTCTTGTTAGTATTGAATGTTGGTCAGACGTACTAAGGCGATGGATCGGTAGTGCTGAATTTTTGTACTCAAAACTAGTTGTTTCGTAAATTGGTGCAAGATAATTACTTGCTGAATTTTAATGGAATTTAGTTGCTGAAGTTATTATTAATTGTTGGAAGTCTATTAAGTTCCACCAGGAAACGTCAGGTTGCCGGATAATTAAGAAACTATGCAGGTTATTGTTGTCGGTTCATCCGAAAAGTGCTATGTATGTTATTGTGATAATTCTTTACGTGACATGTTTGTTTGTTAAGTTGAAGTGTGACATCTCTGATGCATTCTGGTTTTTATTATTATCCGCTATGTTAGCATTGGGGTGTTACAAAATCTACGGGCATTGCAAATTTTAAATTTAAAAATGCAAAAAATTTATATTAATATCCGCCCTGCAATAAAAAAGGACACGCGGATATGAGTGTGTAAAAGATTGGCCCGCAAAGTAAAAAAGTTGTGGGCAAAATGACCATTTCTCTAGATTAGACTCATTTTGACACCTTTTACAAAATCTCGATCTATATATTAAAATCTTAAGATTTTAGGATCTCATTCACCTTAAGATCCCGATTTTAAACAAAAAAAATCATGATGAAATCTTAATATTTATTACATTCCTTTATTATCTTTATTATTTTTTAAAAATTAAGAACAATAAAGATAAAAATAAAAAACAATGTTTACTAAACAAAACTACATAATAGGTAATCATATTATAAAAAGTATGGATACGTAAAAGAGATAAAAATTAAGACTATTATTTTCCTTTAAAAAAAACATGTAAGTTAAATAAGATTTGAATAATATATAGGTCTTGCCACTCTCATACGTCTCCTATGATAGAATTGGTTGAGGAATGTCAAACCTTCAGTTTAATTTAAGGAGGAAGAACTATTAAAATTGTTTTTTTTTCAATTAGTTTCTTTTAATTAACTTTCTTATATAAAATTGATGGAGGAATGTCAAACTTTCAGTCCAATTTATGAAGGAGGAACTTTTAAAATTGTTTTTTTTTTTTCTCAATTAGTTTCTTTTAATTAACTTCTTTATATATTGTACTTTTATTAAGGTATTATTTTGACTAGCAGAGATATATGATTTATTTTTTCTTATTTTTCGATAATCTGTTATTCATTAGAAAAAGAAAAAAAAAATTTTAGTAATTTTTTTAAAAAAAATTTAAAAGGATTGATATTATTTTGAGTTTAAGAAATTTGAATATTTCATTAATATAATATAATAGTAGCAACTGAAAATAAATTAATATTATTATCATAATAATTGATGTAAATCATTCAAATTATTATATAAGAAAAAAATGAGAAAAGTTATTGACATATTCTTTAACACATATTTTTTAACAATTTTTTTATAGGTTAAATATAAGTGTGTGATTTTTGATTTATTCCCGTAATAAAATTAGATCTCTTAAAATATTAAAATATCCTGCTCGACGGGAACATATCCTGCTCGTCGGGGGACAACGGTGACCAGCTGTGCCCACGGGGAGCACGCCTAAGCAAAATTGGGCCTGGCCAAACATCAATGAACTGCGCTTGCCAGTCTAGGTCGGGGTCCAGGACAAAACATATTATATATTTCAAATCATTTTATTATTATTTAAATATAAAAAAAAATACATTATCATGCTTTGTGAAACTACAAATAGTAAATAGAAAGAAAAAAAAAATTATTCACATGAGTCTCTCCAATCACATAAATTTCATCTAAGTTTGTTACGACTCATTTGAATTTTAACTAATGGAAAAAAGTTAGAAAATATGTGTTAAAAAGTAGGTTAATAACTTTTTTCATATATATGAAACTTATTTGAATTTTTCACATATATTTACTTGTGTTCAATTGCTACTATTACTATATAACTAGATCTCGTTAAAAAGTTAAGTTAAAAAAATTATCATACATTTTTCTTTGAAAACTTATCATATTTATTTTTTATTTCATTTAGTAAAATCTATTATGCCTTCTTTTTCTTTGGAGAAATAACGTTTATTATTTTAAAAAAGAAAAAAACATTCCACCATCCATTTTATCTACTTTTTTGCATACTTATTTATTTATTTCTTTTTCATATTTGTGCTTTTTTTTAAATAAATAATTTTTCAATTTCCATATTATTTATTTAAAATAGTCATTATAAAAATCACATTCTTCTCTTTTGTATTATAAAACATCATAAAATATATCTTATAAATATTAACAGCATACTTTTCACAAATGTTTTTAATACACTTTTTTATCGGTTAAAATTCACATTAGACTTTCAAATCATATATATTTTATATAAGTTTGTTAGGATCTATATGATTTTTAACTAATAAAAATAAGGGTTAAATATACAATAATCCATCAATATATCCTCTATAATATATATATATTTTTAATATATATATATATATATATATATATATATATATATATATATATATATATATATATATATATATATATATATATATATATATATATATATATATATATATATATATATATATATATATATATATATATATATATATATATATTTCTTTTACTAAAAGGTATAATTTAACCACTGAATTTGAGATAAACAAAAAAAATAAAATATTATAGAGATAACTTTGATATTTAAGGGACAAAAGACATAAAATTTTAATATTTTAAGAGATCTGATTTTATTACGGGAATAAATCAAAAATCACATACTTATATTTAACCTATAAAAAAATTGTTAAAAAAAATGTGTTAAAGAATATGTCAATAACTTTTCTCATTTTTTTCTTATATAATAATTTGAATGATTTACATCAATTATTATGATAATAATATTAATTTATTTTCAGTTGCTATTATTATATTATATTAATGAAATATTCAAATTTCTTAAACTCAAAATAATATCAATCCTTTTAAATTTTTTTAAAAAAATTTACTAAAAAATATTATTTTTCTCTTTTTCTAATGAATATCAGATTATTGAAAAATAAGAAAAAATAAATCATATATCTCTGCTGGTCAAAATAATACCATAATAAAAGTACAATATATAAGAAAATACATTGTCATGTGAAACTACAAATAGTAAATAGAAAGAAAATTTGTGAAACTACAAATAGTAAATAGAAAAAAAAGAAAAATTATTCACATGAGTCTCTCCAATCACATAAATTTCATCTAAGTTTGTTAAGACTCATCTGAATTTTAACTAATGGAAAAAAGTTAGAAAATATGTGTTAAAAAATAGGTTAATAACTTTTTTCATATATATGAAACTTATTTGAATTTTTCAGACATATTTACTTGTGTTCAATTGCTACTATTACTATATAACTAGATCTGGTTAAAAAGTTAAGTTAAAAAAATTATCATACATTTTTCTTTGAAAACTTATCATATTTATTTTTTATTTCATTTAGTAAAATCTATTATGCCTTCTTTTTCTTTGGCGAAATAACGTTTATTATTTTGAAAAAGAAAAAAAACATTCCACCATCCATTTTATCTACTTTTTTGCATACTTATTTATTTATTTATTTTTCATATTTGTGCTTTTTTTTTAATAAATAATTTTTCAATTTCCATATCATTTATTTAAAATAGTCATTATAAAAGCCACATTCTTCTCTTTTGTATTATAAAACATCATAAAATATATCTTATAAGTATTAACAACATACTTTTCACAAATGTTTTTAATAGACTTTTTATCGGTTAAAATTCACATTAGACTTTCAAATCATATATATTTTATATAAGTTTGTTAGGATCTATATGATTTTTAACTAATAAAAATAAGGGTTAAATATACAATAATCCATCAATATATCCTTTATAATTTTTTTTAATATATATATATATATATATATATATATATATATATATATATATATATATATATATATATATATATATATATATATATATATATATATATATATATATATATATATATATATATATATATATATATATATATATATATATATTAAAAAAAATATTATAAAGGATATATTGATGGATTATTGTATATTTAACCCTTATTTTTATTAGTTAAAAATCATATAGATCCTAACAAATTTATATAAAATATATATGATTTGAAAGTCTAATGTGAATTTTAACCGATAAAAAGTGTATTAAAAACATTTGTGAAAAGTATGTTGTTAATACTTATAAGATATATTTTATGATGTTCTATAATACAAAAGTGAAGAATGTGACTTTTATAATGACTATTTTAAATAAATGATATGGAAATTGAAAAATTATTTATTAAAAAAAGCACAAATATGAAAAAGAAATAAATAAATAAGTATGCAAAAAGTAGATAAAATGGATGGTGGAATGTTTTTTTCTTTTTCAAAATAATAAACCGTATTTCGCCAAAGAAAAAGAAGGCATAATAGATTTTACTAAATGAAATAAAAAATAAATATGATAAGTTTTCAAAGAAAAATGTATGATAATTTTTTTAACTTAACTTTTTAACAAGATCTAGTTATATAGTAATAGTAGCAATTGAACATAAGTAAGTATATCTGAAAAATTCAAATAAGTTTCATATATATGAAAAAAGTTATTAACCTACTTTTTAACACATATTTTCTAACTTTTTTCCATTAGTTAAAATTCAGATGAGTCTTAACAAACTTAGATGAAATTTATGTGATTGGAGAGATTCATGTGAATAATTTTTCTTTTCTTTCTATTTACTATTTGTAGTTTCACAAATTTTCTTTCTATTTACTATGTGTAGTTTCACAAAGCATGACAATGTATTTTTTTATATATTGTACTTTTATTATGGTATTATTTTGACCAGCAGAGATATATGATTTATTTTTTCTTATTTTTCAATAATTTGATATTCATTAGAAAAAGAGAAAAATAATATTTTTTAGTAATTTTTTTAAAAAAAATTTAAAAGGATTGATATTATTTTGAGTTTAAGAAATTTGAATATTTCATTAATATAATATAATAATAGCAACTGAAAATAAATTAATATTATTATCATAATAATTGATGTAAATCATTCAAATTATTATATAAGAAAAAAATGAGAAAAGTTATTGACATATTCTTTAACACATATTTTTTAACAATTTTTTTATAGGTTAAATATAAGTATTTGATTTTTGATTTATTCCCGTAATAAAATTACATCTCTTAAAATATTAAAATTTTATGTCTTTTGTCCCTTAAATATCAAAGTTATCTCTATAATATTTTATTTTTTTGTTTATCTCAAATTCAGTGTTTAAATTATACCTTTTAGTAAAAGAAATATATATATATATATATATATATATATATATATATATATATATATATATATATATATATATATATATATATATATATATATATATATATATATATATATATATATATATATATATATATATATATATATATATATATATATATATATATATATATATATATATATTATAGAGGATATATTGATGGATTATTGTATATTTAACCCTTATTTTTATTAGTTAAAAATCATATAGATCCTAACAAACTTATATAAAATATATATGATTTGAAAGTCTAATGTGAATTTTAACCAATAAAAAGTGTATTAAAAACATTTGTGAAAAGTATGCTGTTAATACTTATAAGATATATTTTATGATGTTCTATAATACAAAAGAGAAGAATGTGACTTTTATAATGACTATTTTAAATAAATGATATGGAAATTGAAAAATTATTTATTTAAAAAAAAAAAGACAAATATGAAAAAGAAATAAATAAATAAGTATGCAAAAAGTAGATAAAATGGATGGTGGAATGTTTTTTTCTTTTTTAAAATAATAAACGTTATTTCGCCAAAGAAAAAGAAGGCATAATAGATTTTACTAAATGAAATAAAAAATAAATATGATAAGTTTTCAAAGAAAAATGTATGATAATTTTTTTAACTTAACTTTTTAACAAGATCTAGTTATATAGTAATAGTAGCAATTGAACACAAGTAAATATATGTGAAAAATTCAAATAAGTTTCGTATGAAAAAGTTATTAACCTACTTTCTAACACATATTTTCTAACTTTTTTCCATTAGTTAAAATTCACATGAGTGGTAACAAACTTAGATGAAATTTATGTGATTGGAGAGACTCATGTGAATAATTTTTTTTTTCTTTCTATTTACTATTTGTAGTTTCACAAAGCATGACAATGTATTTTTTTATATATTTAAATAATAATAAAATGATTTGAAATATATAATATGTTTTGTCCTGGACCCCGACCTAGACAAGCGCAGTTCATTGATGTTTGGCCAGGCCCAATTTTGCTTAGGCGTGCTCCCCCATGGGCACACGCTGGTCACCGTTGTCCCCCGACGAGCAGGATATGTTCCCGTCGAGCAAAACAACGTGTCTTTTACACGTTCTCTACGTGCTCCCCTCCGCAAGGACACGTCATTAACCAACTGCCCACCTCCGAAAGAGCAGGTCAAGGTCAAACCCACTTTCGGAGATCACGGAGCAGTTGAACTAGGGCGAAGACCACGTTCTGGTCTTCACTACGCCACGTAAGCCCTAACAGTCACTTAGGTTGGGCCTGGTCATCTAGCCCACCTCAAATGACCGTTGACCCAGCGCTGGGGTCTCTCTATAAATACCCTCTTCCACAAGAGGGTCAGGTATGCAATTCTCATCCACTTTCTGTATTTGCTCTCACTCTGTCCAAATCTCTCACTTTGGCATCAGAGTGTCTTGCAGGTACACCTCCACCTTGTCCTCAACACCGGCGAACAGGTAACCGTTCAGCAGCGTGTGACCATCTTGTGATCCCCTTCTGATCAGGTCAAATACGTGGCGTCGTCTGTGGGAATCAAACTTCCCCGTTCCTACGAGCAGAGAACCAAAGTTCCATCCAAATTTCACGATCATGAACAACCCACACCACTGAAGGTGAGAAAATACTTAGAAGGGGGGGGGGGGGGGTTGAATAAGTATGAAGATAAAACTTATAAGTAAAAACTCAAGTATTTTTATCCTGGCGTTGAACTCAACTACTCCAGTCCACCCTATCTAGAGTGATTTGCCTTTCTCAAACAAGGACTTAATCCACTATTTAATCAACTAATTACAATAGTAAGCACTAAGAACAACTGTTCAAAGTCTTCCCAAGAACTTCTGATCCCAACTGGATCTTCTTAAGGAACTATTACAATAGTAATCACTAAGAACAACTGTTCAAAGTCTTCTCAAGAACTTCTGATCCCAACTGGATCTTCTTAAGGAACTATTACAATAAAATGTAAGATTAATACAAGTGTATGAATGCTTCTAACAAGCTTTATCACAACAGTGATTTTTCACTTAATGTTAAGTACAAAAGAATAAACTCAGCAATAAGAATATTTTATGAGAGCTTGTAAGAGTTTCTGTTTCAGATTCGTTGGTTGTGGATCACTTGAAGAAGATGATGAAGACTTGCTTTTATATGCACAGTAGTCCACAAAGTCTTGACATTGGAGGCTGTATACTGAAAAGGCCTGAACCTTTTTGTATTTACATCACATGACTTTTCCTGGAAGTAGAATGCACAGAGAAATGCTTTTGGTCTGTGTTCTAGTGTCAAGCATGAAAGAGGAAAGAGTCGTTGAGCTAAATCAAAGGATATTACTTTGAATTCTTCTTCAACAAGTATTTCTTTTCAGCAAAGTTGATCATCAGATTTTGCATGATCAGAGTCTTGGATACCCATCAAATTTTGCTGAATCAGAGTAAGGCAGCAAGTGTGCTTTAGCGTGTAGTTCTATCAGAGCAGAGTTTTATGAATCAGATCCTCAGTACATGCAGCGTGTAGTACTCTCAGAGTCTTCTGAAAAACTGTGCTTCTTAACTCTCATACAAAGTTCTTTAATGCTTAAGAGTCTTCAGATCTTATTAGAGTCTTCTGCTTCAGATTCTTCTATAGCTTCTGCTTCAGATCCTTCTGTAGCTTCTGCTTCAGATCCTTCTGTAGCTTCTGCTTCAGATCCTTCTGCAGACAGCGTTCAGATTCTTCTATAAGATGATTCTGACTCTTTAGAGCCTTCCATTGTTCCATGTTTAGATTAATTTGCTCTTGGAAGTATATATAGTTTAATTATCTGCAGCAAATATTCATGAACCAATTTTAGAGTATATAATTCTTTAATACAAAATTTCATAAGAGTTATCATCAAAACATAGAGATATTACTAAGAAACAATCTGTGTTCTTACAATCTCCCCCTTTTTGATGATGACAAAACATGAGAAATTTTGTTCAATAATAAAAATAATAATTATAACTCCCCCTGAGATTAAGAATCTCCCCCTGAAATGAATACTCTAAGGAAAAGAATACTTCCCTTTTTGCTTGAGTGTATTTCAGAATCAGAGTCTGATGACTTCTTTCAAACACAGAGTCTAATTTTACATTTAGACTTTAGAGTACAATTTGCTTCAAGAATCAGAGTCTGGTTGGGTAATTCTCAGGATAACTTCAATGAATTTATTTTGTCAGATGAAACAATAGAATCTGAAAGACTTAAATTCACAGATAGTTAATAATATGTCTGAATTTTGTTTTAGTATTTGCTTATGGATTGAACAATCATATTCTTTTTCTCCCCCTTTTTGTCATAATCAAAAAGATGCGTAAAGACAGAAAAGATAATAGAAGAAAAACAAAGCAAACAATTTCATTCATTCAGATGATTCATATAACAGATGATAACAAACAAACAAGAGAAAACAGATTCAAAACAGTAGTGCAAAAACATGAAAAGAAACTAGGGTTGACGAGATGCAATCAGGGTCAGAAGATCTGTGATCTTTGAAGTAGACTCTTCTTGCTTGGCCATCCAAGTCTTAATCTCTTCAGTGGTTTGTTCTTGTTTGATCATCCAGGACTTGATTTCCTTAACCTCTTTTACAAGTTCTGAATTTTCAGCCTTTACTTCAGGTGCAGATGCATCAATGTCCATATCAGATGCAACATCTTCAGATGGAGAGTCTTCAGCAGGAGCAGCTTCCAGAAGCAACACTGGTGGTTTGGGAATGCTCATCAGAGTTTGTCTTACCAACTCAGCAAACTTTGCCTTAGCATCTTCAGCATATACTATCTTGAGATGAGAGGCCACCACAGTGATCTTAGAGATAAATTTATCCCAAGCAGCTTCAGACTTAATAGGATCTATACTGAACAGACACTCTTCTTCCACACGTGCAATCCCCATACGAACTTCCTTTTTGAAATTATCAAACAGTTTATCAACACCTGATCTAGGGTTGGTGTAAAGAAATTCCTCAGGGGTCACTTTCTCAGTAGATTCAGAGTTTGGCTGAGGTTGTTCACAAGTGATATTAGGAGGTGTTTGATCAGGTGGTGGTTGGTCAGATGGTTGAAATGCAGATGGTTGAGGTTCAGACTGTTGAGGTTCAGATGGTTGTGGTATTGTGAGTTGAGTTGTAGGAGTTGGTGAAATTTCAGCTTCAGAGGATAAATTTTGAAAATCTGAGAGGTTAAAATTTGAACGAAGTGCAAGTCTACGATTTATTTGTTCAGGTGCTGATAGATCAGAAAATGCAGGTTTGAGTGGATCAGGAATGTGTAAGCAAGTGGGTGATGGAACTTCTGATTCAGAATCAGATGATTCAGTGGAGTGGCATGAGGTAGATGACAGGACAACCATGGTTGCAAGTGGTTCTAGATCAAGAATGTCATCTAATGGTTCTAGAACAGGTAATGGTTGTTCTATTATTGAGGGATGTTCAGATGGTGTTGGTTGGGGAGGTTCAGATGAGATGGATTGAGATTGATGTTCTGGTGATTGTTGCTGTTGTTCTGGTGGTGTTTGTTGTTGTTGTTGTTGAGGTTCTGGTTGTTGTTGTTGAGGTTCTGGTTGTTGTTGTTGAGGTTCTGGCTGAGATGGTTCTTGTTGTTGATATTCTGGTTGGATTTTTGTTTGAGGTGGTTCAGATGGAGTTTGTACAGAAGATGGTTAAGGTTGAGTAGTTTGAGATGAAGGGGGTTCAGATGCATGAATTCCAGATGATGGTGGTACAAATGAATGTGATCTAAAAGGTGATGGATGAGGTGAAGGTAATGGAGAGTGAATGGTTGGAGTTGGATCAGATGTTAATACCTGCTTGATAGTTTCTCTTATGTCTTCCAGACTAGCTTCTGGAGGAGTGGGTTTCACTTTCTTTACCTTCTGAGGCTTAGCAGCAGCTTCAGAGGCTTTTCTCTTTGGCTGAGCCTCAGATCCTTCTTCAGCAATCTTCTTTGAGCGTCTTTCTCTAACAGGATTGGGCAGAACTTCTCCTTCCTTCTGTACTATGTTCACAGGCAGAGGAATACCTTCTTTTAAACACTCAGCAATGAATGTCAGAATGATGTGCCTAGGCTCATCAGCAGTGAACATTGGAAAATCTTCAACAGGAATCCTTCTGTTGCTTACATCATTAGTAGCAATTTTCTTGGGTTTGCTGGCAAGCTCTGTGATGACCTTCATCATCTTCAGAGTATTGCCATTGATGACAAAACCTATGACATAATACAGATCCTCTGTCAAACCAGTGTCCTACAGATATTTCACAAGACCATTCTCTGTTAGAATGTCTGATATCAGCCTACCCATAGGAATCCAATTCCTAACTTTTCCAGCTTTGACTCTTACATCTTCTCTTGTTTCCTTTACATGATTCAGAAGGTGACTGAATAGAAGATAAGGCAAGTCCACCTTCTTTCCCTTGCTCATACAGAACATAAAATATAGTTGTTCAGCACTAACATAATCTGGGGGGTTTGATGATTTTCTGTGAAAGATGGAACTCATGAAAATCTTGGCCCAGATCCTGTAGACTGGCTTTAGTTCCCTCACTTTGCTAGTTGGTGTCCCAGCAATAGTAACTTCTTGAAACACCTCAGCAAGATCCACACGAGCAGATTGTAGACTGGTTTTACCATCAGTTTCAGAGTAACCAATTAGTTGTCTGATCAATTTCTCAGTAATCACAATTTCCTTCCCAAGGACAGAAGAATGGATGAACTTAGGGCACATCTGAGCATGTATCCAGAATTCTTTCACCAAAGTTGGATAAACAGGACCCATAAGCCTGTCAAAGTACTTTGTCCAACTCTGAGTTTGAATGGTTGGGGAGAGATTAAATCCATTTTCTTCAATGGACTCAAGGTTTATGAAGCATTCACTCAGAACTTCCAGTTCTATGGTAGAAGTGAGAAGAGTTCTTACAGGTTCTTTGTAAGCTTCAGCATTAGTAACAGACCCAGCAATGGTTGATTGCATCTGAACAGATGTTGATGAAGAAGATGCCATTGATGTTCTTGAGATATAGGTTTTAGGTTTAGGGTTTAGATGGAGAGCAAAGAGACGACAGAAATGCATAAAAGGTTCGTGAGGTGAAAAGTGTGAAATGGTGTGATTTGTGATATTTATAGAAAAAATCAGATACACAAACAGTCACATAGGCACGCTTCACATAGCATTTAATGAAAAAGTAAAAACATCATTGCACAGCAATTATGATTCTGACAGATGGGGGAAAATCAAGAAAATTCAGATTTTCAAAGCAGTACTTCAAACGTTAATTCAATAAAGTGCACTTTACCTTTTCAGTTCTGAGCTACACGTGTTTGATTGCTTGTGCCTCTGAAATCTTTTGAGAAATGAAACGTTAGACAAAGTTCAGATCCTCTGAGCATTGTTAGTTCAGATTTACACAAGTAAAATAATTTAAGAAAATGAATAAATTAACAGATGAAATACTTCAGAGCATTAAACATTTTGCATCTGAGAAGTTTGCCTCTGATAAATATTATTCTAGACAAAAATCCATACCAATATTTTTCAGAATAAACTTGAACCTATCTTCAACAAGGGGTTTTATAAAAATATCAGCCCATTGATGATCTGTATCAACAAAAGCTAGGTTTATAATACCCTTCTGAACATAGTCTCTGATTAAATGATGTTTAATTTCTATATGTTTTGCCTTAGAGTGTAAAATTGGATTTTTAGACAGACATATAGCAGAAGTATTATCACAGAAGATAGATACATTACTCTTAAAGATCTGATAGTCCTCTAATTGACTCTTCATTCAGAGCATCTGCGTGCTACATCCAGCAGCAGCAATGTATTCTGCCTCTGTTGTAGAAAGTGCAATTGTGGGTTGCTTCTTGCTGTACCATGAGATCAGATGACTTCCAAGGAACTGACAGCTTCCAGAAGTACTTTTACATTCTACTCTGTCTCTAGCATAGTCAGCATCACAGAATCCAACTAATGTATATTTATCAGATCTTCTGTAACACAGACCCACGTTAGTAGTACCTTTCAGATACCTTAGAATCCTCTTAACAGCAGTTAAGTGAGATTCTCTAGGATCTGATTGGAATCTTGCACATAAACATACACTGAACAGAATGTCAGGTCTAGAAGCAGTTAAGTAGAGAAGAGATCCTATCATACCTCTGTAGAGTTTCTGATCTACTTTCTTACTTACCTCTTCCTTGCCTAGTGTACTAGTTGGATGCATGGGAGTCTTTGCCATCTTACTATCAGTCATGTTAAATTTCTTCAGAAGTTCTTTAACATATTTGGTCTGATGAATGTAAGTGCACTCTGGAGTTTGGTTGACTTGAATTCCCAGAAAGAATTTCAATTCTCCCATCATGCTCATTTCAAATTCTGCCTGCATACATTGAGCAAACTCCTTTCCCAGCATAGTATTGGTAGATCTAAATATAATATCATCCACGTATATTTGACATATTAGAAGATCTTTCTTAAATGTTTTACAAAAGAGTGTTGTGTCCACTTTGCCTCTGATGAAATTTTTTTCCAGAAGAAAATTGCTTAATCTCTCCTACCAAGCTCTGGGAGCTTGTTTTAAACCATACAGAGATTTCTTTAGTTTGAAATCATGTTCTGGGAATTTTTCACTCTCAAAACCAGGAGGTTGGTGAACATAAACTTCTTCTTCTATAATACCATTTAGAAAGGCACTTTTAACATCCATCTGATATAGAATGATGTTATATTGTGCAGCAAATGAAATAAGAAGGCGTATAGATTCTAACCTTGCCACTGGAGCATAAGTTTCAGTGTAATTAATACCTTCTTGCTGATTGTACCCTTGAGCAACAAGCCTTGCTTTATTTCTTTCAACTTCTCCTTTCTCGTTAAGCTTATTTCTGAAGACCCACTTAGTTCCAATTATGTTGAATCCTTTTGGTCTTGGAACTAAATCCCACACATCATTTCTAGTGAGCTAATTTAGCTCTTCTTGCATGGCAATAATCCAATCATTGTCTTGCAGAGCTTCATCTACAGAATTTGGTTCAATTACTGACACCAATCCAAATAATGATGCTTCAGATGATCTGAGGAAGGATCTTGTTCTGATAGGGTCATCCTTCTTTCCAATGATCACATTCTCTGGATGAGAAGCTTTGATTCTGGAAGATGATTCTCTAACAGTTGATTCTTCATAAATGTTTAAGTTGTTCATCTGAGAAGTCAAAGTAATTGCATCTGGCGTTGCTTCTGATTCCTTAACTTGAGCTTTGTCTGCCTCTGAGCCTTCAGAGTCTGTGAAGACTACTTCTCTATCTGCAGAACTTTCAAACTGCTTTGGCTTTTTAATGCCAAGCTTATCATCAAATCTAACATGAACAGATTCTTCCACAATCTGTGTTTTAGTATTGTATACTCTGTAGCCTTTAGAGCGTTCAGAATACCCAAGCATGAAACACTTCTGTGCTTTAGAATCAAACTTGTTCAGATTTTCTTTAGTATTCAACATATAGCAAATACATCCAAAAGGATGAAAATATGAAATGTTGGGCTTTCTGTTCTTCCACAGTTCATAGGGAGTCTTCTCCAGAAGAGGTCTTACAGACACTCTGTTCTGAATGTAACAGGCTGTGTTGATTGCTTCTGCCCAAAAGTGCTTTGCCAGATTAGTCTCATTGATCATGGTTCTGGCCATTTCTTGCAGAGTTCTATTTTTCCTTTCTACAACTCCATTCTGTTGTGGAGTTCTAGGACAGGAGAAATCATGAGCAATGCCATTTTCATTAAAATATTTTTCAAAGTATTTGTTTTCAAATTCACCACCATGATCACTTCTGACTTTTATAATTTTGAAATCTTTTTCATTCTGGACTTGTTTGCAGAAGTCAAAGAACACAGAATGTGACTCATCCTTGTGTTTTAAGAACTTTACCCATGTCCATCTACTATAGTCATCAACAATGACTAATCCATACTTCTTGCCTCTGATGGATGCAGTTTTCACTGGTCCAAACAGATCAATATGAAGTAATTCTAATGGTCTGGAAGTAGAAACAACATTTTTTTATTTAAAAGATGATTTTGAAAACTTCCCTTTTTGACATACTTCACAAAGAGCATCTGAGGTGAACTTCAACTTAGGAAGTCCTCTGACAAGATTAAGTTTATTAATATGAGATATACGTCTCATATTAATATGCCCTAATCTTCTGTGCCAGACCCATTGCTCCTCATTAACAGACAAGAGGCATTTAACATTCTGAACCTTAAGTTCTGAAAGATTTATTTTATAAATGTTGTTTTTCCTCTTTCCACTAAATAGGATTGAGCCATCCTTTTGACTAATAGCTTTACAACATTTTTGATTAAAGACTATGTCATAACCATTGTCACTTAATTGACTTATGGACAATAGATTATGCTTCAGTCCTTCTACAAGTAAAACATTAGTGATAGAGGGAAGATTACCATTTCCAATAGTGCCAGATCCAATGATCTTGCCCTTCTGATTCCCTCCAAATTTCACGACACCTCCAGATCTAAGCTCCAGACTTTGGAACATAGACCTTTCTCCCGTCATATGTCGCGAGCATCCAGAGTCCAGGTACCATGACTGGCGTCTTGACCTTGCTGCTAAGAACATCTGCAACAGGAATTATTTTACTCTTAGGTACCCAGATCTTCTTGGGTCCTTTTGGGTTAGTTGTTCTGAAGGTTCGTCTAAACTTCTGTTTTTCAACATAGGGTTTATTCTGACTGGCCTTAGATTTGAACACATGAATGTTCTTTTCAGAACGAGTATGTTCAATATCATTTAAGTGACCAAATTTAAAATTGGAATATAAAGGAGTCTTCTTGATGATAATTTTATCAACAGATTTTGGATTTAAATCAGATGAAGATTTATATCCAATTCCTTTTCTGTTATTTATGCTAACTCCAGAGATCATAGAAGCCATTTTGCTTCCGTCTATGCTTTTAGAAAGAAACTTCTGAAAGCTGTAGTCATACTTTTCCAAAATATTTTTGCATTCAGACTTAGTTTCAGAATCAGAGTTTTGTTGAGCTAATTCAAAATCATTTTTCCTTTTTAAGTTCTTTTCATTTAGCTCAACCACTTCTGATTTGAGAATATTATTCTCAGATACAAGATTGCTTTGACGCTCCTTGTATTTGAGCTTAATATTGTTATAGCTCTTCAGAACCTCTGATAACACTTTGATAAGTTCATCTCTAGTGAGTTTAGTCATTACCTCTTCAGCGTCAGAGTCAGATTCAGAGTCAGATTCAGAGTCTGAAATTTCTTCCTCCTAATCTTCTATGTCTGCCATAAATGCTACGTTGGCACATTCTTCTTCTGCATCAGATTCAAATTCAGATGTATCTGAATCATCCCAAGTTGCCATTAGAACCTTCTTCTTCTTATCAAATTTTCTTTTAGGCTTTTCTTTCAGAAGCTTTGGACAATCATTTTTGTAATTCCCAGGTTCTTTACATTCGTAGCAGACAACCTCCTTCTTGCCAGATCTTCTGTGTCCAGAAGATTCCTTTCTTTGGTCAGGCTTCCTGAAGTTTTTAAACTTCTTTCCTTTATGCTTCAAGAGTCTGTTTATTCTTCTGGACAACATGGATAATTCATCTTCATCTTCAGATGAGGATTCTTCAGAGCTTTCCTCTATTACCTGCAACGCTTTAGCAGATTTATTAGATTTTAAGGCAATTGACTTACCTTTCTTCTGAGGCTCATCTTCCTCAAGGTCAATTTCATGGCTCCTTAGTGAGCTGATTAGTTCCTCCAAGGAAATCTGATTCAGATCTTTAGACATTTTCAACGCAGTCACCATAGGTCTCCATCTGGTAGGTAAGCTTCTGATGATCTTCTTCACGTGATCAGCAGTAGAGTAACCTTTATCCAGAACCTTTAGTCCAGCTGTAAGTATTTGAAATCTGGAGAACATGGCTTCAACAGATTCAGCTTCTTCCATCTTGAAAGCTTCATACTTCTGAATTAGAGCCAGAGCCTTTGTTTCCTTGACTTGAGAGTTTCCCTCATGAGTCATTTTCAAGGACTCAAACATGTCAAATGCAGTTTCTCTATTTGTGATCTTTTCATACTCAGTGTGAGATATTGCATTTAACGATATTGTTCTAGCCTTGTGGTGATTTCTAAATTCCTTCTTTTGGGCTTCTGTCATAGATTTTCTATCTACTTTCTTGCCATTCCCATCAATGGGATGAACATATCCATCTATGACCAAATCCCACAAATCAGCATCATAACCAAGGAAAAAACTTTCAATCCTGTCTTTCCAATAATCAAATTTATCCCCATCAAACATAGGGGGTTTGGTACTGATTCTGTCTCTTTCTTCATACTTGTTAGATGTTGAAACATCAGCCATTATGAACAACTAGGGCTGGAAATGAGTCGAGTCGAGTCGAACTCACCTCAACTCGGCTCGACTCGTTAAGAATTGTTCGAATTCGAGTTCGAGTTCGAGTTCGACACAAACTTTTTCTTAAGCTCAAACTCGACTCGTTATAAGTTCACGAATAGTTCGGTTCGACTCGTTAGGTTCATCTCATTAGGTTCATCTCACATTGTTCACGAACTTAAAAACTATTTTTTAAAATATATATATTTTTTAGTATATTTGACATTTTAAATAAATAAATATATTTTTAAATAAAATATTAAAATAAAATAAAAGTTATCATATTGAAATTTAACTTTATCTTCGAAATCTACTAATTCAAAACCTACACAACTTTCAAGAGATACGTTTGAGAGTCTAATTCAAAAACTACTAAATTGAAGATTAAATTTGTCTAAGATTTGAAGTAAATATTTAAACCTAATCTTAAAGACAGTATAATTCTTTTCATATGTAATCGATTTGACTCATGAACCTAACGAGTCGAACTATGTATAGTTCAAGTTCAGCTCATTTAGTTAACGAACTTAATTTTTCGCTCATTCTCAACTCATTTGGTTCATGAACCTAGTTCAACGATTTAATTGTCGAGTCGAATTTCAAACTATCTTCGAGTTGGTTTGGTTCATTGCCAGCCCTATGAACAACCAAATATAAGTATCAAAGTTTCTCTCACTGGATCTTTTCTGTCACTGTGAAGTGGTAGCACACACAGAACCGGAGCTCTGATACCAACTGAAGATGAGAAAATACTTAGAAGGGGGGTTGAATAAGTATGAAGATAAAACTTATAAGTAAAAACTCAAGTATTTTTATCCTGGTTCGTTGAACTCAACTACTCCAGTCCACCCTATCTAGAGTGATTTGCCTTTCTCAAACAAGGACTTAATCCACTATTTAATCAACTAATTACAATAGTAAGCACTAAGAAGAACTGTTCAAAGTCTTCCCAAGAACTTCTGATCCCAACTGGATCTTCTTAAGGAACTATTACAATAGTAATCACTAAGAACAACTGTTCAAAGTCTTCTCAAGAACTTCTGATCCCAACTGGATCTTCTTAAGGAACTATTACAATAAAATGTAAGATTAATACAAGTGTATGAATGCTTCTAACAAGCTTTATCACAACAGTGATTTTTCACTTAATGTTAAGTACAAAAGAATAAACTCAGCAATAAGAATATTTTATGAGAGCTTGTAAGAGTTTCTGTTTCAGATTCGTTGGTTGTGGATCACTTGAAGAAGATGATGAAGACTTGCTTTTATATGCACAGTAGTCCACAAAGTCTTGACATTGGAGGCTGTATACTGAAAAGGCCTGAACCTTTTTGTCTTTACATCACATGACTTTTCCTGGAAGTAGAATGCACAGAGAAATGCTTTTGGTCTGTGTTCTAGTGTCAAGCATGAAAGAGGAAAGAGTCGTTGAGCTAAATCAAAGGATATTACTTTGAATTCTTCTTCAACAAGTATTTCTTTTCAGCAAAGTTGATCATCAGATTTTGCATGATCAGAGTCTTGGATACCCATCAAATTTTGCTGAATCAGAGTAAGGCAGCAAGTGTGCTTTAGCGTGTAGTTCTATCAGAGCAGAGTTTTATGAATCAGATCCTCAGTACATGCAGCGTGTAGTACTCTCAGAGTCTTCTGAAAAACTGTGCTTCTTAACTCTCATACAAAGTTCTTTAATGCTTCAGAGTCTTCAGATCTTATTAGAGCCTTCTGCTTTAGATTCTTCTGTAGCTTCTTGTTGCGGTGAAATTTGGATACCAAACTATTGATTAGTTTGAATCGTATATTCATTTTGCAACCGAACTTTGATTTGTCCGAAGGAAGGGATAAAGATCGAAATTCCCACAATGCAATGCAAATGCAAGGTTAGATTGTTTAGGTTCGGGGGTTGGTTAAACTTAGGGAAGGTACTAGCATCCTAAGTTTCTGTAGTACTCTACAGGAACCTCTTGTTTTATGTTTGTTTACTGCTAAGTGTTATCTGCTTAAAGGATGAGAGACCCTATTGGTTTATTTCTAAGTATACTCGATAAGATGTCGCATCTTATGCCTACATATCCTTATGGGAGTGGAATCAGAGTATGTTGTAGTTCACCCTAAAGGGTTAGAGGAGTTCTTTGACTGTGGCCAAAGTTCCTACGGGTTTAGGGTAGTTGTTTTGATTGGGTTTAGGAGAAGAGATGAGTCTTCATGTTAAGGGAGAGATAACCACCACAAATGTAAAAGAGGGTTGTAGGAAATGGTCTTTGCATCGTCTTAAGAAAAGGTCTTAGATACTCGGATGGTCGCCAAGTATGCCTTTGTCGTTCTTAAGGCAAAGTCCCTACATGTTTGATTGTATTGTTGTGGGGTGGAGATTATATCTCGCTTAAGATGATTAACATCTATTCTCTAATGTGTTTGAGAAAAAGTTGTATTGTGTTGTTTTCTATGTTGTAAAGATAAAGAACAGTTCTTCCTATGGGGTTGGATCTATCCTAAAGATCAACTTGAAGAAACAAGGATCGAGGGGGAATGATGCATATGATGTGCAACTACACACAACGTTGAATTATGTGTAGGTTTTTCCTTTGGACGGAATGCAATGTACGAATAGATAAATATGATAATGCATATTACAGTAGATAAATAGCGAAAAAGTAAACCATACAAGTACGCATGAAAGCGCTGATGTGTAGGTGCAAGTGTCGTGAATGTGAATGTGCGCGACTGACTTTTTTATGCTGTCGATTGATTCGAGAAGAACTGGTTTAATTCGAGATGAGTTTGATTTTTAAGTGATACTAGATTAGATTGAATTATAAGTTTGACTAATACAAAGCTGTTATGATTTAATTTTGTTGTTTAAGACAACCTAGGTGAAATGTTTGTTTAAATAAAGTTATTTATAAAGATTGATTATAAAAGGGTTGTTTCTTATTATTAAAAGGGAAATTATGTTAATTAGGTGAAAATGACACTAAGACATAAGTTAGAAAAGAGTTTCTCTTTTATTTTATGAAATAAACATACTAATTAATGAAATGCTATTATTATTTTGAATAAATAATTGATTGTTTGGCCAAAATAATTCTAGGTGAATAAAGAAATATCTTTCCTAAAACTAATTATTAAGATAAAAGGTTAATGTGAAAAAGTTAGATAAAAAGTGGAATAAACAAAAATATTAGATAGAAAAGATAATTAAACCTAAGAAACTACTTGACTAAGTAAAACTGGTTATTAAGAAAAAAATTAGCCATTATTGGATTAATTAGTTATAATAAAAGTTTATTAGTTAATAAGGGTTAATTAATTAACAGATTAAGGATTAATTAATTAGTTAATGTTAATTAGGGTGATTAATGGTTATTAGTGGTGTGTGAGGTGTGCAGGTGTACTGTTATTAACAAATTACAAGTAAATAACGATAATGGAAAAGAAGAACGCAGAAAGCGAAACCCTAGACGCCCCCCCGGTTCCCTCTTTCGCCGCTATGTTCGTCTTCTCACTCGATTGCTTCCCTCTCCTTCGCATCTCGTCTTCACTATCAATCTTTTTCGCTACTATGCTCAACCTGCAATAATCACAAAACGATCAAAACATTCAATAATCTCATAGAGGGTAGAGTATTACCGAGGGCCAACGGTGACGGCGATTGAGGTGGTGAAAAGGACGCTTCGTCAATGGAGGATTCGCAGCGGCGGTGGCGATTGGAAAGATAAGTTGTTCCTCCGATCAGATTTTGAGTTTAGATTTTTAGGGTTTTCTATGATAGTTGTCAAATTTTCCCCCCCCGTCCTTCTTCTCTTCTCAACCCTCTCTATATATAGGCCTCAGGATTGCAAACAACTTGAATGATACTTGAATGCCAATTTGATTGTAGATTTATTTGGTTTTAAAGATTTCCTTTTTGGTTATAATCTGATTTTGAAAGGTTTCCTCTTTCAACGATTTCACTCAATGGTTGTTAATGAAAAGATCCAATCTCTTATTTGGGTGTATCAAATCTGTTATTTGTCTAGGTTCGACGCCTTGGGTTTATGTTGGATATTCTCTTTCCTTATCGGTATATTCCTTAGTAAATTGCTGACTTCAATTTTGCGTTTCTTGGCAGGGGTGAATAACAATTGATTTTGGGCCGGGGGAAATCAGCAGCCCAGCGTAGTTACGGTAATGGGACTGGCGGGCCCTAAATTTCAGTGTGGGTAGCGGTCCTGAATTTTGAAACTCCACCACGTAGACTCAGTGGCTTATTGTCTCTTTCTTTGATGTTAGGATTGAGCGATGTCTGAAGAAGGTGTGGAACCAAGCTGTAAAAGAGTGGCTGCAAATTCATCATAGGTGATGGATCGAGCCTCCCATCCCTTGAAAATCAAGAGTTTGAAGCCCTCTGTAATATAATCCAGCTTAAATTTCGTATTGCTGCGGGTATTTTCCACAACAGATAAAAGGGTGTCTGCATTATGTTTCGCATTCCTCAAAATTGAAGAGTTTGATGCAAGCAGCTGCATTTGGTAATTGAAATATCTCCAGTATAATGGTATGTGTTGATGCGTATCGGACACGGAGGCTTTACTAGCTGCATTTGTATTTTTCACATTTCTGAATTTATCAATATGTTCTGATCCCTGAGATTGCATAGACTTAACCAATACAAAATCAGTAGGTGGGCTGCTGCAGGCGTTTTCTGGTATAGCCGAGAGATTCCCGTAACTTGGAATTTATTGCCGGTAGCGACTTTTGCTACGTAATATGGTAAGATCATTGAGAACTCTATCACTTTCCGCCTCTTGAGTTAACTCTTGCTGAATTATTGCTGCTATTTTGACAGGTTGTGATGTGTTAACTCTTTTATTATCTCCACTGTGTTCAACTCTTAACAGATTTGAATCTTGTCTTGCAGCTACCGTGACCGTCCTTCTCATTCAATTCAATAAGCTCGGTTACATTTGATAGCGTGTGGTGAGTTGAGCTTCTTATATTCATGCCAAACATTGCCAAGAATAGCTTTGTTAAGTTCTGAGAGCTTTATCTGATTTGTGAGCTGCTTCACTCAGGGAAACCGAGGCGTGTTGTAGGTAGGATCTGCAATTGAGGGTGTTGAGAGAAGGCAACATCAGTCTGAGGTCTGGTTGGACTTCCGTTACCGTACTGAGCAAGTTTGTAGTCAAAAAATAAAGTTGAAGCTGTAACGTTGGCTGTTGCGATGACGGTGCACAAGTCCCATAAAGCTTTAAGGCTGATGTCATGAACTGAGTTTAGAATGAATTTGTGAATTTGTATGAATGATAACTCTTTGGGCTTTTGTATATCTGAATTGCTTCTTGTTATTGTCATCATCTTGTAACACTTTCTTGAATGATATTACGTCGTTAGCTTGCTTCCTGCTCAAATTACCAAACATGTAAATTTATCCTTGAGTTGCGTACGGTATCTTTAAATATTGGCAGCGGTAAATGATGCACTCGAAGCTCGGTATTTGTTATCACAGAAGGGGTATAGTATTTTTGTAACAATCTAAACCTTATAAGCCAAACTCATAAAAGTAAAACTTTGTCACTTGGATCACGAAAGATAACACATCAACATGACTTTGAGAAAATCCTTCGGAATTTAGAAGTTCCTCCACAGTTTAAACTTGATGCATAGGTGTAAATCTGGCTTAGACTGGGAATGTATAACAATGAATTGACCGAATTACACTTTCGCGACGACACCTGTGCTCAAAGTTTATGAATCATGTCCGTGCACCTCTAACGTTCACGCTTGACACCAACGACATTGATAACCTGGACCTTGAAGTGCTGGGCAGTAATAAATCACACTTGGCATCATTGCATCTGCACAAATCTGTTAGTCATAGCACACGCTCGTATAATAACATAAATAAGCAAGAAGTAAGCATGAAGAGGTGGGATTTTATGGTCAAAAATTAGGGTGCAACAGATGCCCCTATTTAAGTTACTTCTATCCGGAGATATGGAGATCGAAATCTCCATCTCTATGAGATAGGAGGGACTTAAATACAAACATTGCGTGAATTTTTGGCCATAGGAAGCCACCGAATGTAAATGATATGCAATGATATGAGAATGCAAGACAAATGATCCTGTGGAGAAAGGGCGCCACAGGGGAGGAACTAGATACGACATGCTAGACAGAAGAGCAACAGATCCAACAAGGCGGGACCCTACGAGGATAGGAACAATCACCCATGGGAAATCTCCAAACGTGTAACGGTAACTCATACATCAGGGATGCGGTGATTTTGACGATTTGTGATCGAGAGATACTTTTACTACCAAGGTGGTGGTCAATAGTAACTCAAAATGGATCCTTTTTTTATTATTTTATATTTTGTAACTCAGCTGAAACCGTAAAATGTATAACCTCTCCTGGCATCATGGTACGGGGACCATGAGCTGGTCTCGGTCTTTGATGTCATTGTAGTTGTAGATGTTGTTGTAGTTGTTGAGCTTCCCCGAGCATCATGATATAGGAGTCATGCGCCGGTCTCGGTCTCTGATGTCGAACTTCCCCTTGCACCATGGTATGGGAACCATGAGCTGGTCTCGGTTCCTGAAGTCGAACTTCCCCTTGCACCATGGTATGGGAACCATGAGCTGGTCTCGGTTTCTGATGCCGAACTTCCCCTTGCACCATGGTATGGGAACCATGAGCTGGTCTCGGTTCCTACCCAAAATGATGGAGACTCGTGAGAGCGTCTTCAAAGAGGGGTTGTAAATTTGTAGATTGTAGATGTAACTGTAATGTTGATGTAGATTGTATGTTGTAAATTGTAGCACTGTAGAATTGTTGATGTAAATGTTGTAGATGTAATCTGTAATCGCAGAATTTTGTAGATGTGATCTTGTACTTGTAATTGTAGATGCAATTTGTATTGTATTGGCAATTTGTAGAATGTGCACCGGGGATCTTCAAAAGGAGTTGTAAACCGGTTGATTTGTGGAGTGTCCTCTTGTAAGGAGATATGTCATTGATAGTACTCATAATGAACTCTCTGAGGAAGATCGTTTCTGAGGAATGTCTTTGATGTGATTGTAAAAATGTATGAGATTGTTGTAGCAGAAATCCTCAAATGGGGAAGTATCTGTAATGTCCTCTGTTTTGACTTGATAATCTTGAGATAATCCACTGGGGAAGGACAGATTGTCTTGAGGAAATTGTTGTTTGTCGTTTTGAGAATAGATCTGCCCAAAACGAGTTGCTCAAATAAAGAGATCTTTTGTCATTCAGCTGTAAGTTGTCGAGGAAATCTTGTAATGTTGCCGAAGAAGCATCACGTCTTCAATGGTGATCCTCATAATGTCAAAGTGCAAAATGAATGCACTTTTGATCCATGTTCAAAAGCTGGAGATGTTCATAGCGTGATCGCCAAAGACCGAAGTTCAATTCGGGAAATAACCGAAGAGAAACTGTCAAGCAAGACTCAACCATAGAGGCATAAACTCCAATGGGAATGTACTGAAATAACTGTCTTCCACGAGGATCGAACTTCGTGGGGAAATAGAAATATTGAGTTTTTCTTTTTTTTTTTATGCTTAGGGCTGACAACTCTATTTGGAAGGAATAAGACACGCCCAAATACCCAAGGGTAAACGCGATTGAAGAGATAGAGTAAAACAAACAAAGGATGCACAAAATGCAAATGTTATGCTATCTACTTATATGATATGTGTATGCTTATGCTGACAAGACAAACGAAAGCAACGACCGAAAACGGGATAAACGTCTCGACACAAACATCCGACCAATCTTCAAAGATAAAAGTATCACTGGGGATACGGAGAATCAAATGTAGGATCCCAATACTGCTTCAAAACTTCAAAATTCTATTGAAGAAAAGTGATTAATCCGATTGGGGATGTATCGTCTTGATAAGTTGGCATGTCGTATGAAATTGTAGACGGAGGTACCCAAACCGAAGTTTCATAGGGGATAAAATAAATATCCTGGGTCTTCGTAGTTGTTGAACATGTTGGGCTTGAGCTTCCTGAGGATGAAATAGACATCTTTTGCTCCAATCTTCAAATGCCCCAAGTCACATAGTTGAAGAGAAAAGCGTCGAGAGGATTTTATAGAAAACATGATGTCCAAATGCCCCACTGTTCTCAAACTCTCTAGAGATTTGCCGAATCTCGACGTAACTGCCCCTGATTGGCGATATAACTGAGTCCTTGAATTTCTTCTAATTGAACCCAAGACTTGCACGGATGAAATTTTCTTGGGAAGAATGACTTGCCCCAAGTCAGCAAAGTCTTCAGATATCATCATCAATGTCTGTATGTGGTCTTTCTAAGATGTCAAGCGTATTTAGCACATTTGAAATATCCATTTTGAAATGGTTAATGCAACACGCGTTTGTCTTGAAGTTTTGAAAAGGGGTATCGCAATAACTTGTGATCGAAACCACTAGTTAGGATACAAATTAAACATTATTTATAAAGCCGATTTAATTTGAGCATAGCTCAAGGAGTCAGGAAACAATATCTCATCGAGTATGCTTTCGAATTAAACCTTACTTCAATTAGGACGTTGAGGGACGTATATGGGTTTAATTTATGACTCGTAGAATGGAGGTAGAAAGGGTTAGTATATTTGTGCCCACCCAATTTTTGAAGATGTTTATTATTTTTGATATCACCCTGCCCCAGGTTAAGAAAATGATGTTTCGGTTTGGGAGAAAGAGAACGGATCCTCAATCAAGGTTTAAAAGAAAGGGTTGACTACGTTGGCTTTCAGGAGGTTTAAAATAATGCCTTACATCATCAGTAGGGTTTTTATTCGAAGCATACAACAAGAGATCATGTGTTTTACTTCATCATCCTCCTTCCAATTCTCTGTCAGAGCAAGAGATCGGGTACAAGTCGGCATTATAAATAATTTTGAAAAACCATTTGAGTGAAAACGAATGGATTTCTTCAAGACAAACAGTTATTGCATTACTTATTCAAAACAGAAAGTTCTTACATGCAAAATATGCTTTCAATCAAAGAAATAAACACACAAATAAACGAAAGAAATATAAAGTTCTTCTGAGAGTCCTTTCCAGGATCTTTATTGTGCTTTCGTGTAGACGGGAAGGATATGCAGAAATGTCTGGTGCGCAGCTTTCAGGCGACCTTGAATCATGCCTGGGGAGGATGAACCTTGTCGAGATAGGGGGCTATCTCGTACGTAAGGGACGGAACCCTCAAAGAACAAGACTCCATCTTTGACCAAATTTTGGACGTCTGCTTTCATGTCGTAACAGCTCTCGATGTCGTGCCCCGGAGCACCTTGATGATACATGCAAAATTTGTTGGCATTGTACCAGTATGGAAACTTCTTAGGTACCTTAGGTGGGGCTCTTGTCTGGATATGCCCTCTTTGGATTAGAGCTGGAAACAAATCAGCATACTCCACAGGGATGGGATCAAACTGAGGAATTACTTCCCTTGGTGTATCTGGAGGCATCCTTTGATACCTTCTCCGAAATTGTCGATGTTGTGGTTGATCTGGAGAGGCCAACCTCTGCCTAGGATGTGGTTGTTGTTCACACTGAGCGGGCATCGCGTACTGGTGCTGAGGATGGGGTACTGGAGCTATGAATTCTCTGGAAGGTCCACAGTCATCTCTATTGTTTGGGGCTATACCCAAGTTATGATGGTATTGCTTCACAAAAGCAAAAGTTAAGTCTTCCCAAGACTGAATGTGATTCCTTTGCAGCTTCATATACCATGCTAATGGTGCTCTACACAAACTTTCTTGGAAGCAGTGAATCAATAGTTGGTCGTTCCCAAGATAGGCGGTCATCTTCTGGCAAAACATCATCAAATGATACCTTGGACAAATTGTACCTTTGTACACTTCAAAGGCGGGCATCTGGAATCCTGGGGGGATGACTAAGTTTGGAACTAGGTGTGGGTCATGAGCATGGAAATCAGGCGCACGGTTCCTCTTCATCATTTTCCATCGTTCCTCGAAGTCACGAAATTCGTTCTTGAATGCTGTAAGCTCTGGATCGTCCATTTCCTTTTCTTGCACAGGTTGAAGTTGCATAGGAACAAAGTTGTCAGAGGGACGGCGAAGTGTCGGATTAGACCTTACTCTGAAGCTAGTCATGCGATCCATGCCTTTGTTCTCCTCACTATCCTTTAATGATACTTCCGGCTTGGTCCGATGGTAGAGACGGCGACTGACAGCAAAGATGGGAAACCGAAATGAGCCACAACAAAGGAAAGACACGTGCACAAATGTAAAATGCCATGCTAAATGCAGAATGCATAATGTAGATGCGGGAGGAGACTTCAAGAAACTCAAAGTGTTTTTCAGTGTTATAATGTAGGATAATTGAAAAACTTTTTATTTTTGAGAAACAATGAAAACAAAGTACTCTTTCAAGAGTTTATTACAACGAAAGCAAAAGAAAACTTAGAACTCTATCCCACAGTCCTCTCCTTTGTACGGAGTTCCTCGGTCAACTGGTCAATGCGCTCCTGCAGCGCCGCTT
Organism: Lathyrus sativus; assembly: GCA_963859935.3. Classification (NCBI taxonomy): domain Eukaryota; kingdom Viridiplantae; phylum Streptophyta; class Magnoliopsida; order Fabales; family Fabaceae; genus Lathyrus; species Lathyrus sativus. The sequence continues at coordinate 776,660,948 of OZ012735.1, forward strand.
TCTCGATGATGAGTCGTTCCACACACTCCTTCCAAGCCATGGTAGTTGAGGGGAGATCATCATTGGTGACAACACTTGAAGAGGCAGGAGAAAATAAATCCCCTTGTGCCTTTCTCTTTCTGGCAACTTCTAATTCTGGTGTCTTCTGAAGTCTTTCCTTCTCTACTTTGAGGGTGAGGAACTTGTTCTTCCAGGCGGTCCTCAATTTCCGGGCTTCATCTAAAGCAATCTTCACTTGTTAAATTTCATCCACATCGAACCAGTCGGGGTCATGAGGAGACAATACCATCGGTTCATGAAAAGGAAAAGGCATCTTGAGATCGAGAGCCCTTTCTCGCACCCAATGCAGATAATCTTCAGAAACAGCACAGTTGGGGTATCCTGAAGCAGCTGTTCCTTCCCTATCAATGTATTTCCATGCATAAATGATGACAGTCTTTAGATCTAGATCCTCTTCTCCTTTGAAATAGATCTCTTCCAACGAAACTGGGTCAGGCACTTGGATCATAGGGTGTCCAAACTGTCTATGGGCCAAAGCGGGATTGTAACTTATACATCCCTCTCTTCCAATAAGCGGTATGTTGGGGAATCCTCCGATGCTAGGAATCATAGGCACGCCTCCATAGGCGGGATCATACCAAACAATGTCCGAATGGGTAAGGGCCATAAGTATCTTGGACCATCGAGGTGTTGCTACTTCGTCCCAAAGGGACGGATGCCAAGTCAAACGAGCGATGAACCATGAGTACAGCAAGGCGGTACAACATACAATGTGTCCTCCTCCTTCAGCATTCCTCGAGTGAATCGAAAAGTACGTATCAGCAAGCAAGGTGGGTACTGGATTCTTGAGTATGAACAGCTTGATTGCATCCATATCAACAAAATTGTCAATTTTGGGGAACTAGAAAGTCCCATAGACCAACAAAGCGAAATTGGCTTCCAATATGAGAACCTCCTTTCTTTCAGCATGGTAGTGGATTTTTTCGATCAAAAAGTCGGCGGGGAACCCAAGGACTCCTTCCTTGGTGATCAGGTGTGTCTGGACATCTTCAAGACTGAGATGAGTAGCATTTGTAATTTCTTGGTGACTGGGCGTGTCTTCCCTTCCGGTGAATAGAGGTCGAACAGTCACAGGCATCCTCAAGAGTTCTGAGTACTCTTCTAAGGTCGACATCAATTGGTAGTCCGGAAAAGTGAAGCAGTGATACATCGGGTCATAAAACTGAACCAATGTTTCCAACAATCCTTCTTTCATCCTTAGCTCAAGGAAGCGAAAGACTCCTCCATATTCTGCTGCGAAGGCAAAGCGATCCTCGACGAGTTCGGCTAGTTCTCTCAAGCTTTCGAGGTTGGGACTCTGAAAAGTGTACTTCAGGGTTTCTCTTCTGAAATCCATGATTACAACGCCTACAGAACAAATTTGAGTTTCTTGAAGTGAACAATGGAAAAAGAATGCAATGCAAGATGATTAGGACTTCATGGGATTCCTCTTATTTATGGGCATTGCGATAAAAGGAAACGTTTTATTAAATTTGAAACGGACTACATAAATATTCTTTTAAAGAGTCCCAAATAAAAGCTAAATAAAAGCTAGTAAAGACACTAAAGAAGCTTTGAATGCTGTTGCTTGAGCTGCTCTTCTAGTTGCGCCTTCTCGCGGATAAGGTTGTCCACAATTATTTTCCAGATAGTGCATTGTGGGTCGGAGAAAAATAAATCCTCCATGACTTTCCTCTTCTTGCAGGGGAGTAGCTCTTCATCCTTCAATTGCAGCTGTTTCTGAAGTTCATCCCTCTCCTTTTGAAGTTCAGCATTCTGCTTTTGAAGTTCAACATTCTGCTTTTGAAGTTCAGCATTCTGCTTTTGAAGTTCAGCATTCTGCTTTTGACACTCATCATTTTCTGCCACTGCTACGTGGTACTTGTTCTTCCAAGATTCCAGTTCATGTTGAGACTTCCTTAAGGACACCCCTAACTTCTCGGCTTTAGACATAAAGACATAAGTGGGCTCTCTCCTTGGAGCTATGGGATCTTGACGGGAATAGGGCATCTTTAGCTTGGTTGCCCTTTTTCTGACCCACTGGAGGTATGGTTCTAAAGACACACAGTTAGGCTTCCCTAGACTTCTCTTCCCTTTCTTGTGTACACTACGCCATGCATGTAGAATCTTTCCTCGGAGTTCCATATCATCTTTGAAGAACATACCCTCTACTTGAACACTCTTGGGAGGTTCCTTCAACGGGTATCCCAACTGTCGACGAGCTAAGATAGGATTGTAGTTGATTCCTCCATCAAAGCTGAGCAATGGTACATTAGCAAAGTCACCGCAGCTATCAATGATTAATACTCCATCATACACTCGGTTGTACCAATCAATGTCGGAATGGGTCAAAGCCATAACCCTTGGAGACCAATGCTCTTTGCCAATGTTTGTAAAAGAGCTAGACTTCGGCAAGTGCGAAATAAACCACTTGTAAAGTAAAGGTACACAGCAAGTAATCATCCCTCCACCACGGAGATTTCAGAGATGTATAGAGTGATATGCATTTCCCAACAGAGTTGGCACTGGGTTGTTCTTCGTAAAGATCTTGAATGCTTTGAGATCGATGAAACCTTCGAAACTTGGGAATAAGAACAGCCCATAAACAAGCAAAGCAAAAATTGCCTCAAACGAAGCCTTATTAGAATAATCAGCATAGAATGAAGCCTTCTCGATTAGGAAACCTGTCTTTAAACCAAGAATTCCATCCTTAGTAACTAGGTTGGCTTTGACGTCAGATACCTTCAAACGGAGAGCTTTAGCAATATCTTTCTCATCGGGGTCCTTTTCCAAGAAGGGAAAAGGAGATTCTTCTAGGACAGGTAGACCAACCAAGAAGGAATACTCTTCCAGTGTAGGTAGCAACTGGAAGTCTGGAAAGGTGAAACAATGGTAGAGAGGATCATAGAATTGTAGCAAAGTGGCAAGAAGTCCTTCATTCACTGAGCAACCCAACAAGGATATCAGCTTCCCATACTTGTTCTTGAATTCTTCTTGATCTTCCATGAAACCCCACAACTTCTTTAGGTCGTCCAATTTGGGACTCTTAAAAGTATATTTCACAGTATGTCTTTTATTTGAAGCCATAGTGACCTACAATGTTCATAAACGAAAGTAAATCCCATGAAGTCCGATGCAGAATGATGTTATATGAATGCATCAAACACAAGTATTCACATAAGGACAATAAAGATAAACAAACAAAAGGGGCGCCCTAGGTTCGCAACGAGCATGGAGTAAAGGTGTACCCTTCCCAAAGGTTTAAGGACTAAAGGTTGTTTGTACCTGCAGAACAAGGTTCTAATGGGACTCAGAATCATCAGCCCATCTATCGGATATTATCAATTTCCCAATTACTCGAGGATTAATAATATTCTCAAGAGAAACTTCTTTTGAGTGTAGCTTCGCGTAGCACTATTTCGGAAGTACTTCCTCATAGTCTCGCACTACGTCCTAATAAAGGCCAAAGTTGGGTTAAGGTAACTACGGTCCTCAATATCATAGACTCCAAAGTCGAAAGTAGTGAGTGTCTTCACGATTATTCGTTCAACAGTACTATTTCGAAAGGGCCTCAATCGAGCGGGATTCTCGATTCAACTTAGTAGGGATTCCACTCCCTATAAGCCTCCTCGAATATATCACCATCCTATCTTAATTTCTCTCAAGTTCGGGTGCAGAACTTTATCTCACCACTCAAGAACAATAATCCTAAAAGAAAAACAAGAGAAAGCATGTAAACAGTTAATCAAGTAGACAGATATATAAAGCAGTAAACAAATAAAATAAGATAGGGAAACCCACTAGAGACTCCCCAGTGAAGTCGCCATTTCTGTCGCGGTGAAATTTGGATACCAAACTATTAATTAGTTTGAATCGTATATTCATTTTGCAACCGAACTTTGATTTGTCCGAAGGAAGGGATAAAGATCGAAATTCCCACAATGCAATGCAAATGCAAGGTTAGATTGTTTAGGTTCGGGAGTTGGTTAAACTTAGGGAAGGTACTAGCATCCTAAGTTTCTGTAGTACTCTACAGGAACCTCTTGTTTTATGTTTGTTTACTGCTAAGTGTTATCTGCTTAAAGGATTAGAGACCCTATTGGTTTATTTCTAAGTATACTCGATAAGATGTCGCATCTTATGCCTACATATCCTTATGGGAGTGGAATCAGAGTATGTTGTAGTTCACCCTAAAGGGTTAGAGGAGTTCTTTGACTGTGGCCAAAGTTCCTACGGGTTTAGGGTAGTTGTTTTGATTGGGTTTAGTAGAAGAGATGATTCTTCATGTTAAGGGAGAGATAACCACCACAAATGTAAAGGAGGGTTGTAGGAAATGGTCTTTGCATCGTCTTAAGAAAAGGTCTTAGATACTCGGATGGTCGCCAAGTATGCCTTTGTCGTTCTTAAGGCAAAGTCCCTACATGTTTGATTGTATTGTTGTGGGGTGGAGATTATATCTCGCTTAAGATGATTAACATCTATTCTCTAATGTGTTTGAGAAAAAGTTGTATTGTGTTGTTTTCTATGTTGTAAAGATAAAGAACAGTTCTTCCTATGGGGTTGGATCTATCCTAAAGATCAACTTGAAGAAACAAGGATCAAGGGGGAATGATGCATATGATGTGCAACTACACACAACGTTGAATTATGTGTAGGTTTTTCCTTTGGACGGAATGCAATGTACGAATAGATAAATATGATAATGCAAATTGCAGTAGATAAATAGCGAAAAAGTAAACCATACAAGTACGCATGAAAGCGCTGATGTGTAGGTGCAAGTGTCGTGAATGTGAATGTGCGCGGTTGACTTTTTTATGCTGTCGATTGATTCGAGAAGAACTGGTTTAATTCGAGATGAGTTTGATTTTTAAGTGATACTAGATTAGATTGAATTATAAGTTTGACTAATACAAAGCTGTTATGATTTAATTTTGTTGTTTAAGACAACCTAGGTGAAATGTTTGTTTAAATAAAGTTATTTATAAAGATTGATTATAAAAGGGTTGTTTCTTATTATTAAAAGGGAAATTATGTTAATTAGGTGAAAATGACACTAAGACATAAGTTAGAAAAGAGTTTCTCTTTTATTTTATGAAATAAACATACTAATTAATGAAATGCTATTATTATTTTGAATAAATAATTGATTGTTTGGCCAAAATAATTCTAGGTGAATAAAGAAATATCTTTCCTAAAACTAATTATTAAGATAAAAGGTTAATGTGAAAAAGTTAGATAAAAAGTGGAATAAACAAAAATATTAGATAGAAAAGATAATTAAACCTAAGAAACTACTTGACTAAGTAAAACTGGTTATTAAGAAAAAAATTAGCCATTATTGGATTAATTAGTTATAATAAAAGTTTATTAGTTAATAAGGGTTAATTAATTAACAGATTAAGGATTAATTAATTAGTTAATGTTAATTAGGGTGATTAATGGTTATTAGTGGTGTGTGAGGTGTGCAGGTGTACTGTTATTAACAAATTACAAGTAAATAACGATAATGGAAAAGAAGAACGCAGAAAGCGAAACCCTAGACGCCCCCCCGGTTCCCTCTTTCGCCGCTATGTTCGTCTTCTCACTCGATTGCTTCCCTCTCCTTCGCATCTCGTCTTCACTATCAATCTTTTTCGCTACTATGCTCAACCTGCAATAATCACAAAACGATCAAAACATTCAATAATCTCATAGAGGGTAGAGTATTACCGAGGGCCAACGGCGACGGCGATTGAGGTGGTGAAAAGGACGCTTCGTCAATGGAGGATTCGCAGCGGCGGTGGAGATTGGAAAGATAAGTTGTTCCTCCGATCAGATTTTGAGTTTAGATTTTTAGGGTTTTCTATGATAGTTGTCAAATTTTCCCCCCCGTCCTTCTTCTCTTCTCAACCCTCTCTATATATAGGCCTCAGGATTGCAAACAATTTGAATGATACTTGAATGCCAATTTGATTGTAGATTGATTTGGTTTTAAAGATTTCCTTTTTGGTTATAATCTGATTTTGAAAGGTTTCCTCTTTCAACGATTTCACTCAATGGTTGTTAATGAAAAGATCCAATCTCTTATTTGGGTGTATCAAATCTGTTATTTGTCTAGGTTCGACGCCTTGGGTTTATGTTGGATATTCTCTTTCCTTATCGGTATATTCCTTAGTAAATTGCTGACTTCGATTTTGCGTTTCTTGGCAGGGGTGAATAACAATTGATTTTGGGCCGGGGGAAATCAGCAGCCCAGCGTAGTTACGGTAATGGGACTGGCGGGCCCTAAATTTCAGTGTGGGTAGCGGTCCTGAATTTTGAAACTCCACCACGTAGACTCAGTGGCTTATTGTCTCTTTCTTTGATGTTAGGATTGAGCGATGTCTGAAGAAGGTGTGGAACCAAGCTGTAAAAGAGTGGCTGCAAATTCATCATAGGTGATGGATCGAGCCTCCCATCCCTTGAAAATCAAGAGTTTGAAGCCCTCTGTAATATAATCCAGCTTAAATTTCGTATTGCTGCGGGTATTTTCTACAACAGATAAAAGGGTGTCTGCATTATGTTTCGCATTCCTCAAAATTGAAGAGTTTGATGCAAGCAGCTGCATTTGGTAATTGAAATATCTCCAGTATAATGGTATGTGTTGATGCGTATCAGACACGGAGGCTTTACTAGCTGCATTTGTATTTTTCACATTTCTGAATTTATCAATATGTTCTGATCCCTGAGATTGCATAGACTTAACCAATACAAAATCAGTAGGTGGGCTGCTGCAGGCGTTTTCTGGTATAGCCGAGAGATTCCCGTAACTTGGAATTTATTGCCGGTAGCGACTTTTGCTACGTAATATGGTAAGATCATTGAAAACTCTATCACCTTCCGCCTCTTGAGTTAACTCTTGCTGAATTATTGCTGCTATTTTGACAGGTCGTGATGTGTTAACTCTTTTATTATCTCCACTGTGTTCAACTCTTAACAGATTTGAATCTTGTCTTGCAGCTACCGTGACCGTCCTTCTCATTCAATTCAATAAGCTCGGTTACATTTGATAGCGTGTGGTGAGTTGAGCTTCTTATATTTCATGCCAAACATTGCCAAGAATAGCTTTGTTAAGTTCTGAGAGCTTTATCTGATTTGTGAGCTGCTTCACTCAGGGAAACCGAGGCGTGTTGTAGGTAGGATCTGCAATTGAGGGTGTTGAGAGAAGGCAACATCAGTCTGAGGTCTGGTTGGACTTCCGTTACCGTACTGAGCAAGTTTGTAGTCAAAAAATAAAGTTAAAGCTGTAACGTTGGCTGTTGCGATGACGGTGCACAAGTCCCATAAAGCTTTAAGGCTGATGTCATGAACTGAGTTTAGAATGAATTTGTGAATTTGTATGAATGATAACTCTTTGGGCTTTTGTATATCTGAATTGCTTCTTGTTATTGTCATCATCTTGTAACACTTTCTTGAATGATATTACGTCGTTAGCTTGCTTCCTGCTCAAATTACCAAACATGTAAATTTATCCTTGAGTTGCGTACAGTATCTTTAAATATTGGCAGCGGTAAATGATGCACTCGAAGCTCGGTATTTGTTATCACAGAAGGGGTATAGTATTTTTGTAACGATCTAAACCTTATAAGCCAAACTCATAAAAGTAAAACTTTGTCACTTGGATCACGAAAGATAACACATCAACATGACTTTGAGAAAATCCTTCGGAATTTAGAAGTTCCTCCACAGTTTAAACTTGATGCATAGGTGTAAATCTGGCTTAGACTGGGAATGTATAACAATGAATTGACCGAATTACACTTTCGCGACGACACCTGTGCTCAAAGTTTATGAATCATGTCCGTGCACCTCTAACGTTCACGCTTGACACCAACGACATTGATAACCTGGACCTTGAAGTGCTGGGCAGTAATAAATCACACTTGGCATCATTGCATCTGCACAAATCTGTTAGTCATAGCACACGCTCGTATAATAACATAAATAAGCAAGAAGTAAGCATGAAGAGGTGGGATTTTATGGTCAAAAATTAGGGTGCAACACTTCTGCTTCAGATTCTTCTGTAGTTTCTGCTTCAGATCCTTCTGTAGCTTCTGCTTCAGATCCTTCTGCAGACAGCGTTCAGATTCTTCTATAAGATGATTCTGACTCTTTAGAGTCTTCCATTGTTCCATGTTCAGATTAATTTGCTCTTGGAAGTATATATAGTTTAATTATCTGCAGCAAATATTCATGAACCAATTTTAGAGTATATAATTCTTTAATACAAAATTTCATAAGAGTTATCATCAAAACATAGAGATATTACTAAGAAACAATCTGTGTTCTTACAACCACGACGATACCGTTCACGGACCTTCCCACGTTCCTGCCACGAACGACAACAAGTAGACGGGAACCTCCGACCACCCGAAGACCGACATGAGGGATGGTCAAACCGCCTCCCCCTCATCCGAAGAAGCTGTCGACCAAACTATCATGCCAACGAGGGGGCTAACGGCCTTCCAGCCCATCCCCGTCCCGAAAGGAGCAGATCCAACGGTGGCTGCCCTTTTCACGGCCATCAATCAAACCAACCAGTTGCTGCATCGACAAAGCAAGCGGATCGGCGCGCTGGAGCAAGAAGCCCCATTAAGGTCCCCTCCGCGGGAAGACCAAGACGGAGACTCTAGGAGCCCATCCCCGTGCATTAGGGGCTGGACTCGCTCATCGAAAGAAGGGACATCTGGCTTATTATCATCGACCATTGTCCCCGAGACCAACGCATACATGAACACTTGAAAAGAAGAAGGTAATGGTTAATTTAATAGCCAAGATCAAATTCACCCTTCCATCGCAAGTCAAGTGAAAGGGTGATGAGGACGGTCTCGCAGGAAGACGATTGAGGCACCCGGGAAACGTCCCCGAGTGACACTTCTCTATCACTAACCCTCCCCAGGATGTTCAAACTAACTTATCGTCTGTCTCCGGGAGCTTCATCAGAAGAAGCGCTCGTCCTTAGGGCATCCATCGGAATAATCGTTTGTCCCCGGGGCAATCATCCGTCCCCTCGCACCTCCTCGGCGCATTCAAACAAAAATCCCTAAAAATCCGCCCAACGCGGCGGAGATTCGCATCCCTCCTCAGGGAATTCATCATGCCCCGACCCCAGTTCCAAAAACAAACAACAAAGATAAGAGAAAAGAGAAGAAAACTCACTATGGCGCCGCTGGACGGAATGCGAGACGAATGAGCGGCGGCGATCACGACGGCGATGACAGACAGAAGTTGAGCAACAGATCCTCGCGAGTAAAAACAGCAAAGTGAAAAGTAAAATGAACGGGGACTCACGTATTTATACCCTAGTATAAAACTCAAGGCATCGCTAGGCACTCAAGCACTCTAGGGTAGCCGTCCACGCAGCCAGCCAACGCTTGACACGTGGCGAAGACTGACAGGCACGTCCCTTCACACACTCCCCGCAGAAGATCTGTCAATCACGTTTTCTCTCCCCATACATCCGGCGATGCGAAAGGGTTATGCGCCCGCCTCTCTGTCAGACACTTGTGCTCTCCTCGCAGGAACCTCTCTCCCCGACGCAACATCTTTAAGTCCTCGCTCTCACACCGAGGAGCTTTGACTTGGGGGGCTCCTGTTCTGGCCTGGGCCTCGACCTGGACAGGCAGACCCAGTCCATTGATGATTGGCCAGGCCCAATTTTGCTTAGGCCACAGCCGTCGAGCATAAGACTCTCGTCGGACAGGCATAACCCCGTCGGGCAGAATATCTTCCTGTCGGGCAGGGCAGCGTGGCTTCCACATGGCCTCCAAGTGCACCCCCCCCCTCGCGGGCACACGCTGGCCACTGTTGTCCCCCGACAAGCAGGATATGTTCCCGTCGAGCAGAACAACATGTCTTCTGCACGTTCTCTACGTGTTCCCCTCTGCGGGAACACGTCATTAACCAACTGCCCACCTCCGAAAGAGCAGGTCAAGGTCAAACCCACTTTCCGGAGATCACAGAGTAGTTGAACTAGGGCGAAGACCACGTTCTGGTCTTCACTACGCCACGTAAGCCCTAGCAGTCATTTGGGTTGGGTCTGGTCATCTAGCCCACCTCAAATGACCGTTGGTCCAGCGCTGGGGTCTCTCTATAAATACTCTCTTCCACAAGAGGGTCAAATATATTCAATTCTCATCCACTTTCTGTATTTGCTCTCACTCTGTCCAAATCTCTCACTTTGGCATCAGAGTGTCTTGCAGGTACACCCCTCACCTTGTCCACAACACCGGTGAACAGGTAACCGTTCAGCAGCGTGTGGTCATCTCGTGATCCCCTTCTGATCAGGTCAGATCATAATATTTGTACAAGTTAATAAAAAGAAACACACGCTTAACAAATTCTTGAGCATCTCCTATAAGATAGAAATTTGTTAAAAGTTAATTTTTTTTATTCTCTACTAACCACCCTTAGTAATTTTTTTCATATTATATTATATTATATTATTTATTTTATAAAAAATTATATTATCATATCATTTTAATTAATTTTAATTCACACTATCTTTTTTAAAATCTTCACCACATCAATGGTCTCGTGGCGGCAAAAATTTCTTTATGAAGATCCATCTTTTTTTAATATCTTCGTGGATGGAAAAGATTCCTCCATAAGGCATTCAATATTTTCAATAGCCCTCCTCAAAAGAAAAGTCTCTCTTCTTCAGTTTTGGATATGGTGGTTGATACCCCCATTTTGGTTAAAGATGTTGTTAACAAAGAAGGGAGTTGAAATCTTGACTTGGTTCAAAATTGGTTCACTATTTAAATGGTTACAGTGCAACGAGAGACTTTTGACAAACAATAGATGTCACAAGTGAAACTCAACAATACCTATTGAGTGTAACAAGTGTATGAATATTGAAGAAATCTTAGTTCGTGTCTTAAGTAATTGTCTGTATGCAACTAAGGTATGTATTTGACTTATTCTTTCTAACAAAATTACTAATTTTCTTGCAAGAATTTATTTTTTTACAACCTCAAAAGAAGATATTGTGGATTTTCATAGAGAGCACTAGAAAATATGTTGGTAATTGTGGGAGTGGAGAAACAAGACAGTTTTTGAAGAGGGTTTTCAACATTTAAGAAACCCAATAGAAAATATCATTTATCTTCTAATAGAGATAGATAATTTCAACCGTTTTTAAAATACTATTAATTTGAGTAGATCAGAGATCCATCATACATGTTCCTTGTTCTTGTCTTGAAAGCAACTAAATTCAGCTTAATTGTGATGGAACTTACAAGAGGTCTAGTTCCACTGTTGGGTGTGGAGGTTCATTCTAAGATTCTTTATGAAATTGGTTCAAGGATATGCACAGAAAATTTGATTGTGTGATACTCTTACGGACTTAAATGTGGGCAAAGTAGTACGGTCTAGAGTGACTCTACAATTTTGATGAATATGGAAAGTCAGGAGATTGTGAAGGAAAATAGTTTTTCAATATTAGTCTGTATGACTTAAATAGATTGTGATACTCCAATTTTGTTCGAACATTTTAAAATTTTTATTTATTTGATTTTATTTTCACTTTTGCATCATCGGTATAGACTAAAATGTCGGCCAGAATAAATTCTCGAATATACAGACAGACCGGTTAAATCAATTGTTTAACTGTGCATAAAATTAGTGGACAAAAGGTTTCAAAATCAAGCTTGTAGATGTCAGTACTATTAATCTACGTTTCACATAATTTAATCAGGCATACTCGTTTTATTTTTCAACGACTTTTTTGGTCATATTTGTTAAGTTGAGTCTTTTAACCAGAGAAAATTTATTACAAAATTAAATCAAACGTTGTATTTTTTCAAGTCGTTTATTTTTGCGCTTATCGTTTTAATGCATTCAGTTTAATTTTGCGGGAACTTTTGCGTTCGACTTTTATTCATAATCATTTGTTTTATTTTTATTATCAGTCAAAATAACTAATGTGATTAATTAGAATTAATTAAATATTAAATTTGAATTTATTTTAATTAATTGATTTTATTTTTAATTTAATTACAAACTCTTTTATTATTTCTAAAATAACAAAAGAAAATATTATTTGTATTGGATCCTTTTTGAAAATATACACGCGTCCACCAAGATGAAAATGTGAGATTAATGCAAGAATGAAAAAACGAATTTCCACTAACCCACTCACATTTTAAAAAGTCTCAATTTGAAGATGTCATCCATTCTCTCTCTTACAAAGGATAAAGAAAAAGAAAAAAAGGGAATAACTTTTCTTCATTTGGGCGTTCCATCGTTTTTAACAGAGGACCAATAGTACCCTATATTTCTACACAAAGAAACAAAAAATCACACACACACTCTCTCTCACTCTCAAATAATGACCTCACTCCCACTCAAACGGAGGATCTCTCTACACATTAATTTTCACTCTGCATTTTTTTCTTCTCCTTCATGTCTCTTTCCTTCCACCCTCTTGATGTAACGCCACTGTTCACTACCATAATTCAGACAATTTTGAACCTTCTTTTTGTCAGACTTCTCCTTTCCCTTCTAATGTTTCTTCTTATCAGAGTTGGATACTTATGACTTATGATAACCACCACCATTTCTCTTCTTGACCTCTGACCAAGACTGCTTCTGATTATTCTTACTAGAAGATGTTTCAAAGCCTGCTCTACCTCTCTTTCATAGTTTCTCTCAATCAAACGCAAGTCTTGAGCCTCTAGACTACTATGAAACTCTTCAATTCTCATGGTGTAGAGGTTCTTAGAGTGTTCAATTCCTACAATAATATAATCAAACTAATGAGTAAGTGATCTCAGTACCTTTTCAATTATTACTTATTCAGAGAGAGTTTCTCTGCAAGATTTCATCTCATTTGTGATCAGAATTATTCTAGAGACGTAACCAGGTACCTTCTCATTGTTTATCATGTTGAGATTCTCATATTGCTTACATAGAGACTAAAGTTTCAGTTTCTTCACTGATGCATCCCCACCATAACATGTACTAGTGTGTCCAACGTAGCCTTTGTCATCATTGAATCAGTGATCTTCATAAACACATTTGTATCCTCACATTAATGGATATAATATAAGGTCTTTTAATCCTTCTTCCTCGTTTTACGTTGCGAATTTCTCGGCACTTCAGGTACATCTGCTAGAAATGTCATGTAACTGTCATTGACGAGATCAAGAATATCTTAAGTTTCAAATAACACACGTATCTGAATTATCCACCGATTCCAATTCTTTCCATCAAATACTGGGAGCTTTGTGTTCAAGCTACCATTTCTGCCGCTCATTTTCTTTCTTGTTCATATTCACTCAGATCTCAGCAACACATGTGTTTCTCAATCTCTCATAATCAAGAAATGTGATTATGTTATAATTCAGATATTTAATTCGCTGTGAATTAAATGAGAAAAATCAATCACAAGTGCCTCACGTACACTCATGTTTCCCTTTCTAAATCTGAATCAGAGCTCTAAATATTAATTGTTAGAGTACTAAATTGAAGAAAAAGAAGATACAAGAGAGAAACTCGAATAACTAACTTTTAATCTAACTGAATCTGTTATAAACTGAAACTAAGTTTTAACTTATATATAAATCCAAACTAAAATGAAATTCAAATATACAATAAGTTAAAAATAAATTAAATTGAATCTGAATTACAACTAATAAAATTTAACATTTGTGTATTGCAATTGTTTTGCTATTCATGCTTATTCATTATATCAAATTTATGTGCAAATTAATTTACTTCATTATTAATCCTTTGTAAGATTTTCATTAGTGTCGTGAAGGGTATAGAAATGTATGACATATTCAAGATATGTCAACCAACTATGAAAAAGTTGGTGTACCTTAAGTAGACATATATTGATTTCGTGGATGCTTATAAAGATTTCACAATAGATCTTGTTAACTTTCCAATGGATAAGATGAGGTTTTTGTTGACAGATAGCCACCACAAATTGGTAAAAAAAAATTATGTGTTTAATATGGATTCGACTAAATTGACTAAATTGAATAAGATATCTTAGTAATGTCACTTTTGACCATTTAATTTAAAATATTTATTATTTTACATCATAAAACACAAATAATGTCCCCACTAAAAAATTAATATTTATATAATAAATATTCTTAAATAATTAAACGGTTTTTTTGTTAGATATTAAAAATAAAAATAAAAGAAAAATTATTCAATAATTTTAAAATAGAATTATTTATAATAAAAAATTATATGTTTAAGTATCTTGATTTTAAAAAAAAATATAAAATAATAAAGTTTTGATAGTTTTGACTTTTTTACACAATGATATATTAATACATTTTTTATTTAAATATTTATAATGGTATATATATTTTACCTCCACTGATCAAGATTTCTGAATCCGTTTCTGATTGCTAACATAATTTATATAACATGTATTTTTAAACTTTTTAAGGGTTGCTTAACATGAAAATGAGTAATTTTGTTTTTTTTTTTTTTTTTTTTGTTAACTATTAACAACAATAAAAATACAAATAAATTAATGTTTGCTAAACAAAATAGGGAATAGATGATCAACAAAAATTCAACATATAAAATATGGTTACACAAGGTAAATATTAAAACTATTGTTCCTTCAAAACAGGTAAGCCAAACGAGATTTGAATACTATCTCTTCCCATCGCAGAATAGATGGATGCTCATTGAAGTAAGGTTGCACATGGGTATGCACAGTTGCTGGTGCAAAAGTTGGAATCACACGAGGAGCTTCAGTAACCAAAGGAACAACTTGTTGAACAATGGGGACTGCAGCAGGTGCATGCACAAAACTTGGTGGGAGACTGTATGGAGGTACCCTTGCTGTAGTGACACTTGTTGGTTGAGGATCCACAACTGTATTGGCAACCTCAGAAACAGCAGTGGGCTGAGCATCCATCTTCGCACGTATAACCTGTAGTATCTTTATAATTTGCCATACACTTCTCCTTAGGTCTTCTAATTTATTACTGACATGATCAAGTTCTTGATTATGTTCCGCCATCCTTCTACGAGCTTGAGCTCTGATGTTGTACGGACACAGAGGATTCAGGGTGAAAGAATTAAAGATGAAATAACGGGTTGAGAAAAAATGGAAGGAAAAGCATATGTAATGACATGAATGCAATGCAATGCAATGATTTCGAGGAATTCAAAAGCCATTTGCAAAAATTTTTAGAAAAGCTGAAAAAAGTTTAAATTTTAAAATCTTTATTGAATTTGCAAAGGAATAGCAATTGAATTCCTTGAAATCGAAGTGTTATGAATGCTTGAATGTATGGATGCACAAACACACGTATACAGGTATACACATATATACAAGTAAACAAACAAAGGCCTAGGTTTGAGGGTCATAAGTATGGAGCCATGATCTACCCATCCGAAGAGCGTGTACTAGGGGTTATTGTACCTGCAGAACGAGGGTTCTAAGAGGTTCCCAAAGTCGTCAGTTCATCTTTTGGATATTATCAATTTCCCAGATACTCGGTCGTTAATAATATTCTCCAGAAAACCTCTTTTGAGTGTAGTATCCCGTATCAACTATTTTGGGACTACTCCATCATAGTCATTGCACTACGTCCTAAGAAAGGCCAAAGTGGGATGAAAAAGGTAACTAAAGGTTTTCAGTGTCACGGGCTCCTAGGTCGAGAGTAGCGATGTTTTCACGAACACGCGTTCAACAATATTATTCTCAAGAGGGCCTCAACTGAGCGGTGATTTCTCAAGTCAACTGGTGGGGAATCGGCTCCCTATAAGCCTCGTTGAATATGTCACATTCCTATCATAAGTACGCTCAAGTCCTGGTATAGGACTTATCTCACAACAGTATATAACTCAAGCAGAGATATATATATATATATATATATATATATATATATATATATATATATATATATATATATATATATATATATATATATATATATATATATATATATATATATATATATATATATATATATATATATATATATATATATATATATATATATATATATATATATATATATATATATATATATATATATATGTATGTATGTATACAAACAAATATTCAACAAATAACACACATAAACAAGTTAGAGGTAACCCTTGAAAGCATACAACTCCCCAATAAAGTCGCCATTTCAGTTGCGGTGAGAATCAAATATTAAGCTATAGATTAACTTTAACCATATATCTTTGAATTCACCACTGAGTTTTGATTTATCAAAGGAAAGGGTAAAGATCGAAGAAACCCCTAATTACACTGTAAAACAATGCAGGAGATCTAAGGTTCGGTGGTTAGTTATACTTAGGAAAGGTAGTACTCTACAGAAACCTCTTGTTTTATTTGTGCTATTATTATTTTTTATCTGTATGCTAAAGGGTTGAAAGAAGACCTAAGGTGTTAGTCCTAAGTATGCTCATTAAGGCATCGCATCTCGTACCTACGTATCCTGACGGGAATGGAATCAGAGCATTCGTAGTTCCTCTCAAAGAGGGTGAGGAACTTTTTACTGTGGTCAAGGTTCCAAAGGGAAGTAAGTGTTCATAATGAGACGCTTACATGGAGTATGGCGACTCCAAGTCTAAGTTGAGTTTAAAGATTGGTGAGTATCTATGGCAAAAACTTACGAGGAGTGCGGCGACTCCGATCCTAAGGCTAGAATAAAAGGGGATATAAGTAAGTGGATGAATTTCCATGGTAGGAATTTATAGGGAGCACGACGACTCTAATCTAAAGGCTAGGATAAGAGTGTAAAAGAGAATGTCCATGGTAGGACGTCTGCATGGAGTGCGGCGACTCCGGTCCTAAGGCTAGGATAAGGGTAAGAACTTAGAGTTTGTTATGCGTGACATGACAATTGTTGCGGTTAGAATATGATATCAAATTATTAATTAATTTGAATCGCATCTTTGGTTCACAACCGCTCTTTGATTTATCCGAAGGAAAAGGTCAAAAGAGGAAAACCTAATTTTGCATCGTAAAGACAATGCGGGGAGAGATCTAGGTAAGGGGTTGGTTAAGCTTAGGGAAGGTACTAGCACCCTAAACATCTGTAGTACTCTACAGGAACCTTTTGTTTATTGTATGCTTTTTTATTTTATTATCTGTTTGAAATATATTGCTAAGGGATAGAGTGACCTAAAAGACCTAAGGGTTAGTCCTAAGTTTACTCGACAAGACATCGCATCTTGTGCCTACATATCCTGACGGGAATGGAATTAGAGTAATTGTAGTTCCCCTCGAAAGGGAGGTTAGAAACTTCTTGACTATGGTCAAGGTTTCAAGGGGAGTAAATGTATCTTAAGGACACGCTTACGTGGAGTTTTGAAACTCCACTATGCCAAAAAAGACCTTTAGCAGCGCATTTTTTTGCCTTTAGCAGCGCTTTAAAGCGCTGCCAAAAGTGGCGCTGCTAAAGGCTCCCTTCAGCAGCACTTTTAGCAGCGCTTTTTTAGCCCTTTAGCAGCGCTTTTATAACTGCTGCATATTCCCCCAACCATCCCCCCTTTAGCAGCGCTTTCACAAAGCGCTGTCTTAGAACCCACCTTTAGCAGCGCTTTTACAAAGCGCTGCCATAGCCCCCCCTTTAGCAGCGCTTTTTAGAAGCGATGTCTTAGACCCCCCTCCCTTCCAAACCTATAGCAGCGCTTTTGTAGCGTTATGTTTGTAACCTTTAGCAGCGTTTTTTTGTAAAAGCGATGTCTAATGTCCCAGATTTAAATTTTTTTTTTTTATAAATATTCACCCTGTTTTGTATATTTACCAACAACCTGCTTATATTACACAAACCTGCTTATAATTCAGGCCTTTATTTCAACACTTTGGCCTTATATATACAATTCAAAACTTTGGCCTTAAATATACAATTCAAAACTTTGGCCTTATATATACAATTCAAAACTTTGGCCTTTAAGTATACATTGTAACTCATCACTTTGTTCATAATCATTTTAATACACATAAACCTGCTTAAATATGTTACAACAAAATTCGATCCTCAGAATTACAACATCACAAATACATTCAATTTACATATAATTACAATTCTTCCAATCTGATAACTTTATACAATTCTCAACCCAAGAATAAATTGACATCATTCCTCTTTAATTTCTTCCAATTTTGCTTTCGTGTAAGCAGCGCACTTGAATTCATCAAAATACTACATAATATAACAGAACATGCAAGATTTAATTTTAAAACGAATTACTCAGATGAAGTATCAGATAATTATCAAAATGAATCATATAACTTATATAATAAATTGATCCATACCATGACTGGAATCTCAAGTTGACCAGAAAGAATAATTTCCTTCATAAAGCGTAATACAAAATATCCACAGTCAATACCATTGCGCTGCCGAGGACACTGTAAATGGAAAAAACAAACGAACATTTATCAGGATATATAGTTTAAATAGTTTTATCAAGTAGAACCACTATAACAGTCAAACATGGGAAAATATACCTCCACTCTGATCCAGTTGATGTTGTTAGCCTTGCTTTTTGGCACCGTTGCATCTCTTTGTGCTCTGAATATTTGTATAACTCTAACATAATATAAACGCATATTTAGAACAATGTCACATAATAAATAAAGATATATAATTAAAGACAACAGTATATCTCATCACTTACGTATCAACCATGTTCCTCAGATTTTCATATTTTGTTGTATTGTCATCCAATGAATCTATATAATAACTATTTCTTTCCTCGGATTAATCGCGACCAACAACCAATGTCCACTATAAAATAAGACAACAGTTTAGACGGAAATGTTATATAGAAAGGGAAAAATCGAACAATTATAATAAATGAATTTATAATAAAATCTAACCCATGGCCAGTATTATATGGCAATAAGAACAACTTCTCCGTAGTCGCGCCCACAAATCTCTGCACTGTGTACTCTTTGACTGTATCTGGTGTCTGGTCTATTGTTCGTGAGTTGACACAGCTAGCAGATAAGAATGTGAATACTGAAGTCAATTCATTCGGGACCAACAACTTGTCATACAAGAACCTAAAAAAACATAATCAACATTAGAATATTCAGTTAAACGAGCAAATTTTAAAATGTTCAATTATTTAATTAAAATGGATCAAAGTACCTGATGTATGAATGCATAACACCGACGCCCAATTCAGAATGGTTGAAAACCTGATCAAAATCCTCCTTAGCAATTGTTTCGGGATATTCAAAACCGAAAATACCTCTGTCCATATGTATTTGACGGATGCCACCCTCAGGCACATCTGATGTTCCCACATATGTTTCAAGGCACATCCTAAATCGAGGAACAAATGCTTTTCTGGGCACCTTGGAAGTTTCAAGCATCTTACCCTTGCTGACTTGTTGCGACTGCTGATCATGAACCTAAAAGTCATATATAAGTTCACTAATTAATGTATAACAAGATAATCATGTAACTGTAGTAGTACCTGTTTCTTTGATGCAGCTGAATCGGTATCCCGCACAATAATTCTATCATCTTTTGATTTGGATTTTGTAGGAGTCTAAGATCATCATGTAAATAAGAAAATATAAATGTAAGAATAACTTTCATGTCTGGATCGTAAAACATTTGAGTATTAAAAGGTTCAACCTACCTCATCATCTATGCAAATGAGATTTGCCGGCCATGCCACATACGCTCGTATTGCGTCTCCCACCACTGTTGCGCCTGAAATATCATCTGGTATAGGCAACAACGCACCCCCCTCTAACGCAATATCAATAGATACTTTCCAAATTCCATAAGGGAGCGGTTTATGGTGAAGTAAGTCTCCCAGAAAGTTATGCACCTTTCCCTTGCCAACCATTCGATGAGTCGGTGACGATAAATATAGCCGGCAAAGTGAAATGCCCTAAACAAATAATGATCAGTTAATGTGTCAATTAAGTAAACTGTGCTAAATTAATTTCAATGTAATATATACAATTACCTCTAGAAGCTTCTGCGGACAACCGATACTATCTTTGTCACTAGTAGCTTTACCCTCTAGAGCGCGTCTTTCCGACATGTATCTCTCCTTGTCCTTCTGTAATTCACGGATCTGCGCTTTCAATTCCTCCAAAGTATCCATCACTTCTTTATTGGTTGGATTTTTTTTCTTTGGCTGCTTATACAGTTTGGATGGAGTGACACCAAATCCCTTACCCCTCACACGCCCAAAATACTCAGGAATATTCAACACCCGGCTCAGTAAGCTCCTGCAATCATCGTCCTCAGCGGGAGTTATGGTCTGGGATAGAGTCTCCTGAAATATAGATAAAAACATATATAAATATATTATACACTTGTTTGTCAATCTAAAATATAAACTCTTGTTTGTCAATCTAAAACATACAAAATATAAACTCTCTTAAAAAATATAAACTCTCTTAAAAAATATAAACTCTCTTAAAAACATATTCAACAGAGAGACTTAACATATAAACTCTCTGTTAAGACATACAAACTCTCTTAAAAAACTCTCTTATAAACTCTTCTAAAAATCTCTCTGTTTATAAAAACTCTCTTATAAACTCTCTTAAAACATACAAAATATAAACTCTCTTAAACTCTTGTTTGTCAATCTAAAACATACAAAATATCCGTAACAATGACAGAGAGACTTAACATGTAGATTAAAATACAAAATATATAACATGCAACAGAGAGACTTAACATGTAGATATCCATACAAATAATAAACACATATTCAGTTTGTCTCTTAAAGATTACAGAAAATGACTTAACTTGATTGCATTCAAATAATAAAAACATATTCAGTTCTACTTAAAGATTACAACAACAATGGTGAAAATATAAGTAAAAAAGAAAACCAGAGTAAAACTTCAAATACCGTAACAATGGCGGAAATGCAATGCAGACGATCAGAGGATATCGAAAACGGACGGTGACCGGCAGCGAAATGCAACAGAGGAGGGCGACGGTTGGACGACGACAGTGGGTTTATAGGGCAACGTTCTTTGTTCGCCAGAGAAAAAGAAAGAAAGAAATACGATATGACTGTTCTGTTTCTTATAAAAATTCTGGTGGGTATTTTAAATTAATTTTAACTAAACCTATAGCAGCGCTTTTTAATGGCTTTAGCAGCGCTTTAAAAAGCGCTCTCAAAGATCTTCTTATATACGCCATATAGCAGCGCTTTATGGTAAAAGCGCTATTGTAGATTAGACCTACAGCAGCGCTTTAGGAAAGCGCTTTCATAGGGATGTTTTAGACCCCCCCTTTACCAGCGCTTTTTAGAAGCGCTGTCTTAGGTCCCCCCTTTAGCAGCGCTTTTTAAAAAGCCCTGTCTTTGGGATGTCTTAGACCCCCCCTTTAGCAGCGCTTTTTAGAAGCGCTGTCTTAGGTCCCCCCCTTTAGCAGCGCTTTTTCAAAAAGCGCTGTCTTTGGTTATCAATTTTTTTCTTTCTTTTTAATTCCTCTTTAGCAGCGTTTTTTCTAAAAGCGCTGTCTTTGTATGCGCTGCTAAAAGTCAATTCTGACGTAGTGCTCCTATTTCTATGTTGAATTTGTTAAATGAAATTAGGGTTAAATTAGGGATTCCACGGCGGGAAACCCTAAATAGAGTACGACGACTCTTTGACCTAATGCTAGGGTAAAGGGTACTTTTGTCCACGGCGGGACGCCTAAGCTAAATAGGGTTTAGAAGCTGTTGAAACTGGGGTTATTGACTCGGTGGTCAAACAGCTAAACCTAATTCCTTCGGAGGGAAAATAACGGTAAAACATGCAAACATGGCAAGATATTATATGGCAGAAATTAAAATGCAGAAAGTAAAGAAAGCGTCGCGACGATCACTCGCGTAAATTACAAATCCCCAAAAAAAAAGACAAAATAAAACTGCGATCATGGCCTCGCGTAAATTACATTCATGAAACAAAATAAATTGAAATAAATATGAATCGGAATCTATGTATAATCTGAGGAGAGAAACAGAGAACATTAGTGAAAAGTTAGACGGAAATATGGCAAACACAGTTTATATTAAAAGAAACACGAAAATGCAATTTGAAATTTTTATTATTGTTTTGTTAATTTTTATATTTTGTTTTTATTAAAATTTTAGTCTTAATTTTAAAAGGTTTTAATTTTTAAATAAACAAAACTTTAGTTTTAACTTTTTACCTTTAGAAAGTTTTAATCTTAGTTTAAAAAGAAAAGTTTTAATTTTAATTTTTAAAAGAGAAAGTCTTAAATTAAAAAAAAAAAGCTCTAATCATAAGTTTTGTTTAAAAGAAGAAGTTTACATTTAAAAAAAACTCGTTAGTTTTACTTTAAAAGAATGTTAGTTTTAAAATTTTAAAGAAAGTTCTAGTTTAAAAAAAAAGTTTTAACCCTTTCTAACATGTTTTAATTTTTAATCTTTAAAACTTAATTTTAACATAAAAAAAATGTTAATTTTAATACTAAAAAAAAGAAGGTTTTAATTTTAGGAGTGGGTTAATTTTAAGTTAGTAAAAATGTTTTCACTTAACTATAAAAGTGTTTTAAACACTGTTTATTTATTTTTAAAAAAAATTGCTAGTGGTTAGTGTTTTAATTAAGAAAAAGTTTTAAGTTTTTACTTACGATAATTATAACAAAAAACTGGTTTTAGTTATAATTCACAAAAAGGGTTTTTTTAGTTAGAATAAAAAAATGGTTTAAAAAATGAAATGGAGGTTTAATTATTTGGAAGAGGTTTTAATTGGGATAACAGAAAAGCTTACATTTCAGTTGCCGGTTGGTGATGCTTTCGCTTGTTCTTCGCCGGCGGCAACGGTTCTCGACGAACTTCTTTGGATCTCTTTTCTTCTTTCTCAAATGGAGGTGATGATGATGAGCTTCGAAGCTCTTCTGAACCTCCAGATCTTGACGGCAGCCGTTTTTCTTTTTGTCTCCTTCTTCCCCTTTTCTCAAATGCAACTCATGTTTATATAGGTAACAAATTAGGGTTAACTCTAACCTAATGCCCACCTTAAAGCCCAACTTAAATAATTAGTCAAAACTAAATAAAATTTAAACAAATTAAAATAAACTTAAAATTCTATTTATTTATACTAAACATTAAAAATATTATAAAAAGAATAAAAAATTTTCTAATATTTTTAACTTTATGATTTTTGGATGTTTTTATGAATAATATGAAAAAAAAGTGAAAAAATCTCTTGCCAATTGTGTCATTTTATTCATTCGAAATAAAGTGACACTAGAAACATGTAAAGCTATGACAAATTTGGGGTGCAACAACAATCAACAAGAGGGTATCCTTTCCTTTGGAATTAATGTGATATTTAATAACAAAAAGTCAACGAGATAAGTCTCGAATACTCACAAGCGGGTAAATCAAGAACTCAGAAGATAGAATATCACGATCAAGATTTAATTACAATCAAATACATCAAAAATTACATTCAACATACAATATCAGAAACTAAATAAAAGAACTTGTGAGTTCAAGATCAATTAAAAAAATAAATAAACATAATAAAAAGAAATGTTTAAACCACAATTTAGGTTAAAAACTAGACCATTTATGAAACTAAAACCTAATTAAAAAAATTGACTTACTAATTAAATTAAAATATAATTTAGCAAACCATACTAATTAAATAACTTAAAACTAAATAATTTATTTTGATTAAATTTTAAAAAAAAATTTAAAAAGAAAGAGGGTGTCGTGGACCTTTAGGATGTGAATGGGCTCATCCAAAGCCCATATCTCCACGAGAGAAAAAAAACTAAGAGACTGGGCTGAGCACATCCGACCCAAGTTGTTTAGCCATCAAGAGGAAAAAAAACAACATTGCCTCACTCATCCCTCAGCTTCATCTTCCTTTCCATTCTCCTTCATCCTCCACACACTCTCTCTAATGGCTTCTCCGTGCCGTGTCGCATGCCTATCTCACGCGGCTTCTTCTCCTTAGCCAATACTCACTCGCGATCTCATCATTTTCTTCTTCTCAGCAGACGCGGTGCATGGTGCATCCTCAATATCGTCAAACCTGTCGCGTCAAGACGAATTACCGGCGACAGCGGTAACATGTCACCATCTACCCGTGACTTCCAACATCACACGAACTCCCTCGATTCGTAAATTGGTCACACAAAAATCAAAGAGACCAAACAACGGCGACGAAATTGGAACGAATATTATTGTAATTGAGCAAGTGAAATCGCGTACCTATGAAGGATTTCAATGCAGCGACTTCGACAATGGCGACGTCTTTGACGATACGTCTTCTCCCTTCTCTGATCCCCTTTTAGATTTAATGTTTTTGTATGTATATTATGGCCGTGATTGCGTACTGATACTTTGTATGATGAATGCAATGATGTTGTCTATTCCCTTGTCGTGTGCTTGTGAATTCTTGTTGTTGTGTGATGCTTATAGTTGATGCAAGTCTGTTACTGATATGCGTATTGAAAGGTTATGCATGGAAATGAGATTTTCATTGGCTTTCTATTGCTTCATGTTTTGTGCGGATTTGGATATTTCTTTTCGAAGTGATGCCAATGAGTGTGAAGCTTGTGATACTGTGGTTTTTTTTTCGTAAAATCTCCTTCCAAATCCCATTCTCTGCCATCAGTGTTTTTTTATAAGATCAGAATTTGAAAACCAATTGATGAAATTGAATAAGTGTTATCAGCTGTGATTTGTCATTCATTAGTTCCCATTTTCAACTTGATTTGTTTGATACTTGTTTTGGAAAAACATACATTTCAGGAACACGATCTTATGACAATAATATTATTGCTGTTTTGATTTCAACATGCTCAAACAATGCTTTGAATCACTTTTATTGCTCAAATCAATATGTCTAGTGATGGTTTAATCATGTCTAATTTTCTTTGTAGAGACTCTCTCTTGCGTAAGAACAACATCTAGAGGATTATTCAAATCTAAGATGATTATTCAACTAGAAATTCCGATTAATTTCTTATTCGCTAGGTAAGGGATATGCCGACTATTACATGATTATGTTTGAAAACTCTCTACATTCAACTTGTTCATGTTTAGAAATTATTATTGCTCATGACAGCCTGGGCTCACTTCCATGATGGAGTAAAGAACTTCTCCAACTGATGATATGCTGATGGTAGCATGACGGTAGCATACTAGAAGAATTGTGGATCGACATTTCATTACATCAAGCCAATGAGCATTTTTAAGATTCTGCGAAGATTTATTGTAAGTTTACTTCGTAAGAGAGAACTTGTGAGAGGTGCGAACCTAATGGTTAGAGCCTAGGTTTCTTATGATCATCTCAAGAAATATTTGAGTACTTTGACATTTCTGAAAGAGTATTAGGTTCTTAGACACTTTTTCTAGTTTTTGAAGATTCTTGGATTTTACTTTTCTAAAAGCTTCTAGGTGATGAAAGGCAGTAAATGCAAAAAGTAAAGAATACAGCGGTGTATAGTGGTTCCCCTCACAGTCTGAGAGTACTCCACTCACCTTTCAACATGAAAGAGTATTTTACTATCAATGTTAGATTTCCTATCCAAGACAATTCTAACAACCAAGAACACCATTTACACAATTTTAAAGTCCTACCGAGAATGAATATCTCACACAAGACCTCTTGTATCCACAATCCGGATAACAAGGAAAACCCTACACACTTATCTTTTATAATTCTAAGAATAAGTTGTAGTGAATCTGAATTTGTATAAGTAACAATTTGAATGATTATCAATATGAATATTGATCTTCTTCTCGAAACAAATATTACTCGGATATATTATACAACTGTTCTTTTGTGAAAGCAAGTTGCGAAGGTGGAAAGTTATTTCAATGGCTTTTTTCAAAATTCTAGTTTGAACACTTTTATGAAAATTCAAAAGGTTGAAGACAAAGAGTAATTTTTGAATTTTGTTTCTTGAAGGTGGTTTTGATTTTGAAATAGAAATCAATTTATACTGATCCAAAACCTTTCCAAAAATGTGTGATTTTGGGACATCAATAATAGCCGGTAAGAAGAACATAGAGCAATGCAATTCTCCATGAACAGTTGCTATTTTTGCTTACTGTTATAGTGTTAATCGGTTAACCAAATAGGTTAATCGGTTAACACCTTTACAACGTTTAAAAATATTCAAATTTTTCATGTGTTAATCGGTTAACCAAATAGGTTAATCGGTTAACCCTGTTAGAAATTCAAAAAATATCGAAAATTAAAGTGTGTTAATCGGTTAACCCTATAGGTTAATCGGTTAACACTGAAGAGGTCATTATTGTGTGAGATATTTATTCTCGGTAGGACTTTAAAATTGTGTAAAGGGTGTTCTTGGTTGTTAGAATTGTCTTGGATAGGAAATCTAACATTGATAGTAAAATACTCTTTCATGTTGAAAGGTGAGTGGAGTACTCCCGGACTGTGAGGGGAACCACTATACATCGCTGTATTCTTTACTTTCTGCATTTACTACCTTTCATCAAGCTTTTAGGAAAGTAAAATCCAAGAATCTTCAAAAACCGGAAAAAGTGTCTAAGAACCTAATACTCTTTCCAGAATGCCAAAGTTCTCAAATATTTCTTGAGATGATAATAAGAAATCTAGGCTCTAGCCATTAGGTTCGCACCTCTCACGAGTTCTCTCTTATGAATTAAACTTACAATAAATCTTCGCAGAATCTTGAAAATGCTCATTGGCTTGATGTAATGAAAGGTTGATCCACGATCCTTCTAGTATGCTACCGTCAATATATCATCAGTTGGAGAAGTTCTTTACTCCATCATGGAAGTGAGCGCACGCTGTCATGAACAATAATAATTTCTAAACATGAACAAGTTGAATGTAGAGAGTTTTCAAACATAATCATGTAATAGTCGGCATATCCCTTACCTAGAGAATAAGAAATTAATCGGAATTTCTAGTTGAATAATCATCTTAGATTTGAATAATCCTCTAGATGTTGTTCTTACGCAAGAGAGAGTCTCTACAAAGAAAATTAGACATGATTAAACCATCACTTGTTATCTGGATTGTGGATACAAGAGGTCCTTATGTGAGATATTTATTCTCGGTAGAACTTTAAAATTGTGTAAATCCAAGAAGGGTGTTCTTGGTTGTTAGAATTGTCTTGGATAAGAAATCTAACATTGATAGTAAAATACTCTTTCATGTTAAAATGGGAGTGGAGTACTCTTGGACTGTGAGGGGAACCACTATACATCGTTGTGTTCTTTACTTTCTGCATTTACTGCCTTTCATCACCTAGAAGCACTTAATCAAGTAAAATCCAAGAATCTTCAAAAATCAGAAAAAGTGTCTAAGAACCTAATTCACCCCCCTCTTAGGCATATTTTGAAAAATTAACAGTTTTAATCGGTTAACCATATAGGTTAATCGGTTAACACATTAAAAAATTTAATTTTCAAAATAAAAAATAACAGTGTTAATCGGTTAACCATGTTGATTAATCGGTTAACACATTAAAAAAATTAAATCAAAATTGAAAAACTATCAGTGTTAATCGGTTAACCCTATAGGTTAATCGGTTAACACATGCGAAATTTCAGAAAAAAGTTAAAAAATAGAATGCAAACAAGTTTGAAAACATACAATATACACACATTAACATTTAGAAGAGGTTAGATGTCACTTTCATCGAGAATTCCGAGTTCTCGTCGAATCTTGAAGAACGGTTCTTTTGCGAGTGGCTTTGTGAAAATTTCATCGAGTTGGTTATGCGTATCCACAAAGGTAACTTCGACATCTCCTTTAAGTACGTGATCGCAGAGGAAATGATGCTGAATGTCGATGTGTTTGGTTCTTGAGTGCATGGCCGGATTCTTTGTGTTGTTAATTGCACGTGTGTTGTTGCATCGGAGAGGAATGTGTAACACCCCAAATTTAATTGAAGTGTTTTAATTAATTATTTAATTATGAATATTCGTTTTCGGTGATTTTCGGGTGGTTGGTGAATTATTAAGAAAATGTGCATTTTTGGGTATTTATTTAATTAATGGCATATAATATTAATTTATTAGTATTATTATTAATTAAATTGAAATAAGGGAAATAAGGGCAATTTGGGCGATTGGAGGAGTTAGTGAGGATATTATGGGAAAAGTCCAAATTTTGAGATTTAACGAAATAGAATTCTGAAAGGAAAAGGAAGTTCATTTTGTGTTAATCGTGGAATTGTGGTCAGAGCTCTGAAGAAAGGTCGGAAGCAAAAATCCCAAGTGATCGTGAAAAGCTGCAGATTCGACTAAGGTATGGGGAGTATTGCTTTTCATAGTTTTCTATGTATGCCTTTAGATGTGTTTATGGTTAGTCTATGATTTAAGGTATTTTGGGTTGAATTGGGAAAATTAGGGAAAATAATTATAAGACTCTGAGAGTATGGCTAATGGTATGTATCATTGAATATTGATATGAGAAAGAAAACCTTAGGCCTTTGTGGCCAAAACCTTAGATTGATATATATCTTCCCATATGGGATAGAATAATTGATATTTGAAATTACGATGCCTTCGGAGCAATTGTAAGGAAATTGACTATAGACCCTAGAGGTTAGTGGTTAGTATTCTTGACCCTTTGAGTGTAGGGATGAGAAATAATGGTTTTTGCCTTGGTGGCCAAAACCTTGGATTGTGATATGTTTGACCCTATAGGAATAGGAATGTTCATATGTGAGTAACTTTGAAGTACTCTGAGTAATTGCAGGAAATAGTGTTTTAGGCGTTGCAAATGTTGCCAGATGAGCCTAATTTCGACTGTTCATGTTTTCGGTCGAAATTGTTTTGGACGTAACTTTGGATCCGTAAGTCTGTTTTGACCCCGTTCGAAGCGTTGGAAAGCTAATGAACAGAGCTATAACATAGGATAGATAATGAAATTGTTTTCCCAATATTTTATATCTAATTATGTTTGAGAAGTCAATTGTGTATATGTTTTAGTAACGAATCTTGTTCTGGTTCAATGATGTCTTGATGTTTTGCTTCTGTGATTTCTGTGATGGGTTGTTGTGATTATGACGGTGGGTTTTGCGTGAGATGTACATGATGTTAAGATGATTTCTATGATGTATTGATTGAATTAATATTATGAAATAATATGAGGAATGATGAACTATGTGATAACATGATGAATGATGGATTATGTGATAATATGATGAATGATGATGCACCTTATGCTGTATTATGAGGATTATTATTGTGACGTGTGCATCATACATTCATTTGCATCCGGAATTCGGTTCAGGACCTCGATTATTATAACTTCAATCCCACTGTGTAGATGTGAAGTGTTGTGACGTGCTCCGATCCTATTGATGGGGATCTATGGAGGGTTGATGGCCTAGTGTCCATCGAGCTGTGATGATTGGTACCACATGCATTGAGTAGTGTCGCATTGCATTTATGAGTCTTTTTGTATAAATTATGACGTTGTGGCCTTTGAGCATATTTGGGGAATATCAATGTGTTGAATATAAATATGACGTCGTTTATGCATTAATTGTTATACATTGATTATTATGAATTGTTTTACTCACCCTGCCTGTTTGAATGTTACCTCCACGTGGGTAACGTGCAGATGATGCAGTTTAGCTGTGGACGCCGTTGAGGAGTACTTTTGAAGTTTTTGAGTATTTTAGTCTTTTGGTCAGCCTAGAGGGTCTTGCTCTGATATGTAACATCGGGTTGGGTTCCTTGAGTTGATTGTATACCGTTGAGTTATTTTGCTAACTTTCCCTTATGAGAAAAACGAGTTATATTTTGAGTTCCGCTCTTTATGATGTTTTGATGTACTTTGAGGAAACCCGTATGTTACGGAGCAGTGACGTGTTTTGTTGACTTTGAGAAATGTTCGCCATTTCGTGGCATTTTTAATGAGATTTATTTATTCACTCTGATTTTACGTGTTATTTTGCCTTATTATGAGTTGGGGTAGAACGGGTGTTACATTAGTGGTATCAGAGCAGGTCGGTCCGTCCGGCCTAGTTGTCTAATGTTGTTGTTCCCTGGTATGCGACATGTGTGTGAAAACACTGTCGGTACATGTTTGTTGTCTAAACTTTGTCTGCAGAAGTGGGAATGAAACAAGTGGGGGAGAAGTTGTGCTTCTCCAGGATGCTGCAAGCGTGGAGTTGTAGCTCACTGGGTGGTTGAACGCTCTTATGGTTGGTAAAGATGGTTTATACCCCATCATGATTTTCGGCTGTCTATTGACAAATTGAGGAAATGATCAGCCTTAATCTGTTGTTGATAGTAGTTAGGATTGTGTTGGATGGGATAGACGTGTCTTGCAAGCTTGAATGGCGTGGGCAGTGATTTGTTTTGAGTTAAGCTAAGTGCTTAAGAATTGCTTTGATGAGTCGGTGCGAGAAGGTAATGAGATGTTTATTTTGATGGAAACTTTGAGTGTTAATGAAAGTGGGGAAGTTGGTGGTTTGACAATTAATTGTTATTGTCTGGAGTTTTTCCTGATGAGATAAGTGATTTACCACCGGAATGTGAAGTGGAGTTGTGATTGGCTATGTTACGGAAACTAGTATGATATTGAGAGCTCTATATTATATGTCTGTTTGAATGGTCGAGGAATTAAATTGATTGAGTAGTTTTGAGACTTGTGTCTGGTGTGTGTGCTAAGGCAATAGATGGTGAGGTCGAGTACATGGTGGACAATGATTTCTGGTGATAGTGAGGAGAGGTCGGGCGTGGAATTCAATATTGGTGTACTTGAGGTTTAAAATATTTCAAAGTTGAAAATATGCTGGATGGCTTCCTAAGTGTGAAATTGATGTTGTACATTGAATTCCGAGGTTGCAGCTTTTTACGGAATCGAAATCGGAGATACGGAAGTCATTCAACGGTCGAAAATAGAATTTTGGACTGTCAGGTTCGCTCCTGTGTTCGCCTAGCGAATATGTCCGGGGCAAAAAATGTTATTTTGGTATTTTTGTCGTAACGGGAGAACCGTAACTCGAAATGACGCACGGTTCGAAGCGTTGGAAAGCTAGTCCAATGCTCTATATGATAGTGAAGTAGTGGCATGGAATTAAGTTATTTATTGATGGAATATGTTTGGATTTTGTAGTAAGTGCAGAAAGTGCGGTTCGTGTTCCTGCCATAACTCGCAAATTGAGTGTTTGTTTGGCATGAGATTTTTTATACTTAATTGAGCGAGTCAGTGGTCGTGTTAACCGATGATATTTTAATATATTCGAAGAGTATAGAGAATAATGTTGAGCATCGGGAACTTGAGTTATCAGTGTTAGAGAGGAAGCATGGATATACCGCTGTGAAGGAAGTTCAGAGAGTTTTTTTTTTGGGGGGGGGGGGGGGGGCTGTCAACAGCTCGTGTGTTGATTTTTCCCGAATCCGACAGAACTATTCGTTGTGTTTTGGGATGCTTTGTTGATGTGATTGGGAGGGATGTTAAGTGCAACATCAGCGAGTTTTAGTTATGCTTTAAGGAAATTTAAAGTACATAAGATGGATTATCTGACGAGTGATTTAGAGTTGGTTGTTGTTGTGTTTGTGCCGGAGTTGGAGGATTCAATTGGTTAGTTTGAGATTTGAAATGTTTGGTGATCTCAAGAGCTTAAGGTAGTTGCTTGATTTGGAAGATTTGAATATGAGGCAGAGAAAATAATTGGGACTCCTGAAGGATTATGGTTTTGGATTGAATTACCATTCGGGTGAAGCAAACGTGGTAGCTTATGCATTGATTTGGAATTCTTTGCATATACCGATGACGATGGTAAAAGAGTTAGAACTGATTGAGCAATTTCGTGATATGAGTTTGGGTTGTGAAGAGACTTCTTATGGAGTTAAGCTTAGCATGTTGGAGCTTACTAGTGGTGTTCTTGATGAGATTCGATAAGGTCAGAACTCTGGTTTGAGTTAGTAGATTGGTTGAATTTGATGAATTAAAGTCAAAGAGTTGAATTGCGGATTTATGGAAATGGTACCATGAGATGTCGTGATAGAGTTTGTGTCACAGATATTGTTGAGTTGGGATAAGAGTATTCTTGAGGAAGGACATTTAAGTGGATTGAGTATCTGTCCCGGTGCTATGAAGATGTAACCGAATTTGAGGAAATTGTTTAGTGGCCATAGATGGAGAGAGAAGTGGTTGAAGTTGTGTATGCTGGTTAGGCTTGTGGAAAGTCGAAGTTTGAACATCAGAGACTGTTGGACCTGATGCAACTGTGAATATTTCTGAATGGAAGGGGATGGTATTTCTATGGATTTTGTGTCGGGTTGCCGAAGACTGTGAGATGAATATGATTCGCTTTGGGAATGATGAATGGATTGATTAGCTCAGCTCATCTCTTATTAATGAGGAATAATCGTTCTATGTTGAAGCTAACTATGATGTATATTGAGGAAGTTGTGAGGCTGTATGAGATACCGTCGAGTGTTGTGTCGGGTAAAGATCAGAGATCTTCATCGAGGTTTTGGGAGAATTTGCCAACACTTTGGGTACCATGTTGAGATTGAGTGCTGCCTATCATCCGCAGGCGGATGGACAGACAGAGAGAACTATCCAGTCTATAGAGGATTTGCTGAGAGCTTGTGTGTTGGATCGAGGTGGATCGTGGGATAGTTATTTGCCGATGGTTGAGTTTACCTGCAATTACAATTATCATTCTAGTATCAGAATGACACCGTATGCGGATTTGTATGATGGGAGGTGTATGACTTCTTTGTGTTGATATGAGTTAGGTGAGAGTCTTGTACTCAGACCTGAGATTGTGCAAAAGACAACTGAGAAGATCAAGGGATCTAAAAAAAACGTGTTTTGAGAGTTACGATGGTAACTGGTGTTGGCCGAGCTTTGGAGCCTCGAGAGCTCACACCGTGTTTTATGGTCTGTATCAGAGTGGCGCAGCGGAAGCGTGGGAGAAGTGGCATGTTAGACTGTTTTACCGTTGTCGCTTGTGAAAATTGTTGGATGTGTTTTATGTGTCTAAGTTGAGGAAGTACTTTGATTCAGATGAACGATGTACGAGTGAGAGGTAACTTGATTGTTGAAGCGTTGCCTGTTCGGATTGATGAACGAGAAGCAACTATAAGGTAAAGGGATTGCCTTGGAAGAGGTAATTTTGGGAGGACCAACTAGAGAAAGTTGGATTTGGGAACTTGGAGATCAGATGGGGGAGTCGTATTCGACTCTGTTTTCTTGAGGTAATTTTCGAGGACGAAAATTCTTTTAAGTGGGGGAGAGTTGTAACACCCCAAATTTAATTGGAGTATTTTAATTAAGTATTTAATTAAGAATATTCGTTTTCGGTAATTTTCGGGTGGTTGGTGAATTATTAAGAAAATGTGCATTTTTGGGTATTTATTTAATTAATGGCATATAATATTAATTTATTAGTATTATTATTAATTAAATTGAAATAAGGGAAATAAGGGCAATTTGAGCGATTGGAGGAGTTAGTGAGGATATTATGGGAAAAACCCAAATTGTGAGATTTAACAAAATAGAATTCTGAAAGGAAAAGGAAGTTCATTTTGTGTTAACCGTGGAATTGTGGCCAGAGCTCTGAAGAAAGGTCGGAAGCAGAAATCCCAAGTGATCGTGAAAAGCTGCAGATTCGACTAAGGTATGGGGAGTATTGCTTTTCATAGTTTTCTAAGTATGCCTTTAGATGTATTTATGGTTAGTCTATGATTTAAGGTATTTTGGGTTGAATTGGGAAAATTAGGGAAAATAATGATAAGACTCTGAGAGTATGGCTAATGGTATGTATCACTGAATATTGATATGAGAAAGGAAATCTTAGGCCTTTGTGGCCAAAACCTTAGATTGGTATATATCTGCCCATATGGGATAGAATAATTGATATTTGAAATTACGATGCCTTCGGAGCAATTGTAAGGAAATTGACTATAGACCCTGGAGGTTAGTGGTTAGTATTCGTGACCCTTTGAGTGTAGGGATGAGAAATAATGATTTTTTCCTTCGTGGCCAAAACCTTGGATTGTGATATGTTTGACCCTGTAGGAATAGGAATGTTCATATGTGAGTAACTCTGAAGTACTCTGAGTAATTGCAGGAAATAGTGTTTTAGGCGTTGCAAATGTTGCCAAATGAGCCTAATAAACCATAGAAGTGTGTTGTTATTGCCGTATAACCTTAGGAATGTTTTAGTGATATTTTGGGTACGTTGAGTGAGTGATTCGTAAGAATAATTGAGTAAAAATCAGTTCCGGAGCGTAACAACGTCTTTCTGTCCGTCACGACTGTTCATGTTTTCGGTCGAAATTGTTTTGGACGTAACTTTGGATCCGTAAGTCCGTTTTGACCCCCGTTTGAAGTGTTGGAAAGCTAATGAACAGAGCTATAACATAAGATAGATAATGGAATTGTTTTCCCAATATTTTATATCTAATTATGTTTGAGAAGTCAATTGTGTATATGTTTTAGTAATGAATCATGTTCTGGTTCAATGATGTCTTAATGTTTTGCTTCTGTGATTTCTGTGATGGGTTGTTGTGATTATGACGGTGGGTTTTGCGTGATATGTACATGATGTTAAGATGATTTGTATGATGCATTGATTGAATTAATATGATGAAATAATATGAGGAATGATGAACTATGTGATA
Organism: Lathyrus sativus; assembly: GCA_963859935.3. Taxonomy (NCBI): domain Eukaryota; kingdom Viridiplantae; phylum Streptophyta; class Magnoliopsida; order Fabales; family Fabaceae; genus Lathyrus; species Lathyrus sativus. Next base: position 776,695,562 of record OZ012735.1, read on the forward strand.
ATATGATGAATGATGGATTATGTGATAATATGATGAATGATGATGCACCTTATGTTGTATTGTGAGGATTATTATTGTGACGTGTGCATCATACATTCATTTGCATTCGGACTTCGGTTCAGGACCTCGATTATTATAACTTCAATCCCACTGTGTGGATGTGAAGTGTTGTGACGTGCTCCGATCCTATTGATGGGGATCTATGGAGGGTTGATGGCCTAGTGTCCATCGAGCTGTGATGATTGGTACCACATGCATTGAGTAGTGTCGCATTGCATTTATGAGTCTTTTTGTATAAATTATGACGTTGTGGCCTTTGAGCATATTTGGGGAATATCAATGTGTTGAATATAAATATGACGCTGTTTATGCATTAATTGTTATACATTGATTATTATGAATTGTTTTACTCACCCTGCCTGTTTGAATGTTACCTCCACGTGGATAACGTGCAGATGATGCAGTTTAGCCGTGGACGCCGTTGAGGAGTACTTTTGAAGTTTTTGAGTATTTTAGTCTTTTGGTCAGCCTAGAGGGTCTTGCTCTGATATGTAACATCGAGTTGGGTTCCTTGAGTTGATTGTATACCGTTGAGTTATTTTGCTAACTTTCCCTTATGAGAAAAATGAGTTATATTTTGAGTTCCGATCTTTATGATGTTTTGATGTACTTTGAGGAAACCCGTATGTTACGGAGCAGTGACGTGTTTTGTTGACTTTGAGAAATGTTCGCCCTTTCGTGGCATTTTTAATGAGATTTATTTATTCACTCTGATTTTACGTGTTATTTTGCCTTATTATGAGTTGGGGTAGAAAGGGTGTTACAGAATGCATCCAAGATCAATTTCGTAGTCGCTTAATTGTTGCTTTAGCCACAGATTTTGTGCACAACAGCTTCCCGCTGCTATGTATTCTGCTTCTGCCGTACTAAGAGCAACACATGCTTGTTTCTTGCATGACCATGAAACCAATGCATTTCCAAGGATGTGACAGGTTCCACTTGTACTTTTTCGATCAGTTTTACATCCTGCATAATCCGCGTCAGAGTAACCAATTAAAGTACAAACACTACCTTTCGGATACCATAGGCCAACGTTCAATGTTCCCTTGAGATATTTCATGATCCTTTTGACAGCCGTGAAATGTGACTCCTTTGGATTTTCTTAGAAGCGAACACATAAACTTACACTAAACATAATGTCAGGATGGCTTTCCGTCAAATATAATAAAGAACCAATCATACCTCGATACTTTGTAATATCAATTGATTTTCCCGATTCGTCTTAATCAACGTAGGTTCCAGATCTCATTAGTGTTGACATAGCATTGCATTTATCCATATCAAATCTCTTTAGCAATTCTTTGCAGTACTTTGATTGGTTGATAAATATTTCGTCTTTTAGTTGCTTGATTTGCAACCCAAGGAAGTAGTTCATCTTTCCCATCATAGACATTTCAAACTCGCCTTGCATCATCGAAGTAAACTCTTCACATAGATCCTTGTTTGTTGATCCGAAGATGATGTTGTCCACATATACTTGAACAAGTAAGGTATTATCCTTTATCTTTTTAATGAATAAAATCTTGTCTACCTTTCCCTTTTCAAATCCCTTTTCACATAGGAAATTGCTAAGACGATCATACCATGCCATTGGTGCTTGCTTTAGACCATAGAGAGCTTTCTTTAATTTGTATACATGTGAAGGATGCTTGAAGTCTTCAAAGTCTAGGGGTTGTTTGACATAGACTTCTTCGTTGATGTATCCGTTCAAGAAAGCGCTTTTGACGTCCATTTGGAAAAGTTGAAAATTCATTGAACATGCATAAGCAAGTAATAAACGAATAGCTTCTAACCTTGCAACCAGAGCGAATGTTTCTTCAAAGTCGATTCCTTCCTCTTGATTGTACCCTTGAGCCACTAATCTTGCTTTGTTTTGAACAATTATTCCATTCTCATCAAGTTTGTTTTTGAACACCCATCTTGTTCCGATAATATGTTTATCTTTTGGTCTAGAAACAAGTTCCCAAACTTGATTTCTTTCGAATTGGTTTAATTCTTCTTGCATTGCAATAATCCATTGATCATCTTCAAGAGCTTCATCAACTTTGGAAGGTTCTATTTGAGAGACGAACGCCATATTCAAGCATGCATCTTTGAGATTTAATCTTGTAGCAACACCTTGACTTATGTCTCCAATTACTTTGTCGATAGGATGATCTCTATGAGTTCTCCATTCTTTTGGTAGATCGTTGACATTGGAATCTTGTTGAATCGGTATATCTTGTTCTTTTATGATATCTTTAGAAGTATCTTCATCGAGAACTTCTACAGAATCATCATCATTATCACAAAATACAATATCTTCCTTGGAGGGGTTAGATTCATCAAATTTGACATACATAGATTCTTCAATAGTTAATGTTCTTTTATTGTAAATTTTAAAAGCTTTACTAGTAAGGGAATAACCAAGAAATATACCTTCATCTGATTTTTCATCGAACTTACCAAGATTATCTTTGTCATTGTTGAGGACAAAACACTTGCATCCAAAGATATGAAAGAAAGCAATGTTTGGTTTCCTTCCTTTGAATAGTTCATACGGTGTTTACTTGAGGATTGGTCTGATATTTACCTGATTACTCACAAAACATGTCGTACTCACCGCATCTGCCCAAAAATACTTAGGTAGATTTGAGTCACTTAACATTGTTCTTGCAAGTTCCACCAATGAACAATTCTTCCTTTCCACTACACCATTTTGTTGTGGAGTTCTTGGTGAAGAGAAATTGTGTAAAATTCCATGTTCTTCACAAAACTCGTCAAATGAGGTGTTTTGAAATTCTCCACTGTGATCACTTCTTATGGAGGCAATTGTGAGAGACTTATCATTTTGAATTTGTTTGCCAAACTTCTTAAATGCTTTAAAAATGTCACTTTTCTGCATTAAAAAGTAAGTCCAACAAAATCTAGAATAATCATCTACAATTACTAATGCATAGAGATTACCTCCGAAGCTTTTTGTTCTAGATGGACCAAAAAGATCCATATGCAACAATTGTTGTGGCCTTGTTATAGACACCATATTTTTGGATATGAAAGTTGATTTAGTTTGTTTCCCTTTTTGACAAGCTTCACACTATCTATCTTTGACGGATTTGATCTTCGGCAATCCAATAACCAAATCATGTTTAATTAATTTGTTCAAGTTCTCTATGTGAATGTGAGCGATCCTTTTATGCCATAGCCATGACTCGTTGTTGTTTACCATAAGACATTTAACTTTCAAAGATAAACTGTCAAGAGAAATCATAAAAATATTATTGATTTTATTACCTTTTAACATAACTTCATGAGTGACTTCGTCTTCTATCAAACATTCATCTTTGTTGAACTTGATTTTGAATCCTTTGTCACAAAGTTGGCTAACACTAAGAAGATTGTGCCTGAGTCCTTCGACATAAAGTACATATTCTATTGTTGTAAAAGGTAGTGAACAAATAGTGCCTATGCCAAGAATCTTGCCTTTATTATTATCACCATAAGTAACATAACCTTTGGCTTTAAGTGTTAGTTGTGAAAATTTGTTTATATCTCCCGTCATATGCCTTGAACACCCACTATCAAGATACCAATGATTTCCGGAGGTCTTCAAGCATACCTACAAAACAAGATTAGGTTTTGTTAGGTACCCAAATTGCTTTGGGTCCTTGATAGTTAGTTCCCTTTTTCACCCACACATAATGCCCTTGTGGAATACTAAAGTTACGAACATAACAAGCATTAGGTGTGTGACCTTTAATTCCACAATAAAAATAAGTTGGTTCAAAATTGCTTTTATATCTAGGAACATAAGATTTCTTCTTAGCAAACAATTTCTTTTTAGGATGTTGATGCACAATTTTAAGATTGTTTACTTTTTCCTTAGGAATTTGGTCATTAGGCCTAACAAAGATGGTTTCATTTGAACTTGGTTTAGAGAACTTGGAATATCCTAGTCCACTTTTATCATTAGAAAATATTTGATGCCTAAGAACTTCTTCCAACCAATTTGACCTTTCTCATATCTTTCAATAACCCTTTTAAGTTGAACAATTTGAAATGAGAGAGATTCACAATTTTTACATACAAAATTCTGTTTTTCATCTTCAACATATTTTTCTAATGCAATGTTCTTTTCTTCTAGAGATGCCATTAGTTTCTTTTGAGATGATATAGTCTTATACATATTTTTGCATTCAAGTAACAATTCATCAATAACGTCTTGTGCATCATTATCATACACAGAAAAGTTGCTACTAACCTCATCTTTTTCGTCATCGGAGTGGTGTGAAGCCATTAGAGCCATATTTGCACATTCATCGCTTTCCGATTCCGATGAGGAGCTTATTTCATTATCTTCCCAAGAAATATACGCCTTCTTGTTCTCGAAGTCCTTCTTGCCTTTGAATCATCGTTTCTTTGGAAGTTTTGGACAATCTGGTTTTATGTGGCCTTGCTTTCCACATTCTTAGCATGTAACATCTTGCGTTGATGTGGATGCCTCCCTTTTTCTGAAATGTCTATTCTTTTTTTATCATAAAGGGGTTTATCATTTTTATTGAAAAACTTACCAAGCCTTTTTACAAGGAGCATAAACTGTTCATCTTCCTCCAATGCGTCATAATTTTTCTTTTCTTTTGACTCCACTTACAAGGCAATTCCTTTGGACTTCTTTTCTATATTTTCATGTTTCTCAAGTCTTCAAAGTTCTAACTCATGTTCTTGAAGTTTGCCAAAAAGTGATGCGAACGTCATTGTTGAAAGACTTTTCTTCTCTGAAATTTCCGTCACTTTTGGTTGCCATTTCCTGGTTAAGGATCTAAGAATTTTAAGATTCAAATCATCGTTAGTAAAGGTCTTACCAAGAGCAATTAAGTGATTTGTCAAGTGAACGAATCTTTTCTGTAATGCCACAATGGATTCTCCGGGCAACATTCTAAACATTTCATATTCTTGACTTAGTGTGTTCACTATGGGTCTCTTTACTTCGGTGATGCTTTCATGTGTTTCTACTAAGGTGTCCCATATTTCTTTTGCCGACTTGCATTGAGAGATTCGGAAGAATTCATCCATACTCAAGGCACTTTGTAATATGTTGATAGCCTTTTTCTCATTGAGAATCCTTTTCTTGTCATCTTCATCGTATGGTGATTTAATCTTTGGAGTTTCTACACCATTGACGACACTTGTCAGTTCATGAGGGCCATTTTCAATAGTTTCCCATATTCCTTCTCCTTGGGCTTCTAGATGCGCCTTCATGCGAATTTTCCAAAAATCAAAGTATTCTCCAGAAAACAGTGGTGGTTTGTTACTACTTCCACCGTCTTTGAAAACCGACTTGGTGCTAGCGGAAGCCATTCTGAATCAATAGGAACAGGTTACCTTAACCTTCTCTGATGCCAATTGTAAGTTATATGTATGCCTAAGAGGGGGGGGGGGTGAATTAGGTTCTTAGACACTTTTTCCGAGTTTCGAAGATTCTTGGATTTTACTTTCCTAAAAGCTTCTAGGTGATGAAAGGCAGTAAATGCAGAAAGTAAAGAACACAACGATGTATAGTGGTTCCCCTCACAGTCCGAGAGTACTCCACTCCCCTTTCAACATGAAAGAGTAATTTACTATCAATGTTAGATTTCCTATCCAAGACAATTCTAACAACCAAGAACACCCTTCTTGGATTTACACAATTTTAAAGTCCTACCGAGAATGAATATCTCACACAAGGACCTCTTGTATCCACAATCTGGATAACAAGGAAAACCCTACACACTTATCTTTTATAATTCTAAGAATGAGTTGTAGTGAATCTGAATTTGTATAAGTAACAATTTGAATGGTTATCAATATGAATATTGAACTTCTTCTCGAAACAAATATTACTTGGATATATTATACAAGTGTTCTTTTGTGAAAGCAAACTGTGAAGGTGTGAAAGTTATTTCAATGGCTTCTTTCAAAATTCTGGTTTGAACACTTTTATGAAAATTCAAAAGGTTGAAGACAAAGATTAATTTTTGAATTTTGTTTCTTGAAGGTGGTTTTGATTTTAAAATTGAAATCAATTTATACTGATCAAAAACCTTTCCAAAAAGGTGTGATTTTGGGACATCAAAAATAGCTAGTAAGAAGAACATAGAGCAATGCAATTCTCCATGAACAATTGCTATTTTTGCTTCCTGTTACAGTGTTAATCGGTTAACCAAATAGGTTAATCGGTTAACACCTTTACAACGTTTAAAAATATTCAAATTTTTCATGTGTTAATCGGTTAACCAAATAGGTTAATCTGTTAACACTGTTAGAAATCCCAAAAATACTGAAAATTAAAGTGTGTTAATCGGTTAACCCCATAGGTTAATTGGTTAACACTGAAGGTTTTTGTAAAAATACTTAATTTAAAATATAAAGAGTATTTTAAAGATGTTTTGAAATACTTAGTGTTAGTGGTGTAGTGAAATGTGATTAAAGAACACTTGTATAAATATTTCTAAGTAAAATATGTTATACCGTTTCTTGAATTATCAACACCACTTGAAGCTTGAAGACGAAACTTGATCCATAGAGTCATATGCGACTATCTTGATCTTTGATAATTGATTCTTGTCGATTGCTTACGCCTCTTGCTTTTTGTGAAGTACTAAGAAGAAAGGTGCTTCTGGTTTTATCTTCAGTATATATATACCCCCACGGGTATATAGTGTAAGAAGCTTCAATATATATACCCCCACGGGTATATACCATAAGTATCTTGCGTGTCAAATTTGTATGAGTTGTCTTCATCAAAACACAAAGGCCTTGAAGCTTGATTCTACACTAAGTTCTATACTATTACTACAGGTTGCCCACCCAATTAGTGATGATGAGGGGAAAACTCTGTTCATGAATTAATGAAGTACCTTTTGGATTTCTTTTTCATGGTTTAGGCAATTAGCATATTGAAACAAGGCGTGAAGTCCTCAGGATTTGATTTTAATGTAACTAAGAATATACTTCTCTTCCCATCTTTTATACTTGTATGAAACTTGAGTGAATATAAAAATCATATGAATCCTTTGGAAATCATGAATGAAACTTGTGTTTCACTCAACTTCTCTCTCTCCCTTTTTTTCTTACTATCATCATGCCCTTGTGTGAGCTCTGATACCACTGTTAAAATGAGATGATAGCTATCAAGCTTAATTTATTGAACGTAAATGAGTGTCTTTATATATATCCAATACAGAAACAGAAAGGGAGTAAAATAAGGACCATGATTTACATGACTAGATCATGGCTATTTCTAAGGAGGAATAAATCAAACAAAGACTCTTATTCCTAAAGAATAGGCTTATTCATAACAAGTAAATAACTCTAAGCATGAATAAGTCAAAACTAACTAACAACACTATTCTAATATCCTAACAGAACGCACTCAAATAAAAACAAACGGTAGATGGTAATGAGTATGTTGTTTTCTTGGATTTCAACTTGAAAGTTAAACTTAAAGGAACCTTAATGAATAATGTTGAATGGTGAATTTGACTTGTACTTGAATTATTATGAACTTTATTTTTTTTTTAAATCTTCCAATATTGCATCTCCTCTAATTGAATTCAAATATCTTAAACCACGATGACAAAAATGATGGTGGGAATATGAACAAGACTTATAATTTTAGTTCTTGCAATCATAACCATAACTTGCTATTGGCACTTCGAAATTTGTATGGATGGATTGAAATTGTAAACCCAATTTGTAAAATTTGAATAAATTCTCTTACTTTCAACGTGGAAAGGATGTTGTATCTTGAACTCTTATGCTTGAACCTTTGGGGTTGATGTGAATCATCAAATTTGAACCTTCATGATATTTGCAACTTGAGTACTTGAATGATAATGACTTGAATTTGAATTTTGAAATAACAAAATTTGGCACAAGGACTTGGATACGGATTGGAATTTAGAATTGGAATTCACGACCTTGACCTACATGAAGCTTAGAATAAACATGGAATCTTGGATTTATGAACTTAAATTTGGTGGATTTGAATCACCCTTTTTTTTTTGTATCTTTGTAAAATATTGCACGTGAAAATGGGAAACTCTTACAATTTGAATAGCTTGAACTTGAATTTGCAATCTTGAATATAAATGGCATGTTCTTGAGATATATCCTTTATCGACTTAAGCTTATGAACTCATTTGTAACATTCTTAAAATTAAACCTTAATTCCAAACCTCCGTCCATGAATGACATTTCAAAGCGCATGGTTCACCAACTACCAAAAGTTCAAATTTTTTCACTTGACAACTAGTGATCCAACTCTTCAAATAAGCCCAAACTATGCCTTGAGAAAGTCTTTTAAAGTGAGAATACCATTTGTAATGCTACACCTCAAGAAATTCCAACTGATTCTCAAATGACTATGCTCAAAACCAAAGGATAGACAACCCTTATCCTCCTTAGAGAAACCTCTGAGAAATCTTGGAATGAAATGATCTCGTACTAATTAAGGGACCATAAGAATGAAAGTATATCCTTTCTTAATTTCTATAAGAACTCAACACAACTTGCAGGGGATTAGGATCACACATAATGCTTCCATGATCTTTGAATCTTCTGCAGCAAACATAACTTCACACATGAACATAAACAAACAAAAAATGGTAAATGGTTAGTTATGCATGGACAAATGACCTAGATGATATACAAAAGGTCAATGAATCTAAGGGTAAAATTTGGGGTATAACAGAACCAATTTTGAAAAACGAAGTTTTCCTGCCCGCGCTTAGCGCGTAAAGATGGCGCTTAACGTGCCTTGTTTTGCAAAGAAAAATCTCTCATTTTCCATCCATTTTCACCAATTTAGGTCTTTATGTTTAGTTAGTTTTAATTCAATTTTATTAGGTTATTAGGTAAAAAAATTGTATTTGCTCTCAAGTTTGTTTTTTATTAGCTTGAGGATGCACTTTGTGATTTTCCAAGTTTGATTGTTTCAACTTGCAATTGTATGGTAGTTGATCTACGATAAATATCTGAGATGGGCCGGAGACGAACATCTATGATGCTGGGAGTGAAAGAGGAGGAGGGGATGTACCTGCAAGGAACTCTGATGATAAAGTAAGAAAACGAGCAAGAGAGCGAGCAAGTACATAATATGTGTTTCTAGGTAAGAAATTGGATATCTAACCCTTTCAAGGGAGAGGGTTTTTATAATACCCCCAGTGCGTGGCCTTTGGTCCCTATTTTCGGGACGAGATAACTATTTCCCAAAGTATAGGTAACTGCCAAAAATAGTCGTTGAGACGAGCAGACGTGCCCATAACTAGCTGTTATGACGGATATGGGTATATTTACGGGCACAAGTGTCTCGACTGTTTTTGGATGGTGGAACTGTGTGTGATGGGTAGATGTCATACCCCAAATTTTGACCCTTTGGATCCTCATTATCATTTTAGGAGCATACTCATAAATTATCTAACCCTGACCCGGTGCAAGTTTGTCTTTGTCAAGTTACAGATGAATCAGGGTTTCGTGCAGTCAAAATCAAAACTTCAAGGGTGTGATTAGTCAATGTGTTGGGCTCATTCAATTATGAAACAAAGTCAATGGTATCATATAATGTCAATTGAGAATCCAATTTGAGGTTGTTACCCCAGCATCAAGAACAATGTATTTCAGGGCACCCGATTAGGGTTTTGGACCAGTAAAAGTCAACTATGGTTTGACTTTGATGTTGGAAGATGTTTAAATGGTGGTATTGTGATTCATGAAGTTCATATAGCGTAATAAAGTTCATCCAAGAAGTTTCAAAGTCTCAGGAGGCCCAGAATATCAACAGGCGACTCAGTAATCACCGATCGGTCGTACGGTTGACCGAAAAGTCAACTCTCCAAATTTTAGGAATTGGACTTCAAGTTGTGAAAAAAATTTGTTCCTTATGTTATATTGGACTTGTATATCAATTTTCATGACCATTGGATCAAGGATGAAGGAGTAATCGAAAAATCAGGAAATTAGAGTTTTGAAAGGGGCTAAACCATAACTCCTTAACCACACATCCAATTGAGTTGGTTCAAAGCTTGTTTGGAAGCTCTTGAAAAATCCTACAAAAGTCCCTAAGTGGTCCATGATCAGAAAATGCATAGATTTGGAGTTATGATCAAATTCATTTCTAGAGGGGAAAAAGACTTAGAGAAATTTCACTTTTAAGTTCATTTTTTAGCAACTTTGGGAGACTTTTTGGAGAAGTTCCTTTGGGAAATTGAAACTCATGAAAACATGAATGTTTTAGAGCTATTTGAGGGCTTTCTAAAAAGTACTAGCACATCTCAAAAGGATTTGTGAGCTGAAAGTTATAGTCATGGCAAGTTGGTGGTTTCACACTTTAGTCCCGCATTGTCAAAATTCAAAAACTCATTCTTTCATCAAGAGGACCAATCTCAGCCCTTGGATCTTATTGTTTATGATATGCAGAGAGGTTGTAGCATGGAAGTACAAAAATTATGCAGAAGAAATGAGTTTGAGAAGCCAAGCAAGTGGCTTGCAAGTTGTTTTGCAACTTGCATCCAAAAGTGAAAAAGTAAGCATGAGGTGGAAAGTATGATCTGAAATAGCCATAATGCTATACTTATAGCCTGCAATTAGCCACCAAAACTCATCATTTTTCTTGACCATTGAGGCTTGCCTACCAGCCAAGAAAACCCTCTTGTGGAGGTTTGGTTCAAAGTTGTGAAACCTTTCTTCCACATGAAGAAATCTTCAAATCTGCCCCTCACTTCATTTGCCTATAAAAGGGAGCCCTAACCAATTCATTTTGGGGAATATCTATTCTAGAAAACCATAGAAAGCTCAAGCCTTTGCTCTTTCACCCCTTGCTTCAAAATCACAAAATCACAAAATCTCCAAAACCATCAAAAATGCCATTTTGCACTTTTCATACCAGCTCCATTTCCAAACATCCCAACACTTCAAAAACCATATAGACAACCTTAAAATGACCCTCTAAAGTTGTTCCCACCATTGGTTTCCTCAAAAAATCAAAGGATCAAAAAGTCAACTTCCACACCACTCAAGTTTGACCTTTATGCATTTTCCATGCCAAATCCTTACACAAAGCCATTCCTACCATTCTAGCACCTCAAACACTTCACATTAATAATATTGTAGCTGTTCTAAACCTCAAAAAGCAGCTGGAAGTTCATCTGTGAGGTCTGACCACAAAATTGCATTTTCTTCAAAAGGAGGCAAATCCACTAAACTTGTTAAAAAGGGAGAGTCTCTGGTTTTTCTTCTTTTGCTATCAGATTGCACAAGAATAGACTACGAGAGGTATGCCTTGATGAATCTTTTCATTAATATATATTTTCATGCTTGGCTCTACCATGTATGTTTGTATTTTGGTATGTGCATTGTTGGTTTGAATACAATCATGTGAGGGGGTTGTTTTTCAAAGTTTACTCCAGGCTTAAGTTTAATGTTCTCATGTTGCTTCCTTGTTGTGAATCCAACTTAATATCTCAGAGCTGTTTAGTATTATTGTTGTTGAAATTCATGAACTAGTCATTAGGTTTCATTGCCTAGAGCTGTCATAACCTTGTTGCTGCCAGAATTGTTCTTCATGAATTTAGAACAAGGCATTGATCTATTTTTGCTTGTGAACACCTATGTGGTCAGTATGATATTTGAGGGAGGTTTTTGGAAGATCTCACACCTGCTGGGTAGGTCTGGTTTGTTTGACAGGTTGTGAATGAGAGTGGTCAATTTTTGAGCTAAGGCCAAGGTTTTGTCAAAATGGTGGTGACATGGTATGTTTGTGCAAAATAAAACCAATGTTTAAAACTCATGATTTGGATTATTGGATTCAGACTGCTGTTTTTGGCCCTGTTACATTAAGAAGCTCGCGTTTGTGCTGTGAAATGGACATTGTCTTGAAAGTTAGACCATTTGCTGTTAGGATTTGAACACCCTTGTGATTCATGTTAGGATTCATGAGTGCTGAGTTTGTGAGCTACCAATCACCTCTGCTTTAGTTTGTAGTGCTGTTGAGTTCTTGCATTAAGGTACTATTAAGGTTCCCTTTTTTTTTAGAGAGTGCTGAAATCTACATGTGATAAATTCATTAACATATTGCTTTTGTAAGTTGATCTGCCAATTCATCACTTTAACAGTTACCTCAACATTTCAGTAGGAATTTGAGACTTCTCATTAAGCATAATCCATAACCAATGTGCACACTTTGCATCTGCATCTGTTTTGAAAACCTTGAAATCCAAGTTACAGCCAAAATTTCACAACTATTTGCATCTTATTGAGTATCCACTTCCAATCATTTGCTTCTAGAACCACTCATTGAATTCAGAATATACTTGTTTAGGGCTGTCTAGTTCTGTACCAGTGCCAATCATGATGAATGTGGCTGCACTGATGTTAATCTAGCTACTTGCTTTGTGTTTTGTTTTAACCATGAGTTTTGTTTAATTTACTGCCATAAGCTGCTTGCTATCACTTAAAATTTTGTTTTGGTTATTCATATCAACAAACATCTTTGCGTCTCTTGATCAAAGCCTACTGTCATGGTACTAAGGCAATTTGGGAGAGTAGGACTATATTCAAAACTTTTGATTGCAAAACTGTTTGAAATCACTTTACAATTATGTGGATGTTTGGAGATCAATTACAGACCTGCTACTTGGTTGAGTCTTTGTGTTTCATTGATTTTATTGCTAACTGGTTTTTTTCAACTCATGTTCATGTTTACTTTGTCCATTAACTCAAACAAAAAATGCATTTTCCATGTTCTCATGCTAAGTGTTTTTCATCAAGCTTTCTGATTAACCTCACTCTATAGTATATTTACAGCTTGCTCAAACAACTAGTTGCTCATAAAACCTTTTGTCTTGATCATTGGCTCCAAAAGTGCATTTTCAAACATAACACTTGCATGACCATGCCATTACTCATCCTGCTGTGTTTTGATCCAAACCAGTTGTTGGAACTCATCAATTACATCATTTATAACATGTTCAAACCATCATTTGATTTTTACAACAGTTGGTTCATATTTTGGATTTCAAAACGTATATCAAGTGCTAAAATTGCATGAGCCTTAGAGTTTTTTGATAGGTACATTTTCTGGAAAAACCAACATCACCCTCATTTAATTCTAGGCAAGATTGGTTAAAATTTTATTCAATTTGGTTGAGTATTGAAGAAGTTACGAATGAAAACGTATTTCAACTTTTCTTGGTTCTTGCCTCAAGCCATGCCCAATATCACACGCATGGAAGCCTTGTCTTTATTTTGGGGTGGCTTTAACATTGGATGTATAGCCACCCCAGTGGTAACCACCTTGTCACCTTAAGCGCCTTGTACCTTGTGAACCTGGGTTCGATCCTCAGTGATGACCCATTTTGCTATTTTTTTTCATATTTTCCTTATTTTAATATTTTTTATTTTCTCTCTCTCTCTCTCTTGGTCACACGCGCCCCTGTGGTCTAGTGGTGAGTTTGTGCATTTGTGAACCAAGGGTCATAGGTTCAACACCCACCTTGTACATTTTTATTCACCTGCTTATTTTCATTTACTTCACAAATTTCAATTATTCGTAACTTTCTCATTTTAAATCCGTTTTAGTTGATTCTTTTTTCTAAAATCCTGTTTTAATATAGATTTTCACATGATGAATGATTCAAATTTTTATCCCTTGATCCTAGCCTTAGGATTTGAGTTGCCGTACTCACTCTTCCCGTCCCGCCGTGGACAATTTTCTTTCATCCTAGCCTTAGGATTTAAGTCGCCGTACTCACTTTTAATCCGTCCCGCCGTGGACACCCTTCAACCTTTACCCTTTTATCCTAGCCTTAGGATTTGAGTCACCGTACTCATGTTTAGCGTCCCTCCATGGACATTTTCTATCACAATCATCTCAACTTAGAGGAGGAGTCGCCACACTCCATGTAAGTACTTCACTATGAATGCTTACTTCCCTTTGGGAACCTTGACCACAGTCAAGAGTCCCTCATCCCTAGCTAGGGGAACTACGATTGCTCTGATTCCATTCCCGTCAGGATACATAGGCACGAGATGCGATGTCTTCGCAAGCAAACTTGTATATACCTTTATACTTTAGATCTTTACCTTAGCACTTTTTCCCTTTATCAAGTAACTTTAGCAAACACAAATATTTAACAAGAGGTTCCTGTAGAGTACTACAGATACTTAGGATGCTAACACCTTCCCAAGGTATAACCAACCCCCGAATCTTTAGATCTCTCTTTGCTCAGCTTTAGGCCTTGCCTTTTGCTTTGCATTTCTTATAGGTTTTTCTTTCTTTAAACCTTTTCTTGTTGGATAAATTAAAGTCCGGTTGTAAATGAATTAAGATTCAAGTTAATCAATAGCTTGGTATCCAAATTTCACCGCAACAGTAGGGATTGGCGGGGAAGAGCGACGTGACCAAGGGTAAATAGGTCAGTTTCCCCTGTTGGAGGGGCATAAAGGTAAACTTTCCCCCAACGAGGTGGGCGTAGGTGATTGGGCCACTCTGGACGCAGAAGTGGATTGGGCCATGCCCAGCCATTAGGCCAGTCTGGAACAGTAGCCCCCCAAATCGTTGCTATCGGGTGTGGTAGTGATGACTTAAGGGTGTCCTGTTTCTCGGGTTGGTTCGTCGTGCGTCTCATCGTGCTCGGAGGAACCCTTGTTCGTGGACATTGGTGTCAGGGATCTTGAGATTCAGGGAGCCTAACGGTTAATGGGATTTGAGGAGTGGGGATGCCACGGGTGCCTCAAGCCGTGTGCTGCATTAAATGGATGATGATGGCTAGGCTAGGGTCATGATGATTCCCTACACGTGCGTGTTCGCACACGTGCCTGGAGCTTGCTTATAAATAGCGAAGGAGTCTGTTCATTCAGAACTTTTACTTCCTTCTTCTATTGTGCCCGTTTCTGTAACCTTCGTCCGTTGTCCTCAACCTTGCTTCGACCACCGTACGACGCCTGACCATAATCCCATTCCTTCTAGTTCATCTTCCTCGACCACGTAAGTGCATCAATCCTCTGCTTGTTCCCTATTTTTCCTTATTTAAATGCCTTAGATTGCATGTGGTTAGGACTGAAACATCTTAGTTAGGGTGTGTTCGATGGTGGCTGTTGGTGGTAAATGGTTGCGTGGCCATCTGTCTTCCACCAGCGGCGTAGTTGGCCCTTTTAGGAAGGGCAAGTCACCAACCCTTAGGCTCAGGTGATTCGTAGTCGCGTCACTGTTAGGCTACCATGATTTCTGGGTGTTTCCCTATGAGGTCACTGAGTTTTGTGATCAGAGGCTATCCCCTGATGCCTTAGGTAGAACTGTCGGACACTTCCCTGTTTGTTTTGCTACGCCATTTGAGTAGGGCTTAGGTCGAGGATTCTTATCTTCGGCCCTTTGCGCTTCCTTTCACTTGACTAGCAGTGGAAGGGTGGATTTGATTTGGCCATCGAATTCACTATTTTCCTCTGCTTTTCATGTAAAAGGGATGTCACGCAAGGAAGAAGAGGAGCTCCTTAGGGATTCATCCGAGGACAGCTCCTCAGAGAGTACAGATACATATGATAGTTCCTAGTCTCCCAAGGTTGTAGGGACATCAATGACGTTGTCGCTGGTGGACGAGTAGACCGAGGCCGAACCTATGGAGCACGGGTCTATCTTCGCTTCTTATACTGGGAACACCTTCACGATGGTGGGACCGGAGGGAGAATGAAGGGTGCACTTCCCTTTTGGAGAAGATTTCATTTGCTCGGCATACGAGGAGCGCTTTTCAAGGAGATAGGGTTAAGGTTGCCCTTCACCGATTTTCAGTGTACTGTCTTTGTCCATCTTGATCTGGCGCCTTCATAGCTGCACCCAAACTCTCTCGCCTTCATGCGGGCATATGAGTTGGTATGCGAGCACCTGCAGATCGGGTCCATCTTTCCTCTCTTCTTCACTATTTCCACCTTCGACGATAGGTGTCGGGGAAGAGGTTTGGTTGGGTTTCCTTGAAGCAAGGGAGAAAGTTGTTCAAACCTTTCTTTGAATCCATTCAGACGTTCAAGGAGAGGTTCTATGTGATCGAGCAGGTGTCAGAGGTGGCCACTGATTCAACGTTCGTCTAGGAGATCTCCACAGATGAGAACGAGGAGAACTCATTAGATGAGGAGAGCAAGATAGTCGCCCGAAGACTTTTTACTTTTACTTTTTGCTAGAGCGGGGCTCACTTTACCCGCCTGACCGACGAGTATATAATCGCCCCTCATCAACTCGCGGAGGATGATAAGGTCAATTATGCCAAGATGGTGGCCTACATGGATATCTTCCTTCCTGCCCAATGCGTGACTCATGTGAAGAAACTTTTGTATGAGGACGACAATGGGCTGTAGGTGAAAGCCCGATACATCAACATAAAGGAGCTTATTGAGTGCCATACTCGAGATGAGGCTCTTGAACTCTTGGGTAGTTTTTTCTTCTTTCATATTCTGCCAAAAATCTTTATTTTTCCGTGCTTATGTGTCTATTATTTTGCTGGTAAAATGCCTTTAGCGCAGGAACAGATGATGAAGCATGCCTAGGAAAGATGAAAACAGGTGCTGCCCTGGGTAAGAGTCGTCTCGACCAGCGGACGATTCCTCCTACAACTGGTTTAGGGACATCATCCTCTACTCCTCCTCCCACCCAGACATCACCCCTTCTGTTGTACCCCAAAATTTGACCAACCTTTTCTTTCTAACTTGGCTGATGTTTCTTTTCATTTTAGCATTTGCATTTGCATAACATTGGTTCTTAACAGGGGATCAAGAGGTTGTGTTTTCCATTCAAGAAGAGACCTTCTTTGTTCAAGCACAAGTAAGGGTATCAGATGCGAGCCACCAAGGGTTCATTATCATCAAATTTGGGTTTCAAAGCTCCTTGAGAAGAGAGGTTTGTGTATGGGTGTCACCTCCTATCTTGAGGATCATCAGAGGTTCATAAGAGGGTCATGAGGTCATATATTTGGATAAAACATGTTTCAAAATCTCAATGTGTACCTTGAGAGGTCTTTATGGAGCTTGTGTGACCATTCAATTCATTTGCAAAAGCCTCAGCCAAAGGATATGGTGTTAGGGTTTCATCTGGTAAACCCAAAGTCAATTGTGAACTTGAGAGGGCTCAAGACTTAATTATTGGTCATTAATACATGTAAAGACATCATGAAGCATCTAGTATGTCATGAGGATATCAAATAAAGGGGATTCAAGAGTTTAAGGAGTTACTAAATTAGGGTTTCAGATGATTTCAGTGTAAAAACCCCTTCTTTGGTGCCTAACTTCAAGGACAATTTTCCCTATGATGAAAGCTCAATCTCATTTTCCAACAAACATGGGACTTGTTCATCATCATTTAAGCTTTCTTTTGAGTATAAGAACTCATCCATTGAGTTTGTACATCTCAAGTTATGATGCCAACAAGTTGGTGTCATCAGATGAATGGATATTTGAGGTACTCAAAGTCAACCCACATCCAAGGGATTTTTCACATGGAACTAAGCTTTTCCTCAACTTCAAGTAAACATGAAAGTTGTTCCTTATGATCTTATATTTCCAAAAAGTCCTAGAAGTCCTCATTATTATACGTACATCTCAAGTTATGATCTTCATAAGGCATGGGTATTTTTGGAAACATCATTATAGGTCATTTTCTTCAATGACCAATTCCATGAACTTCAAAGCTTCAAACCCAATTTTGTGCCACATCAATGTTGTGTCACATTGACATGACTTCATCATGAAACCAAAATCCATGGTATTTGAGGAGTTGTATGATCATTTGAACCATATTAAAAGTGAAAATTTGACTTTTGGAGATGGTTTGGATACCTTACATTACAAGTCATCATTTGATCTCATTTGTGAACTTTTTCATACCACATCATCCTAATATTGGTCATGCTCTCTTTTTACCTCATTTGGACCAACAAGAATACATGTTTAATGCCACATTTTCACACTTTACACCATAAGAAGTCATGACATGAAACCTTATACAAACTCATTCTACATGACTAAATATGATCTAATTCATTTCCACACACCTCAAGTGTGCATGTGCTGACCCAAAATGAAAGGAAAAGGTGAAAACTCATGTGTATGTGCAAGTGTAATTTTTTGGTCAATTTTTGAATTCACACAAATGAACCAACACGGGCCTGCATGGTATGTTAAAATCCACCATATAAAAGCTTAGAAACTTGCCCTAATGCTCAGAATTGGCTGGCTGCGCGAGAGGAAGAGGGAGCACTTCAAAATTTCTCAAATTTTCATTTCTTTGAATCTCATATTTCCTTGGATTATTCTTCAAACTGGTGCTCAAATCATCTTCACAAAGGCTCAAAGAGGGGTTTGGAAGTGTTAAACTAAAGCTTGCTTGAGGTTTGAAGGGTCAACGGAACCACTCTGTTAAGTAACTTTTTCAACTTAAAACCTTCAATTTAGGCATTATTTAGGTTTAATTATGGGTGTATCTGAAGTCCTACACAATGTAGGCAATGTTTTTGTAGTTTTCATGGCTGTTTAATGCATTTTCAGTTTGTGCATCATGAGAATCGTGGCTTGTTTTACCCTACTTGGAGGAACCGTTTTACAAAACCAATAGCATATTTGTGATCCTTGTTGAAAAACCTGTGGAATGATGTCAAGTTTTAGGATTTTTATGGTGTTTTGATTCCTGGTCTCCGGCGAGGTCTCCTAGAGAAGACGACCAGAGCCCTAACTCCCGCGTCTGGTCCATTCTCAGATGAAACTGACGTGGATAAGTTGGACTCTTTGACCTGTGATTTGTTATGCTTTTATTGGTTTGACCAGGCCCACGTGTGTGTTTGAATTCCAGCAGGATTAATGAAACGTTGTGTTTCATTCCTGCTGTCGAGTTCATTTGGTTGGGCATATTCACAATGCTATCCACACCTCCTGTTTTTGGGCCCATGCGAGATTTGTGAATGAATTCAGTTCATTTGATTATTGTTTATACACCCCTTCATGCTTGTTCTTTATTTTATTTCTTTTTTATTTCATTTTAGCTTTTAATTATTTTTAAATAGTTCTTTAATTCACTAAAATCCACAAAAATAGTATTCTGACAATTTGAAATGTTATTTAATTTTCATGATTTTTATTTTCCATTTATTTTCATATTTTATTTGGAATTTAATATTCAATGTGTATTTTGGTGTGTTGCACCCTAAAATTTGCTCAACCTTTTCTTGCCTGATTTATGTTTCATTGCATTGCCATTTACATAGTTACATCATGTGCATAGTTCTAATCATTTTCATATCATAGCATATCACTCATCCAACAGGGGATCAAGTGCCATTTATGTCAAAAGAAGCCTATCTAGAGGTATTCTCTGAGCCTGAGAGACCATCCAAGTCATCAGAGAAGGGTTGAAGTCATGAGAAGTTTGAGTGCCCACAGGTGGATTTCTCTCCTAACTTGGGGTGTATTGAAGATCATCAATAGGGAATGTGAATTTGAGATGTGTATGGATCTCATGGGATGCATAGAGGGTCCTATTGGAGCTTAGACAAGTCATTGTATCAAGATCAAGAGCCAGGGTTGAGGTATGTACAAGTAGGGTTTCATCTGGGTAATCCTAGGTCAAGGAGAGCAAAGAAAGGGCATCAAGACCCAGCTCCAGGTCATGGAAGTCATGGATTGATATTTTGAAGCATGTGTATGGATGGGCCTAGACCAATTTCAAGAGAATCAAGAGTGGTTGGAGGTGTTTGAGACAGGGTTCCTAGGGTAAAATCCCCTGTATAGAACTGGACTTCCAAGCCACATAAGTCAAAATACAAGTTTCATATGGATTCTTGGCCAACATTAAACTTGTGGGGCTTCTCAATACCTTTAATTTGAGTACTAGAAGTCTTCAATAAGATTTGTAGAACTCAAGTTATGGTTCTTGCAAGTTACAAGTCACTAGAGGACACTGAAATTTATCTATGAAAGTCACTTGACTTCCAGGAAACTTTTTCCCCTCAAGGAGTTTTCAAATGGATTCTTGGCCAACATAAGAGTTGTAGGGCTTTATCTTAACTTTAATTTGAGTACTAGAAATCCTCAAGAAGATTTGTGGAACTCAAGTTATGATCTTGGCAATCCAGGGGTATTTTGGGAAAGTTGAATTATAGGTCATTTTTCAACATGTGCCAAAATCTCTATCTTCCACTCCTCAAATGAAAAAGTGTCCAACATTAAATGTGTTTAGAATGGTTTTTCTAAGTTAGATATGAAGTCATGGTGAGTTGGATTAGCTTATTTCACAAAGTGCTCCAAAATGGCCTAAAAAGGGAGGTTTTTTAAATGATTCAAAAGAGGGAAAAATGATTTTTTGAATTACACGGCATAAACATGGCATATGGGTAGTCATTTTGAATGGAAATTGAATTTCAAACCCATTGGCAATGTCACAATTTTGAGATGAGCTATTATTTTATGAGTTGCTTTGAAAAGTGCTTTCTTACATTACAAGTAACACTTGCAAAATCATTCACAAGATCAGCTACAAGGCTCTAACCAATTCCAATCAATTCAGAATGTCATTTGGTGAGATTTTGGATCAAAACCAAGCTGATGAAGCAAGCTGAACCCAATTGTCATGTGCAAGCTTCTCATGAGATTATCAAGTACAAGAGAAATTGGATTTCTCACCTGGATCATTCCAGATCATTCTAGATCTTTCTAACCTATTCTATATAACCCTCATAACTGATTCAGTTGCTTTTTTGGCCAAGAAATCTGAAGAATCGAGAGAGAGCAAAGTGAAGTTCATCCTTGCAACTCAAAATCGGTTTTGTTGATTAAGAAGGATTCAAGGCAATTCAGTGCATACAGAAGCTTCACAAGACTTCATTGATCGTGTCTAGAGAAGATTGGAGTGTAATTTGAAGGAATTCTATCTTTGTTCATCAACTTTTTACAGGTTTGCAAATTTCAACTCATAGCTCAATTTAGGTAGAATTGATAGGATTTAGATGTGTAGATGCATTGTAGACATGGTTAGGGTGGATTCTGGTAGGAAAAATTGGTGATTAGACACAAAACCTAGGGCGATGCAATTTCTGTTGAGGATTGTTTCTCTGAGTTCTTGATGAATTAAGCATGTTTAGATGGTGATAATTACTCAGTGCAACGTGTAGATGATGATAGGCTTGTCAATTTTAAGAATGGTGATGATTGAATTTGGAGCATATTCTGAGCTTGGAGTCGTGTTTTGAGTTGTGGTGAGATTCAAGGAGAATGGAGGTTACCATTGGATTCAGTGAGAAAAAACGAGTTAGATGAAGTGTTTAGGGTTATGTTTTGATGGATATTCTTGGTGTTTGCATTTGGGGACGACGGTGGCGCCACCTCCGGCCACCGTCCTGGTTCACTTCCCTCCAACATTTGAAATGGAGAAGATGATAAGATAACCATTAGATCTAGGAAGACCTTTAACTCAGATAACCCACCAACGGCCATGATTAGACTTGAGTTTGTGAAGGATTCAGAAACGAGCCTCATACGATGCGTTTCATTAAACTGGTGGCTTTGGGCTTAAGACAAACATTGCTATCCACATACCACTTTGAAGCCCAATTGAATTTTACACATAAAGTAGTGGCTATTTGCCACAGAGTCTTCTCTATTTTCTTTGATTTTTTTTCATATTATTTTCTGATTGACATGGGCTTAATGTGTGCGTGCTAATGACACCCCCTACTGAGCCCAATTGAGGAAATATACCTGACCTGATTGCTATTCATCACGCTCCTTTTCCATTTTCTTTTATTTTCTTTGATATTTTTATAGTTTTATTTAGGTTAGTTTAAAATTCATAATAAATTGGAAAATGATCATTTTTGAGTGAGACTTATTTCCCTGGTTTCCTTAGGATCTCTATAATTTTATAGGATTAAAAAATATTAGTTTCATGCATTTTATATTTTCTGGCTTATTTTTATAGTTTTATTGCTTTTATTTTACATTTGGTTGATACTTCATTTTTCTGAATTTTGTATGAGAGATTGGTGAGGAATTTTGAGTTGATTTTTGTGAGGTTGATTAGAATAGAGAAGCATGTACCCTTAGGAATTTTATCATATTTTTGTGATTAAAATTTAGATTAGTTTGAGAGGTGAATAGGAGATGTGTTAGAATTAGGGTTTTAAAACAACTAGTTGTAGTTTAGGGCATAGTCTGGGAACTTAGTGTTTGATTTAGGTCCTGGGATTTATATGGGGTATTGGGTATAGGGTTAGGTTCCCTTATAAATTTACTTAGGATTTTGTGATGAGTTTTGGCATTTTATTTGATTTTTGCAACTTGTGTGTTGATTGTGGGTTTTCCCCTTGGATGTTTGGTTTGGTTACTTTGTTTGGGCTATCTTAATTGGGCTTTGGGCTTGGGTTTTGCTTGATGGAGTTTCTAGAGGCATTGAGGATGCTTGGAGATAAAGCTTGGAGCCTGGTCATGAAGGTCTTTCCTTGTGAAGATTGCTTGTCAGGAGCTTAGGGATTAGGGCATATAGGAAGAGCATCCGATTAGTCTTGTTTCTTCTTTCAAACATAGAGAGCTTCTTGTGCCTCTATCCTATCCTATGATTAAAAGTCCTCTTAAGGAAAACCCATCTCTCCCTTGGAGGGATGAGTGGTATGCCTTAAAGAGTAGAACTTTTGAGGATACCCTTCTTTGCAGATGATGGTTTCTAGTGATTTCCTTTGGTTTTCACTGGTTCCCATTCATTATAACTTGATCTTAATAACAAATATTTCTTGGTGGAGCTTGCTAGGGCTTGGATGTGAATATCTATGATGTTGAAGATGCCTTTCATAAGGTTTGCTTGAAGATGGAGTTCTGTCAACTTTGCTATCAGGAGCTTGCTGGAGAATTGAAGCTAAGGTTTACTGTTGCTTTTGAGCTGGAGTTTTCTGTAGCTGTGGAGTTTGACTGTTTAGGTTTGAGGAGCCTTATTGGAAGTGTGCTTTTCTCTTCCCTGGAGATTGGAGATTGAAGTTTATTGAAGTCTGAAGATGAGAGTTGTTGCTGTCAGAGCTGCTGTTTGCTGTAGGAGTTTGGTGTTGCTGTCTGGGCTGCCTCCTCTGTTGTGGTTTTTGTTTTTTGTATTGTTTGTTGGCTTGTGCAGCTTGCCCCCTAGGTTTGAGGTGAATGTTGATTCACTTTGCCTGTTGTTTTACCAGGTTCGAGGTCGAGCAGGACTCCCTTGCCTCGCTTGTATTGCTGCATTGCATGCATTTTACTGTATTTGCTTGCTTTCTTTTCTGTTTATCCCCTAAGATCTCTGATTTCCTCTGTGCAGGAGGAAATTATGACAGACATTAGGATTCTTATCCATGCATGACAACATTAGGTTAGTTTTTATTCCCTTTTCAACCCTAGGATTTTTAGAGCTTCTTTCTCTTCTCATCTTAAAACAACTCAAAAATACAGTAATAAGGTTAATCGGCGTCGTACGTTATGAGCCTTAAGCTATTTGAGAAAGGGTTGCTGAAGAGTTTATTTCCAGTAGTCTGGCTGCTTAGTGTGGTACCCTTTGGGTGACACACGACGTAGTCACTCTCAAATCATAGTCTCTAGTGCGTCAGAGACTGCAGACAAACTAAAAAACATTTCTTTCGTAAAAGATTCAAAACAAACATCAAAGTGTCATTTTTGTCCGCTTGGACTCTTAATCAAGAAAAACCCCTTTCATAAGGTAAAAAACAGTCAGACAAGCTTGTGTCTTCCGTAGCCCGAACTACGTTTGCTCTGATCTTTCATGCTGTATGAAAGTACGTAGGCATAGGATGCCGTATCCTAGCGAGCAACCTTCCCCACCTTCATCCGTAGGTAGGCGAACTACGTTGACTCTGATTTCTCGTTCCAGACGGGAATACGTAGGCATAAAGTGCGATACTTTGCCGAGTCATTTTCATTTTCTTTTCTTTTTAACCTTTGACCTGTAGAGTAGGTAGAATGACAATCCGTACTGGAAAACAAGCGTGGATCTCGTCGAGTACGATGGACGTGAGGGGTGCTAATACCTTCCCCTTGCGTAACCGACTCCCGAATCCAGGATTTGGTTGCGATGACCATTCCTTTCCTTCTTTGCGTTAGGTTTACTCTGAGCGTTTCCTTTCCCTCATGTGGGATAAATAACGCACGGTGGCGACTCTTCTGTCATAGCCGACGCCGATTTTCGCAGTAGCGACAGCTGGCGACTCTGTTGGGGACTCCAACGGTTCCCTACGCGAGTCAATCCTAGCGCTTGTTTTCCCGTCGTGGGTTTTGTATGGATTTAATTTTCTGTATTTATTTTCAGCTTTATATTGTTATTGCTTTTGTGGGGATGGGGTGATCTATTGAGAGATAAGTCGGACCTGGGCTTGAGTGCACCTAGAATTAGTTGTGGAAAGTAGTGGGTACGTGCATGCTTTGCATGTACTAGTGTCCCGCAAAATCCACGCTCAGACGAGGTTGTTCTGGTTGGCTTCTTTTTCAACCCTTTGGGTTGAGGGGGTTGTTGGTTAGTTGGATTGTCGACTTTGGGGACCGATCATTTGGAAGTTGGCTAAGTGAGGCCTCTTCAGGACATGATGATGCCACACCTTCTGGGTATCGTATCATCAGTCTTGAAAGTCTGTGACACCGACGACCGCATAGGATGCCGTACCCTGTGTCAGTTGATAGGACACCTACATGTGAGAGGGATTGGGACATGTAGGAAACTTGACCTCCAGACTATCCGGTTTTCTTGATATTGGATCAGTATGCGTGGTTACTTGGGGTTCTTCATCAGGACAGTGTTATGGGTCTGTTGAGACCAGGTTGGAGCATTGTTATAGGTCTATTGAGACCAGGTTGGAGCATTGTTATAGGTCTGTTGAGATCAGGTTTGAGCAGTATTGCGGGTCTGTTGAGATAGAGTTGTGGATGGATCTCTTCAGCAATATATCACTTGATCCCTGTTGCATGTTTGCATATTGCATTGTTGCATACTCATTTTGCATATCATTAACGTGTGTCTGTGCTGCAGGTGCATTTTCATACCTCTGATTCTAGTTGCCCGAATTTCTGTCTCCTGATATTATGGGTACTTTGAAGAAGACTGTAGCGTACAAGTTGCCTACTCCAGATGTTTCTTCTCTGCTTGGTTTGATATCTCTAGCTGATGAGGATGTGAAGAGAAGCTTCAGGAAGAGTTATGGGAAACTACTTAGGTTGGTTTATAAACCATCCATGTATGAACGGAACGGATTGTATGCGATGATGCAGTTCTATGATCCCCCGCTGAGGTGTTTTACTTTCCCTGACTTCATTCTGGCTCCGACTATGGAGGAATATGCTGAGATCTTGGAGTTGACTATTCAAAACAGGGTACCCTTCATTCATATGGATGCTAAGCCCAAGCTAGAGGATTTGGCTGTTGCTTTGCATTTAGACCCCTCAGAGTTGTTGTTAACCTCGTGGAACGGAGTTTCTGGTTTTTCTCTCAAGTTCTTAGTGGGGAAAGCACAAGAGTATGCCAAGAGTGGCTGTTGGGTAGTGTTTAATGCTATCCTTGCTTTGTGTATCTATGGCATTGTACTGTTCCCGAACATGCCTGATTTCGTTGATTTGGATGCCTTCTACATATTTGCTTCAGGCAATCCTGTGCCTATCCTGATTGGAGATTTCTATCACTCTCTGCACTATAAGAATGAGAATAGGAGGGGCAAGAACGTCTCTTGCTGTGTGCCTTTATTGTATATGTGGTTTGATAGTCACCTGCCCAAGAAGGGTATTTTCGCTAAGTCTGCAGATACGGTGGATTGGTCTGAGCATCTGATGGGACTCTCTTCAGAAGATGTCGTCTGGTTTGATAGAGATTTACTAGGATCTGAGATTATCTATAGCTGTGCCGGATATCCTAATGTTCCTCTGATTGGGAGGAAAGGGTGCATTAACTACAATCCGTCCTTGTTGATCAGGCAATTCGGTTATGCTTTGAAAAGCCTGCCAAAAGAGGAGGAAGTGTAGGAATCTCTGTACTTCACAGGTAATTTGAAGGGAGAGTTATTGTCCAAGCTTCAGCATGCTTGGAGAAATATCAATAGAAGGGGTAAGCCGTTGTTGGGAAAGAATGATAGTCAAGCCTATGCTCCGTACAAAGTCTGGATCCAAGATAGGGCAAAGCAGGCGCTGATGCAGTTTCCTGCAGTACTACCTCCGGCTCCCCCCGTGATTGAGGAGCCGACTACTGTGTCTATTGAGAGATATGAACAGGTTGTGGAGGAGAAAGAAGAGTTGATGAAAGCCAACGAGAAGTTGGAGGAAGAGCTAGTGCAGCTCAGAAGCGAAAGAAATGAAGCCGTATATTCCTTCGAGCAGCAAACAAAGCTAGTGAACCAGTTAGGCACAAAATTGACTGAACAAAGGAAGAAGCGTGAACGTTTGGGGATAGATTTCAAGAGCTCCCATGATATGCTGGAGTCCAAGAAGAAAGCACTTGATATAGCCTACCGGGAGATCTCTGCATTCAATAAAACCTGGAATGCCACGCTGACCGGCAATAAGGAAAGAGAAGACAAACTGAAGCTGCAGATCTCTGGGCTGGAAGATCAGTTGAAAGCTAGCCATAAAAAGTTCGAAGAAGAGGTTATGCGGAGATATGACGTTCAGAATGCCTTGAATAAAGTTATCAACCACAAGAAAGAGTCTGCGTCCCAGAAGCGGAAGCTAGAAGATTGCTTTGGAGAAGGTGTTTGGGAGGAATCCATTGGTGATCTCCAGCGTGTTATCAGGCAAAGAGACTCGCTCGTCGAAGGGTTGCTTTCTCAGCCGAATCACCCCAAGACTAAGAGATTGTTCGAGGAGTATCAGGCATATGGTCACACTTGATTACCTCATGTACTGTTGTATATGCTTTATTTGTATTGTGCTGGCCATCACCAGGATTATTGGTTGAGGTCATGCCTTCTTGTTATTGTACATTCAGTGATATTGTATTTCTGACTTGATGGGCTCTTCGCAGCAATATATGAGATGTTTTCCCCGTGAATGGATCCAAGCTTCTTATCATTATCACTGTCACTACACCGACACTTTGGCACTAGAATCAGGGGTTGATTTCCCCAACGCACAGACACATATTGCATCTGCATATTCATTGTGCATTGCCAGTTTACTTGTTGAATTTGTATCTTATTTCCTGCATCTCACAGGTTTTTCAGGATTGACGAACAAAGAGTCAACCGCTATTCAACCAGAAACAACTGCAAGAAGATAATGATTCAAGTTCAAGTCGAGATGCAGGAAATCCGTGAGAAGTTGACTCTGTTCATGCAAGCTATGGAGAGCATGTCTAAGGGCAAGGAGAATCTTCAGACCTTGGTGCAGCCGCTGCTGAAGCGGGCAAACAGAAATGGCAATACTGACCACATTTCTATTGAAACTCCTCGCCGGGAGAATGAGATACCGACAGTTGTTACTCCACATGTTGTGACTGTCAACGAGAACACTGATACTAGTGCAGGTGCTGGCGCTGGTAACGGCAATACCGGGAATGGTGGTGATGGGAATGGTGTTAACAACAAAGGCAACACTGTGGATGCTGATCAAGGATTCATTGACAATGTTGGCTTCGGAAACAATGGGTATGGTAATGTCAATCAGGACGGGAACTTTGGGTTCAACAATCAAGGCTTCGGTAATGACGGCTACGGCAACAATCCGGGGTATGGCTACGGTAATGGTGGATTTGGTAATGTGAATGTGAACGGCGTTGGAGCATTTCCTTTCAACAATGGTCTGGGACCTGCTGGGGTCAATCTGGGGTTCGGCAACCGAGGACAGGGTCATGTGTTCAATCAGCAAGGGTTTGGCCGTAACATGGGTTATGAAGGATATGGCAATGACTGGAATGTGGATCAACAGGAGGACGCTTTTTCAGGGAGGGGTATGGGACCTGAGGGCCCTATTGGCCCTGTTCAGAGGATCAGAATGCTAGAAGAGTAGATGAAAGGTGTGGTTGATCAGAACTCCACTGGGTTAGATATGACTACTATTGGGTTGGTACCAGGGCTGAGAGTGCCATTAAAATTCAAGGCTCCAACCTTCGACAAATACAAAGGGGCCACCTGCCCAAAGGTCCATGTACGTTCTTATTATAGAAGAATGTCTGCATATTCCAATGATGAAAGGATGCTCATGCATTTCTTTCAAGATAGCTTATCGGGACCATCGTTGGAGTGGTACATGGGACTGGACCCCACTCAGATTAGAAGTTGGAAGCAGTTGGCTGATGCTTTTGTGATGCATTACAAATATAACAGCGATTTGGCGCCAAACAGGGTTCAGTTGCAGAGTCTATCGCAGAAAAATGGGGAAAGTTTCAAAGAGTACGCGCAGCGGTGGCGCGATATGGCAGCTCGGGTGCATCCTCCTTTGGTTGAAAGGGAGATGAATGACATGTTTGTGGGGACGTTTACCGGAATGTACTATGACAAGTTACTCAATGTTTCGATGGGTAGTTTCTCCGATATGATCCTTATGGGAGAAAGGATCGAAAATGGAATTAAATTTGGAAAGATTCAGGCAGGCGAATCTACTTCAGCCGGGGGTGCGAGAAAAGCGTTCGGCGGAAGACGACAGGGTGATACTAGCGCTGTGTATGGTGGCCGAGGCCGGGGAAGAGGTAGAAATCAGTACATTCAACCTCAACAGATAACCAGTGTTACTATTCCAATTCCTCAACAACAACAACAACAACAACAACAACAACAACAACAACAACCGCAGCAGCAGCAAAGGCAGAATCAGGGTCAGGGAAGGTTTTAGAATGCAAAGCCGAGGAGGGTATTCGATAAGCCTCCGTTGACATATGCCGAGCTTCTTCAGGAATTGCTGGGGTTGAATTTGGTCGAGAAAAGAACACTGGAACCACCTACAGGACCGGTAATTCCTAGAGGGTACGATGCTAGTAAGCACTGCGAATTCCATTCCGGGGCGCCCGGACATGATGTAGAATCTTGTCATGCTTTCAAGCATAAAGTTCAAGACTTGTTAGACAGTAAAGCCATCAACTTTGGCTAAGCGGGGTCCAATATCGTACAACAGCCTATGCCCAATCATGGGGCAAATGCCATCTTAACAGAAGAAAATTTGAACTTGGTGTTGGATGTTAAAGAGTTGAAGACACCATTGAGTGAAGTGAAAAGCAGGCTGCTCAGAGGGGGAGTATTTCCCGGTTGTGATGAATACTGTTTATAGTGCTGGACCCAGCCAGAGGGCTGTAATGATTTGAAGCAGGGCATTCAGGCCATGATCGACGAAGGGACCTTGCAATTTGATCGAACTGCGGTTGAGAAGCCTGTGGAGGCATTATGTGACGAGCAGAATGATATTGCAACAGTGACGATCCCGAGGAAGACTATAACGATAGTGGCGCCCGCCAAGTGGCCAACTATTACGATTACCAAAGCGGGGCCTGTTCCTTTTGAGAGTACGAAAGCTGTCCCGTGGACATATGGTTTAGAAGCGTATCACAATGGTGAAAAGATTGCGGTGAATAGCCAGCCAACTGGGACTGTTGGTAATGTTGTTGGTACGGGGGGCATGACCCGTAGCGGAAGGATCTTTACCTCACCTGAAATAGAAGCAGAGAGGTTGGCCAAAGGTAAAGCTAAAGTAAGTGAAAACGGGCCTACTCAGTCGAAAGAAAAGGATACGTCACTCAAGGACTTAGAGGAGTTCATGAGACTGATTCGCAAGAGCGACTACAAAATTGTTGAACACTTACAGTAGACGCCGTCGAAGATTTCTATCTTGTCGTTGTTGTTATGCTCCGAGACCCACCGGAACGCCTTGCTGAAAATACTGGATACGTCATTCGTGCCCCAAGAAGTTTCTATAAATCAGTTAGAGGGGGTAATGACACATGTCAATGCTGGACATAGCCTGGGTTTCACAGATTTTGACCTAACACCCAAGGGTCGGGAGCACGACATGGCCTTGCATATATCGGTGGAATGCCGGGGCACCGTAATGTCACATGTATTGGTAGATATTGGATCGTCGTTGAACGTATTGCCAAAGAAGGCCATGATGAAATTGGACATACGGGGAATTATCTGCACGCCCAGCGATTTGGTGGTGAGGGAATTTGACGGAACGAAAAGGTCAGTGTTTGGGTCAATAACATTACTGCTGCAGGTGGGGCCAGAGATTTTTGATACCGAATTCTACATCATGGATATCCATCCAGCTTATAGCTGCCTTCTTGGACGCACATGGATCCAAGCTGCAGGGGCCGTAACGTCCACATTGCATAAGAAGTTGAAGTATATGGGGGGTGATAGTGTTGTTACCGTCTGTGGGGAGGAGGATATTTTGGTCAGTCACCTGTCATCATTCAGATATGTGGAGGTCGACGGAGAAATACACGAGACACCTTGTCAAGCATTCGAGGGGTTGCGGATTAAAGACAAATCTCAGGGTTCCGGAAAAATATCAGACGTGGCAGTGTCATCGTACAAAGAGGTTCATGCTTTAGTGCAGACTGGTGAGACTAAAGGTTGGGGGCAGGTACTGGAGATCCCCGTGAAGAATGACAAGTTTGGGCTAGGGTATCGGCCGACGTCAGCGTCATCTTCAGGAGCACCCAGGTTCAAGGGACCGGTCACGATTACGCCAAGCGGGGTGTGCTTTAAGACTATCAACGCTATTTCCGATGCTGAAGACGGAGATAGCGACTGCGATATGGACGCATGGATCAAGCCAAGCGTGCCAGGACAAAGTCTCTGCAACTGGTCCATCCGAGAAACTGTCCCAGTGACTTTTAAACAATAATGATTTGTTTTATCAATTGTTGAATAATCCTATGTCCTACCCAGGGCATAGTGATGTTGCATTAGGGCTACTTGATTATGTGTATTGCACAGTTTTAATCATGAAATAAAGGTGTTTCTCATATTCAAATATTGTGGCAACGTGGTTATTTGCTTTGTTTGCGTGTTGAAGCGTTTAACCATTTCCTTTGCAGGATTAATATTTCAGATGACATCTCATACGAACCGCCTATGACTCGTTTCGACTTCGAGCACCCGGTATTCCAAGCAGAGGAAGAGATTGTTGAGGATAGCGACCTGCCAGAGGAGCTGACTCGTTTGTTGAAACAGGAAGAGAGAATCATTCTGCCTCATCAGGAGGAAATTGAGATTATCAACTTGGAGTCGGAAGAATTTATGAGAAATATCTGTATAGGGGCTGCGCTGCAGAGCGACGTTAAGCAAAAGCTGATTGAGATACTGCGAGAGTATGGTGATGTATTTGCTTGGTCGTACGAGGATATGCCTGGGTTAGATACGGACATGGTTGTGCACCGTCTGCCGTTGCGAGAGGAATGTCCGCCTGTTAAACAGAAACTCAGAAGAACCAGACCAGACATAGCTGTAAAAATCAAGGAGGAAGTTCAAAAACAGTGGGATGCTGGTTTCCTAGCTGTTACCACTTATCCGTCATGGGTCCCTAATATAGTACTAGTGCCGAAGAAAGACGGCAAAGTGCGAATGTGTGTAGACTACCGTGATTTGAATAGGGCGAGCCCGAAAGACGACTTTCCACTTCCTCACATTGATGTGCTGGTTGATAATACTGCTCAGTTCTCCGTATTCTCCTTCATGGATGGCTTCTCAGGCTATAATCAGATCAAAATGGCACCGAAAGACATGGAGAAGACTACCTTCGTTGCTCCCTGGGGAACATTTTGCTACAAAGTAATGCCCTTCGGATTGAAGAACATTGGGGAAACATATCAACGTGCTATGACGACTCTCTTCCGTGATATGATGCATAAAGAGATCGAGGTTTATGTTGATGATATGATTGCTAAATCCCAGACGGAGGAGGAGCATTTGGTTAATCTGCTGAAACTATTCAAAAGGCTTAGGAAGTTCAGGTTGATACTGAACCCTAACAAGTGCACCTTCGGGGTGAGATCGGGTAAACTGCTGGGGTTTGTTGTGAGCGAAAAGGGAATAGAGGTTGATCCTGCAAAAATAAAAGCAATACAAGAAATGCCGACGCCTAAAACAGAAAAAGAAGTGTGTGGGTTTTTAGGGAGGTTGAACTATATCGCCCGGTTCATATCTCACCTAACTGTGACATGCGAGCCGTTATTCAAGTTGTTGAAAAAGAATCAGGCTGTGACCTGGAATGAAGATTGTCAAAAGGCGTTCGACAAGATAAAAGAATACTTGCAGGAACCTCCTGTTTTGATACCCCCAGTGGCCGAGAGACCTTTGATTATGTATTTGACAGTTCTTGAGGAAAGTATGGGTTGTGTTCTCGGTCAACACGACGAGACCGGACGTAAAGAGCATGCGATCTACTATTTGAGTAAGAAGTTTACCGACTGTGAGTCCAGATACTCAATGCTCGAGAAAACGTGTTGTGCGCTAGCCTGGGCCGCCAAGCGTTTGAGGCAATACATGCTGAATCATACAACCCTGCTAATTTTAAAGATGGATCCAATCAAATACGTGTTTGAGAAGCAAGCACTCTCCGGAAGAATTGCCCGATGGCAGATGGTGTTAACCGAATACGATATCCAATATGTCTCACAAAAGGCTATTAAAGGTAGCATTCTGTCGGAGTACCTTGCGGAGCAGCCTGTTGAGGACTACCAATCGATGAGGTTTGATTTTCCTGACGAGGATATCATGTACCTGAAAATGAAGGATTATGAAGAACCGTTGCCGGACGAAGGGCCAGAATTGGGTTCCAAATGGCAGTTGATATTTGACGGAGCTGTGAATTCTTATGGTAGCGGAATAGGTGCAATTATTACCACTCCACAGGGGTCCCACATCCCCTTCACTGCCCGATTGACTTTTCCCGTTACCAATAATGAGGCTGAATATGAGGCTTGCATCATGGGTCTGGAAGAAGCTATTGATTTGCGAATCAAACATCTGGATGTATACGGAGACTCAGCTCTAGTGGTGAATCAGATTAAAGGAGAATGGGAGACACGTCAGCCAATTTGATACCATATATGAATTATGCAAGGAGATTGTTGCCTTTCTTTAACAAGGTGGAATTGCATCATGTGCCATGAGCAGAAAATCAAATGGCTGACGCCCTGGAGACATTGTCTTCAATGTATAAAGTTAACTTCTGGAACGAGGCTTCCCGGATTGTTATCTCTCGGCTCGATAGGCCTGCATTCATATTTGCCATTGACGAGGCTCCCGATGGTCAACCCTGGTACTTTGACATCCAGAATTTCCTGAAAAACAAGGAGTATCCGGCTGGGGCATCCAGTCGAGATTAGAAGACTCTCAGAAGATTGGCTGGCAATTTCTATCTGAATCCGGACGGTGTCCTATACAAAAGAAACCACGACTTGGTGTTGCTATACTGTGTATATGAGAAAGAGGCGAAGTTACTCATGGAAGAGATACATGAAGGTACATTTGGTACACATGCTGGTGGGCATGCTATGACGAGAAAACTGTTGCGGGCAGGTTACTATTGGCTAATTATGGAAACAGACTGTTTCAAGTTTGCAAAAAGATGTCATAAATGCCAAATTTACACGGACAAGATCCATGTGCCTCCAAGTCCTCTGAATGTGATGTCATCACCGTGGCCTTTCTCGATGTGGGGAATTGATATGATCGGTAAGATTGAGCCTACGGCCTCCAATGGGCACCAGTTCATTTTGGTGGCAATCGATTACTTCACCAAATGGGTGGAAGCAGCGTCATATGCTAATGTCACCAAACAAGTGGTCGCCAGATTTATCAAACGAGATATTATCTGCAGATATGGAATCCCTGAGCGGATTATCACCGACAACGGTTCGAATTTGAATAATAAGATGATGAAAGAGCTGTGTCAAAATTTTAAGATTTAACATCACAACTCTTTTCCTTACCGGCCCAAGATGAATGGCGCTGTCGAAGCGGCCAATAAGAACATAAAGAAAATTGTTCAGAATATGGTTGTGACGTATAAGGACTGGCACGAGATGCTACCTTTCTCTTTGCACGGTTATCGTATGACGGTACGCACATCAACCAGGGCAACCCCTTTCTCATTGGTGTACGGGATGGAGGCAGTGTTACCATTAGAGGTTGAGATTCCTTCCCTGAGGGTTTTACGTGATGTCCAACTCGACAAGGCAGAATGGGTGAAAGATAGACTGAATCAGCTCAGTTTAATGGATGAGAGGAGACTAGCTTCTTTAGCATACGGTCGGTTATATCAGAGTCGGATGAAGAAAGCTTACGACAAGAGGGTATGCCCTCGAAGCTTTCAGACGGGCGATCTTGTTTTGAAAAAGATTCTCCCACCACAAACAAATCACAGGGGCAAGTGGACCCCTAATTACGAAGGACCCTACGTTGTCAGGAAAGTCTTCTCTGGAGGAGCCTTGTTACTATCCACCATGGATGGTGAAGACTTTACGTCTCCTGTGAATTCGGACGCAGTTAAAAAATACTTTGCTTGAAAATGACCCGCTGGACAGCAAAAAGAGAGTCCAGGCAAAAAAAATGGGGCATCCCGGCGAACCATAAAAAATGAATAAAAGGTTCGGGCAAAAATTAGGGATAAAATTGAAAAAATGTGCACCCGCGAAGTCGAAAACCTGAAAAGGGCGATTTCGGTAAAAAGGGGTATCCCGGTGAATTGAGAACCCGCAAAGGGCGGTTCACGCAAAAGTTAGGGATTGGAAAAAGGCAAATGACTGCGGTCCGGGTTTGATACGGAATTGCTTAGTGGTTTGGGAGTACCCGGAGGGCCGTCTATTCAAAAAACAATCTCTTCTGAAGATCGAGTACCGGGAAAGCGCAGAGTCAGGCGAGTCATAGGAGGATCAGCTCATGGTGTTTGTCTGTACCACGCCGCTGACAGGTATACAAATATTGTTTTGTATTTTATTTATGCTTCTTGTGCATATATGTATGTGTGTGTGCGTAACTTCCTATTTTCAGGAGTTGCATCCAGTGTACCAAACTTTTCCTATTCAGAGGCCCGTTATCAATAAAACATGTTATTCAGTACTTGATGCTTGTTCTTTACTGTTTTGTTTGTGAAAGACGCCGATGTTTTTGATAAACTTGCACTTGCATAATCTTGCTGGCCCTTGCCAATAATTGCTAAAACTTCGAATTGACTGAAGTAATGTCACAGACGCTAACCCGGGTAGATTCTGTTGTATAGGCCTGTTTTGTCTCGTTTGTGTTTTGCAGGGTTCTTACCTTTGGAGCAAACAGTCAGGGATTGTATTCCCCAGCCAAAATCTCTTGATGAAGAGCCTGACTCCAGTCAATGTCATTCTTCAGCTAGTCGCAGCTTATTCCCAGAGAGTTGGAATGACGTTATCCCTCACCGAATGAGGGATTGGTCTCCCCCAGAAGAGTGTCCTCATGGAGAGTTGTCCACAGGATATCCCCAGCAAGTCGAAATCAAT
The DNA here is from genome assembly GCA_963859935.3 of Lathyrus sativus. NCBI lineage: Eukaryota > Viridiplantae > Streptophyta > Magnoliopsida > Fabales > Fabaceae > Lathyrus > Lathyrus sativus. The sequence goes on from OZ012735.1 coordinate 776,731,074, forward strand.
GTCCCCTGCAGAGGTTGCGCTCCTTAGCGAATCAAAGGTATACGCGTTCAATCTCCAGCATGGGAGACTCTCGCAATAGTTAACCAAGTTTGTTGGTTCAGAAGGTTTATATCCGCGAAGGATGGTTTTCTTGCTCCCCACGGGTCGTCATGCCATTGACAGGATGTTGATCCTCAGCAGAGTGGTAGCTCCGAATGTGTAAACTGTGCCCGGACAGTGTTGCTTTGCCCAGAAGTGTCACTTCTTCCCCAACAAAGTTTGTTCACCAGCAGGGTGTTTGTTCTTTCCTCCCAGTGGAAATTGATGTTTAATAGCTCCTCGGCAGAGTTGGTTGTGTTTCTGGCGTTTATTTCGCCAGTATACTTTGTGATACTGGTTCTCCCCAGCGGAGTTGGCTTTATCCTCCACATTCATGTTGTTGAGACAACACTACCGGAGTTTCTCAGCAGCTTAATCCTGCATTTGCATTTGCATGTATCGTCATATTTGCATCTACTCAAACGCGAAGCATTTCCGTGCCATACGGAGCATTACGCCATTTTCAAACATACGCATTTTGAAGCATAAGTCAGGTTGGCTACCTCTTTGTTTTCAGTTGTTCTTCCCTGCAGGTAATTAGACTTCTTGTTCAAGATCGTTTATTCAGATTTGCGGCGTCAGATATGTGATGATAACGTTCGTCCCGACACGTTCCCTTATCAAAGGTGCTTGATTAACTTCTCTTCTTCCTCAGCGGAGTGTTCTTTACACGGCTTCATAATTGGACTTTGGAGTTATTGTCAAAATCCCCCGGTAGAGTATTCCCTTGGGTTGCTGTCACGTCAGCATTTTCAGAAAAGATTTCAGGGATTAGACATCTGAAGTCATTACTCGTCGTCAAGTTGGATGTCTGGTAGTTGACGTCAGAATTCCCCCGGCAGAGTTCTCCCCCAGTTTGCTGTTATGGCATCATAATTAGACTTTGAAGTTGTTACCATCATGACATGGCTTCATAATTTGACTTTGAAGTTGTTGTCGGGCTTCATAATTTTCGAGGTTGCTTTCAGCGGTCAACGGCTTCATGAATAGACTTTGAGGTTGGTTGTTAAAGGAAGATTTCAGCGATTTGACGGTTGAAGTCATTACTTGTTGTCAAGACTTCACGATTTGACTTTGGAGTTGTTGTCAGCATTTTAAAGGAAGATTTTAGTGATTAGACGGTTGAAGTCATTACTTGTTGTTACGGCTTCGTAATTTGACTTTGAAGTTCGTCAGCGTGGGATGCTCCATAATTATACGTTGGAAACGTTATCGCTGTTACAATGGCTTCATAATTAGACTTTGACGTTGTTGTTAGAATTTCCTCGGAAGGAGTCTAGAGGGCTTCAGGATTTGACTTTGAAATTCAATAGAGTTTCCCGGAATGGCTGTTACGTCAGCATTGCACGGCTTCATGATTAGACTTTGAAGTTCGTTACATCAGCGCTATAAGGCTTCATGATTTGACTTTGAAGTTGTTGTTGCCATTTTTAAAGGGGGATTTCAGCGATTAGACGACTGAAATCGTTACTTGGTGTCATTGCTTCATAATTAGACTTTGAAGTTGTTAGCAGCGGTGGATGGCTTCATAATTAGACCTTGGAGTCATTATCAGTTTATACGGCTTCATAATTTGACCTTGGAGTTATTGTCAGCATTCAACAACTTCATAACTAGACTTTGGAGTTATTGTTAGGAATTCCCTAGCGGATTTTCCTCGCGTAGCTGTTATGTCAGCATTGCAGACTTCATGATTTGACTTTAGAGATCGGCCTAGTTTCTTCGAGTGGATGTCACGTCAGCATTACACGGCTTCCTAATTAGACTTTGGAATCGTTGTTAGCAATTTCCTAAAAGAGTTTTCTATAGAAGCTGTTACGTCAGCAGTGAGCAACTTCGTAATTAGACCTTGGAGTTGTTGTCAACATCAAACGACTTCATAATTAGACTTTGAAGTTCTTCAGCGGTACCGCATCTTCATGATTAGATTTTGGAGTTGTTGTCCGAAGGTTTCGCCCGCATGGAATAGCTTCATGAGTAGACTTTGGAGTTGTTGCCAGATTGTTCCCCACAGAGTTTCTTGTTGAAGTTTCTCTTATCCGGCCATCGGAGTATTTTCTTCAAGTTTGCTGTTCCGTCAGCGTCACAGGGTTTCATAATCAAAATTTCAGGAGTTGTCGCCTGTTGTCAAAATAGGTGCCGGGCAGTTAATTTCAGAGCATCCCCAGTGGGTTTGGCTACTGCAAAGATAAGGCGGAGTTATTGTCCAGTATGAATGACTGAATTGAATTACTATTGGAGGAGGAATTCGACCCCCAGTGAAGTCGCCGTGATTTCCTTGTGTTGACGAAATATTGTTATCCCCAGTAGAGTCCTCCTCAAAGTCGTTTGTGGGTTGGGACCAACGGAGTTAGTTACTGCAGAGATAAGCAGTTTCCTGTGTTTAGACAAATGATTTTCCTGTATGGATAGGCGGATGGAGTTTCCTGTGATTAGACAGAAATGTTTCCCCAGTGAAGTCGCCGTGATTTCCTTGTGTTGATGAAATATTGTTATCCCCAGTAGAGTCCTCCTCAAAGTCGTTTGTGGGTTGGGACCAACAGAGTTAGTTACTGCAGAGATAAGTAGTTTCCTGTGTTTAGACAGATGATTTTCCTGTATGGATAGGCGGATGGAGTTTCCTGTGATTAGACAGAAATGTTTCCCCAGTGAAGTCGATGAATTTTATTGCCTATGATTGATAGGACTTCCTCGTGTTGGTGGGAGGCGGCCAAATCATCCCCAGCGAAGTCGCCAGGGATTTCTCCGTATTGATGAAATGTAGCGTCCTAACATGGACAAAGGTTCTATTCCTATGACGATAGGATTTCTTCGGGTTGACAAAATTTGAGTCCTAACGTGGACAAGTGTTGTTGAGATTTCTTCGGGTCGACGAAATGTGAGTCCTGACGTGGACAGATTTGTAGTTACTCGTGATTTGACGAAATTTGGGTCCAGATGTGGATAAGGTTACTCCTGTGCCGGCAGAATCTCTATTCGTGTTGACGAATTTGTTTCTCGTCTTGTGTTGACAAGATTAGTCCAGTTGTGGACGGAGGTGTTCAGTACCTGTGGCGTTACATAGGTGGTTGATGTTGGAATCAGAGTTATTATCAGACGTTGAATCAGTTGTTGCCGTAACAACCAGGTTCAGTTGGTGGATGTCGTTCCCCAAGCAGTTGTGCAGTTTATTTCTGCAGTTGGAAAATTTCCGGGTTTCTTGGTATTCAACCGTCTCGTACCTCGATTGTTTGAAGGCCGTTCGCTCTTCACCCAGTCGGGTCCAAGCCGTTTGAATAGGGGCAGCTGTTGCACCCCAAAATTTGCTCAACCTTTTCTTGCCTGATTTATGTTTCATTGCATTGCCATTTGCATAGTTACATCATGTGCATAGTTCCAATCATTTGCATATCATAGCATATCACTCATCCAACAGGGGATCAAGTGCCATTTATGTCAAAAGAAGCCTATCTAGAGGTATTCTCTGAGCCTGACCATCCAAGTCATCAGAGAAGGGTTGAAGTCATGAGAAGTTTGAGTGCCCACAGGTGGATTTCTCTCCTAACTTGGGGTGTATTGAAGATCATCAAAAGGGAATGTGAATTTGAGATGTGTATGGATCTCATGGGATGCCTAGAGGGCCCTATTGGAGCTTAGACAAGTCATTGTATCAAGATCAAGAGCCAGGGTTGAGGTATGTACAAGTAGGGTTTCATCTGGGTAATCCTAGGTCAAGGAGAGCAAAGAAAGGGCATCAAGACCCAACTATAGTTCATGGAAGTCATGGATTGATATGTTGAAGCATGTTTATGGATGGGCCTAGACCAAGTTCAAGAGAATCAAGAGTGGTTGGAGGTGTTTGAGACAGGGTTCCTAGGGTAAAATCCCCTGTATAGCACTGGACTTCCAAGCCACATAAGTCAAAATAAAAGTTTCAGATGGATTCTTGGCCAACATGAAACTTGTGGGGCTTCTCAAACCTTTAATTTGAGTACTAGAAGTCTTCAAGAAGATTTGTAGAACTCAAGTTATGGTTCTTGCAAGTTACAAGTCACCAGAGGACACTGAAATTTATCTGTGAAAGTCACTTGACTTCCAGGCAACATTTACCCCTCAAGGAGTTTTCAAATGGATTCTTGGCCAACATAAGAGTTGTAGGGATTGATCTTACCTTTAATTTGAGTACTATAAGTCCTCAAGAAGATTTGTGGAACTCAAGTTATGATCTTGGCAATCCAGGGGTATTTTGGGAAAGTTGAATTATAGGTCATTTTTCAACATGTGCCAAAATCTCTATCTTCCACTCCTCAAATGAAAAGTGTCCAACATGAAATGTGTTTAGAATGGTGTTTCTAGGTCAGATATGAAGTCATGGTGAGTTGGATTGGCTTATTTCACAAAGTGCTCCAAAATGGCCTAAAAAGGGAGGTTTTTTAAATGATTCAAAAGAGGGAAAAATGATTTTTTGAATTACAAGGCATAAACATGGCATATGGGTAGTCATTTTGAATGGAAATTGAATTTCAAACACATTGGCAATGTCAAAATTTTGAGATGAGCCATTATTTTATGAGTTGATTTGAAAAGTGCTTTCTTACATTACAAGTAACACTTGCAAAATCATTCACAAGATCAGCTACAAGGCTCTAACCAATTCCAATCAATTCAGAATGTCATTTGGTGAGATTTTGGATCAAAACCAAGCTGCTGAAGCAAGCTGAACCCAACTGTCATGTGCAAGCTTCTCATGAGACTATCAAGTGCAAGAGAAATTGGATTTCTCACCTGGATCATTCCAGATCATTCTAGATCTTTCTAACCTATTCTATATAACCCTCATAACTGACTCAGTTGCTTTTTTGGCCAAGAACTCTGAAGAATCGAGAGAGAGCAAAGTGAAGTTCATCCTTGCAACTCAAAATCGATTTTGTTGATTAAGAAGGATTCAAGGCAATTCAGTGCATACAGAAGCTCCACAAGACTTCATTGATCGTGTCTGGAGAAGATTGAAGTGTAATTTGAAGGAATTCTATCTCTGTTCATCAACTTTTTACAGGTTTGCAAATTTCAACTCATAGCTCAATTTAGGTAGAATTGATAGGATTTAGATGTGTAGATGCATTGTAGACATGGTTAGGGTGGATTCTGGTAGGAAAAATTGGTGATTAGAGACAAAACCTAGGGCGATGCAATTTCTGTTGAGGATTGTTTCTCTGAGTTCTTGATGAATTAAGCATGTTTAGATGGTGATAATTACTCAGTGCAACGTGTAGATGATGATAGGCTTGTCAATTTTAAGAATGGTGATGATTGAATTTGGAGCATATTCTGAGCTTGGAGTCGTGTTTTGAGTTGTGGTGAGATTCAAGGAGAATGGAGGTTACCATTGGATTCAGTGAGAAAAAACGAGTTAGATGAAGTGTTTAGGGTTAAGTTTTGATGGATATTCATGGTGTTTGCATTTGGGGACGACGGTGGCGCCACCTCCGGCCACCGTCCTGGTTCACTTCCCTCCAACATTTGAAATGGAGAAGATGATAAGATAACCATTAGATCTAGGAAGACCTTTGACTCAGATCACCCACCAACAACCAGGATTAGACTTGAGTTTGTGAAGGATTCAGAAACGAGCCTCATACGCTGCGTTTCATTAAACTGGTGGCTTTGAGCTTAAGACAAACATTGCTATCCACACACCACTTTGAAGCCCAATTGAATTTTACACATAAAGTAGTTGCTATTTGCCACAGAGTCTTCTCTATTTTCTTTGATTTTTTTTTCATATTATTTTCTGATTGACATGGGCTTAAGGTGCACGTGCTAATGACACCCCCTACTGAGCTCAATTGAGGAAATATGCCTGACCTGATTGCTATTCATCACGCTCCTTTTCAATTTTCTTTTATTTTCTTTGATTTTTTTATAGTTTTATTTAGGTTAGTTTAAAATTCATAATAAATTGGAAAATGATCATTTTTTAGTGAGACTTTTTTCCCTAGTTTCCTTAGGATCTCTAGAATTTTATAGGATTAAAAAATATTAGTTTCATGCATTTTATACTTTCTGGCAAATTTTTATATTTTTATTGCTTTTATTTTACATTTGGTTAATACTTCATTTTTCTGAATTTTGTAAGAGAGATTGGTGATGAATTTTGAGTTGATTTTTGTGAGGTTGATTAGAATAGAGAAGCATGTACCCTTAGGAATTTTATCATATTTTTGTGATTAAAATTTAGGTTAGTTTGAGAGGTGAATAGGAGATGTGTTAGAATTAGGGTTTTAAAACAACTAGTTGTAGTTTAGGGCATAGTCTGGGAACTTAGTGTTTGATTTAGGTCGTGGGATTTATATGGGGTATTGGGTATAGGGTTAGGTTCCCTTATAAATTTACTTAGGATTTTGTGATGAGTTTTGGCATTTTATTTGATTTTTGCAACTTGTGTGTTGATTGTGGGTTTTCCCCTTGGATGTTTGGTTTGGTTACTTTGTTTGGGCTATCTTAATTGGGCTTTGGGCTTGGGTTTTGCTTGATGGAGTTTCTAGAGGCATTGAGGATGCTTGGAGATAAAGCTTGGAGCCTGGTCATGAAGGTCTTTCCTTGTGAAGATTGCTTGTCAGGAGCTTAGGGATTAGGGCATATAGGAAGAGCATCCGATTAGTCTTGTTTCTTCTTTCAAACATAGAGAGCTTCTTGTGCCTCTATCCTATCCTATGATTCAAAGTCCTCTTAAGGAAACCCCATCTCTCCCTTGGAGGGATGAGTGGTATTCCTTAAAGAGTAGAACTTTTGAGGATACCCTTCTTTGCAGATGATGGTTTCTAGTGATTTCCTTTGGTTTTCACTGGTTCCCATTCATTATAACTTGATCTTAATAATAAATCTTTCTCGGTGGAGCTTGCTAGGGCTTGGATATGAAGATCTATGATGTTGAAGATGCCTTTCATGAGGTTTGCTTGAAGATGGAGTTCTGTCAACTTTGCTATCAGGAGCTTGCTGGAGAATTGAAGCTAAGGTTTACTGTTGCTTTTGAGCTGGAGTTTTCTGTAGCTGTGGAGCTTGACTGTTTAGGTTTGAGGAGCCTTATTGGTAGTGTGCTTTTCTCTTCCCTGGAGATTGGAGATTGAAGTTTATTGAAGTCTGAAGATGAGAGTTGTTGCTGTCAGAGCTGCTGTTTGCTGTAGGAGTTTGGTGCTGCTGTCTGGGCTGTCTCCTCTGCTGTGGTTTTTGTTTTCTGTATTGTTTGTTGGCTTGTGCAGCTTGTACCCCTAGGTTTGAGGTGAATGTTGATTCACTTTGCCTGTTGTTTTCCCAGGTTCGAGGTCGAGCAGGACTCCCTTGCCTCGCTTGTATTGCTGCATTGCATGCATTTTACTGTATTTGCTTGCTTTCTTTTCTGTTTATCCCCTAGGATCTATGATTTCCTCTGTGCAGGAGGGAATTATGACAGAAATTAGGATTCTTATCCATGCATGACAACATTATGTTAGTTTTTATTCCCTTTTCAACCCTAGGCTTTTTAGAGCTTCTTTCTCTTCTCATCTTAAAACAACTCAAAAATACAGTAATAAGGTTAATCGGCGTCGTACGTGTCGCTACTGCGAAAATCGGCGCCGGCTGAACAGAAGAGTCGCCACCGTGCGTTATTTATCCCACGGGAGGGAAAGGAAACGCTCAGAGTAAACCTCGCACAACACGGGAAAGGTATGGTCGTCGCAACCAAAACCTGGATTCGGGAGTCGGTTACGCAAGGGGAAGGTATTAGCACCCCTCACGTCCGTCGTACTCGACGGGATCCACGCTTGTTTTCGGGTATGGATTGTTATTCTATCTAAACTAAAGGTCAAGGGTGAAAAGGAAAATAAAATGAAAATAAAAATGACTCGGCAAAGTATCGCACTTTATGCCTACGTATTCCCGCCTGGAACGAGAAATCAGAGTCAACGTAGTTCGCCTACCTACGGGAAAGGAGGGGAAGGTTGCTCGCTAGGATATCGCATCCTATGCCTACGTACTTTCATACAGCATGAAAGATCAGAGCAAACGTAGTTCGGGCCACATACGACACAAGCTTGTCCTTGATTAATTTTATTCCTTCTGAAAAAGGTTTTTCTGATTAACAGTCCCGGCGGACAAAAATGACGTCTTTGATGAGTTCACATTCCTTTACGAAAGAAGTGTCTTTTATTGTGTTTGAAATCTTTATGTGTTTTTCTGTTTGTTTTGAGAAAGAAAGAGACAGAACTCTAACCTACGGTTGCGAAGGGAAACAAACTAACCTAATGTTATCATGCATGGGTTAAGACCTAGTGTCTATCATGCTCCTCTCTTGCACAGAGAGAAACAGAGATCCTACGGGATAGGCAGAAACAGAAACAATATCAGATATATACAGTAAAGCAGTAAAATGCATGGATGCAACAGTACAAGCGAGGCAAGGGAGTCCCACTCAACCTCGAACCTAGAAAACAATAGGCAAAAAGTGAACAGGCTTCACTTTCAACCCAACAGGGTAAACAGCAAACAATACAGTCCAGAAAACCAATCAATACATCAGCAAATGAAATACAACAAAAGAAACAGCATCAGCAGCTCTGAATCAACAACTGGCTTCAAGTAACCTCCAATCAGCTACAGGCTTCAACAAGCATCAATCTCCATCTTCATGGCCTTCAGACAAGGGCTTTGATCATCAGTCTTCCATCTGCAATGGCTTTTCTTCAAGCTCAAACCTCCAGGATGAGGGATCAGTCACAAGAGTGAATGGGTGTTAAGCAATCAGCTGACTACCAAAGGTGGTGAACAGACTGCTTCTAACACAAGAGACATTTTCTCTCAAGAGTTCTATCTCATAGACACTGTCACCAAGCCTTCCAAGGGAAGGGGGTGAGTGTCTTCGAGAGACTCTGAATCACAGAGAAGAATGGATGCAGACAAGGCAATCCATGTTTGAGAAACAATCTTTCTAATCTAGAGCTCTGCCTAGCTCCTAAACCCTAATCTCCTCAGCATCTGCTAGCAAGAAACTCCTCCTCAACTCTGACAGTTGATCTTCAATCTTTGAATCTCCAATAGCTTCATCTTCACAAATCTTTAGCTTCCCCAGGGCCCCAGACAAACCCAATACCCATACAAACAATCAATAAACCCCAGAGGGCACACCACACCAGACAACAGATATACAGACAGTAATAATAGCAGTAGGGGAATCCTAACTGTTCTCTAAGGGATCTAATAACTACCCATAGCCCCTATAGTCCCATAACTAATCTATTCAAACCCTAAGTCCTAAGGGAGATGAAATCAAACTCCTAAGTTGTCACCTAAAACCCTAGTTTTGTTCATGATATTCAAGCATCTATTAATCACCTAAAATTAACCTCTAAAAATGGGAACTAAAATATTTCTACAAGCCTAATATCTCATCTAAACAATATGAAAAGAATGATCAAAAAATACCAAAGCATGTGAGAGAACAAAAATCATAAAAATGATGCATGAAATGAATTATTTAATGTGACATTTATTTAGAAAATATGTAAAAAATATGAAATAAAACTAAAATGAAAATTTATTTTCCTATAATATTCTAGACATTTTAATGAAGATATGGTAAAAAGAATGGATTAAAAAGCATTTTTTATGAATTATTTATGAATTAATGAAAATGGTAAAAATTAAAATGAATTAAAACAAATAAACCAAATAAAATGAGGGAGGGGGGTCAGAATAGGAACTCGCCCCAGTTCAAATACATTGGGCCAGCAAACAGGGGGGTGTTGGTAGCGAATTGCCAAGGCCCAGTATTCATTCAGAATTGAAAGAAATAATAGAAACGCGCTAGGGGGTAAGAATAGCAACAGAAACACGTTAGAAACTAGGAATTGGGCTCACACGGGGGTGGGATTAGCATAAATCAACTCAGGCCCGCCCGTTTCAATTAATGAAACGGTGCGTTTTGGCCAAAACGTCAATTCCCTCCAAACGCTAAGATTAAATGACAGCCACAGGATCATGCTGATGGTCAAAGGTCCTACACTCATTGAACGGACGTGATTACGTCTTCTTCCTTGAACCAACTGAAACTAGGGTTTCAACCTCACACCTCCATGCACGAGTAGAACTTACACCTCCCTGTTCTCCTTCCACATGCGATGAAATGCCACGCCATAAACACGAAACTTGCTTAGAATCCCTCCCTCTATAATCCTAGGGCATCAATTCATCTTGAAACTCACCACAACACCAAATCCGATCGAAGCAACATCTGGCCACCATTGAAATGCACTGATACGAACCTTCACCATTCTTCCTCAAACTTACCCTAAACTAATCTACACATAATGGAGGTTAATCTGATGAATCAAACTAACATTCTAACGCCCTAATCCAAGAGATTCGAACACTAACAGTTTGTTGCACCTGTCACTAACCATCACCAAATCGTTCCAAAATCATCTAACTTAATCTCCTAACCACCTAGATCAAGTCTACACTAATAAAATCATGTGAAACCAACAGAATCAAGCTAATCGAATGAAAACTTACCTGATGAGAAACCTTGAAAACAGCTATGGAAATGGAAGATATGAAGCTTTTGAGACTTGGATCTTGATTAATCCTTGAGGAACTTGATTCTGTATGCAAGCTTTGGATGAAACTTGGCCAGAATTATGCTATCCAATGGAATTGGCAACTTTGATATCCTTGCAAAAAGCACTCGAAGATGGATGATAATCACTTGATCCTGGCTTCAATTATGATCTATGATGATGATGGAGTAAAATTGAATTGATCTTGATGAAGATTGATGAAGAATTTGAGAGATTTGGAATGAAACTTTTGAAGAAAGAATGAGAAATCTTGTGGAATTCTTGGTGCAAATGAGGCCAACCCTTGCCAAATTCATCTTTCATGAATATATAGACCCCAATGGTACATTCTAGATCCATCTTGCACATTCCCTTGTTTTCAAACTTTGGCTCATTTTGATTATGTTTCTTAAAAGGTAAGCAACCATGGATAACTTCATTTTTTCCTTCTAAACTCAAAAAAGTGTGTGAACCATTGTTCTTAGAATTGTTTTTCCATTCAAAATCATATATTGGAAGTCTCCATTTGGACTTGTAAATCTCCCAAACCATTTTTCACTTTGAAATTATTCACTTTATAAGCCTTTTTAGTTCATATTTTGACCAATCATGTAACCCCATGCTATGAGCTTCTCCAATAACTTGTGACCTTCTTTCTAGACTTAAAATCCCCTTTGGAGCAAGTTTGATGTTGTAAGTTTTTCCATTTGAGGCCTCCTTGTATGAGTTTTGGGTATAGGTTAAAATGACCTGTAATTCACAAATACCCAAAATACCCTTTGCTTGTCAAGACCATAAGTTGAGTTCTCCACATCATATGAAGGCATGCCATACCATTCTAGAAAGCTAAGACAATGAGGAACAATTCTTATGTTGACCAAGAATCCATTTGAAATCTCCTTGAGGGGCAAAACTAGCTTGGAAGTCAAGTCACTTTCACAGACAAAAATTCAGACACCTCAGATGACCTGTAACTTGTAAGGACCATAACTTGAGTTCTATAAGCCTCCTTGAGGTCTTCCACCACTCAAATTAAAGGTCTTGAGATCCTCTACAAGTTTCATGTTGGCCAAGAAGCCATTTTAAGCTAGCATTTTGACTTATCTTGCTTGGAAATTTGACCTAAACTAGGGGATTTTACAGAGAAACCCTAATTTAGTAACTCCTCTTCTCCTTGATTTCTCTTGAATTCTCCTTGTCATATCTCCATATCCTTCTTTATATGTTCAATGGTGATCCCCACATCTCTCCAATAGACTTGAATGCACTCTTAAGTCAGTCAATTGACCTAGGGTTGACCTAGGGTTGACCCAGATGAAACCCTAGTTGACTGTCTTCCACTATAGCTCTTGTGCTTTCATCAATGACTTGCTTTCTTCTCCAAATGACTTTATAAGTCTCTCAAGATGTCTAGATGCTCTCCATGCTTTCATTTCACAGCTCACAACCCTCTTGTTGATCCTCAGATACCCTCAGCTAGGAGATAGACCCAAGGCTTGATCTGCTGAACTCTTTGCTTTCAAATTCTTTCCTGATGACTTGAATATGACTGAATTGGGATAATAACCTCTTGATAGGCCTCTAGAGATGAAAATAATGATTGGTCCCCTGTTGAATGACTTGCTATGCTTATGCTATGCAGATGGTTAGTCTATGTACATGACTCTATATGCAAATGCTAATGATAATGAAACATAAATCCAAGGAATAAGGTTGAGCAAATTTTAGGGTGCAACAGCTGCCCCTATTCAAGCGACTTGGACCCGATTGGGTGAAGAGCCCGGAGCCTTCAGACATTCGCGGTACGAGACGGTTGAATACTAGTGAAACCAGAAATTTGCCAACCGCAGAAATAAACTGCGCTCCTGCTTGAGGAATGACATTCGTCAGCTGAATCTGACTGTTAGAGCAACCCGCTGATCTCGCACGACCGTGCTGGGGATTGTCTTCATCGTTCTGAAGAGGATTCTGTCATAACAGATTGCTTGCTTGTCCATGCTAGGACTCTGTCTGTTGTCAACACGAAGAAATCTCACCTAGAATTGGTCCACGTTAGGACTACACTTGCTGTTAACCCAGAAAAGTCTCGGCAACTCCGCTGGGGATAGTTCGTCTGCATTTCCGTAAATTGAATCGCCCACGTTAGGAAAAACTCTTCCACGTCAGGAGTAACACCTGTCCACGTTAGGAATCACATCGTCCACGTTAGGAGTAACGCTTTTATCTTTCCACGTTAGGAAGCAATCTTCTTTCCGCGTTAGGAAACTATATCAATCTGTCCACGTAAGGACTCCAATGCCATTTGACATGTCCGCGTCAGGACTCCGATCTTTCCACGTAAGGAATACAACTATTTCTGAACTTGTCCATGTCAGGACTCAACTTTTCTTGCATCTGTCCACGTAAGGACTAATTTCCTTCTTCCACGTTAGGAATATCTTCTTCGATCTGTCCGCGTCAGGACTAAACTCTCTTTCCACGTCAGGAATAATCCATTTCTTTCCACGTCAGGAATCAATCGATTTTCCACGTAGGGAGTAAACTCGTCTTTCCACGTAAGGAAGCCACTTTTCTTCCACGTAAGGAATGCTCTTGATATGTCCACGTCAGGACTCTGATCTTTCCACGTTAGGAATCAAACCTTGATCTGTCCACGTCAGGACTAAACTTTTCCACGTCAGGAATAATCCATTTCTTTCCACGTCAGGAATCAACCTTGATATGTCCGCGTCAGGACTTTGATCTTTCCACGTAAGGAATACCAACTTCTTTCTGATTTGTCCGCGTCAGGACTCATTTTTCCACGTAAGGAATGCCATCTTAATCTGTCCACGTAAGGACTCTCTTTTTTCCACGTTAGGAATACTGTCATTTCCACGTTAGGAATCACTTCTGATACGTCCGCGTATGGACTCCATCTTTTCCGCGTTAGGAATCTCCGTCTTTCCACGTTAGGAATCACCTCTGTTGATATGTCCGCGTAAGGACTACATCTTTCCAAGTTAGGAATAATAATCTCTTTGATCTGCCCGCGTTAGGACACTGATCTCGTCTTGATTCGTCCACGTTAGGACTCAGGCGTTTTCGACTCACCGAGGAAATAAGACTTGTCCACGTAAGGACTCACACCTTCGACTCACTGGGGAAATATCCGCGTTAGGACTTACACTTTGCCAACAACACGAAGAAGGATAAATTTGTCCACGTCAGGATTCTTGTACCTTGTCATCACAAAGAACTACAAACTTGTCCACGTCAGGACGCACATTTCACCATTACGAATAAAGATATCTGTTGAAAACAAATGATCCACGTCAGGACACCAACACGAAGAGTAACCAATCTTTTGTCGACGTCATGACCTCCTTTTCTCCAAATTTCGAGAGACCGAATCTATCCACGTCAGGATTAACGCACCTTACCAATCCGGTAAAACAAACCTGTCCACGTTAGGACGCCCACTTCTGAAGAAATCCCGTCATTCTAGGAGTAAATGGTCCACGTCAGGACTTAATTCTTCAATGATCCTTACCCACAAACTGCTCAGCACTGACGTGACAGCGACTTCGAGATGAACTCTACTGGGGATGTCTGAAAACCAACTATCGGACACCTGCTTCGAAATTCTGATTCATGCGACTCGTTGATGACAAACGAACTTTGCTTGGGAATAAGGAGATTCTTATCCTGGCCACTCTGGCTGGGGAAAATCAGATACATTTGCATAAATGACTCTGCTGGAGACAAAGAGAGTTTTATCACGATAACTCTGTGGGGGAATACCGCCGAAACTGACATTGTTATTGAATATCTCCTGCCGAGATCTTGACTGTTTAGTAATTTATTTGAGCAAGAGCTCTCTCCACCTGAACCACTAGAGTACAGAAACTGCTTCAGCAAAATAAATGCTGGAAGGGTAACGCCGACTCGCCGGGGATAGCCTGATGCTACAAAATTATTCCGGCAAAATAAATGCTGGTAGGATGAAGTCGACCCTGCTGGGAAGTTGGGAACTCAAACCACACGTCTTGCTGAAGTAACCCCTGCTGGGGACAATAACTCTGCTGAGGAATAGCAGATGCGCACAGCACGATCGGACTTTCTGCTGGAACGTGAACCGATATCACCAGTATCTCTGACAAAATAAATGACAGGAACCGCCATCAACTCTGCTTTGGAGAGTCTTGACCTTCGAATTCCACTGGAAGGAAAGAACATTTACTGAAAAGAGAACTCCGCTGGGGATGGCTGGATTCTCTTGGGGAAAATTAACTGACTCCACTGGGGAAGAGTGCCTGACCCTGCGTGGGGAGATGAACCTGTCGGAATACAGCCTTACGATCTCGGAATCACTAAACTCTGCTGAAGACGAGTAACTTCTCTGGAGCACGTCCTTTGGATAAGCTACGGCTAGCTGGAGAATTCTATCCTTCTTCAGGAAGAACATGCATGACCTGCGTGGGGATCAAGCCTTTCACTATTGCAATCTTTTGATCACCTTCCTCGTACAGTTATGAAACCTGCAACGACACAAACAAAGCACGACAAGCCTATGCAATCCAAATCGATTCAGGTTAGTGACGTTACACTCAGTTAATTCAAAGCTTTAACAATTGTTGGCAAGGGCCAGTAATGTTATACTCATGCTAGCTTCAATAAACTTAGGCGTTTTATCATGCGCAAAACAGTAAAGAACAGGCATCAAGTACTGAATAACACATTTTCATTGATTGGGCCCCTGAATGGGCGGAGTTTTTGTACACGGGATGTAACTCCTGAAAAGAGGAAGCTACGCAAAGCAAATATACAAGTATGCAAGTATTCACAAGAAGCATAAATATTGACAAATTAAATTTTGTACACATGTCGGCAACTGGATGCAGATGAACACCACGAACTGATCCTCCCATGACTCGTCCGACTCTTATACTTTCCCGGTATCCCTACTTCTGAAGAGGTTGTATTCGATAACTAATTCCTCAAATATATTCTCCCGCATAGATGCTCATTGAATTCGAATTCGGACCGCAGTCATTTGCTTTTCAAATCCCTAACTTTTGCGTGAACCGCCCTTTACGGGTTTTCAGTTCACCGGGATACCCCTTTTTGCCGAAGCCGCCCAGTGTAGGTTTTCAACTTCGCGGGTGTACATTTTTTCAATTTTATCCCTAACTTTTGCCCGAACCTTTCATTCTGTTTTTGGTTCGCCAGGATGCCCCATTTTTGCCTGGACTCTCTTTTTTCTGTCCAGCGGGTCTATTTTAAGCAAAGTATTTTTTAACCGCGTCCGAATTCACAGGTGATGCAAAGTCTTCCCCGTCCATGGTGGACAGCAACAAAGCTCCCCCTGAAAAGACCTTACTGACAACGTATGGCCCTTCGTAGTTGGGGGTCCACTTGCCCCTGTGATCTGCTTGCGGCGGGAGAATCCTTTTCAGCACAAGGTCGCCCGTCTGAAAGCTTCGCGGAAGTATTTTCTTGTCGTACGCTTTCTTCATTCGTCTTTGATACAAACGACCGTATGCCAGAGAAGCTAGCCTCTTCTCATCCATCAAACTCAGTTGGTTCAATCTGTTCGTTACCCATTCTGCCTCGTCCAGCTGAACGTCTCGCAATACCCTCAGAGAAGGGATCTCAACTTCCAATGGTAATACCGCTTCCATTCCGTATACCAACGAGAACGGAGTTGCCCCGGTTGATGTGCGTACCGTCGTACGATAACCGTGCAAAGCGAAAGGTAGCATTTCATGCCAATCTTTATAAGTCACCACCATTTTCTGGACGATCTTCTTGATATTTTTATTGGCCGCTTCGACAGCGCCATTCATCTTGGGTCGGTAAGGGGAGGAGTTGTGATGTTCGATCTTGAAATTCTGACAGAGCTCCTTCATCATTTTGTTGTTCAGATTAGAACCATTATCCGTGATTATCCGCTCGGGAATCCCATATCGGCAAATGATATCTCTCTTGATGAATCTAGCCACCACTTGCTTCGTTACATTTGCGTAAGACGCCGCTTCCACCCATTTGGTGAAATAATCGATTGCTACTAGTATGAACCGATGCCCATTAGAAGCCGTCGGCTCAATCTTTCCAATCATATCGATTCCCCACATCGAGAATGGCCATGGAGATGACATCACATTCAGAGGACTCGGAGGCACGTGTATCTTGTCAGCATATATTTGGCACTTGTGGCACTTCCTTGCAAACTTGAAACAATCAGTTTCCATCGTCAGCCAAAAGTAACCTGCCCGCAGCAGCTTTCTCGTCATAGCATGCCCACCAGCATGCGTACCAAAGGCACCTTCGTGAATTTCCTCCATGAGAAGCTTTGCCTCTTTCTCGTCTACACAACGCAACAACACCAAGTCGTGGTTTCTTCTGTATAAGACGCCATCCGGGTTCAAATAGAAATTACCCGCTAATCTCCTGAGAGTCTTCTGATCTTGACTAGATGCCCCAGCCGGATACTCTTTATTCTTCAGGAAATTAAGGATATCAAAATACCACGGTTTGCCATCAGACGCTTCATCAATAGCAAATACATAAGCTGGCCTGTCCAACCGAGAGATAGTGATTTGGGGAGCTTCGTTCCAGAAATTGACCTTGTACATGGAAGACAAGGTGGCAAGGGCGTCAGCCATTTGATTTTCTGCCCGCGGCACGTGATGCAACTCAACCTTGTCGAAGAAAGGCAACAATCTCCTGGCATAATTCATATAATGCATCAAATTGGGCTGCCGTGTCTCCCATTCCCCTTTGATCTGATTCACTACCAGAGCTGAGTCTCCGTATACGTCTAAATGTTTGATTCGCAAATCAATGGCTTCTTCAAGCCCCATTATACAAGCTTCGTATTCTGCCTCATTGTTGGTAACAGCAAAGGTCAATCGGGCAGTAAACGGGATGTGCGACCCGTGCGGCGTAGTGATAATTGCCCCTATTCCGCTACCGTAAGCATTCACAGCTCCGTCAAATATCATCTGCCATTTGGACCCCGGCTCTGGTCCTTCGTCTGGTAACGGCTCTTCGCAATCCTTCATCTTGAGATACATGATATCCTCGTCAGGAAAGTCAAATCTCATCGATTGATACTCTTCAATAGGCTGCTCCGCCAGATACTCAGACAACACACTCCCCTTTATTGCCTTTTGCGAGACGTACTGAATATCGTACTCAGTCAAGATCATCTGCCACCGGGCAATTCTACCTGACAACGCCTGCTTTTCAAATATATATTTGATTGGATCCATCTTCGAGATGAGCATGGTTGTATGATTCAGCATGTACTGCCTCAAACGCTTGGCGGCCCAGGCTAGCGCGCAACAAGTTTTCTCCAGCATTGAGTATCGAGATTCACAGTCTGTAAATTTCTTACTCAAATAGTAAATTGCATGCTCTTTTCTCCCCGTCTCGTCGTGTTGACCGAGAACACAACCCATGCTTCCCTCAAGAACCGTCAAATACATTATCAAGGGTCTCCCTGCCACTGGGGGTATCAAAATAGGAGGCTCCTGCAGATACTTCTTTATTTTATCGAACGCCTTTTGACAATTATCGTTCCACGTTACAGCTTGATCTTTCTTCAACAGCTTGAATAATGGTTCACACGTGGCCGTTAGGTGAGATATGAACCGGGCAATGTAGTTCAATCTCCCTAAAAACCCGCGCACCTCTTTCTCTGTTTTAGGCGTCGGCATTTCTTGAATCGCTTTTATTTTAGCAGGATCGACCTCTATTCCTCTTTCGCTTACTATGAACCCCAGGAGTTTACCCGATCTCACCCCGAAGGTGCATTTGTTAGGGTTCAGCCTCAGCCTGAACTTCCTAAGTCTTTTAAACAACTTCAACAGATTCACCAGATGCTCTTCCTCTGTCTGGGATTTGGCAATCATATCGTCAACATAAACTTCGATCTCTTTATGCATCATATCATGAAAAAGAGTCGTCATCGCACGCTGATATGTTGCCCCAGCATTTTTCAAACCAAAGGGCATCACTTTGTAGCAAAATGTTCCCCACGGTGTTATGAAAGTAGTCTTCTCCATATCCTCTGGCGCCATTTTAATTTGATTATAGCCTGAAAAGCCATCCATGAAGGAGAATACAGAGTATTGAGCGGTATTATCAACTAATACATCAATATGAGGAAGTGGAAAATCGTCTTTTGGGCTTGCTTTATTCAAATCTCTATAATCCACGCACATTCGAACCTTGCCATCTTTCTTTGGCACTGGTACGATGTTGGCAACCCATGAGGGATACTTCGTCACAGCCAGGAACCCAGCGTCCCACTGTTTCTGAACCTCCTCTTTGATCTTCATTGCCATATCTGGTCGAGTTCTGCGAAGTTTTTGTTTGACAGGCGGGCAGTCTTCTTTCAGTGGCAGACGATGCACAACCATATCAGTATCGAGCCCTGGCATATCTTGATACGACCAAGCGAATACATCATTATACTCTCGGAGCATTTCAGCCAGTTTTCGCTTGATATCACTCTGCAGTGCAGCTCCGATACGAATATTCTTCTCAACCCCTTCCGTCCCCAAATTGATAATTTCGATAACCTCGTCGTGAGGCAGAATGGCTCTTTCCTCTTGCTTCACCAACCAAGACAGTTCTTCAGGAACGTCGCTATCTTCGACAACCTCTTCTTCGGTCTGGAATACCGGGTGCTCGAAGTCGGGACGAGTCATAGGTGGTTCAAGGATGTCATCTGAAAATGTTATCCTGCAAAAGAAAGGGTTAAGTGCTTCAAAATGCGTATAAAGCGGATAACCACGTTGCCATTTTATTGAAAAATACAAAACCAGAAAGACAGGGATTACAGTATTTACACATGAAAAAAAAAACGCCATTTATTTAATGATTAACGAAGCAATGTTTATAACAACACAGCCCTAAGCAAGTCCTGGTGCCCCGGGCAAGACATCAGATTATTCAACAATTAATAAAGCAAAGCATTACTGTTTAAAAGTCACAGGAACAAGCTCCTGAATAGACCAGTTGCACAGTCCTTGTCCTGGCGTGCTTGGCTGAATCCAGGCATCCATATCACAGTCGCTGTCCCCTTCATCAGACTCCGAAGCGGCATTGACAGATTCATGGCATACTCCACTGGCAGAGATGGTGATTGACTTTCTGAAATGAGGGGCCCCCACGGAAGGAGTTGATGACGACGGTCGGTACCCCAGTCCGAACCGGTCCATTTTCACCGGAATGTCCAATACTTTGCCCCAGCCCGTGGCTTCTCCTGCCTTCACTAGCGCTTGGGCCTCTTTATATGAAGAAACAGCTATCTCTGGCACTTTGCTTGGCCCGGGACCCTTGTCCTTTATGCGCAACCCTTCGAATGCCTGGCATGGCGTCTCGTGGATCTCCCCGTCGACTTCCACATATTTAAACGAAGATAGATGGCTGACCAGGATGTCTTCTTCTCCGCACACGGTGACTACACTGTCTCCGACCATATACTTTAACTTCTGATGCAGGGTTGACGTGACAGCCCCCGCCCCATGAATCCAAGGTCTTCCCAGCAAGCAGCTGTACGCAGGCTGTATATCCATGATATAAAA
The DNA here is from genome assembly GCA_963859935.3 of Lathyrus sativus. NCBI lineage: Eukaryota > Viridiplantae > Streptophyta > Magnoliopsida > Fabales > Fabaceae > Lathyrus > Lathyrus sativus. Next base: position 776,751,301 of record OZ012735.1, read on the forward strand.
CTCCGTTGCAAACACTTCCGGCCCCACTTGCAGAGGCAAGGTGATCGATCCGAAGACTGTTCTCCGCGTGCCGTCAAACGCTCTGACTACCAAATCACTTGGTGTACACAAAATCCCTCGAACATCCAGCTTCATCATAGCCTTCTTAGGCAGCACATTCAAAGACGACCCGGTGTCAACCAATACGTGCGACATTGTCGACCCTCTGCACTCAACGGATACATGTAATGCCATATTATGATCCCTTCCTTTCGGAGTCAAGTCGAAATCAGTAAAGCCCAGACTGTGGCCCGCATTTACATGTGCCAATACTCCTTCTAGCTGGTTCACGGAGACATCCTGTGGTACAAAAGAAGTGTCCAGGACTTTCAGCAAAGCATTTCGGTGAGCTTCCGAACACAACAGCAATGACAGAATAGATATTTTGGACGGCGTTTGCTGCAGATGCTCCACGATTTTATAATCGCTCTTCCGAATTAAGCGCATGAATTCTTCGACATCCTTAGATGCTGCTTCTTTTTCATTTGCTTGAACCGGAACATTTTCCACCGCTTTCCCCTTTCCTTTCGCTAGCCTTTCGGCTTCCACTTCAGGAGATATAAAGATCCTGCCGCTCCTCGTCATGCCTCCTGAGCCCACAACATTATCCACAATCTCCGCTGACTGCTTGTTAACATCGATTTTAATCCCGTCACAATACACCTCTAGCCCATATGACCATGGGACTGCTTTCGTGTTCTCATACGGGATTGGCCCGGCTTTAGTTATAGTAATCGGTGGTCGCTGAACTGGTGCTGAAATAGTGATCGTCTTCCTAGGAATTGTCACTGTGGCAACATCACTCTGATTATCCATTACTGCCCCTGCCGGCTCCTCAGTTGCTGTTCTATCAAATTGCAATATACCATCATCAATTAAGGCCTGAATGCCTTTCTTCAAATCCTCACACCCCCCAGACAGGGCCCAACAATCTAAGCAGTACTCATTACAACCCGGGTAAACACCTCCTTGCAACAGTCGGCTTTTTATTTCGCTCAGCGGCGTCTTTAAATCCTCAACATTCATAATCAGATTCAGACCTTCCCCAGTCAGCACGGCGTTCGCCCCATGATTAGGCATGGGTTTCTGGACTATATTCGCACCGGTCGTTCCGAAGTTGATAGACTTGTTGTCCAAGAGATCCTGCACAACGTGCTTAAAAGCGTGACAACCTTCTATATCATGGCCCGGGGCCCCAGAATGAAACTCGCAGCGCCTATTTGCATCATAGCCGAACGGGGGAGTTCCCGTTATTGGTGCCAAGGTTCTTTTCTCTACCAGATTCAATCCCAACAAGGTCTGCAATAAATCAGCATAGTTAGAGGGAGGCTTCTCGAACACCCTTCTCGGCTTACCACCCTGGAATTTTCTCTGAGCCTGCTGTGCCCCCTGCTGAGGCTGCTGCTGCTGTGGCATTGGTTGCTGCTGAACCTGTTGTTGTTGCTGGATTGGTTGTTGTTGATACGGGATGGTGACACTCGACACTTGCTGCTGCTGACGATATGGATTTCTTCCCCTGCCTCGGCCTCGGCCTCGGCCTCCAAATACCGCGCTAGCTTCGCCCTGACGGCGCCCACCATAAGCTTTCCTATTACTGCCAGATGCAGTTGATTCATCGACTTGGAACTTTCCTTGCTTAATGTTCCGCTCAATCTTTTCACCCATCAGAATCAGATCTGAAAAACTAGCCAGAGACGTATGAAACAACATATCATGAAACAGCCCGGTGAATGTGCCAACAAACATGTCGTTCATTTCTTTATCTTCCACAGGAGGACGGACCCTGGCAGCCATATCGCGCCACCTTTGCGCGTATTCTTTAAAACTCTCCCCCTTCTTCTGCGAAAGCCCGGCCAACTGGACCCGATTGGGTGCCAGGTCACTGTTATATTTGTAATGGGCTACGAACGCCTCTGCTAATTGCTTCCAAGTCTTGATATCAGTGGGCTCCAACCCCATGTACCACTCTAAGGAAGGACCCGATAGGCTATCCTGAAAGAAATGCATGAGCATTCTTTCGTCAGTGGAATATGCAGACATCTTTCTGTAATAAGCTCGTACATGAACCTTCGGACATGTATCTCCTTTGTACTTATCGAACGCAGGCGCTTTGAATTTAATGGGCACCCTCAAGCCAGGTACCAAGCCCATAGTTGCCATGTCCAGACCCACAGCACTCTGGTTTAGGACTCCTTTCATTTGCTCTTCCAGCATTCTAATCTTTTGAGAATCATCCATCGGCCCGTCAAAACCCCCTCCAGAGAAGGCGTCCTCCTGCTGATCCTCTTGCCACATACCGTTCCCAGCCCCGTATCCATCATACGCATTATTACGTCCAGCTCTGACCTGATTCATCCCCGGAACTCGGCCTCTGTTGCCATACCCTTGAACACCTCCAGCAGGACCTCCAGCCATAAAACCAGCACCGTTTCCGTTTCCAAAACCTCCGTAGCCCTGATTGACCATACCATAACCATCTTGCCCAAAGCCTTGAGCATTAAAGCCATACTTGCCAGTATTGTCGAATCCCTGATCGTTGAATCCGAACCCAGCGTTGACAAAGCCATTGCCTCCGAGATTATCTCCCACATTGACATCACCCAGCCCAGCGTTATGGACAGCAGTTTCATTTCCAACTCCGACGTTACCATTCACAGCAGCGGTAGCGTTGTTGACGTTAGCAGCATTCACATTGACGACAGGCGGAGCCACTGGCGTGGGAGTGCCGTCTCCATGAGCAGTATCAACCCGGACAGACTGATGATCTTCGTTACCATGACCAGCGTTGCGAGCCAATAGAGGCTGGACCATGGCCTGCAAATTCTCTTGCCCTTTTGCTATAGCCTCCATGGTCTGCATGAAGAGGGCGAGCTTCTCGCGTACATCCTGCATCTCGTTCTGAATCTGGTCCATGACTTTCCGACAGTTGGATCGTGTAGAATAGCGGTGCGGATGTTGATCTGGAATCCTGTTAAGTACCTGATACAGAGCAAGAGATAAGACACCATTCATAGATTACCTGTCATGCAATATGAATATGAATGCAATGCAATGTGTCTGTGCATTAGGGAAGTTCATTCCCCCAGTTCTAGTGCGAAGGTGCCGGTGCAGTGACAGTGCTGACAATAAGAATACCGGAGCTGAATCATAGAAAGCCTCATATATTGCAAGGAGAATTAATAATCCCAGGGTACGACATCACTGAGTACAACGAGAAGGCATGACCTCAACCAACAATCCTGGTGATGGTCAGCACTATGCAAATAAAGCATACAAATAATGGAATGATCAAATCCTCCCAAAAGTCTGGTACTCCTCTATCAACTTCTTGGTCTCCGGATGGCTTGGTCGATCAAGCAGCCCTTCAACAAGCAGGTTTCTCCTCTTAAGGACACGGCGTACGTCTTCAGCGGTTTCTTCCCATGTTGCTTCCCCGAAGCAATCTTCTAGCTTTCGCTTCTGGGACACTGCTTCATCTCTGGATTTGATTGCCTTGTTCAGTGCATGCTGGACACTATACCGGTTCATCACTTCCTCCTCACACTTCTTGATGCTAGACTTCAACTTCTCTTCGAGGTCGGAAATTTGCTGCTTCAGCTTATCTTCCCTCTTCTTGTTGTTGGTGAGTGTAGCATTCCAAGTCTTATTGCAAGAAGATATCTCTCGGTGTGCCGCGTCGAGCGCCTTCTTTTTGGCTTCCAGCATGTCATGGGAACTTCTGAACTCTTGCCCCAGACGTTCGCGCTTCTTCTTTTCCTCAGTCAACTCAGCTCCTAACCTGTTTACTAGCTCAATCTGTTGCTGGAAAGCATATACGGCCTTGTTTTTCTCGCTGCGCGCCTGGGCTAACTCTTGCTCTAACCCTTCGTTAATCTTCATCAGGGCTTCTTTCTCTCTCACAACCTGTTCATATGCTTCTCTAGAAACAGTAGTCGGCTCTTCTACCGGAATAGGATCAAGAATTGGTGCATCTGGAAACGGCATCTTCAACTGACTAGCCCTCTCCTGAATCCAAGCTCTATAAGGTGCATAGGCCTGACAGTCATTCTTTCCCAACAACGGCTTCCCTTTGTGGTTAATACTCGTCCAGGCACGTCGCAACTTGGCTAATAATTCCCCCTTCAAATCTCCCGTGAAGTACAGAGATTCCTGTACTTCCTCCTCTTGAGGTGGATTCTTCAGTGCATATCCGAACTGGCGAATGAATAGAGAAGGGTTGTAATTGATACACCCCTTCCTTCCTATCAATGGCACATTAGGGTACCCAGCACAGCTGAAGATGAGCTCCGATCCCAACAGGTCCCTATCAAACCACTCCATATCTTCCGACAATAACCTCATCAAACGCTCCGGCCAACCAACTGGAACTGTAGTCTCTGCAGCAGATCTTCTCTTAGGAAGGTGACTCTCAAACCACATACTCAATAAGGGTACACACAGATGAACATTCTTCCCTCTTCCCTTCTCATTCTTGTAATGCAGTGAATGGTAGAGATCTCCGAGTAAAGTAGGCACAGGATTACCAGCGGCAAACAAGTAGAAAGCATCGAAATCCACAAAATCCGGTATATTGGGGAATAGTACTATGCCATAAATGCACAAGGCCAACACAGCATTGAAAGCAACCCAGCACCCATTCTTGGCGTACTCTTGGGCTTTACCAACTAAGAACTGAAATGAGAAGCCTGGAACTCCACGGGAAACAGTAGTCACAAGTTCAGAAGCATCAACATGCAAGGCTTTTGCCAATTCCTCCGGCTTGGGTTTGGCATCATAATGAATGAATGGAACCTGGTTCTGCACAGGCAGCTCAACATACTCAGCGTATTCCTCCAAGGTTGGTCCCATAATAAAATCAGAGAACGTAAAACACCTCAAAGCCGGGTCATAGAATTGCATCAAAGCATACAGCCCATCTAACTCTACCTCTGTAGGTTTGCACACCAATCTCAGTAATCTACCATAACTCATCCGGAAACTCCTACGAACACCCTCATCAGCAAGAGAGATCAACCCCAGTAAAGGAACAATATCAGGCGTAGGCAATTTGTAAGCAACCGTTCTCCGTAGGCTAGTCATGATCAAACACTCAGAAGTCTGGGCACTAGAACTAGGGAAATGCAAATGCACCTGCAGCACAGACACACGTTAGTGAAATGCAAATGATAATGGATATGCAGGGATGCAATGCAAGTAACATTCAACAGGGACCAGAGCTGCAGCTGAATAGCCTAAACCCAATCAAGAAAGGTCTCAGATAGACCATCCAGAAGTCATCAAACCCTGGTCTCAGATAATAAAACTCCAATACTGGTCTCTGACAGACCTCAAACCATAACTCCAACTGGTCTCTGATAGACCTCAAATCACCTCCATAATTGGTCTCTGACAGACCTCATGACTCTCCAACTGGTCTTTGACAGACCTCAGAACACATCTCCAAATGGTCTCTGACAGACCTCATAACTCTCCATAAATAACCAGGATCTCTGATCAAGAAATAACCGGTAGTCTGGAGGTCTAGTTACCTGCATAACCCTGAATCCCCTCACAGGTGGGTGGCCCTATAACTGGCACAAGGTACGGCATCCTATGCGGTCGTCAGCGTCACAGACTTTCAGGGTTGATGATACGATTCCCAGAAGGAGTGGCATCATCAAATCCTGAAGAGGCCTCACTCAGCCAATTTCCAAATGATCGGTCCCCAGAGTCGACAATCCAACTAACCAGCAACCCACACCAACCAAAGGAAGGGGCAGGAGGCCAACCAGAAGAACCTCGTCTGAGTGTAGATTTCATGGGACACCAAAGCAAGCAAAGCAAGCGGGCGCCCACTAATTTCTACTCTAATTCTAGGTGCACTCAAGCCCAGGTCCGGCTTATCTCTCAATATCAGAACACCCGTCACACCCCAATACAGCAATAATAAACAATATATAAAGCTGAAAATACAAGGTTAGAAATATACAATAACTCCATACAAAATCCTCGACGGGAAAACAAGCGTTAGGATTGACTCTCTCAAGGGACGTTGGATCCCAAATGCATAAGAACCATCGCAGTCCTTAGCAGCCAGGGGACGTTGGATCCCCAGCAGAGTCGCCAGCTGTCGCTACTGCGAAAATCGGCGCCGGCTGAACAGAAGAGTCGCCACCGTGCGTTATTTATCCCACGGGAGGGAAAGGAAACGCTCAGAGTAAACCTCGCACAACACGGGAAAGGTATGGTCGTCGCAACCAAAACCTGGATTCGGGAGTCGGTTACGCAAGGGGAAGGTATTAGCACCCCTCACGTCCGTCGTACTCGACGGGATCCACGCTTGTTTTCGGGTATGGATTGTTATTCTATCTAAACTAAAGGTCAAGGGTGAAAAGGAAAATAAAATGAAAATAAAAATGACTCGGCAAAGTATCGCACTTTATGCCTACGTATTCCCGCCTGGAACGAGAAATCAGAGTCAACGTAGTTCGCCTACCTACGGGAAAGGAGGGGAAGGTTGCTCGCTAGGATATCGCATCCTATGCCTACGTACTTTCATACAGCATGAAAGATCAGAGCAAACGTAGTTCGGGCCACATACGACACAAGCTTGTCCTTGATTAATTTTATTCCTTCTGAAAAAGGTTTTTCTGATTAACAGTCCCGGCGGACAAAAATGACGTCTTTGATGAGTTCACATTCCTTTACGAAAGAAGTGTCTTTTATTGTGTTTGAAATCTTTATGTGTTTTTCTGTTTGTTTTGAGAAAGAAAGAGACAGAACTCTAACCTACGGTTGCGAAGGGAAACAAACTAACCTAATGTTATCATGCATGGGTTAAGACCTAGTGTCTATCATGCTCCTCTCTTGCACAGAGAGAAACAGAGATCCTACGGGATAGGCAGAAACAGAAACAATATCAGATATATACAGTAAAGCAGTAAAATGCATGGATGCAACAGTACAAGCGAGGCAAGGGAGTCCCACTCAACCTCGAACCTAGAAAACAATAGGCAAAAAGTGAACAGGCTTCACTTTCAACCCAACAGGGTAAACAGCAAACAATACAGTCCAGAAAACCAATCAATACATCAGCAAATGAAATACAACAAAAGAAACAGCATCAGCAGCTCTGAATCAACAACTGGCTTCAAGTAACCTCCAATCAGCTACAGGCTTCAACAAGCATCAATCTCCATCTTCATGGCCTTCAGACAAGGGCTTTGATCATCAGTCTTCCATCTGCAATGGCTTTTCTTCAAGCTCAAACCTCCAGGATGAGGGATCAGTCACAAGAGTGAATGGGTGTTAAGCAATCAGCTGACTACCAAAGGTGGTGAACAGACTGCTTCTAACACAAGAGACATTTTCTCTCAAGAGTTCTATCTCATAGACACTGTCACCAAGCCTTCCAAGGGAAGGGGGTGAGTGTCTTCGAGAGACTCTGAATCACAGAGAAGAATGGATGCAGACAAGGCAATCCATGTTTGAGAAACAATCTTTCTAATCTAGAGCTCTGCCTAGCTCCTAAACCCTAATCTCCTCAGCATCTGCTAGCAAGAAACTCCTCCTCAACTCTGACAGTTGATCTTCAATCTTTGAATCTCCAATAGCTTCATCTTCACAAATCTTTAGCTTCCCCAGGGCCCCAGACAAACCCAATACCCATACAAACAATCAATAAACCCCAGAGGGCACACCACACCAGACAACAGATATACAGACAGTAATAATAGCAGTAGGGGAATCCTAACTGTTCTCTAAGGGATCTAATAACTACCCATAGCCCCTATAGTCCCATAACTAATCTATTCAAACCCTAAGTCCTAAGGGAGATGAAATCAAACTCCTAAGTTGTCACCTAAAACCCTAGTTTTGTTCATGATATTCAAGCATCTATTAATCACCTAAAATTAACCTCTAAAAATGGGAACTAAAATATTTCTACAAGCCTAATATCTCATCTAAACAATATGAAAAGAATGATCAAAAAATACCAAAGCATGTGAGAGAACAAAAATCATAAAAATGATGCATGAAATGAATTATTTAATGTGACATTTATTTAGAAAATATGTAAAAAATATGAAATAAAACTAAAATGAAAATTTATTTTCCTATAATATTCTAGACATTTTAATGAAGATATGGTAAAAAGAATGGATTAAAAAGCATTTTTTATGAATTATTTATGAATTAATGAAAATGGTAAAAATTAAAATGAATTAAAACAAATAAACCAAATAAAATGAGGGAGGGGGGTCAGAATAGGAACTCGCCCCAGTTCAAATACATTGGGCCAGCAAACAGGGGGGTGTTGGTAGCGAATTGCCAAGGCCCAGTATTCATTCAGAATTGAAAGAAATAATAGAAACGCGCTAGGGGGTAAGAATAGCAACAGAAACACGTTAGAAACTAGGAATTGGGCTCACACGGGGGTGGGATTAGCATAAATCAACTCAGGCCCGCCCGTTTCAATTAATGAAACGGTGCGTTCTGGCCAAAACGTCAATTCCCTCCAAACGCTAAGATTAAATGACAGCCACAGGATCATGCTGATGGTCAAAGGTCCTACACTCATTGAACGGACGTGATTACGTCTTCTTCCTTGAACCAACTGAAACTAGGGTTTCAACCTCACACCTCCATGCACGAGTAGAACTTACACCTCCCTGTTCTCCTTCCACATGCGATGAAATGCCACGCCATAAACACGAAACTTGCTTAGAATCCCTCCCTCTATAATCCTAGGGCATCAATTCATCTTGAAACTCACCACAACACCAAATCCGATCGAAGCAACATCTGGCCACCATTGAAATGCACTGATACGAACCTTCACCATTCTTCCTCAAACTTACCCTAAACTAATCTACACATAATGGAGGTTAATCTGATGAATCAAACTAACATTCTAACGCCCTAATCCAAGAGATTCGAACACTAACAGTTTGTTGCACCTGTCACTAACCATCACCAAATCGTTCCAAAATCATCTAACTTAATCTCCTAACCACCTAGATCAAGTCTACACTAATAAAATCATGTGAAACCAACAGAATCAAGCTAATCGAATGAAAACTTACCTGATGAGAAACCTTGAAAACAGCTATGGAAATGGAAGATATGAAGCTTTTGAGACTTGGATCTTGATTAATCCTTGAGGAACTTGATTCTGTATGCAAGCTTTGGATGAAACTTGGCCAGAATTATGCTATCCAATGGAATTGGCAACTTTGATATCCTTGCAAAAAGCACTCGAAGATGGATGATAATCACTTGATCCTGGCTTCAATTATGATCTATGATGATGATGGAGTAAAATTGAATTGATCTTGATGAAGATTGATGAAGAATTTGAGAGATTTGGAATGAAACTTTTGAAGAAAGAATGAGAAATCTTGTGGAATTCTTGGTGCAAATGAGGCCAACCCTTGCCAAATTCATCTTTCATGAATATATAGACCCCAATGGTACATTCTAGATCCATCTTGCACATTCCCTTGTTTTCAAACTTTGGCTCATTTTGATTATGTTTCTTAAAAGGTAAGCAACCATGGATAACTTCATTTTTTCCTTCTAAACTCAAAAAAGTGTGTGAACCATTGTTCTTAGAATTGTTTTTCCATTCAAAATCATATATTGGAAGTCTCCATTTGGACTTGTAAATCTCCCAAACCATTTTTCACTTTGAAATTATTCACTTTATAAGCCTTTTTAGTTCATATTTTGACCAATCATGTAACCCCATGCTATGAGCTTCTCCAATAACTTGTGACCTTCTTTCTAGACTTAAAATCCCCTTTGGAGCAAGTTTGATGTTGTAAGTTTTTCCATTTGAGGCCTCCTTGTATGAGTTTTGGGTATAGGTTAAAATGACCTGTAATTCACAAATACCCAAAATACCCTTTGCTTGTCAAGACCATAAGTTGAGTTCTCCACATCATATGAAGGCATGCCATACCATTCTAGAAAGCTAAGACAATGAGGAACAATTCTTATGTTGACCAAGAATCCATTTGAAATCTCCTTGAGGGGCAAAACTAGCTTGGAAGTCAAGTCACTTTCACAGACAAAAATTCAGACACCTCAGATGACCTGTAACTTGTAAGGACCATAACTTGAGTTCTATAAGCCTCCTTGAGGTCTTCCACCACTCAAATTAAAGGTCTTGAGATCCTCTACAAGTTTCATGTTGGCCAAGAAGCCATTTGAAGCTAGCATTTTGACTTATCTTGCTTGGAAATTTGACCTAAACTAGGGGATTTTACAGAGAAACCCTAATTTAGTAACTCCTCTTCTCCTTGATTTCTCTTGAATTCTCCTTGTCATATCTCCATATCCTTCTTTATATGTTCAATGGTGATCCCCACATCTCTCCAATAGACTTGAATGCACTCTTAAGTCAGTCAATTGACCTAGGGTTGACCTAGGGTTGACCCAGATGAAACCCTAGTTGACTGTCTTCCACTATAGCTCTTGTGCTTTCATCAATGACTTGCTTTCTTCTCCAAATGACTTTATAAGTCTCTCAAGATGTCTAGATGCTCTCCATGCTTTCATTTCACAGCTCACAACCCTCTTGTTGATCCTCAGATACCCTCAGCTAGGAGATAGACCCAAGGCTTGATCTGCTGAACTCTTTGCTTTCAAATTCTTTCCTGATGACTTGAATATGACTGAATTGGGATAATAACCTCTTGATAGGCCTCTAGAGATGAAAATAATGATTGGTCCCCTGTTGAATGACTTGCTATGCTTATGCTATGCAGATGGTTAGTCTATGTACATGACTCTATATGCAAATGCTAATGATAATGAAACATAAATCCAAGGAATAAGGTTGAGCAAATTTTAGGGTGCAACAGTACGTTACGAGCCTTAAGCTATTTGAGAAAGGGTTGCTGGAGAGTTTCTTTCCAGTAGTCTGGCTGCTTAGTGTGGTACCCTTTGGGTGACACACGACGTAGTCACTCTCAAATCATAGTCTCTAGTGCGTCAGAGATTGCAGACAAACTAAAAAACATTTCTTTCGTAAAAGATTCAAAACAAACATCAAAGTGTCATTTTTGTCCGCTTGGACTCTTAATCAAGAAAAACCCTTTCATAAGGTAAAAAACAGTAAGACAAGCTTGTGTCTTCCATAGCCCGAACTACGTTTGCTCTGATCTTTCATGCTGTATGAAAGTACGTAGGCATAGGATGCCGTATCCTAGCGAGCAACCTTCCCCACCTTCATTCGTAGGTAGGCGAACTACGTTGACTCTGATTTCTCGTTCCAGACGGGAATACGTAGGCATAAAGTGCGATACTTTACCGAGTCATTTTCATTTTCTTTTCTTTTTAACCCTTGACCTGTAGAGTAGGTAGAATGACAATCCGTACTGGAAAACAAGCGTGGATCCCGTCGAGTACGACGGACGTGAGGGGTGCTAATACCTTCCCCTTGCGTAACCGACTCCCGAATCCAGGATTTGGTTGCGATGACCATTCCTTTCCTTCTTTGCGTTAGGTTTACTCTGAGCGTTTCCTTTCCCTCCTGTGGGATAAATAACACACGGTGGCGACTCTTCTGTCATAGTCGGCGCCGACTTTCGCAGTAGCGACATGGTGTTTACTTAATTTGAACTTGATCATTTGGACTTTCATTCTATATCCCCTATGACCAATACTTCTCCATCATTTAGGTGATGGATTGAAGCATATTTGAGGGTTGATTTGAGTTGACCATGATCATTTTTCAATAGTTTTTCATTGACCTTTTGTTGACCCTCGTCACATCCTCGATAAGGTGGAACACCATGCCTTTTTGGTTTTATTTGGTGGTGCCTTGAGTGAGCTCTTGACTTGAGTTTTTGTATTCTGTCTGGTCATTGTTTCATCTTGACTTTAGTTTTTATTTGAGATTTATTGAGGTTTCCTTCTATTTTTGGTGAATTTTGCAAGTCAAGTCATTTTAGGGGTGTTTACACATGCTAGTTTGACCTAAAACTTTGGAATATGATCACAAGTGATCCCTTAAGCACCTTTTGAGTTTTGTTACATCTTTCTAACATCCTTGAGGTGCTGTTTTATTTGTTAGGGGTCATTTTAATGTGTAACTTGCATCACAAGTCATCTTTTGAATCATGCTTTTCCACTTGTCTTAAGTGTTGAGTTTATGATAGAACTTTGGTTCTTCACTTGTACATGATCATGCTTGTGATTCCCTCTTGTTTAAAGCTTGAATTTGAGGCATTCCTCTTATTTTTTCATTTATTCCCCTTGTGGTTTGACCTTTGTTCATGATGATTTGGTGTTGATGTGTACACTTTGAGTTAGTCATGGACATTGGTGCTTGTTTTGCATTGTTATTTTGCACTTGCTTTGCTAGATTTTTAAGAATTGTTTGGTTGAGATGTGCATGTGGTGGTGGATGCCCCACACTTTTTTCCTCCCTCTTTTCTTGGCTAGAGCTTCAGCTTCTATCATTTAGTGAAGTAGTCCACGCCTACTATTAAGTATTTATTTTGGTTGGAGCCTACGACGAAGGGTCTCATGATGTCCAGGCCCCACTAGGCGAAGGGCCACGGGGAAGACATTGCCTTGAGCTCGTTGGGTGGCGCTATGAGTATGCCCCCATGCCATTGGCATTTGTCTTATTTCTTTGCATGTTCTTTCGCGTCGTTTTGCATGGTCGACCAGTAGTAACCTACTCGCAGAGTTTTCCTCGCAAGGGACCTCCCACTTAGGAGTTGGGCATTGATCTCTTTGTGGATTTCGCGTAGGACGTGGGTGACCGTTTCTTTGTTGACGCACTTGAGGAGGGGTATGAAGAATCCTCGTATGTACATTTTGTTTTCGACCAGGACTTAGGAGCATGAACCACGCCTTATAATGTTGGATTTCTTTGGATCATACGGTAGCTTGTTTTTAGTGACATAGTTGTTGTCGCTACTGCGAAAAAGGCTGGCGGAAGATAGAAGAGTCGCCACCGTTCATTATTTATCCCAAAGAAAAGGAAATGAAACGATTAGAGAAAACCTACGAAAAAGGGAAAAGACAAGGTCATCACAACCAAATCTTGGGTTCGGGAGTCGGTTACGCAAGGGGAAGGTATGAGCACCCCTCACGTTCGTTGTACTCAACGGGATCCATGGTTGTTGTCTATCTAAAAGGGTGTTAATCTATCAAAAGGCTGGCTCACAAGGACAAAAGAAAAGAAAAGAGACTCGATAGAGCATCGCCGCTCTATGCCTACGCATTCCCTCATGTAATGGGAAAGTCAGAGTCAACGTAGTTTGGAAAACTACAGGTGAAAAAAAGAGAGGAAGGTTGCTCGCCAAGACATCGTTGTCTTGTGCCTACGTATCCTCGTATGGTATGAGAAATAAGAGCAAACGTAGTTCGGGCTGACACGACCACAGATTGGTTCGAGTGTTTTAGCCGAGTAGGGTTAAACCTTCATTCTAGTAGTTAGGGATGATGCCTGTTTGCGGTAGAACCAAGACTTAACACAATCTTTCTGAAAATGATTTTCAAATGATCTCGAAGGATAAAAAAGTTTTGATGTTTTGTTTTATGTTTTTCTAAGAGAAGTGGATAGAGTTAGGTTTGTAACTCATGTTACACTAAAGACTATGACTTGAGAACGAATGTGTCGCATATCGCCCCCAAATGGGACGTACACTAAACACTCTAGGCAAGCGAGAGGAGACCCCTCACTTATCATTTCCCATGTTATTAAGGCTCATAGCGTACAACATTTATTATCCTTTATTAAGTGTCTTAAGATGTTAGGAGATGAGAAGAGAAGACACAACCTCTAAGGGGAAACTAGTCAACCCTAATGTTATCATGCAAAATGATCCTAAAATTTGGATTGAAAGGGAAATTTATCCTATTGTTAGCATACTTGGATTGAACACCTAATGTCTGTCCTACTCCCATCCTAAACGGAGGGACTAGGAATCCTAAAGGATCTTGGCAAAAGATCAAGTAAACACATAGTAATTCAATCACAAAAAGAAAGAAATGAAAGATGAAATGCAAACATGAAATGCAAGCACAAAAGATGCAAGGATGAGATAAAATGGGAGAAGAGAGCTCCTACAACCATTACCATCAATCATCAAAGAAAAGTGGGAGGAAAAAAGTGTGGGGCAGCAGCCACCACAAGCACATCTCAACCAAACAATTCTTGAAACTCAAGCAAAGCAAATGATCATCACTTGAACAAAATTCACAAAGTATGCATTCGAGTGAAAACCGAACCACACGTGTCGAGGAATCAAGATTAAACAATCAAGAACAGGGAAGCATATCCAAAACAGCTCACTCAAATGTATCATATCAATCCATGAAGATTCAAAGTGAGAGGACATCAAAACATGTTTTAAAACAACCAAAAATGACATTCTGGTTCAGTGTTAATCGGTTAAACCTATTGGTTAATCGATTAACCATTAAAAAAATTGAAATTCACATTGGTTAACCAATTAACCAGTTTGTACTGCAACTAGTTAACCAATTAACACTAAACCTGAAGCAGAAAAACAGCAACTCAAAATCACTTTCACCAATTAATTCAATGTGTAATCATCCAAATGATCATGTAATGAATTATGCACGAATTTAACACCATAAATCAATGATCCAACAACATGTAAACACATTCAAACAATGAGATCATAAATCACATGAATCAAAATCAACAAAATCAATCAAAACTTGAAGATCTTACATTGATTATGCAAATAAGCTAAAAACATAATCGGATCTAGAAATTCCAACCTACAAAGCGGAGATTTGCTTTGGTGAGTGGTGATTCACTTTAAATAATTAGATCCAAGCAAGAAACCTGGAGATTCTTCAAGATCCAAGTGTTTTTTTATTGTAGGAGTGAAGATCAACCAAAATTAAGCAAAAATAATCCAAATACGTTCTTCCAAATTAGCTTCAAAGATCAGATCCAAATCCAAACGAAAATTGAATGGAGAATTGAAGACAATAAGGATGAAGGATGGAATTTTAGCTATAGAATTCAATGATTCTAATGAAGAATCAAAGAACTCAAGTGAGAGCTCTAATTGAGGTTTTGGAGTGAAAAAGTTGAGAGAAAATTTCAAGAGTGAGAATGAATTTTGAAAATGAAATGAGATTATGAGGATTTTTTATGAGGTTGGGAGAAAATTCATTTAAATATGCTCTAGGTTAGGAGTAGAATGGTGGTTTGGAGTGTGGTTATGAAAATTGGAATGAGATTAGGAATGAAAAATTGGAGAGAATTTGAATTGATTTTGAAAATTAACTAAAATTCAAAGTGATTCTAGATCCTTCTTCTGGTGTAAAATCAAATTCACAAGTGATCAAAATGGACCCCAAAAGTGGCCTCCTTTGAAAACTCACGTGCAAAGCAAAACTTTCCTTGTTTAACCGGTTAACCATTTTGGTTAATCGGTTAACGCCCTTTGAAAATTTGAATTTGTTCTGATTTTACTATGGTTAACCGGTTAACCATATTGTTTAATTGGTTAACGCCTTAAAAATTTGAATTTTGGTGCCTTTTGGAGGTTTTGAGCCCTATTAAGCCTCTAAAACTTACCCTTGAATATTATAACTGTGAGAATGCTTGAGATAGCCTGAGTGTTGCCTCATGAGCTAAAAATATCTTGAAAAATAAAATAAAGTCGACCGCTCGATCGCCAGGAAAAATAAATGTTGAAGCTCCTGATGCTACCCTGAGCCACAAAAATACCTTGATCCTATGCTTCGAGAACAAATGCTATGATATGCAGAAATGCGAGAATGAAATGAAAACATAAGCCAAGTACAAGAAATGGTTGGTCAAATTTTGTGGTACAACAACTGCCCCTATTCAAACAACTTGGACCTGAAGGGAAGTGTCGCTACTGCGAAAATCGGCGCCGGCAATACAGAAGAGTCGCCACCGTGCGTTATTTATCCCAAAGGAGGGAAAGGAAACGCTCGAAGTAAACCTAACGCAAAGACGAGAAAAGGTATGGTCATCGCAACCAAAACCTGGATTCGGGAGTCAGTTACGCAAGGGGAAGGTATTAGCACCCCTCACGTCCATCGTACTCGATGGGATCCACGCTTGTTTGTTTGTACGGATTACACTTCTATCTAAACTAAAGGATGAGGTCTGAAAAGAAAAAAGAACATGACTCGGCAAAGCATCGCACTTTATGCCTACGTATTCCCGTCTGGAACGAGAAATCAGAGTCAACGTAGTTCGCCTAACTACGGGAAAGGAGGGGAAGGTTGCTCGCTAGGACATCGCATCCTATTCCTACGTACTTTCATACAGCATGAAAGATCAGAGTAAACGTAGTTCGGGCTACGCACGACACAAGCTGTTCAAGTGTCTTTTATAAAAATCTCACCTTAAACAAGGGTTTTCTTATTGCAAAAAGGTTGATGTTTGTTCAAATCTTTTGACGGAAGAAGTGAATTGATTTCTGTTATAACCTTTATTAATGTTTTTCTGTTGTTTTTGAAGAAAGAAGAGATGACACTCTACAAATCCTAGGGTTGAAAAGGGGATAAAATCTACCCTAATGTTATCATACATGGGTTAGCTCCTAATGTCTATCATGCTCCTCTCTTGCGCAGAGAGAAACAGAGATCCTAAGGGAATAGACGGAAACAGAAACAGCAGATATACAATAAAGCAGTAAAATGCATGGATGCAACAATACAAGCGAGGTAAGGGAGTCCCACTCAACCTCGAACATAGAAAACAATAGGCAAAAGTGAACAGAATTCACTTTCAACCTAACAGGTTAAACAACAAACAATACAGTCAGGAAAATTCACACAATACATCAAGAATTATCAACAGCAAAAACTAAGCAGCAAAGCGATCTTCATCAGCATCTGTCTTCAAGTCAGCTTCAACTATCTACAAGCTTCAAGCAAGCATCAGTCTCTTATCTTCAATCTCCCTAAGGGATTTTCTTCAAGTCCCACTCTCCAAGCTGAGGAACCAATCACAAGAATGAACTGGGTGTTAAGCAATTAGTTGACCACCAAAGGTGGCAAACAGGCTGCCAACAACACATAGAATACTTCTCTCAAGAGTTCTATCTCTTAGACAGTATCACCAAGCCTTCCAAAGGAAGGGGGTGAGTGTCTTAGAAAGACTCTGCATCATAGAGAGGGATGAAGGCAAACAAGACCTTCCATGTTTGTGAACCAAGTTTTCTATTCTAGGGCTCTGCCTAACTCCTAGATCCTATAACCTTCAACAGCTGCCAGCAAGAGATACTCCTTATCAACTCTGGAAGTTGGTATTCATTCTCTAATCCTCAAATGGGCTTCATCAACACAGTCTTCAGCTCAAACCCCAAGCCCCAAACAAACCCAATACCCCACACAGTCAAATAATAACCCTAGAGAGGGCACACCACACAGTCAATCAAATACAAACAATATACTAATAGTAATAGGGGAAGCCTAATATTTTCTAAGGGATCTATTATCTACCCATAACCCCTATAGTCCCATACCCCAAAATCAAATTAAAATTCCTAAAAGAAATGATCCATCTCACCTATGTTCACTTAAAACCCTAATTTTAACCACTCTAATCTCACCTAATCAAATCATCTAAAAAATTAATCCTAAAATTATGAATTAAATCCTATGAGGAAACTAAAGTCCTAAGTTAATCACCCTAAAAAGAATGGACCCTAAATCTAAAGGGAGCTAATTGAACTAAAATCAACAAAAACAAGTGCTAAACTAAATCACTTAAAAAGCTATTAAAAAGAAAAATACACAAAAAATACTAAAATGAAAAGAAATGCTAATTTTAACATTTGATAATTTTCTTAACAGAATTATGAAACCAGCACAAAAAGAAGCAATTAAAAATAAGCTTTTTTCAATTTTATATGGATTTTTTTAAGATGCAAAAAATATTAAAGAAAATAAAATCAAATAAATGAATTAAATGGGGATGGGGGTGCCAACAGCATAGGCGCTCAGGGTTATTTCTAGGTGGGCTCATGATCAGGGGTGTGAAAAGCAGAAAAGCGCAGGCCCAAATGCATTCAGAAAATCACATTAAAAAGTAAAAGAAAAATAAAAACAAGTGGTGTGGATAGCAGGGAAACATAGCGTATTTGGATGGGCTTTGATGAAAGGGGGTGTGATTAGAATAAGGATCCAAGGCCCATGCGTTTCCATTAGTGAAACACAGCGTTTCCCCTAGTCAATTCCCTCCGTTATTTCATTTGAATCGTGACCGTTAGGTTGGTCTTTTAGGTCAATGGATTTGAAGTAATCTGACGGTGAGGAGATCATCTTCTCCAAACTTCAATTAGGGTTTCAGGTTTCCTCATCCATGCACGAAACTTCCAGCCTCACGTACTCCCTCGTCCTTCCACTAAATGCCACGAAATAAAAACCAAAAATGATCTACTAATTACCCTCTTCAACACCCTGCATTTAGTTTTTTCTGAAACCTCCCCAAGAATCAAACCCGATAGATAGAAGTTCATGGCATACCAAACTGCACTCATAATGGAATCCCCCAATCCTTGCAAATTCTTGTACTAAACTACTCCTCACCTCTCCCTGGTCATCCTAAGCTAACATACTAAGATTAACACTCACTAACCTAAGATTTCTTGATCATCAAAGTTGCACTGCCCTAAAATCAAACCTCATCAATGGAACCCTAAGTCTCTAAAGAGCATCTTCTACCTATCCCTAACAACTCTAGCCTAACAAATTCAGCTAACAAGGCATAATTGAGAGTGTAGAGATCAAAACGCATACCTGCAATTCTTGATGAACAGATGAAGAAACAGCTTGATTCAACACTTGCAATCTTTCACAAATGATCCTTAGATGATGCTCTTGTTTCTGTTTGCAAAAAGTTGGAAGATGAAGGCTTGTAGTATGAGATTCGAATCTGATATGGATTCTTGCAATTTCAACCCTAACTCTTCAATCCTCCATGGATAAGCCTCTGAAGCAGCTTCTATGCACTCAACAAGATCAATGGATCATGAATGAAGAAGAAGAATCAATTGAATTGATGCTGAATATGGAGTTTCACTCTTTCTTACAATTGAAGCAACAATGAAATTCTCACTTTTCTCTCTCTCTTTTCACCAACCTTTTTCACCAATGATCCCAATTCATTATATAGATGATGATGGAAATGCCTAGAAGTTTCTGGATCCCTCTAGGATGATTCTAGAATATCTCATGTCATGATATGATAATCCATCTCATCTCATATAATATCTCATGTCAAAATCCCTTGCAGCCCTTCAATTACACTTGAATTTCTCCTTGCATGAGTTATTAGGAGTGTAGGAGTGGATACATACCCTGAATTTTGCCTTATGCTAAGTTTTGATGGTTGCCTTATTATGCAAGTAATGGATTTACAAAGCAACCCCATTTTTAAAGCCTCAAACCAAAATTGTGGCTGAACCAAAGTCTCTAAAATGATGTTTGGAATCAATTTGGTATATTATATGACCCATTTTGGATTTGTAGATTGCCCAAACCAATTTTCCATTTGAACTTTTTCAACTTATATGCCATTTTTAAGTCATTTTTCACCAACTTTTATCAATTTGAGTTCTATACATTTCAAAACTTCCATGACCTCTTTTCTAGACTTAAAATTCCATTTTGAGCAACTTTGATGTTGTGAAGTTTTTCATTTGAAGCTTCCTTGTATGAGTTTTGGGCATAGGCCCAGAATGACCTGTAATTCTCAAATTACCAAAATACCCTTTGCTTGCCAAGGACATAAGGCATACCATACCTTCCTAGAAAGCTAGGACAATGAGGAACAACTCTCATGTTGGCCAGAAATCCATTTGAAATCTCCTTGAAGGTCAAAAGTTGCTTGGAAGACAGACAACTTTTATAGACAAATTTCAGTGCCCTCAGATGACCTGTAACTTGCAAGGGCTATAACTTGAGTTCTATAAATCATATTGATGACTTCCACCACTCAAATTAAAGATATGAAGATAATCTACAAGTTTCATGTGGACCAGAAATTCATATGAAGCTTGCATCTTGAGTTACACTGCTTTGAAGTTTGACCTAAATCAGGGGATTTTACACTGAAACCCTAATTTGGTAACTCCATTTCTCCTTGACTCCTGTTGATTTTTCTTTGGCACAACACCATATCCATATCCATATAGCAAATAATGAATCCCACATTCTTCAAATGATCCCTGATACCTTTCAAAATAAGTCTTTGACCTAGGGTTGACCTAGTGTTGACCCAGATAAAACCCTAGTTGACTGACTTCAACTGAGGCTCTTGCAATCATTCCAATGACTTGGTTACTCCTCAAAAATGATCATCTAGGCTCTTCATAACATCCATACACACCTCATGCTCCTGGCTCATAGCTCACACTTCCTCTGATGATCCCCAACTAATCCTCAAGATAGGAGAGAACCCAATGAGTGATCTGTCAACTCTTCAAAGCTCAAATTCTTCCCTGATGACCTGAGTAGTCTTGAATATGAATGAAACCCTTAAATATGCCTCTTGAGATAAGAATAGCACTTGATCCCCTGATTAAGATAGCTTGCTTATGCTATGCAATGCAGATGAATACACTATGTACATGATGCCAATGCAAATGATTATGCAATTGAAACATAAACCTAGGTTAGAAAAGGTTGGGCAAATTTTGGGGTGCAACAGCTGCCCCTATTCAAGCGGCTTGGACCCGACTGGATGAAGAGCGTGCAACCTTCAGACATTCGAGGTACGAGACGGTTGAATACGAAAGAACCCGGAAATTTGCCAACCGCAAAATAAATTGCGTATACGACCACTGCTTGGGGAAAACCCTTCAGGGAAACGACTTCTGTTGTCACGGCAACAACTAACCACTCCTCTGTCAATCTGCTTTTGTAAAATAATCTGATATTGTCCGCAGACCCCTCCATTCCGAAGAAATGAGCATACACCACACAACGAGCAATTGTTGACATCACTTATCAACCTCTGTTGATCTCACTTATCAACCAAGCACACGCTAACCAGCGGGAGAATATGGACTTCACTGATCCACCTTTAGTATCCTGAAGAAACGAGCAAACGCTTAACTGTGGAAAAGTGTTGATTTCACTTATCAACCTTCCATTCGTATCTGAACGAGCATCTTGCAGGGACCCGAGAAACTTAACCAAACCACTCTGAGAGGCCAATTCTGACGACTGCCGTCAAACACCTGCTGGGGAAATTGGGAACTTAACCAAGTACCTTGACGAGAATGACCTTGTTGAAAAATACGAGGAATTTAACCAAACAACTCCTGTGGCGAATACCCTGCTGGGGACTATGGAGGACTCAAACAATTAACTCATTGAAGTAACACCCTGCTGGAGCACATAACTCTGCTGGGGGAACTACGGGTAACGACCCACAAACTGCATTACCGTCTTCTAATGCCGGCACCACAACATCCTGAGAAAGACTCAGCTGGGGGAGTACAAGTAACTTAACCAAGCGAATTGTCAAAGAATACCCTTCCGGGGACTACGAGGAACTTAACCAAGTATCTCGTTGAAGACCAACCCCACTGGGGATTACGTCTCTACTGGGGTAACTGCGGGTAACCACCCAAAATCTGCATCATGCCATTTCCACCGTACCTTGATAAGGACTCGGCTGGGGAGAAAGAGAAGTGCTTGACCAAGCAACTCTGCTAAGGGAACATGCGGCATAGCAAACACGATCACTGCATGTCTTACACCACCAATACGACGAACACGATCACTGCGTGTGCTGCAATAGGACGAATACGATCACTACGCATCTCGACCAACAAACCCCTAACTGATGTCAACACGATCACTGCGTGCGTCACAAAACCAACCCATATAATAGGACGAATACGATTACTGCGTATGCCGACCAACAAACCCAACTGATATGATAGCCACGATCACTGCGTGCTCCGCATCACAAGTTCCCATGGTACTATCAACACGATCACCGCGTGCTATACGAATACGATCACTGCGTATCTTGAACACGATCACTGCGTGTTTGAACACGATCACTGCGTGTTCTGAGCCACGATCCTCTTGACTGGAGAAAACACGATCACTGCGTGCTGTGCGTCTCAACTAACCCGCATAACCGGACGAATACGATCACTGCATATTCTAACCATACATAGGGTGAACGCGATCACTGCGCGCTTCATGTCACGACCCTCTTGACTGGAGGAAAACACGATCACTGCGTACCTTCAAACATGGGACGAATACGATCACTGCGTACTTCGGCCACCAACAACCAGATGAACACGTTCACTGCGTGCCTCACCCCATAACCAAACCATATAACGGACGAGTACGATCACTGCGTATACCGACCAACAAAAACTGGATGAACACGATCACTGCGTGTCAATCTATAACCACTGTATAACGGACGAATACGATCACTGCGTATATCGACCAACAAACATCACATGATATGGTAAACACGATCACTGCGTGTCCTGCACCACCAATAGAGTGAACACGATCACTGCGTTTCCTGCCCAATAAAACCCCAGGATGATACCAACACGATCACTGTGTGCCTTACAAAACAATCTTTCTTAGATCGGGACGACTACAATCACTGCGCCATTCGACCACAGATACACATACCAAGATCAACACGATCGCTGCGTGTCCTACAACATGAACCCCGTATATGGTACAAATACAATCACTGCGTACTTGGGCCACAAATCAACATCTCAAAATCAACACGATCACTGCGTGCCTTACAATATGAACCCCGTATATGGTACAAATACGATCACTGCATACTTGGGCCACAAATCAACATCTTCCTGAACCACGACTTCTCTTATCAGCAAGGAACATGCTGTCTGAAACGGCAGAGGTAACCAACCTGGCTTATGTTTCAAAAATGCGCGTTTGATAATGACGTAATGCTTCCACACAGCATGGAAATGCTACGTATTCGTGTAGAATGCAAATGCTCATGATGCATGCTTATGCAAAGAGTTACTTCAGCAAAATAAATGCTGAAGACAAACTGGATCCGCTGGGGATGACCGGAATAATACCGATACGCTTCCAACAAAATAAATGTTGGAAAGATGAACTAACTCCGCTGGGGATAACTATCCTGCTGGGAAGATAACTCACAAACTCAAAACTTCAAATTCTGCTGAAAAATGATCATCCTGACGAGGAAGGATCAACCTGTTGAGGAAAGAGAAAAGCAATCCCGGAAGCTGCTTTCAAATGTATCAACACTCTGATTACGCCCTGTGGGGGATACTTCATCCTGCTATCCCTGAGCTAGGGGTTGACCGATGTGCTCTGATTCGCACTACGCAGGAAACTCTTTGGGGAAGTTAATCATATCCATCTCGACATTCGCTGGAGAAGGCTCTGCTCCGCTTGATAAGCTAATTCTGAACTACTAAAGATACATTGATCTTTTCCTTTGACGCAATCTCCGCTCTCCTGGGGGGACAACATTCAATTTTGCCTGGGGCGACTTCACTGGGGAAGGACACAACATTCATCCTTTGGAGAGGGTACCAGCCTACCATGGACTCTGGCGGGGAACTTTGCGAGCTTTTGAATACCTGCAAAAGTCAACGAACAAATACAAGACAATCTATGCAAAAAGGAAACATCTGGGTAATCACCCACGACAACCATTCAGGTAATTTTCGGTTTTAACAATCATCGGCCGAGGCCCGCCTGTTTACACGCATGTAAGTTTATCAAAAACATCGGCGCTTTTTACAAACAAAACTGTAAAAAATTAAAACCAAAGTCAAACATTACACTGAATAAAACACTTTATTGATAACGGCCTGAGAATAGACAAGATTTGTACATCAGATGCAACTCCTGAAAAGAGGTAGTCACACATAACCAAAATGCAGAAGTATACAAATATACAGAATAAAATTTGTACACATGTCGGCAACGTGTTACAGACGAACACCATGAACCGATCCTCCTATGACTCGTCGGACTCTGACACTTTCCCGATCTCCGTCTTCGGAAGAAATTGCTTTGGATAGTTGACCCCCAGATGCTCCCAAACCACTAATCATCAAACTTGGACCGCAATCATTTGCTTCTCAAATCCCTAACTTTTGCGTGAATCGCCCTTTGCGGGTTTTCGATTCACCGGGATACCCTTTTTTGCCGAAGCCGCCCAGTGTAGGTTTTCGACTTCGCGGGTGTACATTTTTTCGTTATATCCCTAACTTTTTCCCGAACCTTTTTATTCTGTTTTTCGGTTCGCCAGGATGCCCCATTTTTCCTGGACTCTCTTTTTACTGTCCAGCGGGTCAATTTTTAAGCAAAGTATTTTTTAACTGCGTCCGAGTTCATAGGGGACGAAAAGTCTTCACCATCCATGGTGGATAACAATAAGGCTCCTCCGGAGAAGACCTTTCTCACGACGTATGGACCTTCGTAGTTGGGAGTCCATTTGCCCCTGTGATCCGATTGCGGTGGGAGAATCTTCTTCAGCACAAGGTCACCCGTCTGAAAGCTTCGAGGTCGAATCTTCTTGTCGAACGCTTTCTTCATCCGGCTCTGATACAGCCTACCATGTGCAATGGATGCCAGTCTTTTCTCATCTATCAAGCTCAGCTGATTCAATCTACTTCTCACCCATTCTGCCTCATCAAGCTGAACATCAAGTAAAACCCTCAAAGATGGTATCTCAACCTCCAATGGCAGGACAGCCTCCGTGCCATATACTAGTGAGAACGGTGTTGCCCCGGTTGATGTACGCACTGTAGTACGATAACCGTGCAAAGCGAATGGCAGCATCTTATGCCAATCCTTATATGTTACCACCATCTTCTGAACAATCTTCTTTATGTTCTTGTTGGCCGCTTCAACAACGCCATTCATCTTGGGTCTGTAGGGAGATGAATTATGATGCTCGATCTTAAAATCCCGACAAAGATCCCTCATCATCTTATTGTTCAAATTCGAACCATTATCAGTAATGATCCGTTCAGGAATACCGTATCTGCAAATTATATCCCTCTTGATAAATTTGGCCACCACCTGCTTCGTCACATTGGCGTAAGATGCCGCTTCCACCCACTTGGTGAAGTAATCGATCGCGACCAGAATGAAGCGATGCCCACTAGAAGCAATAGGCTCAATTTTGCCGATCATATCGATTCCCCACATGGAGAAAGGCCACGGAGAAGCCATAACATTCAGTGGACTGGGTGGCACATGGATCTTATCTGCATAGATCTGGCACTTGTGACACCGCTTGGCAAACTTGAAACAATCAGTTTCCATCGTTAACCAGTAATACCCTGCCCGCAACAACTTTCGAGTCATAGCATGCCCACCAGTATGTGTGCCAAAAGTTCCTTCATGGACCTCTTCCATGAGTACGTTGGCTTCCTTCTCGTCTACACACCGGAGGAGTACCAAATCGTGGTTCCTTCTATACAGAACACCATCGGGATTCAGATAGAAGTTGCCTGCTAATCTCCTTAGAGTCTTCTGATCACGACTGGATGCCCCAGCCGGATATTCCTTATTCTTCAGGAAATTCTGTATGTCGAAATACCAAGGTTTACCGTCAGATCCTTCATCAATTGCGAACACAAAGGCCGGCCTATCAAGACGAGAGATGACAATCCTGGGAGCATCGTTCCAGTAGTTGACCTTATACATCGAGGATAATGTTGCAAGGGCGTCTGCCATTTGATTCTCCGCCCTGGATACATGATGAAACTCTACTTTATCAAAGAAAGGTAGCAACCTTCTCGCATAATTCACGTACAGTATCAGGTTAGGTTGGCGCGTCTCCCACTCTCCCTTAATCTGATTCACAACCAATGCTGAATCCCCATATACATCCAGATTCTTGATCCTCAGATCAATAGCCTCCTCTAACCCCATAATACAAGCTTCGTACTCGGCTTCGTTATTCGTCACTGGAAAAGTCAATCTGGCTGTGAACGGGATGTGCGACCCGTGGGGAGTTGTAATGATTGCCCCGATCCCGCTACCGTACGAATTGACAGCCCCATCAAAAATCAATTGCCACTGGGAACTCCGCTCAGGTCCTTCACCAGGCAACGGCTCATCACAATCTTTAGCATTCAAGTACATTATGTCCTCATCAGGAAACTCAAACTTCAAAGGCTGATAATCCTCAATCGGCTGTTCAGCGAGATATTCGGACATAACACTTCCCTTAATGGCCTTCTGGGAAACATACTGGATGTCGTATTCTGTCAATACCATCTGCCATCTAGCAATCCTTCCAGAGAGCGCTTGCTTTTCAAACACATATTTGATCGGATCCATCTTCGATATCAGCATGGTTGTATAATTCAGCATGTACTATCTTAGACGTTTGGCAGCCCACGCCAATGCATAACACGTCTTTTCGAGCACAGAGTATCGAGATTCACAGTCCGTGAACTTTTTACTCAAGTAGTAAATTGCATGCTCTTTCCGTCCTGTCTCGTCATGTTGACCGAGAACACAACCCATACTGTTCTCAAGAACCGTCAGATACATAATCAGTGGTCGTCCCGCTACTGGGGGTATTAACACCGGAGGTTCCTGCAAGTATTCTTTTATCTTTTCAAATGCCCTTTGGCAATTGTCGTTCCAGACCACCGCTTGATCTTTCTTTAACAGTTTGAATAATGGTTCACACGTGGTCGTTAGGTGAGAGATGAACCTAGCAATGTAGTTCAACCTCCCTAAGAACCCACGAACTTCTTTTTCTGTTCTCGGTGCTGGCATCTCTTGTATTGCTTTTATTTTTGCAGGATCGACCTCGATTCCTTTCTTGCTCACAATGAACCCCAGTAGCTTCCCGGATCTCACTCCGAAGGTACATTTATTAGGATTCAGCCTCAGCCTGAACTTCCTAAGCCTCTTGAACAACTTCAGCAGATTAACCAGATGTTCTTCCTCCGTTTGAGACTTGGCAATCATGTCATCGACATACACCTCAATCTCTTTGTGCATCATGTCGTGAAAAAGCGTTGTCATAGCCCGCTGGTACGTTGCCCCAGCATTTTTCAAACCAAAGGGCATCACCTTGTAACAGAAGGTTCCCCACGGGGTGATAAAGGTCGTTTTTTCCATAACTTCCGAAGCCATTTTGATCTGGTTGTACCCTGAAAAGCCATCCATGAAGGAAAACACTGAAAACTGAGCCGTGTTGTCAACTAACACATCAATATGCGGCAGCGGGAAATCATCTTTCGGGCTCGCTTTGTTTAGATCCCTATAATCAACACACATTCGAACCTTGCCATCTTTCTTTGGCACAGGCACGATATTAGCGACCCAAGTGGGATAAGTGGTAACAGCCAGGAACCCAGCATCCCATTGCTTCTGCACTTCTTCCTTTATCTTTACGGCCATGTCAGGACGAGTCCTTCTGAGTTTCTGCTTCACAGGCGGGCAATCTTCTTTCAACGGCAGACGGTGAACAACCATATCAGTATCCAAACCTGGCATGTCCTCGTAGGACCAAGCGAATATATCACTGTATTCACGTAGCATCTCAATAAGCTCCTGTTTGATGTCAACTTGCAATGCAGCCCCTATACGGATATTCCTGATGCATTCTTCAGACCCCAAGTTGACAATATCAATCTCTTCCTGGTGAGGCAGAATGACTCTCTCCTCTTGCTTCAATAACCGACTAAGCTCTTCTGGTAAGTCACTATCCTCCACAATCTCCTCCTCAGCTTGGAAGATCGGATGCTCGAAGTCTAAACGAGTCATAGGAAGTTTTTGGTCGGTGTCATCTGAAAATTCATGAATCCTGCGAGGGAAACGGTTAAGTGCTTCAAAAATGATGTACAAGAAAAATGCATAACCACGCTGCCATTTTATTGAAAAATAAAAACAGAAAGAAAAGGATCACAACATTTGAATGTAAAAAACGCCGTCATTTATTGATCATGCAAACATACAGGTAAACAGTTAGGCCCTAAGACAAGATCATCGATGCCCCGGGCAAGGCATGTGATCATACAATGATTGAAAAAACAATGCATTACTGTTTGGTGACTTGGATGACGTCCTGGATGGACTAGTTGCATAGGCTTTGCCCCGGCGTACTGGGTCGAATCCATGCGTCCAGGTCACAGTCGCTATCCACTTCCTCCGTATCAGACACGACATTAATCCTTTCGAAGCTAACTCCTCCGGGCGTGAACACGACAGGTCCCTTGTACTTGGGCGCACTCTGCGAGGGAGATGGGCGGTACCCCAAGCCATACCTATCTTGCTTCACTGGGATGTCCAGAACCTGCCCCCACTTCTGAGTCTCTCCTGCTTGTACCAACGCCTTGGCTTCTTTATATGAGGAGACAACCACCTCCTGCCCTTCACTCTTTAACGGAGCCTCTTCTTTAACCTTCACCCCTTCGAACGCTTGACACAGCGTTTCATGGATATCTCCATCTACCTCCACGTACTTGAAAGAAGACAAATAACTGACTAAGATATCCTCTTCGCCACACACTGTCACAATACTCCACTCAATTATATACTTCAGCTTCTGATGGAGCGTAGAAGTCACTGCCCCGGCGGCATGAATCCAAGGCCTCCCGATCAAACAGCTATATGAAGGCTGGATGTCCATGATGTAAAACACTGTATCAAACACCTCCGGACCTACCTGAATGGGTAACGTCACTGACCCGAATACTGACCTCCTTGTTCCGTCAAAGGCCCTCACTACCAAATCACTAGGTGTGCACAACAACCCCCGGGTATCTAATTTCAACAGGGCTTTCTTTGGTAACACATTCAACGAGGACCCAGTGTCTACCAGCACATGGGATAAAATGGTGCCCCGGCATTCGATAGAGATGTGCAAGGCATTATTGTGATCCCGCCCTCTAGGCGTTAGGTCAAAATCTGTGAATCCCAGACCATGCCCAGCATTAACATGTGCCATAACTCCCTCCAACTGATTAACTGAAATCTCTTGCGGCACGAAGGATGTCTCAAGTACCTTCAACAGGGCATTTCTATGCGCCTCAGAACACAACAACAGCGATAATATGGAGATCTTTGACGGGGTCTGCTGCAGGTGATCTACAATCTTGTAATCATTTTTGCGGATCAACCTCATGAATTCTTCCACATCTTTGGTTATCGGCTCTTTCCCCTTACTCCCCGAAGATTCCCCCTCGACAACTTTATTCTTACCCCTGGCAAGCCTCTCTGCTTCAACCTCAGGTGAAGTGAAAATTCTCCCGCTCCGGGTTATACCACCCGCTCCCACTATGTTATCTACGGATCCCGCTGGCGGATCATTCAAGTCAATCTTTTCCCCATTGCAATACACTTCAGCACCGTAGCTCCACGGGACTACCTTTGTGCTTTCATAAGGGACTGGCTTAGCCTTGGTAATAGTAATGGTCGGCCTTTTCGATGATGCCGAAATTGTCACTGATTTGAACGGAATGGTGATCGTAGCAACCTCCCTGCGCTCTTCACCCGATTCAGTCTCAACAAACTTCTCTCTCCCCACAGCCCTGTCAAACTGCAAAGTTCCTTCATCAATCAAACCTTGAACTCCCCTTTTCAACTTCTCACAGCCCTCAGGTTGAACCAAACAGTCATCACACTCTTCACTGCAACCGGGATAGACACCTCCTTTCAATAAACGCTGCTTTACGTAACTCAAAGGGGTTTTCAGCTCACTCACTTCCGAAACCAAGTTCAACTCATCATCTACCATGATTGCATTGGCCCCAGCCCCACCATGCTTGGGCATTGGCTGCTGCGTGATGTTGGGACCTTCCCTCCCGAAGTTAATAGACGTACTATCAAGCAAATCCTGTACTTTATGTTTGAAAGCTAGGCAATTTTCAATATTGTGCCCTGGTGCACCCGAATGGAAGTCACAGTGCTCATTAACATCATATCCGACTGGTGGTTGGCCAGTTGGTTGTGCTAAGGTCCTCTTCTCGACTAACTGCAATTTCAACAAAGTTTGAAGGAGTTCTGCATATGATACCGGCGGTACCTCGAATACTCTCCTCGGTCGTGGGTTCTGAAGTCTGCGCTGATTATTATTAGGCTGCTGCTGAGCCTGCTGCTGTGGTTGTTGTCTCTGCTGCTGAGAAGGTCCTGGAATGGTTACGCTTGCCACTTGCGACTGCTGATGCCAGTTCTGACTTTTATTCCTTCGTCGAGCATTGTATACAGCATTGGTGTCGCCCTGCCTTTTACCACCAAACGTCTTCTTATTACCTCCTGCGGAACTGGACTCACCCGCTTGAATTTTACCAATTTTTACCCCGTTTTCAATGCGCTCCCCCATCAAGATCAACTCAGAGAAAGTACTCATCGAAAAATTTAGCAACCGGTCATAGTACATTCCAGAAAAAGTTCCTATGAACATATCCATCATTTCGCGCTCCACCATAGGAGGGTGCACCCTAGCAGCCAAATCTCGCCATCTCTGGGCGTATTCTTTAAAGCTCTCGCTAGACTTTTGAGACATGCTTTGCAGCTGGACTCGGTTAGGGGCGAGATCACTATTATATTGATAATGTCGAACAAAAGCCTCTGCCAGCTCTTTCCAACTCCTGATCTGAGTAGGCTCCAAGCTCATGTACCACTCCAGCGATGGCCCTGACAGGCTATCCTGGAAGAAGTGCATTAGCATCTTTTCATCCTCAGAATACGCAGACATGCGCCTGTAAAACGCGCGTACATGCACCCTAGGGCATGTATCCCCTTTGTACTTATCAAATGACGGTGCTTTAAATTTCAGCGGGACCCTTAACCCTGGGACTAACCCTATGTTTGACATATCCAGCCCAAGAGCATTCTGGCTGGCCAATCCGTTCACTTTCTCTTCTAGCAATCTCATCCGATGGTTGTCATCCCTAGCCCTTTCATAACCCTCGTTCTGACCAGAGAACACATCCTCCTGACGATCCTCCCAACGAGGTACTGCATCGTATCCAACGTAATCTGCATCACGGCCCGGACCCGTTTGGAAGTACCTGGGGTCATACCTCAGATTACCCATCTCTTGAGCGTTGTATGCGCCAGTTCCATATCCAAGATTACCATAGCCACCAAACTCAGCCTTGGCGCTAGCAATGCTGCCATACCCCATATTCACACCATTGAAGCCCTGGTTACCATTAATACCATTCATTCCGACATTCTCTACGCCCCCATTGAAACCCTGGTTGACATTACCCACAAATACCCCAGCAGTATCTGCATTGGCATTCATATTACTGGTGTTCCCACCTCCACCTACAGGACCAGTTTCTCCAGCATTCAAACCGGTTACGGGAATAGCATCAGCACTTTGACGATTCTCAATTCGGGGAGAAGCAACAATGTTTTCACCATGCGGTGTCCCGTTGTTTTCGGCCCGTGCGACTATCGGTTGAACCAGATTCTGCAGCTGCTCTTGTCCTTTGGCGATGGTCTCCATAGTTTGCATGAGCAGGGCCATCCTGTCACGCATCTCTTGCATTTCACTCTGCACGTTGTCCATGATCTTCTTCTGGTTAATCCTTGTGGAGTAACGGTGGACCCGCTTTTCTGCAATCCTGAAAATACCTGGAACGGATGCAGGAGATAAGATACACGAATCACAAACCTGTAATGCAAATATGAGTATGTATGCAAAGTGCAATATGTGTCTGTGCATTAGGGATTATCATTCCCCGATTCTAGTGTGAATGTGCCAGTGCAGTGACAGTGCTAGCAATACGGTGATCGGAGCCGAATCATAGAAAACCTCGTATATTGCAGAGAAATCCAAGAATACAATATCACTGAGTGTACAATAAG
The DNA here is from genome assembly GCA_963859935.3 of Lathyrus sativus. Taxonomy (NCBI): domain Eukaryota; kingdom Viridiplantae; phylum Streptophyta; class Magnoliopsida; order Fabales; family Fabaceae; genus Lathyrus; species Lathyrus sativus. The sequence goes on from OZ012735.1 coordinate 776,783,164, forward strand.
AAGGCATGACCTCAACCAACAATCCTGGTGATGGTCAGCACGAATGCAAATAAAGCATACACATTAATATATGAAATGGTCAAGTATGCTCATGAGCCTGGTACTCTTCTAGTAACTTCTTAGTCTCTGGATGACTTGGTCGGATAAGCAGCCCCTCAACAAGTTGATTCCTTCGCCTGAGAACACGTCGCACGTCACCAGCGGTTTCCTCCCATGACCATTCTCCGAAGCGATCCTCTAGCTTCCGCTTCTGAGACACAGCTTCGTTCCTGCCTTCGATGGCCTTGTTCAATGCATTCTGGAGACTATATCTGGCCATTACCTCCTCTTCATGCTTCTTAATGCTAGCCTTCAACTGCTCTTCGAGTTCAGAAATTTGCTGCTTCAATTTATCTTCCCTCTTTTTGTTGTTGGTTAGCGTAGCATTCCACGTCTTATTACAAGAAGAGATTTCTCGGTGAGCGGCGTCGAGTGCTTTCTTTTTGGACTCCAACATGTCATGAGAGCTTCTGAACTCTTGACCCAGACGTTCACGCTTCTTTTTCTCCTCAGTCAACTCAGCACCTAGCCGGTTTACTAGTTCGATCTGCTGTTGGAAGGAACGTACAACCTTATTCTCCTCACTTCGCATCTGAGCCAGCTCCTTTTCTAACTCTTCATTAATCTTCATCAAGGCTTCCTTTTCTTTCACAACTCGCTCGTAGACCTCCATAGTGACAGTGGTTGGCTCCTCCACCGGAATATGAACAGGGACTGGTGCAGCTGGAAATGGCATCAGTAACTGTCTTGCCCTCTCCTGGATCCAAACTTTGTAAGGTGTATATGCCTGACAATCACTCTTCCCCAACAGTGGTTTCCCTTTTCTGTTAATACGCATCCAGGCATGCCGAAGCTTGGCTAGTAACTCTCCATTCAAATCACCGGTGAAGTACAGAGATTCCTGTACTTCTTCCTCCTGAGGTGGGTTCTTCAACGCGTATCCAAACTGGCGGACGAACAGGGATGGGTTGTAATTGATACACCCCTTTCTTCCTATCAAAGGAACATTAGGATACCCAGAACAACTGAAAATAAGCTCAGACCCCAGGAAGTCTCGGTCAAACCACTCAATGTCTTCAGAAGACAGCCTCATCATACGCTCTGGCCAGTCAGCTGTAGTTGCACTATCCACAAAAGGTCCCTTCAGGGGAAGATGGCTCTTAAACCACATGTACAGCAAAGGCACGCAACAAGAGACGTTCTTGCCTCTCCTGTTCTCATTTCTGTAGTGCATCGAATGGTAGAAGTCCCCGATCAGTGTGGGTACCGGGTTGCCAGCAGCAAACAGATGAAATGCATCCATGTCCACGAAGTTTGGGAAATTGGGAAACAACACTATCCCATAAATGCATAGAGCCAAAACAGCGTTAAAGACCACCCAACACCCATTCTTGGCGTATTCTTGAGCCTTACCAACCAGAAACTGGAGAGAGAAACCTGGAACCCCTCGCCAAGAAGTCATCAACAGCTCAGAAGCATTCATGTGCAAGGCCTTAGCTAAATCCTTCAACTTGGGCTCAGCGGCAGAGTGAATAAAAGGAACTGCATTCTGTACCGGCAGCTCAGTAAACTCTACATACTCCTCCATGGTGGGCCCCAAGATAAAATCAGCAAACGTGAAACATCTCAAAGCGGGGTCGTAGAATTGCATCAAGGTGTACAACCCATTCAATTCATCATCAGTTGATTTGCGAACCAAACTCAACAGTCGTCCGTAACTCTGCCTGAAGCTTCTACGGACATCCTCATCTGCAAGAGAAATCAGACCCAAGAGGGGAGTAATATCAGGGATAGGTAGCTTGTAGGCAACTGTCATCCTCAAACCAGCCATGATCAATACTCAGGAGTCCAGACACTAGAACCAGGGAATATGCGAATGCACCTGCAGCACAGACACACGTTAATGGGATGCAATGATAATGGTTATGCAAACAATGCAATGCAAGTAACATGCAACAGGGACCAAATGCCATAGCTGAGAAGCCTGAACCATATCAAAAGTCTCAAATAGACCCTCCAGAATTCCTCAAACCCTGGTCTCAGATAGACTCAACATAGAGCTCCAACACTGGTCTCTGATAGACCCCATAACATAACTCTGACTGGTCTCTGATAGACCTCATATCATAACTTCAACTGGTCTCTGACAGACCTCAAAGCTATCCATAAATACTCAGGATCTCAGATCAAGAAATAACCGGTATCTGAAGGTCTAGTTACCTGCATAACCCCAAACCCTCTCACAGGTAGATGTCCTAGTAACTGACAAAGGTATGGCATCCTATGCGGTCGTCGGCGTCACAGACTTTCAGGGTTGATGATACGATTCCCAGAAGGAGTGGCATCATCAAATCCTGAAGAGGCCTCACTTAGCCAACTTCCAAATGATCGATCCCCAGAGTCGACAATCCAACTAACCAGCAACCCGAGCCACCCAAAGGGCAGGACAGGAGGCCAACCAGAAGAACCTCGTCTGAGTGTGGATTTCGTGGGACACTAGGACATGCAAAGCACGTGCGCGCCCACTAATTTCCACTCTAATTCTAGGTGCACTCAAGCCCAGGTCCGGCTTATCTCTCAATCATAGAACACCCGTCACACCCCAACACAGCAATAATAACAATAATATAATGCTGAAAGTAAATGACAGAAATATAAATCCATACAAAATCCTCGACGGGAAAACAAGCGCTAGGACTGACTCTCTTAAGGGACGTTGGATCCCAAATGCATAAGGAACTATCGCAGTCCTTAGCAGCCAGGGGACGTTGATTCCCCAGCAGAGTCGCCAGCTGTCGCTACTGCGAAAATCGGCGCCGGCAATACAGAAGAGTCGCCACCGTGCGTTATTTATCCCAAAGGAGGGAAAGGAAACGCTCGAAGTAAACCTAATGCAAAGACGGGAAAAGGTATGGTCATCGCAACCAAAACCTGGATTCGGGAGTCGGTTACGCAAGGGGAAGGTATTAGCACCCCTCACGTCCATCGTACTCGATGGGATCCACGCTTGTTTGTTTGTACGGATTACACTTCTATCTAAACTAAAGGATGAGGTCTGAAAAGAAAAGAGAACATGACTCGGCAAAGCATCGCACTTTATGCCTACGTATTCCCGTCTGGAACGAGAAATCAGAGTCAACGTAGTTCGCCTAACTACGGGAAAGGAGGGGAAGGTTGCTCGCTAGGACATCGCATCCTATGCCTACGTACTTTCATACAGCATGAAAGATCAGAGCAAACGTAGTTCGGACTACGCACGACACAAGCTGTTCAAGTGTCTTTTATAAAAATCTCACCTTAAACAAGGGTTTTCTTATTGCAAAAAGGTTGATGTTTGTTCAAATCTTTTGACGGAAGAAGTGAATTGATTTCTGTTATAACCTTTATTAATGTTTTTCTGTTGTTTTTGAAGAAAGAAGAGATGACACTCTACAAATCCTAGGGTTGAAAAGGGGATAAAATCTACACTAATGTTATCATACATGGGTTAGCTCCTAATGTATATCATGCTCCTCTCTTGCGCAGAGAGAAACAGAGATCCTAAGGGAATAGACGGAAACAGAAACAACAGATATACAATAAAGCAGTAAAATGCATGGATGCAACAATACAAGCGAGGCAAGGGAGTCCCACTCAACCTCGAACCTAGAAAATAATAGGCAAAAGTGAACAGAATTCACTTTCAACCTAACAGGTTAAACAGCAAACAATACAGTCAGGAAAATTCACACAATACATCAAGAATTATCAACAGCAAAAACTAAGCAGCAAAGCAATCTTCATCAGCATCTGTCTTCAAGTCAGCATCAACTATCTACAAGCTTCAAGCAAGCATCAGTCTCTTATCTTCAATCTCCCCAAGGGCTTTTCTTCAAGTCCCACTCTCCAAGCTGAGGAACCAATCACAAGAATGAATTGGGTGTTATGCAATTAGTTGACCACCAAAGTTGGCAAACAGGCTGCCAACAACACATAGAATACTTCTCTCAAGAGTTCTATCTCTTAGACACTATCACCAAGCCTTCCAAAGGAAGGGGGTGAGTGTCTTAGAGAGACTCTGCATCATAGAGAGGGATGGAGGCAAACAAGACCTTCCATGTTTGTGAACCAAGTTTTCTATTCTAGGGCTCTGCCTAACTCCTAGATCCTATAACCTTCAACAGCTGCCAGCAAGAGATACTCCTTATCAACTCTGGAAGTTGGTCTTCATTCTCTAATCCTCAAATGGGCTTCATCAACACAGTCTTCAGCTCAAACCCCAAGCCCCAAACAAACCCAATACCCCACACAGTCAAATAATAACCCTAGAGAGAGCACACCACACAGTCAATCAAATACAAACAATATACTAATAGTAATAGGGGAAGCCTAATATTTTCTAAGGGATCTATTATCTACCCATAACCCCTATAGTCCCATACCCCAAAATCAAATTAAAATTCCTAAAAGAAATGATCTATCTCACCTATGTTCACTTAAAACCCTAATTTTAACCACTCTAATCTCACCTAATCAAATCATCTAAAAAATTAATCCTAAAATTATGAATTAAATCCTATGAGGAAGCTAAAGTCCTAAGTTAATCACCCTAAAAAGAATGGACCCTAAATCTAAGGGGAGCTAATTGAACTAAAATCAACAAAAACAAGTGCTAAACTAAATCACTTAAAAAGCTATTAAAAAGAAAAATACACAAAAAATACTAAAATGAAAAGAAATGCTAATTTTAACATTTGATAATTTTCTTAACAGAATTATGAAACCATCACAAAAAGAAGCAATTAAAAATAAGCTTTTTTCAATTTTATATGGATTTTTTTAAGATGCAAAAAATATTAAAGAAAATAAAATCAACGAAATGAATTAAATGGGGATGGGGGTGCCAACAGCATAGGCGCTCAGGGTTATTTCTAGGTGGGCTCATGATCAGGGGTGTGAAAAGCAGAAAAGCGCAGGCCCAAATGCATTCAGAAAATCACATTAAAAAGTAAAAGAAAAATAAAAACAAGTGGTGTGGATAGCAGGGAAACATAGCGTATTTGGATGGGCTTTGATGAAAGGGGGTGTGATTAGAATAAGGATCCAAGGCCCATGCGTTTCCATTAGTGAAACACAGCGTTTCCCCTAGTCAATTCCCTCCGTTATTTCATTTGAATCGTGACCGTTAGGTTGGTCTTTTAGGTCAATGGATTTGAAGTAATCTGACGGTGAGGAGATCATCTTCTCCAAACTTCAATTAGGGTTTCAGGTTTCCTCATCCATGCACGAAACTTCCAGCCTCACGTACTCCCTCGTCCTTCCACTAAATGCCACGAAATAAAAACCAAAAATGATCTACTAATTACCCTCTTCAACACCCTGCATTTAGTTTTTTCTGAAACCTCCCCAAGAATCAAACCCGATAGATAGAAGTTCATGGCATACCAAACTGCACTCATAATGGAATCCCCCAATCCTTGCAAATTCTTGTACTAAACTACTCCTCACCTCTCCCTGGTCATCCTAAGCTAACATACTAAGATTAACACTCACTAACCTAAGATTTCTTGATCTCATGTTGGCCAGAAATCCATTTGAAATCTCCTTGAAGGTCAAAAGTTGCTTGGAAGACAAATAACTTTTACAGACAAATTTCAGTGCCCTCAGATGACCTGTAACTTGCAAGGGCTATAACTTGAGTTCTATAAATCATATTGATGACTTCCACCACTCAAATTAAAGATATGAAGATAATCTACAAGTTTCATGTGGACCAGAAATTCATATGAAGCTTGCATCTTGAGTTACACTGCTTTGAAGTTTGACCTAAATCAGGGGATTTTACACTGAAACCCTAATTTGGTAACTCCATTTCTCCTTGACTCCTGTTGATTTTTCTTTGGCACAACACCATATCCATATCCATATAGCAAATAATGAATCCCACATTCTTCAAATGATCCCTGATACCTTTCAAAATAAGTCTTTGACCTAGGGTTGACCTAGTGTTGACCCAGATAAAACCCTAGTTGACTGACTTCAACTGAGGCTCTTGCAATAATTCCAATGACTTGGTTACTCCTCAAAAATGATCATCTAGGATCTTCATAACATCCATACACACCTCATGCTCCTGGCTCATAGCTCACACTTCCTCTGATGATCCCCAACTAATCCTCAAGATAGGAGAGAACCCAATGAGTGATCTGTCAACTCTTCAAAGCTCAAATTCTTCCCTGATGACCTGAGTAGTCTTGAATATGAATGAAACCCTTAAATATGCCTCTTGAGATAAGAATAACACTTGATCCCCTGATTAAGATAGCTTGCTTATGCTATGCAATGCAGATGAATACACTATGTACATGATGCCAATGCAAATGATTATGCAATTGAAACATAAACCTAGGTTAGAAAAGGTTGGGCAAATTTTGGGGTGCAACAGGAAGAAAAGCGAACGACTTTCAAATATTCAAGGTAAAAGACGGTTGAATACCAAAGAACCCAGAAATTTTCCAACCGCAAAACAGAACCGTAACCAAAATTGTAACTGATAAACTCTGTTAGGAAAGATTGTAATAAGATGAACGCATCCATCGAAAATTCTAGCCGGGGTCTGGATACCGCACAGGCTCAAGAAACACATCGATATCAGTCGTGGTCTGGATACCACACAGGCTGATGAAATAAACCTATATTTGTCGGGGTCTGGATATCACACAGGCTCAAAAAACCATGACTAGCCAGGGTCTGGATACCGCACATGCCAATGGAACAACCATTAGCCAGGGTCTGGATACCGCACATGCCAATGAAACAATCTGGTGTGAACTGGGGTCTGGATACCACACGGGCTCAATAAACCATCATTAACCGGGGTCTGGATACCACACATGCTACTAGAACAATCACTAGCCAGGGCCTAGATACCTCACATGCCAATGAAACAATCCGGTGTGAGCCGGGGTCTGGATACCACACGGGCTCAAGAAAACATCATTAACCGGGGTCTGGATACCATACAGGCTAATGAAAATAAACCGGTGCGAGCCGAGGTCTGGATACCACACGGGCTCAAGAAAATGTCATTAACTGGGGTCTGGATACCACACAGGCTAATGAAAATAAACTGGTGCGAGCCGGGTCTGGAAACCACACGGGCTCAAGAAAACGTTATTAACCGGGATTTGGATACAACACAGGCTAATGAAAATAAACTGGTGCGAGTCGGGGTCTGGATACCACACGGGCTCAAGAAAACGTCATTAACCAGGGTCTAGATACCACACGGGCTCAAGAAAACATCATTAACCGAGGTCTGGATACCACATGGGCTAATAAACCAATGCGAGACGGGGTCTGGATACCACACGAGCTCAAGAAAACATCATTAACCGGGGTCTGGATACCACACGGGCTCAAGAAAACATCATTAACCGGGGTCTGGATACCACACAGGCTAATAAAAAGAAACTGATGCGAGCGGGGGTCTGGATACCACACGAGCTTAAGAGAACATCATTAATTGGGGTCTGGATACCACACAGGCTAATGAAAATAAACCGGTGCGAGACGGGGTCTGGATACCACACGGGCTCAAGAAAACATCATTAACTGGGGTGTGGATACCACACGGGCTAATGAAAATAAACCGATGCGAGCCGGGGTCTGGATACCACACGGGCTCAAGAAAACGTCATTAATTGGGGTTTGGATATCACACGGGCTAATGAAAACATACCGGTGCGTGCTGGGGTCTGGATACCCCACGGGCTCAAGAAAACGTCATTAACCGGGGTCTGGATACCACACAAACTAATAAACCAGTGCGAGCCGGGGTCTGGATACCACGCGGGCTCGAGCAAATAACCGTTGCCTGCTAGAGATACAACTGGAAACAAGAGGTAAAAACTTGACTTATGTTTCGAATGCACATGTTTGAATATGGCGTAATGCTCCATACAAAATAGAAATTCTACACATTTGGGAGGATGTTATACACGATGCAAATGCAAAGGAACCACCTCAGCAAAATAAATGCCAAAGAGAAGAACACAACTCCGCTGGAGATGGCCGGGTGCCAAGTACGATTGGACTTATGTTGAAAAACAAGCCCTGGGCGGCTTCCTGAAGAAGAATTCTTCCGGGTATAACTGCTCTGCTGAACAACTAGATCCACTATACCGGGGATCAAATCAACTCTTCTAAGGAACAACGCCCTGGATGGCCTACCAGCATACAACTCTTTTGGGGAACAAAAGACTCGGCTGGGGAAATGCCCTGGATGGCCTTCCAAAATATAACATTCTGGGAAATAGACGACTCTATGGGGAAAGCACAACCAACTGCTGAGATTGACTCCACTCTACCGGAGATTCTGCTCTACTAGGGAAAACAGCCTTGGATGGCCTCCTAGAACACAACATTCTTCAAGAGTACAAAGCAAAACGCTGGGAATAAAATCCACTCTTCTGGAAACTCTGCTCTGTTGGAGATTGAATTCGCTATCTGCTAGGGATAATGAATAAGATTTACCGGGGAATATTCCTGAACTCTCTCTACTGAGGATGGAGAATAACAATCTCTAGGTTGATCCCACTCCACAGGGACGAAAGAATACTCCGACGACTACTCCGGGGATTAGGCAATAAGGGAATCAGCATCGACCTCTGCTTGGGGAAAAATAGAACTTAACAATATCAAAACTCCGTTTGGGGAATGAATCAATGACCTAGAGTTTAAGGGGAAAGGAGTCAAAGATTTAGACTCTATGGTGAAACAAAACTCTGAATTCGTTCCACTGTTGGGGAAACAATCTCAAATCTAGCTGTCGAGGGATAAGTGCACACCACTACTGGGGAACCTCAGTTTCGACCTTCCAGGGATAGTTATGATATCAACCTGCTAGGGGATAAGATACATCATCTGAACTGTTGAGAAAAGGTGTACATGTTCCACCTGCTGGGGATGGCCCTGCTCTGTCGGGGATATCAATCTCGACCGACTAAGGATAACCTTGACCATACTCTGATAAGAGATAAATGTAGTCTCAACCTACTGCAATCTCAAACTGCGTATCTTCCTCTTAGGGGGACAGAGATATGGTAACTCTACTGGGGATGCACCTCAAGAATGAGAGCCCTGCAAATGACAAACAAACAAAGTGTTATATGCAACATAAGCTATTTCAATCATCATCCATGACATCATTCAAGCAAATCAATGTTTTAATGATTATTAGCAAAGTCCACAAGTTTATGTATGCAAAGTTTTATCAAAAACATCAGGCGTCTTTTGCAAACAAAACAGTATAAAGCTAAATCAAGAACAAAAGCTTTCTGAATAATATATACTTCATTGATAAACGGCCTGTAAATAGGCAGATTTACATCAGATGCAACTCCTGGAAAGAGAAAGTTGCGCAAAAAGTACAGAAATGCACAAAGATATACAAAATGTCGGCAATATGGTACATACAACCACTATGTGTCGATTTGACTATGACTCGTATGACTTAGATGCTTCTCCAATGCTTCGCCTTTTGAAGAGACCGATTTGAATGTTTAACCCTTGGGTCCTCCCAAAATCCATTGTGCTTAAAAGATCAAAACGCATACCGCTGTCATTTGCTTCTTAAATCCCTAACTTTTGCATGAATCGCCCTTGCGAGTTTTCGATTCACCGGGATACCCATTTTTGCCAAAGTCTCCTTTTCAGGTTTTCAACTTTGCGGGTTTACATATTTTCCTTTTTATCCCTAACTTTTGCCCAAACCTATTCTTTTTATGGTTCGCTGAGATGCCCCATTTTGCCTTGATTTTCTTTTTCTTTCCAACGGGTCTGTTTTAAGCAAAGTATTTTTAACTATGTCTGCATTTACAGGGGGCATAAAATCTTCACCATCCATGGTTGACAGTAGTAAGGCTCCTTCTGAGAAGACTTTCTTTACGACATATGGACCTTCGTAGTTGGGAGTCCATTTGCCCCTATGATCTGTTGGTGGAGGGAGAATTCTCTTCAACACTAATTCACCTGCCTGAAAGCTCCGAGGGCTCACCTTCTGATCAAAATCTTTCTTCATTCTGCTTTGATATATCCGACCATATGCAATGGATGCCAACCTCTTCTCATCCATTAAATTGAGTTGATTCAATCTGTTCTTCACCCATTCTGCCTCATCCAGCTTGACGTTGACCATAACCCTCAAGGAAGGAATCTCGACTTCCAATGGTAGGACAACTTCCATACCATAGACTAGCGAGAAAGAAGTTGCCCCTGTTGAAGTACGTACCAAAGGACAATATCCGTGTAATGCAAAGGGCAACATCTCGTGCCAATCTTTATATGTTACAACCATCTTTTGCACAATCTTCTTTATGTTCTTATTGGCCGCCTCAACAATGCCATTCATCTTTGGACGATAGGGAGAAGAATTGTGATGCTCAATCTTGAAACTCCGGCACAGTTCCTTCATCATCTTATTATTCAAATTCGAATCATTATCAATAATGATTCTCTCAGGTATTCCATAACGACAGATGATGTTATTCTTGATGAATCGAGCCACGACCTGTTTGGTGAGATTGGCGTAGGAAGCTGCTTCGACCCACTTAGTGAAATAGTCAATTGCCACTAAGATGAAGCGATGTTCGTTGGATGTAGTCGGCTCAATCTTACCGATCATATCAATGCCCCACATGGAAAAATGCCAGGGAGACGTCATAACATTCAAAGGACTTGGCGGTACATGAATCTTATCAACATAAATCTTGCATTTATGGCATTTTTTGGCGTACTTGAAACAATCAGACTCCATGGTCAACCAATAGTAGCCTGCCCTCAATAATTTCCTGGACATGGCATGTCCGCCTGCATGTGTGCCAAAAGCACATTCGTGGACCTCCTCCATAAGCAAACCTGCTTCCTTTTCGTCCATGCATCTCAACAGAACTAAGTCAAAATTTCTTCGGTATAGTACATCATCTTTGTTCAGATAAAAATTTCCAGACAACCTCCTCAAGGTCTTCTTATCCCGGCTCGATGCCCCAGGCAAATACTCTTGATTCTTGAGAAAGTTCTGGATATCATAATACCACGACTTCCCATCTGAAGCTTCCTCTATCGCAAAAACGAATGTTGGCCTATCCAGGCGTGAGATGATAATTCACGGAGCATCATTCCAATAATTCACTTTATACATTGAGGATAATATAGCCAAGGCATCTGCCATATGATTCTCCGCTCTTGGCACATGATGAAACTTTACCCTGTCGAAGAAAGGTAACAACCTCCTTGCATAGTTCATATAAGGGATCAGATTAGGCTGACGAGTCTCCCACTCTCCTTTGATCTGATTGACTACCAAAGTTGAATCACCATAAATATCAAGGTTCTTGATTCTCAAGTCAATCGCTTCTTCATTATCCATGATACATGCTTCATACTCAGCTTCGTTATTGGTGCAAGAAAATGTTAACCTGGCAGTAAATGGTACGTGGGAACCATGGGGAGTTGTAATGATTTCCCCAATCCCACTACCGTAGGAGTTAACAGCACCGTCAAAAATCATTTGCCACTGGGATCCTATCTCAGGACCTTCATCAGGTAACGACTCATCGCAATCTTTCATTTTCAAAAACATGATATCCTCATCAGGAAATTCAAACTTCATTGGTTGATAATCATCAATCGGTTGTTCTGCGAGATATTCTAACAAGACACTCCCTTTAATGGCCTTTTGGGAGACATATTGAATGTCGTATTCTATTAAAACCATCTTCCATCTAGTGATCCTTCCCGAAAGCGCTTGCTTCTTAAACACATACTTGATCAGACCCATCTTCGAAATCAACATGGTTGTGTGGTTCAGCATGTACTGTCTTAAGCGTTTGGCGGCCCAAGCAAGTGCACAACACGTCTTTTCTAACATTGAGTACCTGGACTCACAATCTGTGAACATTTTACTCAAGTAGTAAATGGCATGTTCTTTTCTTCCTTTCTCATCGTGTTGACCGAGAACACAACCCATGGGGTTCTCAAGAACTGTCAAGTACATTATCAACGGTCTTCCAGCCATCGGAGGCATCAGTAGTGGAGGCTCCTGCAAATACTCTTTTACTTTTTCAAATGCCCTTTGGCAATTTTTATTCCAGATAACCGCCTGATCTTTCTTTAATAATTTGAACATTGGTTCACAAGTGGTTGTGAGGTGAGATATGAAGCTTACAATGTAGTTCAATCTACCTAGGAAACCACGAACCTATTTCTCTATTTTCGGCACTGGCATTTCTTGTATAGCTTTTATTTTCGCAGGATCGACCTTGATTCCTTTTTCACTGACTATGAATACCAATAGCTTTCTTGACCGTACACAAAAAGTGCATTTGTTCAGATTCAACCTTAGCCTGAATTTCCTTAACCTCTCAAACAACTTCAAAAGATTCACCAAATGCTCATTCTCTGTTTGTGACTTTGCGATCATGTCATCAACATAGACCTCGATCTCATGATAAATCATATCATGAAAGTGAGTCACCATTGCCCGCTGGTAGGTTGCCCCTGCATGTTTCAATCCAAAAGACATTACCTTATAACAAAAAGTCCCCCATGGCATGATAAAAGTAGTTTTCTCCATGTCCTCCGGGGTCATCTTGATCTGATTATATCCAAAGAAACCGTCCATGAAGGAAGACACTAAATACTATACGGTATTATCAACAAGCACATCAATGTGAGGGAGCGGGAAATCGTATTTCGGGCTTGCTTTGTTTAGATTACGATAATCTACACACATCCTAACCTTACCATCTTTCTTAGGTACAAGCACAATGTTAGCGACCCACGGAGGGTAATTCGTCACGGCAAGAAATATGGCGTCCAACTATTTATGGACCTCTTCTTTGATTTTAACTGCCATGTCTGGTCTGGTTCTCCTCAGCTTCTGTTTCACTGGTGGACACTCTTCACGAAGAGGTAAGCGATGAACCACTATATTTGTATCAAGTCCGAGCATATCTTCATATGACAAAGCAAAGACATCTTTATACTCTCGGAGCATTTCTACTAGTCTTCACTTGACATCATCTTGTAACACAACCCCTATTCTGACTTCCTTTCTAGCTTCCTCAGTACCCAGGTTAATGACTTCAATCTATCCCTGATGAGGCAGAATAATCTTCTCTTCTTGTCTCAATAGCCTGGCGAGCTCTTCAGGAAAGCCTTCGTCTTCTTCAATCTCTTCTTCAACTTGAAAGATTGGATTATCAAAGTCATACCGAGTCATAGACGAGTATGAATCGGTGGCATCTACGTGAAACCTTCAATGATGATGATTTGATGCTTAAAATGATATGCAAACAAGCACAAACCACATTGTCATTTTATTGTTAAAATAAAAACAAGAAAAACAGAGATCACAATATTTGAATACAAAATGCCCTTTGATTAATGATAAAAAAATTGTTCAAAACATAAACAAGGATAAGGCCCTACAGACAAAGACCAATATGCTCCGGGTAGAACATAGTGTCGCTACTGCGAAAAAAGTGTCGACAATGACAGAAGAGTCACCATTGTTCGTTATTTATCCCACAGGAAGGGAAAGGAAACAATCAGAGAAACCTAGCGAAAATGGGAAAAGACGAGGTCATCACAACCAAGTCCTGGGTTCGGGAGTCGATTACGTAAGGGGAAGGTATTAGCACCCCTCACGTCCGTTGTACTCAATGGGATCCACGCTTGTTTTTCTATCTAAATGGTGATTGAAAATGTCTAGCTAAAGGTCTCAGGGACAAAATGAAAAGGAAAATAGACTCGATAGAGCATCGCCGCTCTATGCCTACGTATTCCCTCGTGCAATGGGAAAGTCAGAGTCAACGTAGTTCGACTAACTACTATTGAAAATGGGGAAAGGTTTACAAACAAGGACCTATAATTGAACCTCACATGCTTCAACATCTTAAAGGTATAAAACAACAAGAGTTGGTGCTCAAAATTTTGCACAAATATTATTTTCAAGGCCTATAAGTTCAAGCATATGTGTAAACCTCAATTATAGGACACTTATCTTGTGAAATACACTAAAAATGATTAACATATCCAAAAAATGCCAAATAAAATCCTATATGGCCCGTAAGGTGTTAGGAACCAGGGGCCAAAGCTATAGGGAACAAGTCTAAACAAGACTATGAAAATGGAGGTGAAACCCTAATGGTACCTCAAAATGTAAGGGTGAATCGAGGGTCAAGAAAACTACCCTAAAACACTAATGAAAATTAAACAAGACAGGGGTAAAATGGTCTAGAAAAATTGCATATCATGTCAAGAATATGTGCAACAAGAATCAGCCATTGATATGAAGCATTGATCAAGAAATGAAATTAAAATCAACAAAGATGCATTTTTAATCCATTTAAGACACCTCAAGAATGAAAAATCAAATTTAATTGAAAAATGGCTAAAAAAATTAATTGAAAAATTTGTAAAATCAGATAACATGATAAAGTGTATAGAAATATTTTTTCCACGATTTTTACATGCATTGAGGTATTTTTAATGAATTAAAACTCAACTGAAATAAAAATGGATAAAAAAAGAAAAAGAAAATAAAATGACAAAATGTTTGTGGCAAATAGCAATAATATTCAGTTAAAACGTTGGGGTTGCTTGCAAGGGGGGTGTGAATAACAGAGGAGGCCTAAGATCCAACTGAATCAGCCTGGGAGGAAAACACTATGTTTCATTAATCATACATGGCAGTCAAAGTGAAACGTGGATAGTCAAAAAGGGCTCAGATGAGATCCAAGTCGTTGGATCAAGATAAGTCAAAGATTTAAGGGGTGAAGTGACATTACACGTGGGCATCTGAGACTAAACGCACACGCCAGAGAGGACGAACCAGACGGTGGCTCTGGTCGTCTTCTCCGATCATCCAAAATTGTCGTGGATTCAAGACTCAACCAAAACACAAAATTCTTGAGTCTAAACTCATCTACTCCTCACACATATCAATAATCTAGGAGTCTTTATTATTCATCTCTCAAGAATCATGAAATAAGAATCAAACAAATTTTGAGGTCAATCCAAGAATCATCAAGAACACTAACCAATTCATTCCAGAAATGATCTATAAGCATAAGGCTTCAAAAATACATGAGAATGGCGCATGATTGATGCATGATCAGAGAGAATTTTGGAAAGATAACTTACCCAACGGAGTGCCTCCGTTGGGCCTTGATTTGTGGATGAAACTCATTCAAAAAGAACCAGAAAGCTTCAGAGAACTTCAATGGAGCTTGCGATCACCTTCAATTGGATTGAATTGCCTTGGATTTGGATTTCACTATGTCACTTTTTCTTGCATTCGTGTAACTGAATTCTGCTTCAATTATGCTCCAACACCACTTCTCAACAATTGTACATGATCTAGAGAATATATGGAATGGATCTGAATCCAATTGGAGGCCCAATCATGGCCTGTTAAGGTCAATTGAAAATCCAAATTTTGAACTTCAAAGCTCCAAAATACGCGTATGAACTTGGCTCAAACAACTCCAAACTTGATTCAAATCCCTTGCTTATGGCTTGGAGTGATCTAAGGGACATAATTGATCCCTTAAAACCATCTTGTGGTGGATCTTGGATGTGTTGATTCCTTGTGAAGTAACTTGCAAAATGACATGCCAAAACTCATCACACTTCAATTATGAAATTGGCATTGTGTTTGTTGTATTCAAGGCACTCAAAAAATGCCCAAACTTGACATGAAATGTTTCAATATGAATTCAATCCAAACTAGGCCTTTTAAGTACTTTTCATGAAATTGCTTCCACCATTCTTCACATACAAGCCATATCCATGACAAGTGATTGTTTGGTGATGTAATTGAGCTTATTTGGAGCAAGTTTGATGTTGGACAAAGTTCCATTTGAAATGCATAAAGTCATGAAAATGACCAATAACAAAAATGACCTATAATCAAAGGTTCCCAAAATACTGCTGCCTTGCAAGCTTCATATCTTGAGCGCTCCAAATCAGATGAAGGACTTATAGGATTTTTTTGGAAAGCTAAGATCATAAGGAAAAACTTTAATGTTTGGGTCAAAGTGAGGAAAAACATCCTTCTAGGTCAAAAGTGTCTTGGAAGTTGGTTGACTTTTGTAAACCAAAATCACATTCATCCGAGGACCTATAGCTTGCCAGCTTCATATCTTGACTTCTAGAAATCAGATGAAAGACTTCTAGTACTCAAAATTAAGATAAGAACATGCTCTAAAAGTCTCATGTTGGTGTCAAGATGAGATGAAACTTGTGTCTTGAGATATGTGGTCTTGAAGTTAGGCACTAAACAGGGGTTTTTACACTGACAAGCTTAGAAACCCTAGCTTAGCAACTTTTCACACTCTTGAATCTTGATGAATTGATCTTGAAATGATATATGACATGTCTCAACAAAACATTCCATTATCACAATGACTTGGAATTGAGCCTTAATCTCCTTCAATCTCACAATTGACTTAGGGTTGACCAGGTGAAAACCCTAGATGCAATGCTTTGACTGTGGCTTCTTGTACTTGATATAATGCCATAAATGAGATCCAAATTGACCCTCAAGACATTCCATGAGCTCTTACAAGAGTTTCCATCCACGACCATGGACTCACAACCTTTTGATGATCTCCTTGACCCCTAAGATAGGAGATAGGCAAACATGTATCTATCCACTTATTCAGAGAGCTTTGACTTTCTCTAGTGACTTGATGAGGATGGTAAGAACTTGACCACTTGAATAAAGCCTCTTAATTAGACTTAGAACCTTTGGTAGCCTTCTTTTGCTTTGCAAAACTCTCTTAATCCCCTGCAAATGACAATGCTATGACAAATGCAATGAAACATAAACCAAGTAAAAAAAAGGTTAGGCAATTTTTGGGGTGCAATAGCTGACTGGGTAAAAATCGAACGGCTTTCAAACAATCAAGGTAGAAGACGGTTGAATACCAACAAACCCGGAAATTTGCCAACTGCAGAAATAAACTGCTAACTCTGATTGGAGAAAGATCTCCAAAAATAACTAGAGTGATGGTCACAACGGTAACAATCGAATTGGTCAACGATTCTCAAATCACCGGCAATAAGTCAGAGAGATCACCTGACATCACCGCCACGCATTGATACTACGTCGGACAGAAGTAACTGATTATCATGTAACAGATAAGGAATATATGCCTTCGCCGTTAGGCATTGGAAAGGCTTATGACCTTGCCGTCAAGTCTCTGTAAAGTAGAATAAACGTCGAATCCAAAGATAAGAAATCCTGACATCACCACCAAGGACTCACTAAATAAAAGCGCATCAAATTCGAAGCTTGGATCAACAGGTTTGAAAGATGTCCGGCATCGCCGCCAAGCACCAGCAAAATTGATAAAGACATCTAACATTGCCTCCATACTTCCGCATCGAATTGGAATGAACCTCTGACTTCGCCGCCAGTCATCCGACCTCACATTGGTGACAAACTCAAGTTGGTAAGAACCCCTGACCTCGCCGTCAGGTACCTGCTAAATAAAAGCAGGCATTGATATTAAGTCGAATCATCTCAAAGTTGATAGGAAACATTGGGCATCGCCGCCAGGCATTAATATCAAGTGGGAATAAAGCATCTGACATCACCGTCAGGCCTCAACATCTAGTCGGAAGAATATCTTACATCGCCGTCAGTCCTCAACATTAATTCGGTAAGAACATCTCTGACATTATCGTCCAAAACTTACAAGAGATAAAACTTTTTGACATCGCCGCCAGATCACCAGGAAACTGATAAACATCTGACATTGCTGCCAGACCACCCTGAATAGGACAAACATCTGACATCGCCGCCATATAAACACCATGTTGAGAAACATCTGACGTCGCCGCCAGACCAACGGAAAGCTGACACATCTCACATCTCCGCCAGATAACCACAAAGTTGATAAACGTCTAACATCGTCGCCAGACAACCAACAATATTGAGAAACTTCTGACATCACCGTCAGGATCTGCTGAAAGCTGATACATCTGACATCGCCGCCAGACAATCACAAAGTTGATAATACATCTAACAATCACTGCTAGATAAACCACGATACTGATAAACGTCTGACATCACCGCCAGAGCCCCAGAATTGAGAAATGATCTGACATCGCCGTCGGAACCACAGAACTGAGAAGCACCTGGAATTGCTGCCGGAACCCTAGAACTGATGAATGTCTGACATCGCCGACAGAACCACAGGACTGAGAAACGTCTGACATCGCCGCCAGAACCACAAATAAACACCCGACATCGCCGCCAGGCATCCGCCAAGTTGACAAACATCTGACATCGCCGCCAGAAATTTGCAATACTGATAAACATCTGACATCGCCGCTAGATAACCAGAAGGTTGATAAACGTCTAACATCACCGCCAGACCCACACCACGTTGAGAAGTATCTGACATTGCCGCCAAATAAACCACCATAACAATACAATGTTGATAAACACCCGATATCGCCGCCAAGCATTCACCATGTTGAGAAACATATGACATCACCTCCAGACCCCACAAGGATAAACGAACATCTGCTGAGACATGCCCGACATCGCCACCGGACAAACACCATAATGTTGATACCCGCACAATATTGATAACCACCTAACATCACCGCCAAGCAATTCTTTGTTGATGAACATATGACCTCGCTGCCAGATAAATTACAATGATGAGAACCATCTGACATCGCCGCTAGACCTTCGCTAAATAAAAGCGAGTAACAAATTCAGGAACCGGATAGGCTAGAACTGATAATCACCTGACATCACCGTCAAGCATTCACAGAACCGATAACTGACATCGCCGCCAGGTATCCGTAAGGTTGATAAATGTCTGGCATCGCCACCCGACAACCATAACCATCTGACATCGCCGCCAGAAAACCACAAAGATCTAACATCACCGTTAGAAAACCACGAACATCCTTAAAACTGATACATGTTTGACATCGCCGCCAGATAACCAAAACATCGTTGATATTGATAAATGTCTGGCATCGCCTCCAGGAACTCGCTAAATAAAAGCGAACAACCATCCTGAAGATCAGATCCACGTGTGTTGCACCCCAAAATTTGCTCAACCTTTTCTTGCCTGATTTATGTTTCATTGCATTTTATTTAAACAGTTACATCATTCACATAGCTCTAATCATTTGCATATCATAGCAAAGCATGCATCCAGCAAGGGATCAAGTGTGTTTATCAAGAGAAGAGCCTAGCAAGAGGTCTTAACCAAGTATGAGAAGTCATCCAGGCCATCAAGAAGTGATTTGAAGTCTTGAGAAGTTTGAGTGCCTACATGTGGGTTTTGCTCCTATCTTGAGGAATATTGAGAATCATCAGTGGGATGTGAAACATGGAATGTGAATTTGAGGTGTGTATGGATCTCATGGAATGCCTAGAGGGCCATATTGGAGCTAAATCAAGTCATTGATTCAAGTACAAGAGCCACAGTTGAGGTGTAGTCAACTAGGGTTTCATCTGGGTCAATCCTAGGTCAATTGAGTAATTAAAGAGCATCAAAGCCTACTTTGAGGTCATGGGGTTCATGGAATGGTATGTTGATACATGTGTGGTTTTGTGCCAAGGTTAAGCAAAGAAGAATCAAGAAGGTGGGGAGTTGCTAAATTAGGGTTTCAGTGTAAAATCCCCTATGTAATGCCTAACTTCAAAGCCACATAAGTAAAAATACAAGTTTCAAATGGATCTTTGGCCAACATGAAACTTGTAGAGAATATCAATACCTTTAATTTTAGTACTAGAAGTCCTCAAGGGGAGTTATAGAACTCAAGTTATGGTCCAGACAAGTTACAGGTCATCAGATGACTATGAAATTTATCTATGAAAGTCACTTGATTTACAAGCAACTCTTTCCCTTCAAGGAGTTTTCAAATGGACTATTGGTCAACATGAATGTTATTCCTTACCCTCTTAGCTTTCCATAGAGTACTAGAAGTCCTTGATAGGATTTGTAGAACTCAAGTTATGATCTTTGCATGCCAGGGGTATTTTGGGAAAGTGAGATTATAGGTCACTTTGGATTATAGGTCCATAACTCCAACTTGCAAGCCTCAAATGGAAAATTGTTCAACATTGAACTTGTTTAAAATGATGTTTTGAGTGAAAAAAAGTGGCCATAAGAGTTTGGTTTGTCTCATAGCAAAAGGGTATGTGAAATGGCTTTGAAAGAAGGAAAAAAATAAGCATTAAAAGGAAAAAAAAAAAGGAATTTAATGATTGGTGTCCAAACAGGTCCATATTGCATATCATTTTGATCAGAAATGACATTCTAAGAAGGATGGCGCTATTACTTTTGGCATTTGGGGTCAATTTCACTCACTTCCATTTGGTAACTTCATGATGAAGCAACACTTAAATTGCACACCATAAGATCAAAAACAAGGAAGCTCTCATAGCCATTCATTTCAAAATGTCCTGAGATGAGAAATGCAAGTAAATTCAAGCTGTAGAAAGGCAAATACAAGATTGTCACCAAAGAGAAATTAAAGGAGCAAGAGAAATTCAGTTTCTCATTCTGTTAGTTACAGAACTTTCTAGAGGCTTCCATCAACTTCTATATAACCAATGCAATGTGTTCAGGCATTTTTTTGGGAAGAATTGAGCAAGGACCCAGAGCAATCAAGTGAGCTTTGCAGAGCTGCATCAAGAATTGGGTTTGAAGATTGGTGAAGATTCAGCGCAATTGGCTTGTTGCAGAAGCTTCAGGGTGAGATAGTGAGTGATTCTGGAAGAAATTGGAGGTTGATTCGAGCCATAACCTCATATGTTCATCACTTCATACCAGGTTTTCAACTTTCAAACTTTGGCTTAAATTATAGGGAGTTATGTAGAAATTGGCATGAGGTTAGGATCTTGACATTAGGTAGTTGGATTTAAGTGCAAGAAATGAGCAATTAGAGACACTCTAGGTCATGACACCATTTCTGTTGGAGCATAGTTCTCTTGATTCTTGAGGTTACAACTGCATTTGGATAGTTAGTTTTGATGCCTGAAAGGTGTAGATGAGATTAGTGGCTTTAGGTGCAAGAATCGTGACAATCAAGAATTGAGCCATTTCTGAACTTTCAATCGGTTTTTGAGTTGGAGTGAGAATCAATGATTTTGGAGTGCATATTTGGAATCAGGAGAGAATTTGGAGTGAGATAGAGTATTTAGTTGTGTTGATTGATGCACTTTGGTGTAACCTTCACCAGAGACGACGATGGCACTGCAGCTCAGGCCACCGTCCCATTCTCCTTCTCAAATTCAAAAGTTTTGGAGAAGATGAACAAGGACTCGTTGGATCTATGTTTGACCTTGACTGAACTCACAAATCCACGACCACGATTACATGATACAATCTGAAGAGAGTTGAGTTTCACATGAAACTCTGCGTTTCATTAAAGGATTTGGGTGGGATTTAGGAATTCTTTGCTATACACACTCCACTTCAGGCCCAAGGTTGAAATGAACGTGAATCCTTTGCTAAATACCACACACATTTTTCCATTTCCATTGATTTTCTCTGATTTCGTTTTATTGCGTTGGGCTTAATTCTCAATTTGATACGCGCACCCCCCTGCTGGGCCCAACCTGGATTACAACATAGAATAATTGCTAAACAACACGCAGCTCTTACTATTTCCATTGTTTTTTCTTTTATTTTACACTTGCATATAGGTTAGAAATTAATTCACCATAATTAGGAAAATTAACATTTTTAGGTTAGATTTTTTCCCCTGACTCCTTAAAGAGTCTAGAATTTAATAGGTTAAAAAAATAATTAATTCATGCATTTTATATTTTAATTGCATTTTTGTATTTTTATTTGGTTTTAAATTCATTTTGTTTGATGCTTGTCCTTGCTGATTTTAGTATGGGAGATTGGTGTAGAATTTTTAGGTGATTCTTTTTGGACTAGATAGCTTAGAAGTGCATGTACCCCTAGTGATTTTATTGTATTTTTATGAGGGAATTTTAGGCTGTTTTGAACATTGAACATTAGGTGTTATAATTTTAGGGTTTTAGGATAGTACCCTTAGGTTTAGCATTTTATTTTAGGATTTAATGGATGATTAACCCCCTGGTTTTTGTATGGAGAGATTCTTAGATGGTTTAGGAACCCTTAGAATTTTTTGTAGGATTTTACATTCCCTTTTGGTATTTTTATTAGATTTAGTTTTAAGACTAACATTTAGGTGTTTCTAACACACTAACTTGACTAGTTTAATTCATTAGTTCCCCTTAGACTAGAGTGGTGTTGCTCTTGCTTTTGGGTGGACATGAAGACAACTCGAAGATGCTTTGGAGAGCTTGAAAGAGCATGGACATGAAGAATTTCTCATCTTGTGGATGCTTGTCAGGAGCTTAGGGAAACTAGGGTTTTAGGAAGAGCATTAGATTAGTTTTGCTTGTTTCTTCAGACATGGAGTATATTGTTCATCTCCATTCAATCCAATGACATGAAGTCCTCTTAAAGAAGTCACATCTCTCCTTTGGAGGGATGAATGGCATGCTTTAAGAGTAGAACTTTGAGGATGCCATTCTCTTATAATGTTAAGTTCTTAGTGGCTTCCTTTGGTTGTCATTAAGTTACTTAACATTTCAACCTGATCTTGTTAATTGATTCTCCTTTGGAGGTTGCTTGTTGAAGCTTGTTGAGAATGAAGTTCGTGCTTGTTGAAGCTAGGAGTGTTGCTTGTTGAAGCCAGTTGCTTGTTGAAGTTGTTTGCTTGTCGAAGCTGCTTGCTTGATGAAGTTGTTTGCTGGTTAAAGCTAGGTGTTTGTTAAAGCTTGTTGAAGTATGTTGAGTGTGAAGATAGAAGCTTGTTGAAGTTTGTTTGTTGAAGCTATTCATGAATATGAAGGTTGTTGTTGTCAACTTCTTGCTGTTTAACCAACTGTTGCTGTCAGAGCTGCTGCTTGTGCTGTCAACTGTAGGAGTTTGGTGCTGCTGCTTGGGCTGCCTCCCCTGATGTGGTTTTTGTTTCTCTGTATTGTTTGTTGGCTTGTACAGCTTGCCCCCTTAAGGTTTGAAGTGAATGTTGATTCACTTTGCCTGTTGTTTTCCCAGGTTCGAGGTAGAGCAGGACTCCCTTGCCTCGCTTGTATTGCTGCATTGCATGCATTTTACTGTATTTGCTTGCTTTCTTTTCTGTTTATCCCCTAAGATCTCTGATTTCCTCTGTGCAGGAGGGAATTATGACATACATTAGGATTCTTATCCATGCATGACAACATTATGTTAGTTTTTATTCCCTTTTCAACCCTAGGCTTTTTAGAGCTTCTTTCTCTTCTTATCTTAAAACAAATCAAAAACACAGTAATAAGGTTAATCGATGTCGTACGTTATGAGCCTTAAGCTATTTGAGAAAGGGTTGCTGGAGAGCTTCTTTCCAGTAGTCTGGCTGCTTAGTGTGGCACCCTTTGGGTGACACGCGACGTAGTCACTCTTAAATCATAGTCTCTAGTGCGTCAGAGATTGCAAACAAAGTAAAAAACACTTCTTTCGTAAAAGATTCAAAACAAACATCAAAGTGTCATTTTTGTCCGCTTGGACTCTCAATCAAGAAAAACCCTTTCATAAGGTAATAAAAAAAATAGTCAGACAAGCTTGTGTCTTCCGTAGCCCGAACTACATTTGCTCTAATCTTTTATGCTGTATGAAAGTACGTAGGCATAGGATGCCGTATCCTAGCGACCAACCTTCCCACCTTCATCCGTAGTTAGCCGAACTACATAGACTCTGACTTTCCCATTGCACGAGGGAATACGTAGGCATAGAGCGGCGAAGCTCTATCGAGTCTCTTTTCTATTTTCTTTCCTTTTGTCCCTTGACCTTTAGTGTAGATAGAGTAACAATCCGTACAAGAAAGCAAGCGTGGATCCCGTCGAGTACGACGGACGTGAGGGGTGCTAATACCTTCCCCTTGCGTAACCGACTCCCGAATCCAGGATTTGGTTACGATGACCATTCCTTTCCCGTTTTGTGTTAGGTTTACTCTGAGCGTTTCCTTTCCCTCCGTTGGGATAAATAACGCACAGTGGCGACTCTTCTGTCATAGTCGGCGCCGATTTTCGCAGTAGCGACAACGTGAAGTTAAAACCGTCCAATAATAATAATCAAAAGAGAACTCCACAGGGGAACGAGAGGACTTGAATGAGTAACCCTGATAGGAAACATATGATGAGACAAACACCTCTACCACAAATCTTCTGCCAAAGTCTAAACCCATGTACAGACTTGAAGAATATAAACATCACAAACCGAAGGCCGACGATGCTGCTAGGGAATAACACAAACCGAGGGCGAAATAAACGCCTCAAACTTCCCGGGACTGAAAACCATGTTGGAGGGATAATCAATCATCTGTGGGGGATATACTTGAAAGCAAAGAGGTAACAACCTAACTTATGTTTCAAATGCACATGTTTAAAAATGGCGTAATGCTTCATACGAAATGGAAATGCTTCACGTTAGGGCAGATGCTATGCATGAATGTTGATGCAACGAAAGCAAATCAGCAAAATAAATGCTAAGTCTAAGTGTTATTAGCAGGGGGTATTCATCCTCAGCCAATCGGTGTTGTTATTTCCATTTCTTCACGGTGTCATTGTTCAGAATTGCTTCCTCTTAGCACTTATTTTGCTGATTTGCTTTCGTTGCATCAACATTCATGCATAGCATCTGCCCTAACGTGAAGCATTTCCATTTCGTATGAAGCATTACGCCATTTTTAACAATCACCTGCTAAGACTTATTTTTAACAACGTCTGATGGTATTCACCTGCTAAGAGGAATAAGTCTTGGCTGAGGAAGGATCATCAGACGTTGAAACAAGTCTAACCAATCAGGGAATCGACGACTTTGCAAGAAATAATAATCAACTTCTGAACTTAACCTCTGCACAGCTTTCCAGAATATGGCATTCTGGGGAACAGGCGCTCTGCCAGGGAAGTCAGCCCTGCATGACCTGCCGGAATATAACACTCCGGGGAACAGGCGAACTCTTCTAGCGTAACGAGCAGCGGAGATATAAACCCTACTTTGCCGGGATTACCACTAGGGAAGCATATATCTCTACTGACTCTGCTGAGCATAAGGATCTAAATCAACAAGGATGACTAAACTGGGGACATGCAAACCCAGATATTTGAGGAATGGGACACCATTTCAAAATTCCAATATGATGCCCAGTTACGCATCTGGATTCCGTGGGGAAACAAACAACCCTGATCTTGCTCACCTGTTGGGCACACCAAATGCTCTTCTTGGGGGAGAAGTCTAATCTCGACTTCCTAGGGAGTAAGCTCATACCGACACTCTGAGGGGATTAAATATGCACTAGTCAAGTGCTGGGTACAAAGACACACCTAATTATTCACTTAACCCACACATCCTTTCCTGTAGAAGCAGAACCCTTACTGGGGATGGAGACGGACCGACCTCGCTTACAGGGAATGAATGAATCTCCACTACGCGCCTTCTTTCCATGAGGAATTCACTAGGGAAACGACGATCTTACCAGGGATACACTTTTGATAATACTGCCCCAAGGGTAGTTCATCTTACACCATGTCTGAGCTTTGGGGACATTCCATTTTGGACAGAAAATCTTGCCATGAAATGAATTTGAGATGGCTTGCCCCAGAATCTTGACGTCTCAATATTTTGAACCTTGAATAGATATTCTAGGTTAACTGCCCTTCGGATAAGTATAGCTTATGTGCTCTTGGGGTAATCTGCCCCAATAATTCTGCTCTTGATTGACTGATCTGTGGAGAAGTGTCCTTAGCGGCGAGAGATTTACCGAATCTCGACCTGATTGCCCCAGATTGAATGTCTTTTGGATGGCTGACTCTCACGACATTGTCATTTGATATAGCTTGCCCCGGTTCCTCGGGGTACTCAGGCGTTCTGCCTTCTGTCCTGGTCAAACTTTCCACTGCGAAAACTTTCCTGCTGTCAAGCGCTTACTCGCAAGTAAAACAAATTGTTATGCATAAAAGATATATTAATGCAATGCATATGACAGTTTTGAAATCCAAGTCTTTTCATCGGAAATAATTTGTGACATATAGCGAATGAATCAATTATCAGAAATGTCAATACAGCGCTGCAAGAGGAATCCTTTTAGGAGTCAGTTTTGACGTGATCTCTACCGAAGTATGCTTTTGAAATAGACCTGCTTCAATTAGGACTTTTGAAGGTTGTAACATGGTCAGGCTCACAGTTAAAAGGAAATGACATAAGGCTCAAAATTTATTTGAACCCACCCATTCTCCTTGATGTTCTCCAGTCCTATGTTCAGCTAAATTGACTCAAGCATCCATCTCTTAAAGGAGTGATGGTTCGGGAAACTACAAGTTTTAGGAGTGACAGTCACTCGCTTGTTCGTCTTTGGTGCCCGTAGTCACACGATTTATTCTTTTCGAGGATTTTTCTTTTTGTAATCCTTTTCGCTTTTCGTTCTTTTCGTTTTTTCCTGATTTTTGCCTGGACAGACTCCTTTTGAGTTTCTTTTTTCGAGGTCCAGCGGGGTGCCCTGATTTTTTCCTAAGTCGCTTGCTTTCAAGTTTCGACTTAGTGGGCTTCATCTTTTGATTTTTTTCTTTCTCTTTTTTTTTTGAACAAATCGTGTGACACCGGCTGGTCTGTCTTGTTAAGAGCTTGTGACAGTTTCACTCATTGGTCGGCGAGATTTAACCCTTGTGGTTTTTTAGGCACGACCTCTAGAGGTGTGATTTATCCTTGAACGGGAACACTCCTTTTGCAATTTAGATGCTCGGTCAAATTAGTTGACACCTACTCTGCTCCAGGTCATGATTGAGGGTTTTTTCGTTTTCAAAAAGAAACTTCTACTACTGGGCTCAAAGGGGTTGACAAGGGATTATCTTCCTTATATCTCCGGTGATTATGGATTTGAAACAATGCATGTACATCATCAGCATGTTTTACTCAAAAAGCATACAATCGGAAGCTTACGCCTCCTTGAACTTCGTCATCCTCCCTGGATTCCGCTTAAACAAGCGTTTGACATTAGTAAAAAATTCAAATAGTGAACACGAATAGACTTAATTAAAACATGCATATTCATTTCATCATTAATATCAATTGAAAACAAACAGGTTTTACAAATGAAATTTGCGTTTAAACAGGAAAGACACTACAAATGCAAAGAAATGAAAGGAGAAAACTAAGATTGCCGACTGCTGGGAACCGGGCCTTCAAGTCTTGACTACTGGCTGGATCAACCATTTTGGAATTGCTCGTTGGTGTCGGTCTGATTAGACCAGAAACCGAATGAACTGTCTCTCTGATTTCTTCGAGCTTTGCCTGGCGCGCTGACGCGACGGACGACAATAAGGCTGTTGACTCTGAACCATTGAAATATCTGGAGGCTGAGTCTGAACTCTCAGGGACTCCCCTTGTTCAGGCACTTTTATCCTCAGGCTTGGCCTATGAATAGGAAATAGTTGTGGGCAGGGAGATTCCGAAACCAAAGATTGTAAGATGTAACCCTGACCCACTATAGCTTCAAGAATAAGAGCCTCCATCCCTTTTGCCTGATATGGGACAATACCACTTGATACGTTCATGCCGCCCGGTGCAAATTCAATCGCCTTGGAATCAATTAAGTCTTGGACTATGTACTTAAAGGCTTTTCAATTCTCGACATTATCCTTCGGTTACCCATAATGGAAATCACAATGGGAACTTGTATCATATCCCGGGGGTAGCTCCCCCGTCAGTGGAGCCAAAGTCCGCAGTTCAACCAGTCGAAGTTGAAGCAAAAGTTGTAACAGCTGGGCATACGTCATGGGGATCTGATTAAAGACTCTGGAAGGCTGTATCGGCCTCTGAGCATACCTTTTGGTCTTAGGGCCATCCTGATAAACAGGACATAGGTGTTGACGAGGAAATTCCGGGACCCCAAGTCGTGCAGCAGATCTCTGGAGCCTATCATGCCTTGGAAGAGATTCCACAGATTAAAGTGGAGCAAGCATCTCTGCTTCAGCCTTAGGCACCTGATCACCTTCCTTTTTTAGCAGACCTCTTATCACATCCATGATCAATCCCATCTGAGTCTTCAGCTAGTGGTTTTCCTTCCTAAGTATCTTCTGATCCAGACGTTACGCTTGCATGTCCACCACAAACTGCCCCATCTGGCTCCGGGCTTCCCTTAACTCAGCTTGAACCTGTTCCATAGCTCTGCGTTGATTCCTGTGACCTGTCTAATTGTCTATCCTGCAATAAACTAACGGAGCACAGGAAATAAGATTAACGGTTCCGATGCACCTGTTATGCAAAAATGCTATGCGAAATGCAGACACGTATCTATGTATTTTGGGACATTTCCCCTCGATTCTAGTTCCGGCAGAATAACGAGGAAAACAAGAAGTCCAGCATCAAATGGATAACACCTCATATATATATATATATATATATATATATATATATATATATATATATATATATATATATATATATATATATATATATATATATATATATATATATATATATATATATATATATATATATATATATATATATATATATATATATATATATATATATATATATATATATATATATATATATATATATATATATATATATATATATATATATATATATATATATATATATATATATATATATATATATATATATATATATATATATATATATATATATATATATATATATATATATATATATATATATATATATATATATGAAAAGCCCACGAAGGCAACATACAAGTGTAACCGAGTACAGATAAAGCAAACAGAGTGACCCCAACCAACAAGCCTGGCGGTGGTCAGCATACAACAATGAACAAAAGCTACAAAGGAATACAACAGAAATCAAGTGCGACAGCTGGCACGAAAATCTTCTAGCAGTTTATTTGTCTCCGGGTGATCTGGTCGGGTGAGCAACCCTCGGATGAGTAGCTCTCTCCGTCTGATGGTATCCTGGAGACCCTCAGTGAAGTCTTCCCAGGCTCCTTCCCCAAAGCAATCTTCCAGCTTGTATCTCTTGGAATCAGCTCTCAGTCTGCAATCTTCCAACTTGTATCTCTTGGAATCAGCTCTCAGTCTGCAATCTTCCAAGTTTTCCATAGCTTCATTCAGTCGGTACTCAGCGTCACGCCTGAGTGCTGCTTCAGCTGCAATCTTCTCATCCTTGATACCTAACTGAATCTTCAGTTTGGTGATCTGCTGCTTCAGTTTCTCTTCACGCTCTTTATGGTTGGACAAGGTGGTGTTCCACTGGGTATTGAATTTGGAGATCTCCAAATACGCCTTATCCAAGTCCTGCTTCTTAGAGGCGAGCACACTGCTGACAGCTTTCAAATCTAACCCCAGACGCTCTCGATCATCAGCCTGCTTAGTTAAATTTGCACCCAGATGGTTCACCAGCTCGGTTTGCTTCTTGAAGGAGTATACAACCTCATTCCTCTCGTGTCTGAGCTGTATGATTTTCTTCTCCAATTCCTCATTGGCTTTCTTCAACTCTTTCTTCTCGGACCACAGTCGGTTGTATTTATGAATATCAACGGAGGTGGGTTCCTCGATCATAAGAGAATATGATGGCGCAACTGAAGGAAATGGCATCAGAAACTTAGCAGCTCTCTCACGAATCCAAGTCAGGTAAGGATCATAGGCTCGACTATTACTCTTCCCTAACATCGCTTTCCCTCTCCTGTGAAGATTTTTCCAAGCATGCTCAACCCTGGCTAATGTATCATCATCCAACAACCCGACGAGATACCGAGATTCCTGTATCTCTTCTTTCTTGGGAGGATCTCTCAACGCATATCCAAAGTGTATAACCAACAAGGATGAATTATAGTTGATGCACCCTTTCCTGCCGACCAGCGGGACGTTAGGAAACCCATTACAACTATAGATGACCTTTGTACCAAGCCTATTCCTGTCAAACCAAGTGATATTCTCTGCAGACAATCCCATCAGACGCTCAGACCACTCCAATGTACCTGCAGAAGTGACAAAAGGACCTATTTTGGGCATATGACTGGCGAATCATCTGTATAGTAAGAGAACACAATAGGACATATTCTTTCCCCTTCGGTTCTCATTCTTGTAGTGAACCGAATGATAAACGTTGCCTAGCAGCGTAGGTACTAGGTTTCCTGAGGCAAAGATATGGAACGCGTCCAAATCCACGAAATCCGGCAAATTAGGGAACAATATAATGCCATAGGTACAGAGAGCTAAAATGGCACTGAATACAATCCAACAACCATCTTTGGCGCACTGTTGGGCCTTCTCAACCAGAAACTGCAAAGGGAAACCAGGCACCCCATTCCACTTAGTCAACTTCCTATCTATCTCTGAGGTATCCAGATGTAGTGCAGCAGCCAGCTTAGCCAGATTAGGCTTAGCGTCAGTATGGAAAAATGGCATCTGATCCCGAATAAGCACATCTATCAAGGCAGAATATTCTTCCAGGGTAGGCGCTAGGATGTAGTCAGGAAATGTAAAGCATCTCAACTATGGGTCATAAAATTGCAACAGAGCATACAGACCATTCATCTCGTACACTGAGGGTTTGTAGACAAAACTGAGAAGCTTCCCATAAGATTTTCTGAAATCTTCCATTACTCCTCTATCAGCCAGGGCAGCCAAACTCAGCAGTGAACTAATATCAGGATTTGGAAGCTTGTAAGCTACAGTCTTCTTCAGAGACTCCATATCAGAAGGAAGGGAATAATATCACTAGAATCAAGGGAGAAATATGCACCTGCAACATAGATACGTGTTAATGTAATGCAAAATGAGAATGCAAATGCAGATGCAAAAATACAAACAGGAGATCAAGATTGTTGCGCTTTTGACTGAGAAGGACCAAAGTTCTTCTTCGACAAGAACATAGCATAACTCTGATAATAGGAACCACTGATACCAATAACACTGATTCATAGTGTAAAGAAACCAGGGTTGTCTGAAAGTCAAGGTTTCCTGCATAACCCAGTCCCTCTCACAGGTATGGACCTATCCACTGATACGGTTCGAGATCCTATGCGTTCATCAGCATCACAGACTTTCAAGAAATGATGATACGTTCACCATTTCTAGTTTGGCATCATCATCTCCGAAGAGGCCTCACTTAGCTGAATCATAAATGATCGGTCCCCAGAGTCGACAACTCTCAGATCCAAAATCCCCTCAAGCCCAAAGGGCTGGAAAAGAAATCATCAAAGAGAATCTCGTCTGAGCGCGAATGTCATGGGAAACTAGTACATGCAAAGCATGCACGCCCCACTAATCTCCACTTCTAGTGCTAGGTTTGTACTCAAGCCTGGGTCTGGCTTATCTCTCGGTATCATCCCTCCCACAATAGCACATCAATAATGATATAATGCTGAAAATAAATGCGGGAAAGTAAAGTACAATACATAATTACACCCAAAAGATAAACAAACAAGCGTTAGGATTGACTCGCATAGAGGACGTTGGATCCCCAGCAGAGTCTCCAGCTGTCCCTACTGCGAAAAAAGTGCCGACAATGACAGAAGAGTCGCCACTGTTTTTTATTTATCCCACAGGAAGGGAAAGGAAAAGATCAGAGAAACCTAGCGAAAACGGGAAAAGACGAGGTCATCGCAACCAAGTCCTGGGTTCGAGAGTCGATTACGCAAGGGGAAGGTATTAGTACCCCTCACGTCTGTTGTACTCAACGGGATCCACGCTTGTTTTTCAATCTAAAGGGTGATTGAAAATATCTAGCTAAAGGTCTCAAGGACAAAATGAAAAGGAAAATAGACTTGATAGAGCATTGTCGCTCTATGCCTACGTATTCCCTCGTGCAATGGGAAAGTTAGAGTCAACGTAGTTCGACTAACTACAGATCAAAATGTGGAAAGGTTGCTCGTTAATACATCGCCGTATTGTGCCTACGTATCCTCATATGGTATGAGAAATCAGAGCTGACGTAGTTTGGGATAAAAGAGAACACAAGTTTGTTCATGAGTTTTATCTGAGTAGGGTTAAACCTTCATTCTAGCAGTTAAGGATGACGCCTGTTTGCGGTAGAACCAAAGCTTAACAACACTCTTTATCTGAAAGAGATTTTCGTTGATTAAAGGGGCCCAAAGGACAAAATGAATTTTGATAATTTTTTTCTGTGTCTTTTAAGAAAGAAGTGTTTTGAGTTTAATGTTTGTAACTCATGTTGCACTAAAGACTATGACCTAAGAGCGAATGTGTCACATATCACCCAAAGGGTGTACATTAAACACTCTAGGTCATTGAGAGGAAGCCCCCCAATCACCATTTCCTAAGTACTTAAGGCTCGTAACGCATAACATTCATTAGCCTTTATTAGGTGTGTTAGAAATGTTTGAAGATGAGAAGAGAGAAAGGACTTCTAAAGGGGACTAAATCTAAACCCTAAAGTTATCATGTAAGATGGTCCTAAAGTTGGGATTAACAAGGGAATTCTATCCTATTTGTTATCATTACTATCCTTAACCAAGGAAGTGAGAATTCCTAAGGGAACATGGTATGAAAAGGAAGAAGAAGAACAAAACATTAAGTAAATGAAATGGGAATGAATGAATGCATATGCAATGCAACACACAAGCAAAGGGAGGAAAAATTATGGGGTGAACACCTCCACAAGCACATCTCAACCTTTATTAATGCAAGTAAAGTGCAAAATAATGCACCACATGCCCTAAGGCCACTAACTTGAACATGGAATGAATCATAAACAAAAAAGAGATAGGAAGAAGAAGAGAAAACAAACATGGTATCCCTAATGTCATTCAACCAAGGTCTCATTATGACTTGTGTAAAAGATGCACAAAATGTCCTCATGGTTCACCATTCAAGCCAAGCTTCAAATACCTCTAAAGGAGGGACTAAGCAACTTTAAATGGTGCTCCAAGGTCCTTGGACAGAAAGTGAGATTAAAGGAGAGTGCACAAAATCAATCACAAAATCAACAAAAGAGAATGCAAGTTTATGCACAAGATAAAGAAAAACATGTATCATGGAAACCCTAATTGGAAAGCCTAAAAGAAAGGGATGCTTCAACAATTTACAAAGAAAACAAGGACCTATAATTGAACCTACACATGCTTCAACATCTCAAGGGTATAAAACAACAAGAGTTGGTGCTCAAAAGTTAGCAGAAATATCATTTTCAAGGTCTATAAGTTCAAGCATATGTGTAAACCTCAATTATAGGACACTTATCTTGTGAAATACACTAAAAATGATTAACATATCCAAAAAATGCCAAATAAAATCCTATATGGCCCGTAAGGAGTTAGGAACCAGGGGCCAGAGCTATGGGGAACAAGTCTAAACAAGATTATGCAAATGGAGGTGAAACACTAATGGTACCTTAAAATGTAAGGGTGAATCAAGGGTCAAGAAAACTACCCTAAAACCCTAATGAAAATTAAACAAGACAGGGGTAAAATGGTCTAGAAAATTTTTATAACATGTCAAGAATGTGTGCAACAAGAATCAGCCATTGATATGAAGCATTGATCAAGAAATGAAATTAAAATCAACAAAGATGCATTTTTAATCCATTTAAGACACCTCAAGAATGAAAAATCAAATTTAATTAAAAAATGGCTAAAAAAATTAATTGAAAAATTTGTAAAATCAGATAACATGATAAGTGTATAGAAATATTTTTTTCCATGATTTTTACATGCATTGAGGTATATTTAATGAATTAAAACTCAACTGAAATAAAAATGGAAAAAGAAAGAAAAAGAAAATAAAATGACAAAATGTTTGTGGCAAATAACAATAATATTCAGTTAAAACGCTGGGCTTGCTTGTAAGGGTGTGTGAATAACAGAGGAGGTTCAAGATCCAAATGAATCAGCCTGGCAGCAAAACGCTTTGTTTCATTAATCATACATGGCAGTCAAAGTGAAACGTGGATGGTCAAAAAGGGCTAAGATGAGATCCAAGTCGTTGGATCAGGAGAAGTCAAAGATTCAAAGGGGTGAAGTGACATTACACGTGGACATCTGAGACTAAACGCACACGCCGGAGAGGACGAACTAGACGATGGCTCTGGTCATCTTCTCCGATCAGCCAAAATTGCAGTGGATTCAAGACTCAACCAAAACACAAAATTCTTGAGTCTAAACTCATCTACTCCTCACGCAAATCAATAATCTAGGGTTCTTTATCATTCATCTCTCAAGAATTATGAAATACGAATCCAAAATTTTTTGAGGTTAATCTAAGAATCATCAAGAACACTAACCAATTCATTCCAGAAATGATCTATAAGCATAAGGCTTCAAGAATACATGAGAATGGCGCATGATTGATGCATGATCAGAGAGAATTTTGGAAAGATAACTTACCTAACGGAGTGCCTCCGTTGGGCCTTGATTTATGAATGAAACTCGTGCAAAAACAACCAGAAAGCTTCAAAGAACTTCAATGGTGCTTGCTATCACCTTCAATTGGATTGAATTGCCTTGGATTTGGATTTCACTCTCACTTTTTCTTGCATTCGTGTAACTGAATTCTGCTTCAATTCTACTCCAAAATCACTTCTCAACAATTGTACATGATCTAGAGAATATATGGAATGGATCTGAATCCAATTGGAGGCCCAATCATGGCCTGTTAAGATCAATTGAAAATCCAAATTTTGAACTTCAAAGCTCCAAAATACGCGTATGAACTTGGCTCAAAAAACTCCAAACTTGATTCAAATCCCTTGCTTATGGCTTGGAGTGATCTAAGGGACATAATTGATCCCTTAAAACCATCTTGTGGTGGATCTTGGATGTGTTGCTTCCTTGTGAAGTAACTTGCAAAATGACATGCCAAAACTCATCACACTTCAATTATGAAATTGGCATAGTGTTTGTTGTATTCAAGGCACTCAAAAAATGCCCAAACTTGACATGAAATGGTTCAATATGAATTTAATCTAAACTAGGCCTTTTAAGTACTTTTCATGAAATTTCTTCCACCATTCTTTACATGCAAGCCATATCCATGACAAGTGATTGTTTGGTGATGTAATTGAGCTTATTTGGAGCAAGTTTGATGTTGGACAAAGTTCCATTTGAAATGCATAAAGTCATGAAAATGACCTATAACAAATGACCTATAATCAAAGTTTCCCAAAATACTGCTGCCTTGCAAGCTTCATATCTTGAGCTCTCCAAATCAGATGAAGGACTTATAGGATTGTTTTGGAAATCTAAGATCATAAGGAAAAACTTTCATGTTTGGGTCAAAGTGAGGAAAAACATCCTTCTAGGTCAAAAGTGTCTTGGAAGTTGGTTGACTTTTGTAAACCAAAATCACATTCATCCGAGGACCTATAACTTGCCAGCTTCATATCTTGACTTCTAGAAATTAGATGAAAGACTTCTAGTACTCAAAAGAAAGATAAGAACATGCTCTACAAGTCTCATGTTGGTGTCAAGATGAGATGAAACTTGTATCTTGAGATATGTGGTCTTGAAGTTAGGCAGTAAACAGGGGTTTTTACACTGACAAGCTTAGAAACCCTAGCTTAGCAACTTTTCACACTCTTGAATCTTGATGAATTGATCTTGAAATGATATATGACATGTCTCCCACAACATTCCATGATCACAATGACTTGGATTTGAGCCTTAATCTCCTTCAATCTCACAATTAACTTAGGGTTGACCAGGTGAAAACCCTAGATGCAATGCTTTGATTGTGGCTTCTTGTACTTGATATAATGTCATAGATGAGCTCAAAATTGACCCTCAAGACATTACATGAGCTCTTACAAGAGTTTCCATCCATGACCATGGACTCACAACCTTCTAATGATCTCCTTGACCCCTAAGATAGGAGATAGGCAAACATGTATCTATCCACTTATTCAGAGAGCTTTGACTTTCTCTGGTGACTTGATGAGGATGGTAAGCACTTGACCACTTGAATAAAGCCTCTTAATTATACTTAGAACCTTTGGTAGACTTCTTTTGCTTTGCACAACTCTCTTAATCCCCTGTAAATGACAATGTTATGCATATGCTAATGTTATGACAAATGCAATGAAACATAAACCAAGTATAGAAAAGGTTAGGCACATTTTGGGGTGCAACACATAGGGCTGCACATAATCGAGAAAACTAGATAATTACTCTTCACAGGTGACTTAGACGACCTCTTCAATAGTCCAGTTGTTCAACCTTTGGCTCGGAGTACATGGTTGGATCCATGCATCCATATTGCAATCACTATCGCCTTCATCCTCGGGCACAACGTTGATTCGGTCAAATATCACCCTACCGCTGGTAAACTGGAATGGTCCCCCTGTAGCATGGAGTGCTCTGTGCGGAAGAAGATGACGGGCTATACCCTAATCCAAACTTGTCTTTCTTATTGGGGATGCTCAACACTTGCCCCCAACATTGAGATGATCCAGAATTTACCACAGCCTGCGCTTCCTTGAAAGGCGACATAGCAACCTCTGGCACTCTGCTCGCAACTGGCGCTTTCTCTTTGATCTGAACAGTTTCAAAAGCTTGGCACAATGTTTCATGAATCTCCCCATCTACCTCCACATACTTAAACGAGGATAGTTGGCTGATCATGACGCCCTCTTCACCACAGACGGTGACAATGTTACCACCTACCATATATTTCAGCTTCTAATGTATAGTCGACGTCATGGCCCCTGTTGAGTGGATCCAAGGTCGCCCTAACAAACAACTGTATGCCGGCTGGATATCCATTATGTAAAAGACGAAGTTGAAAACTTATGGGCCAACCTGAATAGAAAGGGTCACTTCTTCAAAAACAGACCTCCTTATTCCATCAAATGCTCGTACAACCAAATCACTAGGGGTACATATTACTCCCTAGGTGTCAAGATTCATCAAAGCTTTCTTGGTCAACACATTAAGTGAAGACCTGGCGTCCACCGGGATATGCGCTAATACAACCCATCTGCATTCAATAGAAATGTGCAGGGTGTGATTGTGGTTTCTCCCTTTAGGTTTCAGATCAAGGTCTGTAAATCCTAGTCTGTTTCCGGCATTCACATGCGCCACCACTCCTTCAAGTTGATTCACTGAGATTTCTTATGGAACATACGCAGTATTCGGAATCATCAGAAGGGCATTCTGAGGTGTCTCAGAGCACAGTAATAGTGATAAGATTGAAATTTTTGACGGGGTTTGTTGTAGGTGGTCCACAATTTTATAGTCACTTTTTCTGATCAGACGCATGAATTCCTCAGTGTCTTTCAACAAAGTATCTTTCTCACCCTGTTGAGAGCTTTCTTCAACCACAGCCTTCCCCTTCCACTTATCCGATCTTTCTACATTCGCTTCTGGAGGTGCAAACACCCTTCCACTTCTGGTCATTCCGTCGGTTCCCACCAAATTATCCATAGAATCAAATGATGTTCCCTTCAGTTCTTGTTTTTGACCATTACAAAAGACTTCAGCCTTATAGTTCCATGGGATCACTTTGGTGCTTTCATAAGGCACAGGTCCTGCATTTGTGATTATGATGGTCGCTGGCCTCGGCGACGCGAATATGTTGATTGTTATAAAAGGAATTCAGATGTTGGCAATCTCATCCTACTCTTCACCAATCACCATCTCATTTTTCTCTTCACCAATCCTATCGAATTGTAGTACACCCTCATTCATTAATCTCTGGGCATGCTTTCTCAAGTCTTCACATCCTTCAGGATGAGCTAAACAACCCCCACAGTCTTCAGTACAGCCCGGGAACATTCCACCGTTCAACAGCCTACTCTTGACGTAACTCAAGGGAGTTCCCAACTCTTCAACATCAGTCACCAAATTCAAACTCTCTTCCTCAACAATGGCATTTACCTCAGCTGCCCCATGGTTAGGCATAGGATTTTGCACAACATTGGGAACATCATGCGTAAAATTGATGGCTTTACTATCAATAAGGTCCTGCACCTTATGCTTGAAGGCTTTATAGTTGTCAATATGATGACCAAGGGCGCTTGAGTGAAAGTCACATCTGGCATTTGCATCATACCCTAGGGGTGGCGCGCCAGCTAGAGGTGCCAGTGTCCTCTTCTAAATCAATTGTAGTTGCATCAAATGCTGTAACAATTGTGAGTAAGACATCGGTGGCGCATCAAACTTTCTGTTCACCGCCCTTCTACTATCTTGAAAATGCCTTGGCGCGTAATTCTGTTGTTGTTGTTGCTGTGGTGGTTGTTGTTGAGGTTGTACAGCTGGAATAACGATACTCGCAACTTGAGGTTGTTGCTGACAATACTGTTGGTTTCTGTTTTTATTCTGGTTTCTGAAGCTTGACACCACATTCGTTTCCCCTTCTCTTTTCTTATTACCAAAATTTTTCCTCTCTCCTCCCGATGAGGATCCTTCTCCTGCCTGTATTTTTCCCAGCTTAATCCCATTCTCAACTCGTTCGCCAGTGATGATTAAGTCTGAAAAGCTACCAGACATATTCCCTATTAACCTCATAATACAACCCAGGTAATGTAGCTACAAACATGTTAATAAGTTCCCTCTCCACTATCGGAGGTTGCACCCTAGCAGCTAGATCCCGCCATCTCTGGGCATACTCCTTGAAACGCTCATTATTTTTCTGCGACAAACTCTATAATTGTACCCTGTTCGGTGCCAAATAACTATTATATTGATAGTGACGAACGAAAGCCTCAGCCAACTCTCTCCAGCTGCGGATATGAGTCCTTTTAAGTCCCATATACCATTCCAAAGATGCTCCTGCCAGACTATCTTGGAAAAAATGTATTAACATCTTTTCATCATCTGAGTATGTGGACATTTTTCTGAAATATACTCGAATGTGCATTCTAGGACAGGTCGTTCTTTTATATTTGTCGAAATCTGGTACCTTAAATTTGGGAGGAATCCTGACCCCAGGAACTAGACCAAGATCTGACATATCGAGACCCATAGAGTTTTAATTCTCATAAGACTTCATCTTCTCCTCAATCAGTTTAAACCTTCTGTCAGCTTCACTCGGTAAACCACCCTACATATTTCTCATGGAAAATACATCATCCTGGTGATCTTCCCAATGAGGGCCAACAACCCCGTGCATAGTGCACAAACTTCCACCAGCAGCATTACCATTTTCATTCACAACACCTATGCCTGGAGGTATGACAACAGTAGGAATACTTTATGGAACAGATCCACCGACTGGTGGAGGAATAACACCAGCTCCCCTGTGCAAAATACCCTCTTCGTCGACCCGGGCTATCAACGGCTGGACCATAGTTCTTAATTGTTCCTGCCCACTAGCAACATTCTCCATCAGCTCCATGAATTAGGACATGTAAGCTCTGACCTCCTGCAATTCAGCTTGAACCTGATCCTTTACTCTTCGCTGATTCCCTCGAGTTGAATATCTGTGGAAACTGAACTCCTCAATCTTATTACTGAAGAAAACCATGTAGAGTTAGGAACAAAAGACCCCGGAGAACACCTGCGATGCAAATGAAAATGCAAGATGCAAGATGAAAACATGTTTATGTATTTACAAGGAGATTTCCCCCTTGATTCTAGTTTCAATGAACAAGAATAGCAGAGATGGATAAGAACACCACCAAAATACTCTCATATCAAGTAAAGCCGAGACAATACAACAACCAATGAGAAATATCCGTGTAAACAGAGGTATTGATCTCATCTAACATATC
Organism: Lathyrus sativus; assembly: GCA_963859935.3. Taxonomy (NCBI): domain Eukaryota; kingdom Viridiplantae; phylum Streptophyta; class Magnoliopsida; order Fabales; family Fabaceae; genus Lathyrus; species Lathyrus sativus. The sequence goes on from OZ012735.1 coordinate 776,822,949, forward strand.
TGGTGATGATCAAGATACAACAACAAAGAAACTATAAAAGATAAACCTCCCTAGTAGTCATACTCTTTGCCCCAGGTCTGAGCCTCCCTAAGCATTATCTTCGTATCTGGATGGTCTGGTCTATCAACCAACTCTTTGATGAGGATGTCCCTTATGCGTATCACCTCCCTGAGATAATGACAATGACCTTCCCAGGCATCTTCGCCAAAGGCATCTTCAAGCCTAGGTTTCTTCACACCTACGCGGATCTTGAGCTCTTCAAGTGCAGATAAAGTCTCTTGGTATCTCTGCTCAATCGTGCATCTGTGGAATGATTCTACCAATACTTCTTTCTCCTTGACCTTGAGTTGTGCCTTCAGCTTATTGATATGAGTACGAAGCTGGTCCTCCCTATTCTTGTTGGCGGTCAAAGTAGCATTCCATTGCTCATTGAATTTGGATATATTCAGATATGCTCTGTCTAACTCCTTCTTCTTGTGTTTCAAAATGCTAGAAGTGCTTTCTAAATCATGACCAACCCATTCCCGTACTTTGATCTGCTCAGCTAACTCCTTCTCCAACTTGGTCAATAATCCTGACTTCGTCTTGGCCAAATAAACAGCTTCACCTTTATCATGCTTCAGCTGACTGATTCTTGCTTCAATTCTTCATTCTCTTCGCGCAACTTTTCCTTCTCTACCGAAAGCTCATTATACCTCAGGATGTTGATCGTTGTAGGCGGCTCAATGGCTAAGGGATATAAAGGTTATTCCACAGGAAACGACAATAGTACCTTTCATACTCTCTCCTGAATCCAATCCAAGTAGGGGTCATAGGCTCTACAATCACCTTTTCCCAAAGAAAGCTTTCCCTTCTTGTGAATTTTACTCCATGCGTCCATGAATTTGGCCACAATACAAGGATCAGCTACACCGGTAAAGTACAGAAATTCCCTGGAAGCATAACCAAACTGTCTGACAGTAAGAGAAGGATTATAGTTGATGCCGCCTTTCCTCCCTATCAAAGGCACATTAGGAAAACTACCACAACTAAAGATGAGCTCACGACCAAGCAGGTTTCAGTTGAACCAAACAATATCCTTTTCTGTTAAACCCATAAGCCTCTTTGACCATTCAGACGAGTTCATTAAATCCACAAAAGCTCCAGAGCAAGGAAGATGATCAACAAACCACTTGTGCAAAAGCGGTGCATAATAATAAACCATTTTCCTCTTCTTTTGTCATTCTTGTAGTGTACTAAATGATAAAAATATCCCAGGAGAGTGGGTACGGGATTCCTGTAAGCGAATATTTTAAAAGCATCAAATTCCACAAAGTCCGGTACATTAAGGAACAACACAATACCATAGACACACAAAGCCAAAATGGAACTGAAAACCACCCAACAACCCTCTTCAGCATACTTTCGAGCTTTATCTACCAATAAAGATAAAGTAAAGCCGAAAACTCTATTTCTGCTGACAACATGGTCTACCAACTCAGAGGCGCTCAAATAAAGAGTGGCAGATGACTTCTCTAGATTGGGTTCTTCTTTAGAGCTGAAGAATGGCACCTTATCCTGAATCAGAACACCTAAGATGGTAGAGAATTCCTCCAAAGTCAGAACCAACACATAGTTCAGGAACGTGAAACATCGCAACGGTGGGTCAAAAAACTGTAATAGGGTATGAATAGATCCATGCTCATAACTCGTGATCTTACGGACAAGATTCAGAATTCTCCCATAATCTTCCCTGAAGGCTTCGAGGACGCCAGGATCAGCCATGGAAATCAGACCAAATAAAGGTCCTAACTCATGTGCCAGAAACTTGTACACAACAATCCTCTTTCTGCCTACTTTCATTTCTACATAAGACCAGTACCAGAATCAAGGGAAAGACAAGAACCTGAAACACACGTAGACATGCAATGTTAAATGCGGGATGATTATGCAGATGTGCACATGGGATCAAGGTATCCAATGCTCAAACTTGCTGATGTGTCGTTGACTGAATACAACCATAGCTCCACTCTAATAAGAAATCCCAAAAAATAAGAACACTGAGATGATAGAAAAACTGAGTACTCAGGATCAAAATTCCGCACTGACGAGAAAATCGGGTTTGTTGAAGTTCAAGTTTTCCTGCAAAACCCATCCCCTCTCACATGTGGGTTCTAGTCTTGAAAGGTACGATATCTTATGCAGGTCATCAACATCACAGACTTTCGAGAAATGATGATACGTCCACCATTTCTGGTTTGGCATCATAGTCAAACAAAGTGGCCTCACTTAGCTGACTTCCCAATGAACGGTCTCCAGAGTCGTTAGTCTTTAAAAGTCAATACTCCCTCAACTACACGAGACGCGCATGATAGAGTATCTCTAAAGAAAAACCTCGTCTGGACGTGCATTTCACATGAGCTATTGCATGGCCAAACGCCACACAAGCTCCCGCTACTCTCCATACTAATCCTGTGTGTATAGTCAAGCTTGGGTATTGGGCTTATCTCTCAATGGAACAATCCACCCCACAGCAGAGCAGCAGCACAATATGATAACAAAATGAAAATGCAATAATATACAACAGATAATACATATAAAGAAAAATAACTGCACAAAAGTAAAAACCCAAAGACACACAACAGACAAGCGCTAGGATTGACTCGCATAGGGAACGAATGTCCCCAGAAGAGTCGCCAGTTGTCGCTACTGCAAAAAAGGTCGGCGAAAGACAGAAGAGTCGTCACCGTTCATTATTTATCCCAAAGAGAGGGAAAGGAAACGATCAGGGAAAACCTACGAAAAAGGGAAAAGACAAGGTCATCGCAACCAAATCTTGGGTTCGGGAGTCGGTTAAGCAAGGGGAAGGTATGAGCACCCCTCACGTCTGTGGTACCCAACATGATCCATGCTTGTTGTCTATCTAAAAGGGTGTTAATTTATCAAAAGGCTGGCTCACAAGGACAAAAGAAAAGAAAAGAGACTCGATAGAGCATCACCGCTATATGCCTATGTATTCCCTCGTGCAATCGGAAAGTCAAAGTCAACGTAGTTCGGAAAACTACGGGTGAAAAAAAGGGGGGAAGGTTGCTCGCCAAGACATCGCTATATTGTTCCTACGTATCCTCGTCTGGTACGAGAAATCAGAGCAAACATAGTTCGGGCTGACACGACCACAGATTGGTTCAAGTGTTTTAGCCGAGTAGGGTTAAAATTTCATTCTAGTAGTTAGGGACGATGCCTGTTTGCGGTAGAACCAAGACTTAACACACTCTTTCTGAAAATTATTTTCAAACGGTCCCGAAGGATAAAAAAGGTTTGATGTTTTGTTTTGTGTTTTTTAAGAGAAGTGAATTGAGTTAGCTTTATAACTCATGTTGCACTAAAGACTATGACTTGATAACAAATGTGTCACATATCGCCCCTAAATGGGACGTACACTAAACACTCTAGAAAAGCGAGAGGAGACCCCTCACTCATCATTTTCCATGTGCTTAAGGCTCATAGCGTACAATATTTTTTATCATTTATTAAGTGTCTTAAGATGTTAGGAGATGAGAAAAGAAGACACAACCTCTAAGGGGAAACTAGTCAACCCTAATGTTATCATGCAAAATGATCCTAAAGTTGGGATTGAAAGGGAAATCTATCATAATGTTAGTATGCTTGGATTGAACACCTAATGTCTCTCCTACTCCCATCCTAAACGGGGGGACTAGGAATCTTAAGGGATCATGGCAAAAGACCAAGTAAACACATAGTAATGCAATCACAAAAAGAAAGAAATGAAATATGAAATGCAAACATGAAATGTAAGCACAAAAGATGCAAGGATGAGATGAAATGGGAGAAGCGAGCTCCTACAACCATTACCATCAATCATCAAAGAAAAGTGGGAGGAAAAAAGTCTGGGGCAGTAGTCACCACAAGCACATCTCAACCAAACAATTCTTGGAACTCAAGCAAAACAAATGATCATCACTTGAACAAAATCCACAAAGTATGCATTCAAGTGGAAACCGAACTACACATATCGAGGAATCAAGATTAAAAAATCAAGAACAACGAAGCATATCCAAAACAGCTCACTCAAATGCATCATATTAATCCATGAAGATTTAAAGTGAGAGGACATCAAAACATGTTTGAAAAAAAACTAAAAATGACATTCTGGTTCAGTGTTAATCGGTTAACATTATTGGTTAACCGATAAACCATTAAAAAAATTGAAATTCACACTGGTTAACCGATTAACCAGTTTGTACTGCAGCTGGTTAACCGATTAACACTGCACCAGAAGCAAAAAAAAATAGCAACTCAAAAGCACTTTCGGCAATTAATTCAATGTGCAATCATCCAAATGATCATGTAATTAATTATGCACGAATTTAACACCAGAAATCAGTGATCCAACAACATGTAAACACATTCAAACTATGAGATCACAAATCACATGAATCAAAATCAACAAAATCAATCAAAACTTGAAGATCTACATTGATTATGTAAATAAGCTAAAAAAACATAATCGGATCTAGAATTTCCAACCTTCAAAGCGGAGATTTGCTTTGGTCAGTGTTGATTTACTTGAAATGAGTAGATCCAAGCAAGAAACCCAAAGATTCATCAAGATCCAAGTGTTTTTTTTTGTTGTAGGAGTGAATATCAACCAAAATTAAGCAAAAATAATCCAAATAAGCTCTTCCAAATTAGCTTCCAAGATCAGATCCAAATTCAAACAAAAATTGAATGGAGAATTGAAGACAATAAGGATGAAGGGTGGAGGTTTAGCTCTAAAATTCAATAATTCCAATGAAGAATCAAAGAACTCAAGGGAGAGCTCTAATGGAGGTTTTGGAGTGAAAAAATTGAGAGAAACTTTCAAGAGTGAGAGTGAATTCTTAAAATGGAATGTGATTATGAGGATTTTTTTTATGAGGTTTGGAGGAAATTCATTTAAATATGCTCTAGGTTAGGAGTAGAATGGTGGTTTGGAGTGTGGTTATGAAAATTGGAATGAGATTAGGAATGGAAAATTGGAGGGAATTTGAATTGATTTTGAAAATTAACCAAAATTCAAAGTAATTCTAGATCCTTCTTCTGGTGTAAAATCAAATTCACAAGTGATCAAAATGGACCTCAAAAGTGGCTGCTTTTGAAAACTCATATGCAGAGTAAAATTTGCCTTGGTTAACCGGTTAACCATTTTGGTTAATCGATTAACGCCCTTTGAAAATTTGAATTTGTTCTGATTTTGCTCTGGTTAACCGATTAACCATATTGGTTAATTGGTTAACGCCTTCAAAATTAGAATTTTGGCGTCTTTTGGAGGGAAGCATGCACACTTGTCCGTTTTCTTCCGTTTTGAGCCCTATTAAGCCTCTGAAACTTGCCCTTAAATATTATAACTGTGAGAATGCTTGAGATAGCCTAAATGTTGCCTCCTGAGCTAAAAATATCCTACAAAATAAAATAAATTCGACCGCTCGATCGCCGGGCAAAATAAATGTTGGAGCTCCTGATGCTCGATGTTCAATCTCTTGCACTAAAAGAGAACCCTGAGCCATAGAAATACCTTGATCTCATGCTTCAAGAATAAATGCTATGATATGCAGAAATGCGAGAATGAAATGAAAACATAAGCCAAGTACAATAAATGGTTGGTCAAATTTTGGGGTACAACAATTGTATACTGGAGTCATTCAGTAGTGGTATTCCCCGACGACATGCACATCGAGTATCAGGGATGCTCTCTTGATGCTGGGTTGGGGGAGTATTTCTTGGATGACGGATTTGTTCCCCCTTTCTTTTTTATGTTGGTTAGCTTTGACAGGATATCTGCACGAATGTTGTGCTCGCGGGGAACATGCTTGTCTTCCACAGAGGAGAATTTCGCCATCTTCTCTTTAACTAAGGCCAAGTACTCGGAAAGGTTGTCGTTCTTGACCTGGTACTCTTCATGAACCTGAAGAGCCACTGGCTAAGAATCAATGCAGATGACAACTTCGTTTGCTCCCAAGTCTTCGGCGAGACGTAGGCCGATCAAGAAGGCTTCATATTCAGCTTGGTTTTTGGAGGTTGGGAAGGATAGTGTAAGTGAGACTTTGATGAGGATTCCCTCCTCATTCTCTAAGATGATGCCTGCTCCGCTACCTTCCGAACTAGAGGTACCATCGACAAATATGACTCACGTGTGGGCACCTTCGTTAGGTTGTACGGGTAAAGTCATTTCTGCCACGAAGTCAACTAGTGCCTGAGCCTTTAGAGCATTTCTCCTCTTGTATAAAATTTCGGATTTGGATAGCTCTAACGACCATCTGAGCATCCTTTCGGCCATATTTGGCCAACCCAATAGTTGCTTTATGGGCTGGTCCATGCGTGCCACAATGGTGTGAGCTAGAAAGTAATGCCTTAGTCTCCTTGCCGCATTTATAAGGGCGAGATCCATCTTTTGTATCTGTTGATATTGTAACTCTGACCCTTGCAGCACCTTGCTCATGAAATAGATGGGCTTCTGCCCCTCATAGGTTTCACAGATGAGGGTTGCGCTCATAGCCTCGGTTGCAACGGCGAGGTAGAGAAATAGGGTTTCCCTGTTTTTTGGTCGGGAGAGGACTGGAGGTGCAAATAGGGCCTTCTTTAAGTGGAGGAAAGCTTTGTCGCATTCTTTTATCCATTCAAATATGGCTTTCTTGCGGAGGAGTTTGAAGAAGGGAAGGGTGTGCTGAAAAGATTTGGCTACGAAGAGGGAAAGCGATGCAACATCTCGTTGAGGGACTTGATGCATTTTTTTTAGTTCGACATAGGGAACTCGAAGAAGGCTCTGTACTTGTCGGGGTTATCTTCGATTCCCCGTTCAGTTAGGTAGTAACTGAGGAAGTTTCCTGCTCGCACCCTGAACGTGCACTTCTCCGAGTTGAAGCACATCATGTACCTCCTGGCTTGCTCGAAAACCTTTCTTAAATGGATCATGTGATCGATTTCATCGTGAGACTTCATGATCATGTCATTCATATAGACTTCGAGAATGTCCCTAATCTCTCCTCGAAAAACCTTGTTCATTATTCTTTGGTATGTATCACCAAAATTCTTCAGGCCAAAGGGCATTACGTTGTAGTAATAGTTGCCTGATTCAGTCATGAAGGTCGTGTATTTCTTATCGCTTTTAGCCATGGGTATTTGGTTGTAGCATGAATAGGCGTCCATGAACGACAAAAATTTAAAACCGGCAGAATTATCTACTAGTTTATCTATGTTGAGGAGGGGGTATGCGTCTTTAGGGCATGCCCTATTAAGATCGGTATAATAAACACACATGCGTCATTTTCCATTATTCTTTTTAAAGAGTACAATATTTGACAACCAAGTGGAGTATTTCGCCTCTAATATAAAATTTTCCTCTAAAAGGTCCTATACATCTTGCTCGACAACCACTGATTTCTCCGGGGACTACCATCGTCTATGCTGGGAAACGACTCTGACGGTAGGGTCGATGGTGAGATGGTGACAGACTACTTCAGTGTCTAATCCAGGCATCTCTGCAGCGCTCCATGCGAACAGGTATGCATTCTTCTGGAGACATGCTCTCAGCTGTTTCTTCGCTAGTTCGGGGAGGCTGGCTTCGATCTTCACTCCTTACTGAGGGTTGTCGCTGAGTGGGACAAGCTCGAATTCTCCATCTGGGATGGGGTGTATAGGATGGTTGGCTTCGCTGCTACTGGAAGAGGAGTCCAAAGGTAACTTGACCTCCCTTCCCTTTGCCTTTTGGGTTTTTGGGTCATCTTCTGAGAAGCGTCTGTCGAGGTCGATGGAGTTGACGTGAGGGAGTAGATTTGCTTCATTGTCTTTTTTGGGTAGAGGTTATTTGGCAGGAGTCTTCGATCTGGTGGTGATAACATTCAATCCCTTTGATGTTGCTTTAAAACATCTCCTCACGACTTCTATATCCCCGTGTAGAGTTGCAGCGAGGCCTTTGGAAATGTAGTATTTCATCTACATGTGTACCATTGAAGGTACGACCACCAGTTCGGCTAGAGTTGGTCGACCAAAGATGCATTGGTATAGAGACAGGAAATCTATTACGAGGAACTGCACTTTGATAGATCTGGCCATCTCCGCAGATCCGAAGGTAACGATCAGCTCAAGATACCCCTAAGGATTTGTCACTAATCTATTGAACCCTTGGAAGTCGTATCCTACGTAGGATGTTAGATGTGACTCGTCTAGCTGGAGAGTGGAGAACAACTGGGAGTATATGATATCGACGGAGCTGCCTTGATCAACAAGGATTCTTCGAACATCAAAGTTCGCCATTTGAGCCTTGACGAGCAGAGGGATGCTGGAGTTGGGGGCTCCTCCGAGGAGCTCTTCACGGTAGAAACAAATAGGATGGACTCTCCTCTTATCTTGTCAAGGGTGGATTTTCGGTTCGAACTGCTGCTTATGAGGTGCTCGAACTTCCTCTTGACGGATCCTACTGTTAGTTTGTTGAAACCTCCCCCTGAAATAACAATGGAGGAGGGGAACGCCTCCCACGGGCTGTGCGCGGCAAAATATGGAGGGGCAGTGAGCCCCTCGGGGACGCATAAATCTTCAGGTCATGAGATGCTCACGACGACCTAGAGGCTGGTTTCCCCAGAGGTGGGCACTTCTTCCTCGACCTTCTGGGATTCTTGGGCGTCTGGTCGAAGGGCTTCTTCTCGCTTGGCGAATTGTTTCAGGTGCCCGTCCCTGATAAGTATTTCAATGGAATCCTTCAGGTGGATGCAATCTTCTATTGTATGGTCGTGACTCTTATGGAACCGGCAGTATGTAGACTTATCCATATTGGACTTGGCTGGTATCTGCTTTGGGAAACGGACCCCTGTTTGGCGAGATTCTAAGTTGGCGTACTTAGTGAGGATCTTTTCCCTTGAGATTTTCAGGGGGTGTAATCGTGGAACCTTTTGGATGGCCCTTTGTTGTCCCGGGTCTCTCGAGGAAGGTCCTCCCACTTTCTATCTCCTCGACGAGATGTAAAAGGTTCGTCGGTCTTGTTAGACCATGCATTTTCCTAGTGCCTGGACTCTCGGGCAGAGCTAGAAACCTCATTCTCCTTGTACAAAATGTACGACTGAACCCTGAGGAGGAAAGCGTCGAGTCTTGCAGGGGGGAATGAGCCTATAGTTTTGGCAAAGTCTACGCAGGGACGGAGCCCGCGTTCCAGCAAGAATATCTTCATGTCATTAGTGGTAGAGACTTTGACGACCTCCTTATTGAGCCTTTCAATGTAGGCTCGTAAAGGTTCATCCCTACCCTGAATGATGGCCTCAAGAGAGGTTTCTGTGTTTGGATGTCAGCGAGATTCTGTGAAATTTCTGGAAAAGAGTCTGCTCAGTTGTCTCCATGAGGTGATGGAGTCATCCGGGAGACCTTTGTACCAGATCGTGGCCCCTTTCCTGAGAGTGGTTGTAAATAATCTACATTTGATGGAACCCTGAACGCTTCCATAGTTGAGCAACACATTAATGTTTTCGATATGCTTGTCAGGGTCAGTTGTTCCGTCGTATGTGCCAAGAGAAAGGGGTTTCTCTAGTCCTTTTGGGAGGCACGTGACTATGATATTCTGGGATAATGGGCCATGAGGCTCATCATTGGTGTTGTTGTTAGTCTGGGAGGGAGAACGTGTGTTACATTCGTTGGTAGGATGGTGGCCGCGTTGCAGAGACGGGGTCTGTGCCCGACCTCTGGATCTGGGTAGTGAGCGTGGAGACTCGACCAGGTGTTCTCTTCGGCTCCTCTTGGACTGCAGAGATTGATGGTTCTTGGGAGAATTTTGGTCACGTTTGCAGATGGCCATGGGCTCTAGCTCTGGAGGCGTTCGACAATTCCTCTCGCGCTGGGTAGGGGGACTCCATTGTTGTCTTTCTTTCTTTCGTGGAAGGGATCTTGGAAGACTGGTGTCACACCCTCATTTTCACCTTTAGCCTTTATACCCTACATTCGTCATGTCACACATTGTTCTATTGCATATCGAGCATGCGGGTTCACAAGGTACGGACTAGGACGATTTGTTATTTTTCATTTCACATGAGATAACTTGTCTATCTTGGGCTACATGGAAGAAAAGGTTCATTATCTAAGGTTTGATCTAAATTGGAAAGTTTACTCATCTAGATTTCTTCAAGGAGAAGTTACTTGACAAAATGTTAGGATATTCAAGATATATTCCTAATGACCATGAAATGCAAGGCATAATTCAAGATTGCTTCACCCAATTTTGTTTCAAATTCTTGATCAAATGGAGTTCAAATTTGCAAAGCATGAGTCAAGATCACAAGTCCATAATTCAAGACTTCGTCCATTTCAAGCTTAATGGTTCTAGGGAAATCCATCTTGAATTCAAGATTGGAGGCAAGAATGTTACCAAGAGAAATTTTATGACATTACAAGAATGTCATTTGTTACAAGATTTCCAACTCTAAGTAATGTTTAGAGATTAATTTATTTCTAATCTTCATGCAAGTCTCTAATCAAATTCATGTTATGGTAATGCCACACCAAGTCCACATTATGCTTACAAACATCCAAGAAATATGTAAGGATTAAATCAACATTGGAATGTTTTAAGACCAAGATTATGCA